>FR997832.1:3278800-3892061 GCA_905475405.1 Schrankia costaestrigalis | reverse complement strand
CTTAAGTGTTGCCGCTTATAGTCAGTCGTGTTATGCCAGAGCACTGGCAAACCGCTCCCAAGACAGAAGTTGCTGAATAACTACCCTTTTTTAGAAAAGGGTAGTAATTCGTAGTGGTAAGTAGTAATAGTAAGTAATTCTGTTTACTTAAACATGGTGAAATTTAACACTGCTGCTAGGAGGCAGATTAAGCAAGCACTCTGTGGTGATATCGAGCTAGAATACACATAAAATCATTGAATAAGTAAATAAAAAAAAAAGTAATAGATAAATAACTAAGCACCTAAAAATATACTAGCACTTTATATTTCAATATCAGTCAAGCACAAAAACCTTTACACACCTTTTAGAACCATCGTAAAAAAAATTATAATTTCGTTTAATCACAAGTCCTTTCGGTCATCCATTTTCACAATAACGCCTCATTTAAACTTAATGGACTTTGTAGTCAATGAAAGAGCAGTAGATTAGAAATTTGTGCAATATTATTCAAATGAATCAAGTATGGCTCTCACAGCCTACTTAATATTATTTACCCGATTTTGTATTCATATTACGCCGGTAATTCACTATTTACATGACAGATGTCGCTATTTATCATTGCTGTGACATGGCACTGTGTAGGGTAGAATTTAATATTGAAAAGCATTGATAAATTAGCTTTATATGAAACTAGCTGATGTCCGCAGCTTCACCTTCGCCCGTAGCTTAGATGTTATTCTACACCCTAAACTACCTATATTATAAATTTCATCAAAATTTATTCAGTAGTTTTTGCGTGAAAGAGTAACAAACATTCATCCATCCATCCTTACAAACTTGTGTCACAACTCAGTGACAGGGCACGGCGCGATCGCGTATACGACTGCCATGCATGAGGTCACTGCTTCGAACCTCACGCAAAACAATTATTTAACTACATGATACACAAAACGTTGGTTCTAAGCCTGTTTGTCAATTTGTTTTTTTATTTATTTATGTTTCCAAAAGGTTTTACTTTTCCCCTCTTGCAACCCAATTTAAGCAATGCAAATGCAAAACTAAATTTAATTAAAAATCTTTAAGGAAACTAAGTTGATTACTACTAAATAGAATGCAAATTTTTACGTCATGTATTCCCAAGACTACTCTATTAAAACCCGCCACGAGTTTTGTCACCGTCAGACATTGAAGTGACTTGCTATAAACATGTTCCGTCTAACTAAACTTGTTTTATTTCTATTATTAGCGATAGTGTTTGTAGTGGTATGTATTAGTTTAGTGTTTTGTGTTTTAATGTCAGTTTTAAAATATTTTAATAGTGTTTCTAGTGTACATTTGCTTGCATTGGACTCTATAATGTAAATGTAATAAAATGTTTTTCTAGTGTAAGTTTAGGCATGGAAGTCTATGATTGATGAAAAGCTAAGGTCATCTAATACAGCGGTAGTCAGGAGTATTCGTATAGGGTTTTTGTGACAAGTTTTGCTTCTTTAACGCAAATGTGTAGTTAAGATCACGTTATTCTTAGTCGGTTTCGTAGTACAAACGGGACGTAAAGGGATGCTGACATAATGTATTAGCCCCATGGAAAGTGGGACTTTAATGTGCGGTTATTATGATATTTATAGTAATATGTTTGCTTTATTACTTCTACAAGTTCATGATTAAGGTGCTTCATAAAGAATTGTATTTATTTGCAGGAAGGAAAACTAATATGGAAAAATGCGCATAATCCACAAATCTACGAAGCCGATGGTTGTAAGTATATTCATATAACTAGCTTAAAAGTCTAAGATTTAAAATTGTATTTCAATAAGAAACCTAGAATAAAACAGATTAAGTGCTTTTTTTAAATTATTTTTTTTATTATTGTTGGTTATTTTAGTAATAGGTAAATAAATAAATAATAGGTTAATAATAGGTTGTCTGGAAGAAATCACTTCGAGTGATAAGACCGCCATTTGTGTCACCTAGTTTTTAAGATAATTTGTGTACTTACCTGTTGTATTTTATTTTGGTGTACAATAAAGCAATAAATAAATAAATAAATAATTAAAAAATAATACTGTAAATAATTTTAAAATGCTATGAATAAGATAAAAAAGTGGGGCGTGAGGTCTATAAATGAGAGGTTCTTTTGCTATTAGCTCCTGACCTTTCACGGTGATGAAAAACCTGTGTAGATGTTCACAGGCCTCCATTAAAGAATATCAGTGAACAGACTCAGGACATTAATTTGAGGACCACACAAAAAATTGTACAGCATAGGATTTGATTCCTATGCTGTACAATTTTTGCGCGGCAACCTGGTGCACGGTAGCCGCGTCAGCAAACGGCATAGCGCCACCAAGGCAGTTTAAATAATTTAATATGTTTTTACTATGTGCTGTCCGTAACTTCTTCATCTAAGTATTAGCATTGTCGTCATCATTCCCCTGCCCTTATCCCAATTTTATTTGGGGTCGGCGCAGCATGTCTTCTTCTTCCATACTTTCCTATCGGACGTCATCTCACAAGTCACACTCTTCGCAGCCATATCGTCTTTCACACAATCCATCCATCGTTATTTTGGTCGTCTTCTTCCCCTATATCCATCCCCATACATGTCCAACACCTTCCTCACCACATGACATAAGTATAAGCATTGTATCACCTGCTTTTTGGGTATCGATCTACCGATTGTGTCCCATCGGCTTTTGCGTAAAATAAGGATTCTTAAATCTTGTTTAAGCTTTAAAAATATTGTAGTATAAACTAAATTAAAATACAATAAACAAGATATAATAACCTACCTAACAAGTGATATGGCATTTTAATTCTGACGAGATAATTTCCTGCTAGCAAAATAAAAAACCTGTTTTTATATTAACATTTAAATATTTTATAGTGCATAAAAATATTTTAAGGCTTAGACAATATTGATCATAAGGCGTTTAAAAATACAAAATAAAATAAATCGAGCACTGTGCCGCGGAAACATGTTTGTATTTGACATGAATTTTAGGACTATTATATACCTAATACATTTCAGTAAAAAATAAAATTGTTATTTTTTTATATATATTTCATTTTAAAAGTTTATTAATTATAAACAACTAATTAGAGTATTTTTGGTTTCCTACTAACTATCGTTTCTTAAACCTTTTTTTTTTAGCTAGTACTTATTTTGCACCCATTTTTAAGAATGTAATGATAACAATTTATTTATTTCTGTTTACAGATGAAATAGATGATCTACTCCATCGTTAACTTCAAAGAGAAAAAGAGAAAAAACAAACGCTAGTATAAATGTAACATTTGAATTAAATAATATCAATTAGAAAACTTGTGAAATGGATACAAGTCACAATATGGAGTATTAAAATAACCTTATGAAATCAAAAGACGAGTAAAATAAAAGATATCAATACAAAAGATTTCAAAATAATTTAAAATTACATATAAATTTTATAAAGTTTAGGTACGAGTACTTATAACTGGAAAAATTCGAAAAGAAGAAAGACAATTGAAAACTGCAGAAAGATACACATTTTGTGTACCTGTGTACTTGGTTCCTATTCAAACAAGACTTACAAGCGACATTATAAATGTCGCTTGTATCATTATAAATGTAACTTACAAGCGACATTTATATCAACATCGTTTAACATATTTGCTATCTTAATTGAATTATCGACATACAAATATTTTTTTAAACTTATACAATTAAAGAATTTAACTAAATTTTTTGTTTTATTTAAATTAATGTTCACTAATGTCTATGAATGTACATTATGGACACTTAAATTTTTTTTCAGTGCTGTGAATTGTAAAATCAATATAATAATATCAATTGAAAGTTGAGATAAATGCGACTCCAATTAACATTGGCAAGGGTAATGGAATTAAGAAATTAGTCTAAGTAAGCAAATAGCATGAAAAAGATCTCTGTATTGTTATCAAAATAAAGAATTTTAGGGTTTCAATTCAATTTAATAAAATGAGGTTCTACAGTGTTAATGAAAAGTATTGTTTTAAATTAAAATAGAACTAAATGTCAATTTTGTCTCTATTTTTCTCCGTGAGGTGACAGAGTAAGAATACAGTGTGTCACCACAACATCTCATCCCATGGGTGTCGTAGAAACCGACTAAGGGACTATCTGTGACTGTTACCTTTACATAGCAAGGAGAAAAACTTGAAATTAAACCCTATACCAATCCGTCTCACCAGCGTGGTATAAGTAGGCCAACTATCCCTCCGTCACGAGAGGAGACTTGTCTCTGAAGAGGGACATTAATGGGCTGTTATGATGATTATCAAGCTGCAGTGGTATAGCTTACATGGGCATTATCATTTTAAGTGAGAATCTAAATGATTCCATCAAAGAACGCTAGTTTGTAAACACAGTAGGTACATAAACTCTACATTTTTACAGAAAAATATGTCCTATTACAAGCGAATAAGGTATAAGACTGAAATGGTTGATATATTGCTATGTTGAGATCTTCAGTAACATCTTGTTACGATAAATATGATTGAAGAAATCCTCTGTCACAAATAAATATACATTTCATGTTATCTAATTGCCGTGAAATTTTGTTAAAATAAAATGGAGAAATAGTCACAATAAATACCTGTTATACTCGTAGAACAGGTTACATTAAGTAAGTACATATAAAATATTTTCCCTTTCAATTATTACTTGAAAAAAAAAGCTATATTACATGAAGGACGTTTGAATGGGATAAAACGAGCTAGCAAAAGGAAATATATTAAAATTAAAGCACATCTTGATGTCAATGCTTATTTGCTTCTGCATTACTGCTACGCAGAGGTATCTGGTTCGATTCCCGCTCTATGCAAATCTTTGTATGCATGAACATGATTATATTGTAAACTAGCTGACCCGTGCCCACTTCGTAGGGCGGCGAAAAAAACGCGTCCCTTTTTTAAACACATAACATTGCTGCTCTCCACTCCTATTAGTTATAGCGGATACGCCAGATATATTTTAACTACATAACTATTAGGTACTTCACGACCTATGTGGCGCAGTCGGTATATAACATGGCTGCTATGCAGAGGTCTCGGGTTCGATTCCCGCTCAATGATTTTCTGCATTGGTCTGAGTGTATTCCATGTTTTACTATAGAGTACTACACAACGATAATCATACTATAATAAGTAAAAAAGGACATAATATATTCAATACGCAATACGTATATTTTGCATATCAGTTTCCTAAAAAAAGGAAACTTATTTTATTCATTGTATTCGTAACATCCGCAGTACCTCTACCTTATTTTATCTTCATAAAAAATAAATTGTTAACTCATCGAAGTGTATAAGATAAATAATTTATTTAAGTCTATTTGAGTACAACAAAAATCATAAGTAACTTGTCGAATCTAATATTTCACATCGACTGTTTTCGCTATAAAGAGGTATTGATCTAAGTTATCCAGTGATAATCTTTAGCCTGTCCAAAACACGACTAGTTTATTTTTTCTTTTGGGTTCTGTACTAATATAATATTTCCATACATATCTACACAACCTAAATTAGGTCTCAAACTAAGTACAGATTGTACTATGTTTCGTAGGTCACGCGTAAACATCATCATCATCATAATATCAGCCAAAATTTGTCGCCTACCAAATTTTTCCAATCGCTTCCTTTAAATGTTTTTACCGCGCGCGATTTTTCGCACCCTTATCCTTAGGCCTTCCCTCATCTGACTCAAGTCGACGGTTTACCGCGAGTGTAACCACTCTGCGTTTGCCAGTGATTGCTATTCTAGATTATTTATGCATGCAGCATGCAAGTCCGATAGACCTATGTAACCTGCACTTTGCCGTTCGTTTCCGATCTTCTATTGGGATAGTGCCGAAAGCCCATTTACCGCAATCTCATACACGATAGCTTTTTACAGCATTGGCTACTTAAACAATTCCCGAGCCTCTTCAAAAACGAATACGTAAATACATCATAATAATACCCAAATAATACAAAATATCAAACTAATTCCATATTATAGGTAATTCAGTTACCTTATACCCGGGATAACTTATTCAGAACACGATTGTAACCGAGACGTAGGGAATATCATAATGCTCCGTATATACGTAATTGCTTAGATATTCGTGTCCGTCGTATGTAAGGCGTATGAAGGTAGGTAAGGTTAACTGATACTGAAGTTACAGGTCATATGGGTACTTTGTGATAGGATTAGAACAGACACATTTAGTTGAGCCGTTCGTGAATATAGTTAAGTGCTTGATTTAGATACAGTATGGTTATTGATGTATTAGTTCCCATTTTGGGGTTTGAAAATATAGGTGTGTACATTTTCTAAGCCTTACTCCTAATTGTACTGAGATATGAAAGCAATATCGTAAAAAATACGTAATGTGTATTAACGAAGTACATTCATAGGTTTGTAAGAAACATACGTCCGTCTATACAAGACTCATTTTTTCTAGAAAATGAGTTCATTATAGCTATATTAAAAGATGGCTTTACAATTAAAATCAATGCTCCTTTGTGGTAATCACTTACAATTATTTGGTTTACTTGCTTGCCTCGCCAAAAGTTTGTGAACAGCACATGACTTGTGCGAGGAACGCTAATTATTTGATGTGTTCTTGGAAAATAACTATTATGATTAATTGTTTAGTATACAATATACTATCCGCGTGGTGAAGGAGTAAGAATACAATATATCACCACACCATCTCATCCCATGGGTATCGTAAAAACCGACTAAGGGACTATCCGTGAATATTATCTTTAAGAAGTAAAAAGAAGGAAAACTTGAAATTAAACCCTATACCAATCCGTCTGGCCAGCGTGGTATTAGGCCAAGGATGAGGGATCCTTGGCGTCACGGGAGGAGGCCCGTCCCTGCAGTGGGACATTGGTGGTTGTTATGATACATACAGTATAAACTCAGCCTAACTTAAGACTATATAATAATAATGTGGATATGAAATATAATATTATATTATTATGTATAAAGTAGATATTAATATCTAAGATTATATGAGCTGAGAAATCTCTTCAAAGTTACAACTTAATTTTCAACTTAATTGCCACCGTTTACCAAAAGCAGGCATTTATAGTTCTAACATTAGTTAAATCACTCTACTCGGGTTATTAATTTCATGGTCGTAGTGGCTTTAATAACACAAATTAAAACTTAAAACAGTTTTAAACTAATATGTGGACTAAGTGTGGAGTCTAAGATAGTAGACTATTAAACTAATATGGTAGTTTTAGCTTGGATAATCTTTAGAACAGTTCTTGAGTGTCCCGCAAAGATTGGTGTTCTTCTGTGATAGTGCAAAAATACGTAGTCTGATAGCAAGCTTTTCTTATGTTGGTAGTTACTAAGTGTTTATGGACTATTCTTATTTTAGTTTCCAAAAATGGAAGAAGGTTTTTTTTTCCTCGAGATGGCGATTTATAGATTCCGCCAATAACCAGTAAAATACTTTCGGTAAGCGAACAAGGTAAATTTAATTTTGTCACAATATTGAAAATAATAAAAACGTATTATTCTGTATTAGAAAAGTCGTTGTTGATTTATTTTAGTCTATACTTACTCAGACATTTTTTTATAATTTAAAACATTTTATTTAACCAATTTTATGATAAGATTGGTTATCTATTTTTCGTTTCTATCTTAATATATTATACAAAGTTAGTCAAACTATTTGTCCTTTAAAAAACATTTAACATAACAAAGATTTTTTTTATGTTCTATTTAATATAAAATAAGTAGATTTTCTCTTAAAACGCAAAAGATTGTATTTAGTAAAGGTAACTACAGACATTCTTGTTTGTATTCACCATGGTTCCCTTAAAGTCTCATTTGTATTCCTCACCTTCCCATGATTGTCTGTAAGGGATAGCCCAGGGCTATAACATCGCATTTTTACCCACTGAGATTTCATAATTTAATGATAAACGTGTCTTTGATGTACTTTAAAGATTTATGTTTCTTTAAGTTCTTTTATTTTATGTTGAACTAAAATCTTAATACGCTATGGTACAGTCAAGAGCTATAATATGCACACATTTTCACATTTTAACAAACAGTTATCTAATTCAACATTGAATATTCGAAGATGAGTTCAAAACTGTACGGAACCTATTCTAAATTATGAAATAATTTTAGTATTCTATTGTCTAGATAAATGTGCAGATAGTTTAGAAAATTGAGGGTGCAGTGGCTATCTTATTACAGATGAAAATTTGCTAACGTAAGAGTGTCTTAAACTTACGACCTAGGTAAAAGTTTAATGGGGTCATTACAAACGCGTTAGCATCCTGTGCATCATACTCTTTCAACAACGTAGTCAAATTTAGTAAGATCCTAACAATGCTGTTTTCATAAGCGCTACTAAAGAGTTTACTGAAGCATTCGGCAGTTCTATTTCTCTAAGTAGGTAGAGTGATTTAGCTGGAAATCTATATTATAATAAATCTGTAGAGAAGTCAATTCTGTACATGACAATATATTTTCAAAATAACTGTCAGGTGTGATTAGTGACCGCAGCGCCACCGAGGCAGTTAATTCTGCCATAATGTGGCGTGCAAATGCATTCATCTACACTTTTATATTCAGAGGAAAGATTAGTTTTCTGGTTTGTATTGAATAGACTCCAAAACCGATTTTAACAATTATTTCACCAATTTAAAGAAACATTATTTGCGAATAACATCACGCCTAAAGAATTAGGAGCAAAACATATTATTATATAAAAATGTTGCAAAAACGGAGAAAAATTGCTACTTACCTAAGCAGAATAAATCTATTTGTTTAATATTAGCCCAAGCCCAAGTCGCGGACTGCAGCTAGTTTTAAATAAGATGCACATTATGTTTAACAGAGTTTAATATTTATTCTGATTTCATACTTTTTATTATGCCGTTTACTTTATAAAATCTCTAAGTATCTTAAAGTACAAAGACCTAGTATCATATGTCTGGGTCTTAAAACTTTTAGGCACTACCGCTTTTAGACTAAAAGCGACACAGCACAGATATACATTTCGTATTACAGACTAAGTGCTTTGCGAAACAAACATTTTGTTTGTTTATTCTTATTTTTAAAAGCAATATTTTTATTTAGTTATTTATTTTTTTAACCATACTCTGATTTATATTTAGTGATCTTTAACTTTGTGAGGCTACATATCCTTACATTTGCTGCAAAGATTGGTTACGTCATTCACGTAAGATAACAACAACGAAACTAATATACTATCACACTTTCAATAGTAGCCAGTCCCTGGGATCTGTTGACACAGATGTACTACCTATTAACTAAATACATAACATAATTTAACTCTTTATAGATATAGGATATATTTTATTTTTATCATCATAACAGCCCATTAATGTCCTACTGCAGGGACGGGCCTCCTCCAGTGACGAAGGAATACTTGGCATACTAATACCACGCTGGCCAAACGGATTGGTATAGGGTTTAATTTCAAGTTTTCCTTCCTTTTATTACGATAATATTCACGGATGGTCCCTTGGTCGGTTTTTACGACACCCATGGGATGAGATGGGGTGGTGACATATTGTATTCTTACTCCGTCACCACACGGAGCTTTATTCTTATAAATATGTTTAATTAATAGGTTTAAGATAAACATTAATGCAATATTTTATAAATAACGTTTGATACACGGAACCCAATTTTCTTGCCTTTTTCGTCCAAAACTGGTGAGGCGGGCTTTCTTTCGGATCGCCCCTCTGATGATGGATAGGGGCTTTGTCTTTACAAATTGAGATCTCTTTGAGCCCCAGCTTTGCTTAAGAATACACGCATAAATATTTCTTCTTAGGCAAAGAAATACTATACTGGCTCTTTACTAAAATTATTATTGACGTCATTTAGGGATTAGGGGATTCTTTGTATTTTTAAGAATTTTAATTTCAAGACTTTTTTCTTATGGTGACGAATTAAACACCTCTGTATTCGTGTGGTGACAGAGTAAGAAAATATTTGTCTCATAGAAACTTTATCATAATTGGTTTATATCTTAAAAGAATTAGGGAAATGCGATATTATCTTCCGAGATATAAAAGTAGCCTACTAGTCAACAACAATTAATTTATGCAATGATATTGGATTAAAAAATATCATGGAGGCTTTAACTTAAATTAACATAATCACTTTCACATGCAATATTAAAATATGAATGAGTATTTAAACACCCCGATAGAAACAAGGCTTAAATTTATCGTAAAAAACAATGTCATCAATATACTCGAATGAAACGATGTATTTTAGTAGAAATATATTCAGAGTCGACTTTTCCAATTCTAACATCTAACTACACTTTGACAAACGTATCTTGTTACCTCTCTATGCCACATGACATACGATAACCTCAGACCAAATACGATAACAAACTTTTTTGTTTTCATACGTGTGTCTCCTGACATTATGAAATAGGAGTATTACCAAAGAGTTTTTGTAAAATATTTTTTAGTAAATTCTCTATGGACACATTTTTATTGACAGTTTTGGTTTTCGATAGCTTTTGTTTTTTGTTGCTATACGGCCTTATTACAAAATACGGTCTAACTATAAAACACGGTTTATTACGTCACAAAACCACTGTTTTTGAAATTTGTTATTACAAAATCAGTTTTAACACTAAACCATGGCGTAAATGTCAGGTTTAAATATAAACCTACTCGACCCCTAGTTTAAACTATAGACCATGGTCTAAATACATACAGTTCTGTCAAAGTTGTTGTTTTGAGGTTAGCGTTGCTATTGGTAATGTGTTAATATTATAATATTGTTGACTTGTTTCAAAATGGATATCGACATGGTACATTTAATGTATATTGAACTTTTAGAAAGACGACGACCCAGTAGTGAGCTTGTTCGTGTTGATCCTTTTATAGAATTATCCAAAGATTTTAGAAAAAAATATAGATTTACAAAACGTATTAAGTACTAAAAATATTTTGGAGTTATTAGTAGATAATATCACACGACCCTCGGGGATGTACTTTGTCCCCTGAAATTCAAGGTTTGCGCATTACAAAGCTGGGCCACAACAACACCTACAAACAAAACAACTAAAAACCTACTTAGTCGGTTGAGAAAAGAGCAAACTTTAAACTACTTAAAACGTATTTTTGTTTTACCTACAACGATGACCATATCACATACAATATTTTCATATTGTTGACATCTTACTCGTATTTCAAATGATGCCCGAATAGGTACCTAATGATGATAATACCTTCTTTATTTTGTTCCGTTCTACGTCTTTAACATTGCGAGTTATGAAAATGCTTATTATTTCAGGGCCCTAGAATAATAAATGGTAATCATTAATAACCAATGTTATATATTTATACTAAATATATAAATTATTATCATTTCATTGCTGATATGTAATTAAATTCATCAATTTTTTAGCAATAAGCTTTACCTCGAGTAGTACGGAACGTTATAATCGAATGATGTAATGAATGATCAAGCAATATTTTGGATAATCTGTGACTGTTTATTTAAGCTAGGGTCTAATTGCTGTTCTATGAAAGCCACGGTTTATTTATGTTTTGTAATAAGGTGACATTTAGACTGCAGTTTAAAAATTAAGCCTGTGCTAGCTGAACCTGGTTTAAACTGAGTTTTATTTAGTTTTTTGTAATAAGACGGTTACGGCCTTATTACAAAATACGGTCTAACTATAAAACACGGTTTATTACGTCACAAAACACTGTTTTTGAAATTTGTTATTACAAAATCAGTTTTAACACTAAACCATGGCGTAATGTCAGGTTTAAAGATAAACCTACTCGACCCCTAGTTTAAACTATAGACCATGGTCTAAATACATACAGTTCTGTCAAAGTTGTTGTTTTGAGGTTAGCGTTGCTATTGGTAATGTGTTAATATTATAATATTGTTGACTTGTTTCAAAATGGATATCGACATGGTACATTTAATGTATATTGAAGATATTGAACTTTTAGAAAGACGACGACCCAGTAGTGAGCTTGTTCGTGTTGATCCTTTTATAGAATTATCCAAAGATTTTAGAAAAAAATATAGATTTAGAAAACGTATTAAGTACTAAAAATATTTTGAAGTTATTGGTAGATAATATCACACGACCCTCGGGGATGTACTTTGTCCCCTGAAATTCAAGGTTTGCGCATTACAAAGCTGGGCCACAACAACACCTACACAAAACAACTAAAAACCTACTTAGTCGGTTGAGAAAAGAGCAAACTTTAAACTACTTAAAACGTATTTTTGTTTTACCTACAACGATTACCATATCACATACAAACTATTTTCATATTGTTGACATCTTACTCGTATTTCAAATGATGCCCGAATAGGTACCTAATGATGATAATACCTACTTTATTTTGTTCCGTTCTACGTCTTATATTTAACATTGCGAGTTATGAAAATGCTTATTATTTCAGGGCCCTAGAATAATAAATGTTAATCATTAATAACCAATGTTATATATTTATACTAAATATATAAAATATTATCATTTCATTGCTGATATGTAATTAAATTCACCAATTTTTTAGCTATAAGTTTCCCTCGAGTAGTACGGAACGTTATAATCGAATGATGTAATGAATGATCAAGCAATATTTTGGATAATCTGTGACTATTTATTTAAGCTAGGGTCTAATTGCTGTTTTATGAAAGCCACGGTTTATTTATGTTTTCTAATAAGGTGACATTTAGACTGCAGTTTAAAAATTAAGCCTGTGCTAGCTGAACCTGGTTTAAACTGAGTTTTATTTAGTTTTTTGTAATAAGACGGTTAGGGTTTAAGCTTTCATCACTTGATCATAGTTTTATGATTTCTTGGTGCGATAGGTTTTTCATGTACCTACGTCGGATTGTATGTGCGATTATAGGAGCAAGTATAATATTAGATAATTTAACTATTTCTGTCAAGTGTAGGTTCCATTGGGTGCAACGCTTGCTCTTCTGCCAGCTTAAATAAAAAAAGAGAATTTAGATTCTAATAGGTATACCTATAATAATTAAATTCATTTTAATTTAACATATTCTTTGTGTTGGTAGACTAGGGAAATGCCAATCCAAAAAACACCAAACTCTACATTAAAATCAATTAAATAGTACAGTCATGACACTAATTCATAAGACTCATTATAAAAACATACAATAAAACATAAACATATTAAGCAAATGTCCGCACTCTACGGCGTGTAATTTAAGAATAAAATTTGTATGCACGACATTAGAGAGCCGCACTAATGGTTACAACGTATGCTAAACGTTTTCTTTTACCTACATACCCTTTTAGAAACATACTTGTGTATTTATGTACATGAGTACACAATTCTCCGTGTGGTGACGGAGTAAGAATACAATATGTCGCCACCCCATCTCATCCCATGGGTGTCGTAGAAACCGACTAAGGGACTATCAGTGAATATTACCTTTCGAAATAAAAAGAAGGAAAACTTGAAAATAACCAATACGTCTGGCCAGTGTGGTATTAGTAGGCCAAGTATTTCTCCGTCACTGGAGGAGGCCCGTCTCTGCAGTGGGACATTAATGAGCTGTTATGATGAGTACACAATAACCCTTCTAGGAAATACTTAACTTAAAAATTTAAGGTCTGATGGGTGAACTAATTACTGTATGTGTCCTACTAATATTATAAATACGAAAGTTTTTGTGGTTGTATGGATGTTTGTCACTCTTTCGCGCAAAACCTACTAAGTGGATTTTGATGAAATTTGGAATAAAGGTAGTTTAGGGTGTAAAATAACATTTAAGCTACATAAACAATGCTGGTGAAGTCGCGGAAATTAGCAAGTAATATATTACATCCATCATTAGTCTCGAGTACAGTCACGAGCAATAATATGTACACATTTTCAAATTTTCTAAACTATCTGCACGTTTATCTAGACATTACAATATCAAAATGAATTCGTAATTTAGAAGAGGTTCCGTACAGTTTTGAATTAATCTTCGAATTTTCAATTTTGGATTGGCAGAACTTTAGATAACTGGTTTACAAAATGCGAAAATGTGTACATATTATTGCTCGTGACTGTACAGCGCGACGAATTATTTATATAAGATTATATTAAATCAATCAATCAATCAATCAATCAATCAATCAATCAATCAATCAGCTAGCCTATTGCAGTCCACTGCTGGACATAGGCCTCTCCCATTATACGCCACAGAACTCGGCGTAAAAAAATATATACTATATTAAATACTCTATTTTATTTCCCTTTGCATAAAACTTAAGAAGTAAAGCTAACATTTGCTTTGCGACGAGCTTAATTAATAAATATTACACATGTTTGCGCTAATAAGCTATTCACTTGATGTACTGCTCTTAATGGTGCCTGCATTAAAGCATTAAGTATTTATACATAATCTTTAAGACTTTCAACGTTATTTTTGTCGCATAAAATTATTTCTACGTGAATATTCTTTTTATAGAGTAAAATTTGTAAATGTTTACTAATGACAAGTATTACTATGTCATTGTATTATGAGTCATTGTCTTTGTGTTCCATAGCTTATAGAATAGAATAGAATTCATTTATTTGTCAAAAAACACAGGTATTACATAATGTGAACTTGAATAAATTTATTTACGCTATATTTTGTCACTCGGATTATATTTAATTTAATTACTTACCTATTTTTTAAACATATTATATATTTTACCCATTTTTAAAATATGTTAGGGCTTCAAAGATAGTTACATCCTCAGAAGGACTTCTGGGATAAACCTATGATACGCCTAATGCGAGTATTATTAGGTGTTGATAGAGCTGTTTTGAATTTAGTTCATTAATCGAAACTACTACCGGAACAATTATTAAAATATATTCTTATTGTTACGCGGTGTCTTCCGTAGAAGACGAAATCAACGGCGTACCCTACTTCTGTCCTATGTGACCGTCTGCGACGAGACGCGACGTAATCATGTAGTCACACCTTGTCGCGTGTAGCATCGCGTCGCGTCGCGTCGCATTCGTCGTCAACGTAGGACACCACGTTATTGTAAAAAACAGCAGTGTAGTTTATATAGTTAATTTACGGTCTTGATCAAAAATCAAAATTATCATCTCAGTCAAAAGATGTATACTGATGGATATAGGCATCCTTCAAACATTTCTCTGTCCTGTCCCCACCTCATCCATCGGTGAAAGAAAAATAATGGTAGTTTATAGATGAACGGAAATACAGTTTATTTCTTACTAAACTCAACACAATTTGTCATCCCGATCAACTAATAGCAGGCTGGTTTCCTTAAAGTATTCGCTCGTGGCTCTACCGCAACGGTTAGTGAACATCGAACAAATGTTATTTCCGATTCTACTTAAGTGATTTATGTGAACAAAGAATGGCTACAGCTACAAATAACTTTTGGGACCTTAAGTAACAATTAATATTGAGTGAGTGTTTTACTTCAAAAATGTAGCATAAGTAATAGAGTAAAATAATCCGATACTAACAAAATAAGCTGCCTTAAATCATCATAACAGCCCATTAATATTATCTATACAAAATAAAAAGAAGGAAAACTTGAAGTTAAATCCTATACCAATCCGTCCGACCAGCGTGGTATTAATAGGCCAAGTATCCCTCCGTCACGGGAGAGCGCGGGCCCGTCCCTGCAGTGGGACATTAATCGGCTGTTATGATGATACAAATAACAACACAACTTGTGTAAGTTACAGTTTCTGACATCACAGCTAGCTTACATCAGAATGATTCATTCAATTTGCAGGAAGACAGCAAGACAAAACTATTCGGTGTGTGTAAGCGATATGCACAAGGTTTATAATGAGCTTACGAACTAACTTACAAGCTACAGGATCATGTAACAAAGTAATAATATTTCATTCGATGCCCTCGGGTAACACGGAGTCTCTAGTTACATTTCCTTTTAAGTTTCCTTTACTTGCTACCACCATGTTTTGAACGAAGGAATAATATAAGGTAAAGCATATTTTAGTTATGTTTGTTCTCTTATATGTGAGTGTATAATGATATCCGTTTTCTCATTTTTTATGTAACTTTTAGTATCTTATATGTAAGTATTTAACAATTTAATACGATGTTTGTTAACGCATATGATTTTATGTAAAGAAATAGTTACATGTTGGCTTGTACTTCTAGGCCTGTGCCTACTAGGTGGCCTGTTTTGTTGTTGGCTTGGCCTGTTAACCTATTCTCCTAAGTCAACCATGTCGGTACTAGTACTACTTGAATTAATATTCATCTACTAGCAAACTCACTAACCCTGAGACATTTAATAAATAAATAAAAAATGGCTCAACTAGCAATCTTTGCATACTTTATATTGTAGTATCCCATCCAAACTCACAGACTTTTTTGACTAAAATTCTTGAAGAGCTTGACTCACTACTAGTTTAGCTTTAGCATATTAGTTAACTTAATTAAACGGCATTTAAAACAAAAGAAAATTAAAAAAAGTAAGTAAAAAAACGGTTCGTAATATGACAAGACTCAGCTGTTCACATTTCTTATAAGGATTTCCTTATAAGCTATTAGTGAAGTAACTAAATTAAGAATATTAATTGCTCAGAGCAAAATTACATTTTTCTTAAAACGTAATAAGAACATTCATAAATCTGAATCATCCTTAATTAAAATGTACAAATTAATAAAATTAATTTCTTATAGATGGAGCTTTGCTAATTATCACAGTATTCTTAATTTAACCCTTTTGTTGAACATGAATCTAAATTTAACCAAATTTACCGCATTATTATATTATGTGCCGTTGTATGCTGCGGTCTTGGGTTCGATTCCCGTTTAATACGAGTATTTGTGTGTCTAGACATATTGGTATGTAATAGTATTACAATGTTAAAGGTATTATATTGTATTACAGATTGTAGAACAGAATTTGTAAAAACCTAATTTACATATTATGTTTATTATTAATCTAGTATTCTTAATACAAGCCCAACTTAGCTTGCGACTAGAGGACGCTTTGTAAATATGTGATGAATAATGTTTTTGTTGAATGACCCACTGCAGAGATAGCCTTTTCATAAAGGGAAAAGAGCAAAGAGACCAAGAGATTTTGTGGTATGTTTTAATCGGACTTTTTAGTGGTAATTCCTTCAACGGATTGTATGCCACTACTCTAGAAACCAAAGCCGCAACTTACACGTCTACTAGTCATCTATTGAGAACAAGATTGTCAACATATATAGTACAACAACTTCCCAATACATTGAGGTTGAGTAACACAACCCGTTGTAATTGAGTTTGGCAAGCAATGCTTGTAATTTCATTTGATAATTACGCTCAGCTGTCTGCGCACGTAGCAATCATTGTAAATATCACTTGTGCTAACAGCTAAAACTATTTATCAATTAAAAAGATATTGGAGTAAAATTGGCATGTCATCTTATCCCTTATGCATGTCATAAAAGCCGATTATAGGAAAGTTCAATTATGTTATCTATACGAAAAGAAAAAAAAGAAGACTAATGTTATAAAACTCTTTAGTAGTAATCCACCATGGTATGCCTGGAAGAGGTACCTGTCTGCCATAGGAAAGTATAAATAAATAATTCTCACACATCGTCACCTAGTCCCAAACTAATCAAAGCTTGTACTATGGGTACTAGACAACAAATATACTTAAAAACTTTCTTTTTGGTTTTTTTTTTTGGTAATGCATACGTATTACACATAGAAAACACTCAGACCAATGCAAACAATCATGTTCATGCACACAAAGATTTGCATTGACCGAGAATCGAACCCAAGACCTCTGCGTAGCAGCTATATAATATACCGACTGCGCCATGGAGGTCGTCAGAGTATTGTAAGTATAAGTATTGAACTGTTACAATCTACTATTTATACTAGCGTATAAACCACATAAACATACACTCATTTCAACATCTACTAGTCCTGTATTCATTATATTTGTTGATGAAATAAAAACAACAGGATATTTACCATTCTATCGCAAAGTGTCGTCACACCAAACTAAGGGGAAAATCATAAATTTATATATTAGTATTTGGACGAAAGCATACACATTTCTTATGTCATTTCCTAGCTGGCAGGCTATTATTAGGCTAAGTTGTCCTTCGTATCTTGTTTAGGTCTGGACTATGGAAAACAACTGGTCTGTAGGTTCCTGCAAAGAAACATTATTCACCAATATTATATTGCTATATGATTTTATGTACCTTCCCTCTTAGTCCTCATCACAGCCAGTTATACTTTCAGCGAAACATCAAGCTAACCTCACGGACACCAGCTAGTATAAAGTAAATATAACTAAACAGATAAGAAGAAAGAAAAAAGATAAGATATAATAATAAAAGAACGCGTTACCCGTCAACAGTTCTTTTAGACAAAAATACGTCACGACCAGATGTTAGGTACTCATGAAAGTAATTATCTGTAAGAAGGGTTTCTGAACGTAATATCTTTAAGATTTGTTTTGTATTGTAATAAAGGAAGGCTTTGTGACACGCTTCTTGCCAACCCTTTAATGTCCCAGTACAGTGTCGGCCGGTACTGATGGATGGAGTTTACAGAGTTTATTATGTACGAATTTATGTGTTTAGCCAGCATTAAACATCAGTAGCATGCAAAGCATCTCCGTGTGGTGACGGAGTAAGAATACAATGTCACCACCCCATCTCATCCCATGGGTGTCGTAAAAACCGACTAAGGAACTATCCGTGAATATTATCTTTACGAAATTAAAAGAAGGAAAACTTGAAATTACACCCTGTATCAATCCGTCTGGCCAGCGTGGTATTAGTAGGCCAAGTATCCCTCCGTCACGGAGAAGGCCTGTCTCTGCAGTGGAGCATTAATGGGCTCTTATGATGAAACATCAGTAGAGGTTTTCAATCCAGAGACTTGTCTACATTTTCCAAAGGGCAGAAAAAGAAGACTAAAATCGTGTTATTCTTGACATAGATATTCTATCTCTTTTTTAACAGACTCTGACTATGATTGGTTTCTTAAGTATCAAATTTGAATATCAAAATAACGTTTGAGATTGATTGAGATAACATTTTAAATAGATATAACTACGAAAATAGCCATAGTATACCTATTAAAGGTGATTGTTGATGTTCAACCAATCAATGAGTGGCAATATAAATGTATTTGCATTTCACAAACTAGTGCCTGATAATTAAATATGTGAAAATAAATGAACTAAATTAAATTGTACGTTAAATTGATTTGTGGTCGTAGTACGCAATGGTTGATGTGGGATCAAATACTAGGCTACGGTAATGATTGTGTATTCAATATAATTAATTTCTTGAACGTGTTTGCCGTTTGTTTTTTGTATCATAACAGCCCATTAATGTCCCACTGCAGGGACGGGCCTCCTCCCGTGACGGAGGGATACTTGACCTATTAATACCACGCTGGCCAGACGGATTGGTATAGGGTTTAATTTCCAGTCTTACTTCTTTTTATTTTGTAAAAATAATATTCACGGATAGTCCCTTAGTCGGTTTTTATGGCATAGTCGGTTGTTTTTTATTTAACGTGTATAAATCACAAACAGTCTTCATGACACTAAGAGCTGATATGAAATCTCTTAGGTATGGTTTTGCCGTTAGACTTAAATCAACTAAAATAGCATGTTCTTCGAATTTGTCTTGTGTTAGAAGCTTTAGGTAACGGATAGTCCCTTAGTCGGCTCTTACGACACCCATGGAATGAGATGGGGTGGTGACATATTGTATTCTTACTCCGTTACCCCACGCAGACGTTACACGGATACGTTTTTAATGTGTGAAAATCGTCCAAGTTAACGAAATTGCGTATTGTAGTTAATCGGATTTTATGCCATGGTTTTGGAGGCGTTATAATAACGACATAGCAACAACCACTTACTATTCTATCCTTAATTCTAAAACCACAATCGGAACAATATGTCTGAGGGATACATCGATTTATGTATATTGTACCGTAACAAGCCGTTGTCCATTCTTAGTTTGTCCAAGCATTCAGCCGCGAAATCAACGTTTTTACATGAATAAATTTACATTATACTACATCCAAAACTAACAACCATCCTTATTCTATACGCCATACAGTTACTTTTTGGTTAAATAGGATCATAAAGAATGATCTTTGTATTTTGTATCTCGGATTTTTCTTATAAATTATGATAGCGACTTGAAGTATGAAAAATAATACTTTGGTAAAAAAATGTTTTTGTTACTTTTACTGTGCCGTTAAGATTTGCCTGAGATTTTTTCTGAATAGGTTTTAAGAATCATTCAATTAAAAAGGTTTTAAATCATGTAAAGATAGACACACTCAAACACTCATAGAGAGAGAGAGAGAGAGAGAGAGAGAAATACATACATACACACTACTTCTTCCACAGGAGTGTAACTATTGCTTCATCATAACAGTCTATTAATGTCCCACTGCAGGGACGGACCTCCTGCAGTGACGAAGGGATACTTGGCCTACTAATACCTCGCTGGCCAAACGGATTGGTATAGGGTTTAACAATTGCTTAGTGAACCATAAATAAAAACAATCCAATCATTTCGTTCATGCACAGTTTGATATCAAAGTGTTTAAACCCAAGACCTCCTCGTTGGTATCATTTTTTCATCAACCGATCAATCAAATTTTAATTCAGTTCAAATAATTTTTATACTGAATTCGTTCTGATTGAATATTCATATTTGTTGATTACAATAAGAATATTATAAAAGTAAAAAAATTTATATAAAGGTAACAGGGCGAATATGACCCACTTTAATTTTTTTCGCGTACAAACACCAAACTAGTTTTAAATTATAGACTTTAATACTACTTTTCTAATTATATAAAAAAAATTAATTTATCTACCGGGAGAAAAAAGTTATTTGGCTTTATTTGAGTAGGTATAACCAAGAACTGAACATTATTATGTTTGTAGAAAATGAAATTAAAGCAACAGTTTTGAATTATAACGGTTCAATAACACGCATACACCGGACAAAAAGGTGACCGGCTTGAAGTTGTTGCAAATCAGCTGCGCAGATGTCATATTTGGAACTAAATGACCGGGAACATGGGGAGTGGGTGTTTTTTTTGTTTCAGTACATGCGCAAACTTCTCTGAAAGCTAACTTCAGCCCGGCAAGTTAGGTTGCGCGAAATGTAGGTATCCAGTAGAACAAAAAAAACATTTATGTAGAACGTGATTTTATTTCTGTGCTATTTGGGTACAAACGTAATAATGTGAACAGTGTTGTTTTAAACAGACTACTG
The DNA here is from genome assembly GCA_905475405.1 of Schrankia costaestrigalis. Classification (NCBI taxonomy): domain Eukaryota; kingdom Metazoa; phylum Arthropoda; class Insecta; order Lepidoptera; family Erebidae; genus Schrankia; species Schrankia costaestrigalis. The sequence goes on along the minus strand of FR997832.1, from coordinate 3,870,776 downwards.
TTCCAAGTATTATCGAAATAGGCCCAATAGGTTACTGAAATATATTCAAAAATGCTTTATTAACGCCATAAAAACAATAAACAAAATTTTCATTTTTCTCCTTTCTCCCATACCCCACAACAGTGCGACCTACACCAGTTAGTAATAGGTATATTTAACTACATATCCCGCCATATTTCGTTTGTGTACGCCATGGGTCATATGTCCAAACAAAACGCCCGTTTACCTTTTTGAATATTTTGAATACTATATTTGAATGTGTGAACAAAAATGAGTTATTTGGTTTGAGAAGAAAAACCTTAATTGAATAACACAAAAAATATTACCAAAAAGTCAAAATTCGTTTAAAAGCAAAATACGCAACAAAAACTTAATAAAATCACTTGTAAAATAAATCTGCAAGCGTTCGTAGCTCGTAGCTCTTGCTACGGATTTCGTAGCTTCCTATTCAATTAGCTACGTATCTCGTAGCAGATACATAAACGAGCTGACGAATAAATTAAACTCTATATTTTCATACTTTATTTGATTAATTAATAATTCATGAGAAAAGTATGGAAAATGTTAGTACTTTTTCTCATCATAAATGAATGTCGAAAACTCGACATTAATTATTTAAATCATCATAACAGTCTATTAATGTCCCACTGCAGGGACGGGCCTCCTCCCGTGACGGAGGGATACTTGGCCTACTAATACCACGCTGGCCAGGCGGATAGGTATATGGTTTAATTTCAAGTTTTCCTTCATTCTATGTAAAGGTAATATTCACAGAACTATCTGTGAATATTACTACTTTTCGAACTGACGGGGGGGGGGGACTAAGGGACTACCCTTAGTCGGTTTTTACGACACTTATGGGATAAGATGCTTATTTCTATGCTAATTTTATTGCATGTAATAGTTATAGGTTTGATTGTTATTTGAGTGCTATGTAGATTATCTAAACTACAATTTGTTATTATTTCACGTCTTAGATACTCTAATAAGGTCACGTGGTGTTAACCTATAATTCATTGTGTCACTCTATTTTGAATTATTTTGTTAAGTAGAAAAATTTAATGTTATTAGTGATAACAATTGTTGGTTAACCAAATAAATAAATAAATAAAAGATGAGGTGGTGACATATTGTATTCTTACTCCGTCACCACACGGATATTTAAATACTAAGGAAGAAAGAACAAAATGCTACTAGCTTATAATATACACTAATGCAAGGACGCACCTCATATAGTCGTCTCTTTTCTTTGGAGTCGGTTAAAAACTAATTCGATTCATTACTAAAAACTCTACCTATATACGAGTCACTGCCTATCCTAGACAAATGTTATTAAGTCTCAGAGCCCTATAACTCCACTAGTTACTGTACCCTTCCACTTATCAAAGTAACTCTACTAGTGAATGGTAATTACCTAAACAGCTTCTTGCCTAAAAGGAGGTATTTCTTTGTAAATGTAAAGTATGAAGATAGACGAAAGTAACACGTGACACAATAACGTAAGGGTCGTAACACATATATCGAAACGTAAACGGATCGGCACCGTATCAACTCGAGCCGTTTAGTATTATTTGTATAAAACTCCTTACTGTAACGCACACCAATCGGAATCGTAACGTAATCGTATTTTTGACTTTTGACACCGAGGAAAAAGGCGAGGCGGTGCCGATCCGTTTACGTTACGATATATCTGCTACGACCCTAAATCGTAAACTAAACTCATACTATGTTAACTGAACAAACAGGCTATTACCCAATTGTATAAATCGAGAGGCGTTTAGCTTTTCTTTTAAAAGAATACAAAGAATCTCTTTGTTGTTACAGCGACGTCTCAACCTTAACTGTGTCACGTTTTCTTTTACCTTGTATAAAAGTTGATGAAAGAATTTTGTTTTCGTCCCTTTCTTTAGTAAAAAATCAGAGCAGGATGTAAAATGTAAAGACTTATAAATGTATGTAATTAATAATTTAGGCTCCGTTTAATGACAGATTCACCTTTCCTCCCTATTCTCTAGGAGGGGTGAAGAGAGCCTCGATAAACTGATCGTCGTTCGAAACACGGAGGGTAAACGAGTTAGTTTGGGACAAGATGGCGTTGTGTGAATGTGTGAGGAATATAAATATGTTGTTATGAAAGAATAAATAAATATAAACTTAACTAGTTAATTTTACCCCTTTATTTTTCTTAGAGCGTCTAATATTGTTTTTCATTGCTTTTCAGCGGTTTCTTTCCAAGTTTCTTTCCTCGTTGCCTATAAAGCCATGTCGTTGATTCAGCCCTGCATACAAAAGTCAATACTAAATTGAATGTAACAGGTGATTAGGTCACATATAAAAGAACAGCAGATACTTAAAAATAGATAACTACATTTAACTAAGCATCTCTTTTACTCAAAGCGAAATTGACTTTTATTGTGTGCCAACAATTTTAAAGGTAATACGAAACAAGGTTCGTACTTTAAAAAAACAAAACAGAGAAAGAAGTTCGCTTTTTGAACAATATTGAAAGATTCGTATACAGTTTTAACAAAGAGTTTTTATTTCAAATGTTAAGAATAGTTTTTGAATTTGATTACAACATTTTAGGCACTCTTTTGTTTTTATTAGGTAAGCTATATTATTCTCCGTGTGGTGACGGTCTCCGTATGGTGACGGAGTAAGAATACAATATGTCACCACCCCATCTTATCCCATGGGTGTCGTAAAAACCGACTAAGGGACTATCCGTCAATATTATCTTTACGCAATAAAAAGAAGAACAACGCCATCTAGTCCCAAGCTAAGCAGAGCTTGTACTATGGGTACTAGACAACGGGTAAACATACTTAAATACTATTTTTTTGTAAATACATACATATTATACACAGAAAACACCCAGACCAATGCAAACAATCATGTTCATGCACACAAAGATTTGCATTGAGCGGGAATAGAACCCGAGACCTCTGTGTAGCAGTCATGTTGAATAACCACTACGCCACAGAGGTTGTCATTCAATTCTAAGCACATGTAACTTAGTACATCACTAAGTAGTATCTTAACTGGCAGCATTACAGTGAGGATGACAGTAATTAGTTTGACGAGTAATGCCCTCATAACATCACTAATGGACTATTGCCATATAAAGCCTTGGCAGCGTGGCCAACAAACTGCATAATTATATGAGAGGCATTGACATGAAATTATTATTAAATCATATTAGATGCCACGCAGTAGGCTTCTTTATTTATATTAGAATATAATGTGCTGCTTTATATAACAATATCCGTGTGGTGATGGAGTAAGAATACAATATGTCACTACCCCATCTTATCCCATGGGTGTTGTAAAAACCAACTAAGGGACTATCTGTGAATATTACCTTTACAAAGCAGAAAGGAAAACTAGAAATTATACCAACCCGTCTGGCCAGCGTGGTATTAGTAGGCCGAGTATCAATCCGTCACGGTAGGAGGCCCGTCCCTCCAGTGGTACATTAATAAGCTGTTATGATGATGATGATGTGATGATTATGATGAATGTGCTGCACTAGCCCAGGAATAGCTAATTTATGAAAAAATATTTGTTTTTAACCTGTGACCTCTTGCAAAACACCGAAAATGAAAATTAATACCTTGTTTACTAAAGTAGGTAACTTTTAACCTACTTCAATCAAGCCAACCAGTGTTGAATACCAAACATGTACCTATTACAAACAAGTCCAAATAGTAGAATCTAAGCAATTTTTTGATTACGTTTTAACCTATACCTATAGTATATTATGTACGACAAGGCACGTGTGTACGTACATTTTTCTAAAGCGAGCGAGCCGAGCGAGCGACCACATGGGTATCAGAACGTGATATGACTTCCAACGACTAAATTTTGTCCTTCTTTTTTTAAATGCCACGAATTTCAATTGCCGAATTTCGAAGAGAAATTAATTTGTTTCTCTTTTTTACTGTCTTTTATATTTGCACGTGTATTTTTGTAATTGGAAACGAGCCTTTTGGGCTTGTTACCCTAATTACTTTTTTATATTGTTCTTTGGTTTGTTATATTTTATTTTGTCAACACCGCCAACAATTGACTGTTATGTTGTAATAACTTGTTTATGCTTTAGGCTGTTTCATACACGTTTAGTTGGAATATGTCTATGATAGAGATATCACACTTACCCTTCATTTGTTTTGTAAATACATTGAAACGCCCATATCAATGCAAACATTCATGTTCATGTATAAAAAGATTTGCTTAGAGAGGAAATCGAATAGCGAGACCTCAGCTTAACCGTCAGGGATTATAACAACTGACTATGACTGCTACGCAGAGGTCTCCGACTCGATTACCACACAAAGTAAATCTTTATGTACATAAACGCCACAGTCGTCCATCAATATCTAAAATTTAAAACAGCATCGGAGGCTCTAAATCAATTTATTTGTCATAAAAGTAGATTGGATTGCGACTAGAATATAGCACAAGACGACGCGTGTCCAACATCTGTTGCCTGACATATTGATCCGACCATTATATAGATTGCCTCTAACGCTCGACCTTTTCGATATTTTGTCCATGAAATATTTAAAAAAATTCTTTCGTTATTTATGGTCTGTAGGCCGTGTCGCGTTTGACGGACTTGACGGATTAAAAAACATAATTTTGTCGTTTAATCTCGAGGAGATTATAAAAATGCGTACCTAGATGGCAACGTTAAATATTTCTTTATTTATGAAACTTTTAAACCGTTTTGCCAAAAAAGAGTCTTTCAAGGCAGCTCATTTCTCGCTACTAAAAAAATATCCGCCTATTCATAAGCAGTATGTAGGCGACGACTACAAAATGCAACTGGCCTTCCCTTCGATACCCGTGTGGGTCGTAAGTGGTAGCCGAAAGACTAAAGACGATAACTATTTTTATCAGTAGTGTTAAACTAATGGTTGCCTGGGCAGCAACTATCGTATTCTCGAAGAACAGCAAGGCAAAATTATTACCAAAGAGCCCATTAATGTCCCACTGCAAGGACGGGCCTCCTCCATTGACCAAGGTATACTTGGCTTACTAATACCATTTTAAGTTTTCCTTCTTTTTATTACGTAAAGTTAATTTCGTGATAGTCCCTTAGTCGGTTTTTACGACACACATGGGATGAGATGGAGTGCTGACACAGTGTATTCCTACTCCATCACCACACGGAGAAAGACTAAACAAGAGGCCTACCACCTCGTAAAAAATACATCATGCCACATAAATTGGTCATTAAATCTACATAACAACAAAAAGACGAACATGATCATCTAAGATGCATGAGTCAGGAACAATTTTACATCAATTATTCGACACACAAGCATCAAATTTCTATAAAAACATGGCTCCCAATTTTCACGTAATATAAATTTTATATAGGTTATATTGACGCGCCATGGCATCAATAAATTTTCCAATATCTTAGTTCACTGGCTTATATTAAAAAAAAGCTCTAATAGAAAAACACAACAATGTTATAAAAGAAATCTATATTACTCGTATATTTTGTTGTAAAGTAGGGGCAACAAATAAAAACGTGACTATAGAACATGGCAATTACTTCTCTTTAAATTTTAAATATATAATTTTCAATAAAGATGATTTGTTTCGATTAAAAAAACGGACTAATAAATATATTATATCGAATATTATCGTTACGAAATAAAAAGAAGGAAAACTTAAAATTAAACCCTGTGCCTAAGCGTGGTATTAGAAGGCCAAGTATCCGTCACGGGAGAAGGCAGCAGCAAGGTCCCTGCAGTGGGACATTAATGAACTGAATATGATTACGATGATGATGTTTCGATTCTTCCTACGAGTGTGTCGTAATTAAAATGTAATGTCGACTTCTGGCCATCGCTTTTTCAATTGTCCAGTACATTACATTCACATAACATTAAAATAAATCGGTGTATATACTCGTATATTGCTGTGTACCTACTGTTTGTCTAATCAGTCTACTGTATAAACAAATAAATAACAAAAAAACAAATGATGTGTCCTTGGCTGACTGTACACATTCGTAAGTTTAAATCATCATCATCATCATAACCAGGGCTCTGAATACCGTTAAAAATGAGGTATCGATACCTTCATTAAACTATGGTAACGTTACTTGTAGAGGTATCGTTAAGCCAGGTATCGTTAATTGGGTGGATTTTTACCGGTAAGTTGACTTATCGCTATCGATGATTTACCGGTAAAAAGTAACAATACTGTAAGTCAAAGTTTGCTAACGTTACCATAGAAACACCGTTAATTGTCATTATAACTCTTTCCACTATAATAATCTATACATAATATTAATATAATAAAACTGTAGAAAAGTCGTTATTGTACATTAAAAAAAAAAAAGCCAAGGTACCTATTACAAGACAACCAATAGAACCCGTTTCCAGCAGTTTTGGAATTTTTGTCTGTTTGTCTGTAACTGTACCTATATCTGTGTTCTAAAATTTGTTCGGGCATCACGTAAAAATTTACGAAAGCAATGTAGATGATTATTATACACAACTAGCGATCCGTCCCGGCTTCGCACGGGCATTATTTTCCAGCTTATCTGTTCATTTTCTTTGCTATAAACGTCACGGAGCCCGAGACCTTTCCAACAAATGCAAAATCGTGGAAATCGGTGCGTGCGTTCAGGAGTTATAGCGTCAGGAAGGAAAACCCGACTTATTTTTATATAGTAGACGATTGAAAGTAACTTGAAGTTATATTTAGTTTTTGTTTCATTGCAATCGGTTCCGTCTATTAGAAGATATTTCAATTTAATTAATTAATATTAAACAGAGCCATCTTTCGAACTTAGACTGGACTGCATCAATAGTTGAACTATGTACAATCACGGAAGTTTCCGCTTGACCATAAGTATACATAGACATAACATCTATGTAAACTATGGAATGCAATAAAGATATGAAATTATGAATTATTACATGAAAAAAAGTCGTGATTATCATTTTCACGTATACCTAAATAATATCAATCTCATACCGAATATATTCTGCATAATTCCAAAAGTCCGTTAAACAAAAACCAAGTCGTGAGTGTAGAAACAAAAATAAATAGCGCGTTGTCAATAGCCGGAGAGTGAATCGGAACTAATTAATACTTAAGAAACAGGAATATTTTTAGGGGCGTGTCTTAGCGGGGCTAGAAATTAATGCAACATATATGTGTGCGTGTCACACTGTCGGTGGCTGTTTAAGGCAATTTGTTTAGAAACTGATCGAGCAGAACTTTCTTCGATAGTACTTAGTCATAAAAATAAATTGAATTTAAATAACATTCCTTTTCTCACAATCTTATTATAACTGCAATTTTAACACACTTTTATAATTATTTAATACATACTACATAATAGGTATATAATTGTAGTGATTTAATGAACTAATAATAATTAACTTTTAACTCTTAATTTAGATTTATCCCTAAAGCTGCCTCATTGATAATTGTATAATTATGTATTATGTTATTTAAGAGACTCCCTGATCTCACAGATAAACAGCCTCAGCTGTTTTGTGAGACTGATGTATAATTTGATGTAAACTTATTTGTTAATAATAAACAAAACAAAATAAGCAAAACAAAAAAAAAAACAAATAGTGAAAAATCAAATCATTAAATAAAAATACTATTTAATTTTCAATTAAAATACCCGTGAACAGTGACGGTGAATTTAAGTTACTTGGTTAATTTAAGTTTACCACGTAAAGGCCAAAAAAATAAAATAAATAGTCACTTACCAACCATCGAGATTTATAGACAATTATGTTTACTCGTTGGAATAGATACATAATTTCAACACAATTCAATAAGATTCGATAGCCAAGGGTATAGAACAATCGACTTTGATGAAGTAGACATGCGTTCAAAACCGGGTTGTGCCAAGAATTCTTTTTGGTTTTTTATTTTTAATTTATTGTATTTTATCTCAAAGAAAATAGTTACAATATCCTTTGAAATGGCGAGCAAAAAAAAAATGGTTATATTTAAAATGCATTCTCTCTGGCAGCTACTCACATCCCGTTGCGGTCACAGATTTAAAAGCGTAAAATTTCACCGAGGTCATTGCATAGACGGGTGACCACTCAGTGGTATTTTATTAACCTATTGATTTATGCGTGATCATACAAAAAAAAACATACGTGTCGAATTGATAACCTCCTCCGTTTTTTTTCATCGGTTAAAAAAATAAATGTATGATTAGTGATTATTATGAATTGCAATTAATATTCATTTTAATTTTTTTATGAAGAATGATCATTATGACTTCAAATTGTATGAGAAACATTTTCGGAGATCCGATGATATGAGTTGAAATGTTATGTAAGAAGAAGCGCTCCCTGTTGTGCAATATTGAACTTAATAGTTTTATGACATGCAACTAAAATGAGCTCTAGAGGTGATAAAGTCATTTAATTAATTAATTTAATTGTTGACTATACATTTTTTTTGTAAACGAAGTCACGGGTTACAGCTCGTATTGAATATGTCGCCAGGTGGCTATCTGTATCAGTTTCAGACTTCTTCAAGTAGGTAAAGGCTCGAGGTATTTTGGAAATAAATAGGCATAACTCTATTAAGTTACATTTTATAATCTCTTTTCTTATTGTATTACAAAATATATAGGTACTTAAAAACAGCACTAGCACACGGACACTATAGCAGTCCCTCATGTAATACCGGATGGACCACCAGCCTCACGGGTTCGGTGGATTCTTCCAGTTTTCATGACGTTCTGCTAGAATGACGACTCCTTGTCATTCTCGTCCGAACATTTTGAATGTTTGTTTCATACCAGTATTAACGTCTAAGAAGGTTTGACGCTGTCTAAGGAAAAAGGCTGGTTTAATTTCACGGCGCCAGGGATGCGCCTTCACGGCCGGACTGACAATCGCCCGTCCTCGGGCGTATACATTCCTGCAACAATGACAATACAATACCATTACTCAAGGCATCAGGCTCGTCCAACCTGACACGAGTCAATGCTTCTTACTTTCCAGCCAACATCTCTACAATTCAGCATCAATAAGTGAACTGAACCCATACATCACACACAAGCACAACGCATACGACCCAACCAGGCAACCCTGCTGAACTAGCTACAAGTCAGGGTCTACATCTCTTCCCTGGGTGTTGCGTCCCTACTGCTAGCCACTAGCAGCCCAGGACCCACAACCACCCAGCACAGACCTTTGCGTCCCCTTAACCAACCCAAACAAGTGTGGTCTGGGTGGCACATCGCCGTCTACCAATAAACTAGAAGTGTCAGTATAGTAAACACTTTTTCTACAAATAGTCTCAAAATAATACTGTCCTTTTATGTTCCTCTTTACTCTTCCTCAGAGAGCAGTCGAGAATACATTTCGACTTCACCAGGAATAAGATATTTTGTTGACAGCTACACATCAAGTGCTCCACCGTTTCGTCTTCTTGACCACACGCTCTCCCTGTAAACATACAGTCAGATATAAGACTGCGGCTTAGGTTCAACAGCTTTTTTTTTTTGTTTTGTTTTCTTTTTGTGCTTTGGCAGTATTTACTTGGCGCTTCCTAAAGGCTATAATATTGACTCGCCTTCACATGACCGTCCTGACATTCACACGTCCTCGTGTGAGCTACCTCAAGGAGTTATTTTCAACGACAGTCGAGCCACAAAAACTATATTCTTATTTAGTTACTATTACTTGCAAAACAAGCATCACTCAGCCGACAAGCACTCTATCCACACCCTCACGGTGCCCTATCCAACAACACAGGACTCAGGCAACTCTCATGGTGCCTGATCCAACAACACAGGACTCAGGCCACCCTCACGGTGCCTGATCCAACAACACAGGACTCGGAACAACGTTGAGTGTGGGTTACCGTCCTTATCAGATAGCGGACAGCTTAATACTCCATCACGAGTTTACTCAATAAAATACTGCAAAGGACATGCGGTTCGACACGCGTGATGAAATAACTCCTATTAATCTTGAACCGACTTGACTTTAAACGGACCTTGGTATATTTATGGTACTAACTTAATGTAACAGCGTAGCTTAGCAGTGGTACACGCCAACAAAACAGACTTGTAATAGTATAGCACATTGTAACAATATAGTACTTACAGACGTATTGGACATCAATTATTGTCCGCCCTTCAATCTTACCTTATTTTTACCCAACTGTGTTATGTAGCATAATCGTCATCATTACCAATTAATTTTCATTCCCTAGTATCGATATTCATTTTCCTTGTCGTGTCAAACACAGACACATTACTGTATTGCTGAAATCAAAAACACTTTAAACATGGCACAAAGCCGCCATGAGTCGCGCGGCATGATCACATTCTTCATTGATCCTCTCCTTCAGAAATCCATCTAATTTTGTCAGAATTTTCCCGTCGGCAAAGATGGCGTCTTCATAGTACGAATAATCGTCATAAAATTCTTGTTTTGTAGCTCAAGCGGCAGTTGCCATTTTTCATAGGTATTACCACATTTCAAACACGTGGTGTCTCGGATCCCACTTCTGATGTCGCCAGGTGGCTATCTGTATCAGTTTCAGACTTCTTCAAGTAGGTAAAGGCTCGAGGTATTTTGGAAATAAATAGGCATAACTCTATTAAGTTACATTTTATAATCTCTTTTCTTATTGTATTACAAAATATATAGGTACTTAAAAACAGCACTAGCACACGGACACTATAGCAGTCCCTCATGTAATACCGGATGGACCACCAGCCTCACGGGTTCGGTGGATTCTTCCAGTTTTCATGACGTTCTGCTAGAATGACGACTCCTTGTCATTCTCGTCCGAACATTTTGAATGTTTGTTTCATACCAGTATTAACGTCTAAGAAGGTTTGACGCTGTCTAAGGAAAAAGGCTGGTTTAATTTCACGGCGCCAGGGATGCGCCTTCAAATAAATAGTAGAAAACAAAATAAGAAAAAATAAAAAAAACACAAAAAGTAATTTGTTCCTCAGGATCGAACCATAGCTGTTTTCTTTTCAGCCAAGCTCTATACAAGCAAAGCTATCGTGTTGACAACAATTTTGATCAAATTGTCAATCTATTATTGCGCTTTGAAATTGGCTTGACTTTTGTCTACTGTCATAATCACTCACTACAACTACACTGAAACTCGACCGACCGCAGATCCTTTGAGTATAATTGTTCTGTGCCGCAGATGAACGACGCAGCGGGCGACGTTGCCGTTCAGTCATGCGCGGCTCCCGTACACTGCACGAGTTGGCAACATCGCTCGTAGGTACCGGTAAAAGTGTCGATACTCTTACCGATACATTGTTATCGGTAAAAATTTAATTCGATACCAAAGTAAAACTACCCGTAGTATCGTTACTAGGTTAACATTATGAAAGTAACGTTACTTAACGATACTTATACTGGGAATTTGGTACCGTTAACAAGCCCTGATCATAACAGCCCATTAATGTCCCACTGCAAGGACGGGCCTCCTCTCGTGACGGAGGAAACTTGGCCTACTAATACCACGCTGGCCAGACGGATTGGTACAGGGTTTAATTTCAAGTTTTCCTTTTTTCTATGTAAAGGATAGTCCGTTAGTCGGTTTCTACGACAACCATGGGATGAAATGGGTTGGTGACATATTGTATTCTTACTCCGTCACCACACGGATTTAACTTTAAATGCCAAATAATAATGTAGATTTGTACAAGTGTATTCAAAATACTAAATAACTATCCAAGGCTTGGACATGATACATTGACGAATGCAATTGATTGAATACAAAGACTATTGCGAGTTCAAACAATCTTTTTCACAGGCGAAGACTGATTGAGAGTTCAAAACTCTTCTATATTAGCTTTATATTGCTTTTACTACTAAGACAAAAAGCACTAAAAAGGATTTAGTACATTTTTGTAAACATATGTATTCAAAGCAGTTGCAATACGTTCTGTTACATCCGTCTGGCTTTTGTTTTACTTCTCTTGTTTTATACGATCCAGTTTTATTAAGCAAGCAGCAAGAATTCGCTTAGTTTTAGACTCAATTTTGGATGTACTGTGCTGTAGATCAAATTTTACTAGAAACTAGATGCCGCAGTGGATATTACTGCTTCTAATATAAAAATTAAATATTAAACGTAATATTAAAGGACTGTAAGACTTATTCATAAAAAAAAAATATTCCTCACACATTCACTCAGCGCCATCTAGTCCCAAACTAAGCGGAGCTTGTACTATGGGTACTAGACAACGGATAAAAATACATAAATACCTTTTTTTTGTAAATACATACATATTATACATAGAAAACACCCTAATAATTTTATTTATATTGTACACTAGCGGTCCGTCCCGGCTTCCGATTTTCTGTTGAAATGTTTCTTGAATTTTCTTTGCTATAAACCTCACGGAGTCCGAGACCTTTCCAACGAATGCAGAATCGTGGAAATCGGTTTGTGCGTTCTGGAGTTATAGCGTCAAGAAGGAAAACCCGACTTATTTTAATATAGTAGATAATATAAATAAAATTATTAAGGCCTTTAACGTCGAAAACTTTTTGATTCTTTGACTTTTACGAGTAGTCATAGGCATCTAACATTACCATTGTCATGCCGTGTAACAGTTTATAATATTTTCACCGCATTGCTGACTCACTCAATCGCACAGCGCCATCTATTCCCAAACTAAACATAACGTATACTACGGGTACTACACAACGGATTAACATAATATGTATTTAAGAAAGGACCAATTTAACTAATCATGTCCATGCACACAAAGATTTGCATTAAAAAGAAGTCGAACCCAAGACTTCTGGAAGCGTATCAGCCATGGACTATAGGCTTTAATTTACAGATAACGTTATAACAACAAACCAAACGCACATTAATACGCTAATGCCTACAGCAATAACACGTCAACAGCACATCTGCGTACATTCATGAATATTATAAGGCGACATATCTTCGACACGAAACGTCGCAGTAAAGCCCGCTAAGGGCCCGCACTGCTATCATCATTACGGTACAAATTGTACCATCCATAATAGTCTAGGAGACAGCCGTCATAATTCTCTTGCGTTAAAGCAGCGTACACATAAACACATACAAATGACGTACTGGCGACGATTAAATTTATCAAGCGCTATCTTGTTATGTTATGTTCAGATTTATTTTTTCTGATATTTGTAGGTAATGTCAAATGAAATCCAAATTAAATATGTTGGTTATCATAATAATAAAATAGTATCTCAAACATCTAAAAAATCACCGAAAAATAAAAAGTGTAGTTATGTATTAAAACATCAATAAATAATAATGTATTTCATGCATAATGAAAAATAGCGGGAAACAACTTTTTTTATTTTTTTCTATTCTTTATAATGTAACCTTTTTAATGTTACCAAAACCAGCCAGACACAAGTAGTACAGACAAAGAAATTTTATAATAAGTTTATACCTACGTTATGCGAAAAGACTTTTTCCCCGACCTATTATATTTAATGCATTAACTTGTGGGGATGGAGTCTCCGTGTAGTGACGGAGTAAGAATACAATATGTCACCATCCCATGGGCGTCGTAGAAACCGACTAAGGGACTATCTGTAGATATTATTTTTACATAGAAATAAGGAAAACTTGAAATTAAACCCTATACCAATCCGGCTGGCCAGCGTGGTATTAGTAGGTCAAGTATCCCTCCGTCATGTGAGGAGGCCCGTCCCTGAAGTGGGACATTAATGGGCTGTTATGATGATGACGATTAACTTGTACCACGCATCCCGTACATGCAAAAAAAAATGAAAAATTTGTATTCTAAGAAAATTCATCAGGCACGAGTCATCTAAGACTCCTAGAAAAAGTGAACCCGAATCCAGTCTTATTTAGTATATTTCAATAAAAAAACTTTAGAACAAAATTTGTAAAAACTAACATAAGATTTAATTAGTCAACCTCCTAGACTATTTTTAGTATGTTTATAGTAGATGATGTTTCCTAATACGGCACTCAAGTCCCTCGATAGTACGTAGGACATTTTCCTAACAGCCGTTTTGCCTACATCACGTCTCAACTTTAACTGTTGTACTTCTTAATTATACAGGCCAAGATAAACATACGAAGATTCCTTTGAGACTGTAGTTAAAGAGATTTTGTTTACTGAAAACTTTTGAACCTAGTAGTTATTTGATTTGACTAACTAATTAACTTAAATGAATATGTACTAACCGAGCTCTAGGGTATGTTTAGTGTTAGGTATTTACCATTTACGAGAAAGTTGTGTACTATTTTTAAGTACTCTAACTTATTAGTACAAGTAGTAATAAAATTATAGGACGCAAACCTGTTACGTGGTGGAAAGAGAACCATATCTAGAGACTAGGAAGGATTTTAAAGGCGCGTTTCCATTATGCAAGTGCTTGCATACATGTATGACTTTTTGTATTGACTTGAATTGCATACAAGTTGCAACTTGTTGTTTCCACTATACAATTTGCATGCAACTTGCACCTTTCATGCAACAAACTTGCATAATGGAAACGCGCTTTAAGCCCGATTTACACATCGACAAGTACAGTAGCGAGTTAAGTAGTAAGTTGTTGATTACGTTAATTTAAATAGATCTCCATCCTATTTTTTGGCTAATTAAGTTAGCGAGACGCGAGAGAGGGGACTACTTTGTACTTAACTCGCCCAAAAATAGGATGGAGATCTATTCAAATCAACTTAATCAACAACTTACTACTTAACTCGCTACTGTACTTGTCGATGTGTAAATCGGGCTTAAAGGAAGGTACAAAAAAATATGCTAAACGTACATAAGTATGTCTTTATTTACTTGCGTGGAATATTATTCAGTATGACTACTTCTTTATAAATACATGCATACAAAACATCTAGACCAAAATAAACATTCATCTTCACACACCCAGCTTAATATAGAGCAGGAATCAAATGCAAAAACCTTTGCGTAGAATACTCCTATAATACAATATACCTTTACGCCTCTGGTCATGAAAATATAATTAAAATATAAATTCTATTTAGTTATGCACACAAAACTTTTATAGGTATATCGGAGAACACGAACAGCACTTATATTAAAATAGTATTGAATATTCGCTGCAGCACAATGCAGATATTAGGATAAATTCCAACATCGCACAAAATACTTATGGACGATGCCTTAACAATAATTTAAAATATAGTTATATAACACAATTTCTCCCTCGATAGAAAATACTTTAATGCATATTACACGATAAATTTTTCTTTGTAAAATGCGTTCAAAGTGTTTACATTTAAAAAGTATATAGGTATGTTTATTCGTTGTCTAGTACATAAGAATGGTGCATAAAATAATTTATATAATTTTACTAGGCAGAAACAAAAAAATCATCGAAAAAGGTCCATCCGTTTTGAAGATAATAATATGTCCATTTTAAATTATGGATTTTTTTTTACCTTTTTTAGTCTAGACTAGGGGGCATTTTGTGAATGTGGGCTGAATGTATTACATTAGCTTTGTATACTTCCCTCCTTCTTTCGAGATCTTTGACAGGTCAGATGTGTCTGCCTCCTCTCATTCCCGTCTTAAAGGTGAAAGTATCAGGACCTTATTTCCTATCAACTATCAGATCTGCGTGCTATGTGCCCAACTAAAAGCGGCATTACTTTAATTCTCCTACAAATCTTCTCATTTCAACACATCATAACAGCCCATTAATGTCCCACTGCAGAGACGGGCCTCCTCCCGTGACGGATTGATATTTGGCCTACTAATACCACGCTGGCCAGATGTATTGGTATAGGGTTTAATTTCAAGTTTTCCTTCTTTTTATTTCGTAAAGATAATATTCACGGATAGTCCCTTAGTCGGTTTTTACGACACCCATGGGATGTGATTGGGTGGTGACATATTGTATTCTTGCTCCGTCAACACACGGAGCCCCCCAACAATATATTAAGCCCTTTAAACTTAAAATTAAGGTTAAAATGGTCAATACAAAACATTCGTACACAGACCTATTTAATTAAGCATGTGAGCAAAATAAACTCACTCCAAACTTAAATTCCCAACTACCCTTTCATTGAAAATATTTATTCTGCCATTGACAAACATATAAACATTCTGTTAAAACAGAAGCAGTGGAATGTCTAGTTCGTTAGGTTGTATAGTTTAATTAAATCGTTGAGCCGTTGCAGTGGACAATGGTGTATGAGGTCGTGAGGACGTCCATTGCGCATTATACTCCCTTTATTAAACAACCTTGTCCGTGCTGCAATCCTCATACACGTCTCTACTTTGGTGACACACTGATGTAACAATTAGACAACTCTTATAATATCTTTCTTTTTCATTTCATTTATTTATTCATAATAATTTACATTGCGTTTGAAATAATACATTTTACAAAATAATAATAAGACATGCATTACTTTATATAAAACGAGAATAATTCAACATAATAATATTAATTAAAACAAATAAATACAGTTCAATTGATTTGATTCCTTGATTATATATTTTATTTTATATTTCTTGATACGATACGTTTTTTATGTACGGGCGTATGTGTTAATGTGTATACGTTTCTTTGTAACTACAGCCAAGCTAAACGGTAACAGATGCAAAAAAAAATACTTGGTACGATAGTGTAGGTCTGTATCAATTAGTTTTTGTGCATATTTATCTCTCCCAACAGAAAATAATTCTTCAACCTATAACAGTTTAGGTCAAGGTAGGTGGTTTAATGAAAATATGTTGTGCACATATAAAAACACACACAAGTACATCAAGAAGTAACATAGGTATCAAGAAATAAATGAAACTTAGTTTATATAAATTATAGTAGACAATTAAATACAGTTTTAGGGTGAAGAGCAAACGGATGCAGAAACTGTATGATTCTATAAAAAACATCTAAACACCTTTACATTGTTAGTTCCAACTAACTTTCTAAGCTTGTTTATGTAAGAAGAGACAACTTGGCTTGTTAAAAGTGTAACGTGTTTTACGTAACTGTTCTCTCGTCATATAAAACAAAGAAGTCAACGCGAGTGAAGACTAATTTCAGCAGATTCTAAATCAAAAACAAAACATATGAAACGGCCACATATTACACAAAACGTCAGCTTTACTCGCGGCTTCCCTCGCTATTGTAATACGGTGTTATATATCCGTAGAGAGAGCGGTGGGATTTACAAAATATATGTTATCAACTAGCTCTACGTTACCTCGATAAGAGATATTAATATCGCTATAAATTGCTACAAAGTCTGACAGTTAAATGTTTTTGCTATTGTTAGCTTCACAATAAAATTTTGTAATTTAAACGTTGCTTTTGAATTTGACCTATTATTTAATGTTCTATTATTTGATTTGATCAGGTGCTCTGACGACTCTTCTTGTTTGCGAAATTAAACTGTGCAAGTCTTTTACTGGACTGAATTTATGGTAATTAAATAAATAAAATATGATAACTTTCTTCAAAACAATAAATTACGTAAAAAGTAATTATTAAAAAAAAATCAAACCCAATTTTGTTAAATAGCTAAAGAAACGGCGGCATTTCGAGTGATGTCTGAACTGGCGTCTAAAGCTGCGTCTGGGGTGACCTCTAAAGTGGCGACTAGAGCTGAAACTGAAAATTTCGTCTAGAGTGGCGCACGGATTGGCGTCTGGACCAACCCCTAGAGTTAGCTAAGAAATAGATTTCCATGGGATTTATTTATTTATTTTTAAGCCCGTGTGTAACATGCAGGATAGTCTCAGGAATTCAAATATCAATCTTAAGACAATATTGAACTATTAGAGAGAGCGAAGGATTAAAACATACGATGTGCTTTACATTTTTCTTTATAATAAAGCTTTTATTTAGTATTCGTGTGCTTCAAAAGGTTCATTTTATTGGTACAAATTCTACAAATGTTTAAATACTTATACAGTACGTTTGTACGTAGTAAAATTTGTATCCCATACGCTAGTACAAATCCCACTTGAAATACCGATCCATGTTAAGAAAGCATTAAGAGAACAAAGAGGTATAAAAATAATAAAATAAAAATAAAAATGTTTATTTTCAGATAACTACGCAATCCATAATTTTGTTAGTACTTATACTCTATTAGTGACTTATTTTTTAAGTTGCCAACAAGCCCGCTTTCGGCTATTTCCCTCAAAACATTGTTTTCGCTCCCCCGTATTCGGCGCAACAACGAACCTGCTTTTTTGCGTAAAAATATATATAGCATAGCTTTCCATAGCCTTCCTATACCACGCTGGCCAGTCGGATTTATGAAGCTTTTGTGCGCGTTGGTGACTTTTACCAATTTAAATATTAGCAAACACAAAAGAACATTTAGGCTCAAGGAAATAACTTAACATGACACAAATAGTTACGTTGCGGTTTATTGAACCCCGCTACCTGTAGCACGGCACCCGCAAACTCGACATACGAGTACTTGACACCAAGGCATATATTTATTTTTAATTCGCAAAACTTTGAATTTAAAATAGAGGTTAAGGTGTATTAGTACTCAGTCGTTATGATTTGAGGCATTACGCTTCGTAGCCATTTTAAAAGTGAGTTATTTTGCTACCCAGTCATTTTACGGTGTAGACATTGTGATCAAAAAGGGTTAGAACGTTCTCTAAAACTGTAACAATAAAGTTTTAATACATCACTATGTCTACGCGTATATTTGTTGTGAACAAATACTCATTATCTCCTTGATTGAAAACTTCATTAGTTAATTCCTAACAAGCAAGTTCTCTTCACAGTTCATTTTGTTCTAAGACTTGTCTCAAGTGGTCCCTTTAAGATGTTTCTAGTTCAAATATTAACACCTGGTTTTAAAGGCTTTTGAACTGTTTGGAAGTGTTCAAAGTCTGAACCATTTTATTCATGTAAGTTACACAATAAGGGCCAGGGACGTCAAAGAAAAACGCGTTAGAAACTTTCTATGATTCGACGAAAGGTGTCATCATAACAGCCCATTACTGCCCCACTGCAGGGACGGGCCTTCTCCCATGACGGAGGGATAGTAGGCCTACTAATACCACGCTTGTACAGTCTCGCACTGTACATTTTAGCTGACCAACCTTTTTACGATATAATATAAATTAAATTACAACATAATTTCAGTTAGTGTGCAAATACCGCAACGCGGTAAACAACATTAGAGAAAGAAAACACTTAGTCATACCTACTTGTTTTTACTACGTAAATAAAGTGGATATAAACGAAGTTATCTTTCATCTCAGCACTCCCTACAACTACAACCTCAAGCTCAACGAGCACAAGTGTACAAACCGTACATTTTTTGGTCCTTCGAACAAACAAGTAAGTCTCCTGTGCTTTTCTCACGTTAGCGAATCGGTTTGACTGGTCTCCCACAAGCGGGTCGCCCCGGTTAGATTGAGAAGTCGCAGAAAAACGTTAACGAAGCGCATCTGAGACGCAACAGCAAAACAGCGACCATTTCAAATCGAAGAACGACGAATTGTGAAGATTATTAGCAACGCAGAAGTTTTCACAAGGCCGTCCTGTTATCGTCAACGACGTAGATTTTACTAAATCTAACAACAACTAACAACTACGAACATGAGTATTCTAGAACAACAAGCAGCTAGTTTTGAAAACATCAAAACGATATGCAGAAACTATCGTAAGGATTCATCTGAGAGGAAAACTGTGGAATATTTGAACAAACGTACCACTTTACTGGAAAATGAGTGGGAAGGTTTCAACAACAATCACGCTCAACTCCTGTTGGAAATCGAGGATAAAAATATTCCATACTTCGTGGAGGACATTTATGAGAAGACTAGAGAAATGTACTCTACAACTATGAAGGAAATGTCCCTTAGATTGAAGACCATCGGAGATCAACTACAACGTGATGTGAAATTCGATTTAAGCGAAACGTCAGATGATGAAGATAGTAACGTGCAGATTTTGCTTAACAAACAAGAATGCAACTTTAACGCCATACTGCGCGTTATTTCAAAGATAAAAGTTTCGTCTATAACAGACAAATGGGAACTCGAAGATCACTTATCAACTTTGAAAGCAAAGTGGGGTGCCATTGATAAGCTACATTGGGGCATTGACTTCCAATTACATGGGTCAAATCATCATTATTATCAAACATTCGCAGACATCGAGCAACAATATGACAACTTGAAAAAAGAAATGAACACAAAAATCTGGTCTACGGTGCACTATTACAAATCTGCACCAAAGATTGAAATTCGTGAATTTTCAGGAAACTACAGTCAATGGGTATCCTTTAAGGACCTTTTTATTGAAGCGATCCACAAAAACCCTATGATCAACAACGTCCAAAAAATGCAACACCTAAAGTCAAAATGAAGAGGTGAAGCGGAGCGCTTATTTGCAGCATCTTACTATCAGCACGGACAACTACGACTGCTGCTGGGATATTTTGATACAGCGATATGACAATAGACGTCTCCAATTCGCGTCATACATAAATACAATGTTAAACCTACCGGTAATACAACACCCGGACGGCTTTAACTTGAAAAGGGTGCATGACGTCATAACAGAATGTTTAAATGGGATATCTAACATTGGGATCGATACGTCATCATGGGATCCTATTATTGTTCATATTATGTCACAAAAGCTGGATGCCGCTACCCTTGGAGACAACATGAAAGAAATACAGAATCATCGTGAATTACAAAGCCTAAAGGACTTTTACAGCAATACGAAAGAGAGAATTAAAAATAACAAACCTGAGGAAATTGAACTACAGATCATACGCAAACCAGAGTACCAGCGGGAGGTCACCGCAGCCCCATCAACACGAGATATGGAGCATCAACCAGCATCACGCCGTGACATGAAAAACGGAACTCAAAATATTTCTTTTTCCTTTGAATAATTATTATTTAACTTTTGTAATTTTACATTATTTTTCTTAACTTTGGTACTTTTGTATTTATATTAGGTTTTAATGGTGTTTGCTTTCTCTTTTGGGGTTGCCAAGATGTACAGTCTCGCACTGTACATTTTAGCTGACCAACCTTTTTACGATATAATATAAATTAAATTACAACATAATTTCAGTTAGTGTGCAAATACTTGTTTTTACTACGTAAATAAAGTGGATATAAAAACGAAGTTATCTTTCATCTCAGCACTCCCTACAACTACAACCTCAAGCTCAACGAGCACAAGTGTACAAACCGTACAACGCTGGTCAGACGGATTGGTATGGGTGTAAGGGAATCAACGAATAATAGGTTCTATTAGCTCTACTTTATATTATTGTAGTCTTGTCGTACAAGAGTTTTTTCCGAAATTTGAATTTCCAAAAAAATTGACCCGTACCTACTTGACGTTAGAAGTTTTGTTTGCAAGCTTACCACCAAATTCGCGGATGAGAAGAATCTGTATGAAACTCAACTTTTAACCCATTTAGACCGATAATTATTTTTGTAATTTTTCAATAAAACCTTGCTAAAAGATACCTCACAAACCTAAAAAAAATATTTAAAAAAATATCCAATAAAAGCGGGAGCAGATAGGGGGCGTACCATATATGGTACAGTAGGCCTATATGTATGAAAAATACTTGATTTTTACCAAAGACTTTTATTAGCTTTTTTGTGTGATACATAGCTTGTGACATTATCTACACCTGGTTCTGTTCTCCTGCTTAGCAGCATTGCCTGCTCAGCAGTCATATCCCGAATAATCAGATATTATTGATTGACGAGGGCAGACTAGGACCAGTTTTTCACGTAGCTTGTTACTGTCAATTATTGTGTTTGCGATACTACGTCAAATGTTTAGCAAGTCCATGTGCCTGCCATCATGTCTATAAAACAACCAACAATTTTGGAAAGACAAATCAATCGGTGAAGATTTAGAGGCATGTTCCCCTTTTTACCACGAACTCTGGTTCGCAATAAACGTCAGCTGGAAGAAGCTTTTGCCCAAAATACGTATTTGTTTCAGTGGTTAGTAAGTCAAACACGTCTTCAGAAAAGAACACAGAAGACCATTCTATCGGATTTCTTACAAGAGAAATGTGATACATTGGTTGCCAAGTCGTAGTCGTTTAGGTCAAAAGACTTGTTGTCTCCAGTTATACTTTATGATGCGTTTTTTCAATGGTTCTTGAGTCTCACGAGGTTGTTCTGGCTCTTTAGAACGACTAATAGGAGGCATTTCTGTTGGTGCTCGTAGCAAACTTGGTAATAAATGTCTGGGGCATTCTTTTCACCACAGTCATGATCAGCCAAAGGCATGATCAGGCATTCGCAGTATCGGGTAGAAATAAAAAATATCGACATCTTGCCCTCGATAATAAGCATCATAATCTTCCTTAAGAATTGTAGCAATATCATGAAAGATCAGCGGTCTAGAACTATATAAACCTTAGATCTGTATAAATATAGTTTATGGTAATTTTTGCTTACACATAAACCTACTGTACCACATACGGTACACCTAATTGAGGATAGAATAAACCTAACTCCAATAACCTAGGTCAAAGTTTTTTATAGTCATAGCATCTATTATACTCTAAGCTTTATAAAAATACTAATAAATAATCAACTTCATAATAAATAACGTAAAAATCGCCTTCTTGAAGCCATTGTAAATAATTTCTTCCGTTTCTGCGAGCAAATGTCGCTAAAAACACAAAATTACTTGCATTTAAGTTATTTATATTATAATAAGTGTAAAAGTGTCACCCTGAACTAATTTATATAACTAAATAAAATACGAATATACCCACACGAAAATCACAATAATTTTTCAAAGTTACTGTACCATATAGGGTACAGTAGGTCTATATGGGTTAATTAAATCACTAGTTTTTCCCAAATGCTTCCTATAGACACATA
Organism: Schrankia costaestrigalis; assembly: GCA_905475405.1. Taxonomy (NCBI): domain Eukaryota; kingdom Metazoa; phylum Arthropoda; class Insecta; order Lepidoptera; family Erebidae; genus Schrankia; species Schrankia costaestrigalis. The sequence continues at coordinate 3,847,897 of FR997832.1, read as the reverse complement.
GGTATCTGTTTTCGCAAGTGGAAACTATTTTTTTATTGGAATAAGCGTATATGTTAGAACAGGATGATCAGCTACCTCTACGCTTAATTTAATTCTAATTAGCCCAGCCATTCAATCGTAAAAAACAAACAAACATACACAGACATAAACAAATATACGCCCTTTATTAGTAACACGAAGAAAGACTGAACGCTGTGTTCATTATCTTGTACAACAGAGAGTTACGTCGACATCTTACAATATTGTCTGACATCTTGTCGGAAAGACAATTGAGCATCTCCTTGCTGTTGCTAACTCAAAACAACAGTCGTATTCTACAAATTGTTTAGAAACCAATGCTGGTTTGTTTATACTTTTTATGAAAACCTTCGAACTAAACACGCAATGGTTACTATCTATAGCGGAAACGTTTACTTGCGTGTATTGGTAGATATTATATGAAAGTTAGTATGTCGGTCACGTGGCAACTTATTCAAGCAAAACGATCCAGTCATCGTTCCAATGTATCCTTTACGTATTCAAAACTTGACACCTTTTTTCTTTTAGTTTTACCCTCTGTATTACGAAATAGACATGTCTAAATCATAAGTTGCGGGTGGAGCACACGGTCGATTTTTTTTGACTTATTTATGTTGTACCTACTGAATTTCTGCTTATGTAAAAAATATATATTCTCAAGCTTACTTAACATATACATTACTTATTATAATAGGCCTGTCCTGTCCCAAGCCCAACTCGCAACCCAAAACTCGTCCTTAGACCTTTTTGAGGACTTCGGTCCATCTAGCTGGGGGCAAACTATTTTCTATCAAGTCATTTAAGGTCCCATTGCAAAGATTCTCTAGCAGTGGTGGGAAACTTCATTTGCTAATACTGGCCAAACGAGTTTGGAGGAATGATTCCAATTTTTCGTATCTTATGAAATTATTACCTGTTATACAGTAAGGAATGCGATAGTCGATTGTATGTAAAATTCCTCTTGTTGTTAACATAATGTTTTATTACAACACTCCAAATGTATGATCGTGATCTCCTATATCGATACTACGACATAAAAATGTACATTTTATTTTAGAGGTGATTTGTAAAACGATATTGTTAACTTTTATGTTATTACTAGCTGCTGTGCCCGCGACTTCGTTCGCGTGGCGGATGTTACTTACTTCGCAATTCGATTTAATACTGAAAAATCGTTTTTAAAACCTTATAACGAACAGATATACCTACATTACAAACGAATTGTAAAATTAACGAACGAACCAAAACCTTTTCAAAGTAAATAAATAGTAAATAAAATATCTATGAAGACTGCGTCTAAACTTATACTGAAAGACATGAGCGAACGTCATTCTTTCAAGGAAAATCTTAACACCGCGATACTGAAAATGACGTCACAGGCACAATGCTATCTGTTGTCAAATTTGCAAGTTAAAATAAATGACATCGCTTATTTCATCATAACTGCAAGGACGCGCCTCCTCCCGTGACGGAGGAATACTTGGCCTACTAATACCACGCTGGCCAGTCGGATTGGTTGATAATATACGGATAGATTGGAAGATAATATTCACCGATAGTCCCTTAGTCGGTTTTACGCCACCCATGGGATGAGATGGGGAGGTGACATATTGTATTCTTACTCCGTCACCACACGGATACATGGCTGGCGTGCATGAGGTCGCGGGTTCGATTCCCATGGAGGACAATTGTGATACACAAACTATTGTCCTTAGTCTGGATGTTCTTTGTGTCCGTTAAATTGATATTTTTAAAGGCTAGTGTGGGATTTGTCTTTTGTAAAAAAAATGCTGAAATAAATTATTGTACCTCACACCTTTTTACCATCTAGCAAAAAATATTTGACTAAACTTAGACTCGACTATATTATTATCTATAGATAAACTGCGTGCAGTATTTTTGAATTACTTAATAAAATAAACACAAACACTTTGAATAATAATTTAATGTTTTGTGATTGTATTTCTTTATTTTATTGTCAGTTTTGTATTTTTTTATTGTTGACAAATAGCAATAATGTGTAAAATGATCTATATCTTGTGTGTTTATCAACCGATTTCTATAATTTTTTTTTTATGAATAAGATATTAAAGTGTACTTTTGAAATATGGGAGTTTGAAAAAGATATGTCTATGCAAATTACAATATATTTATGTATTTAATACACTTTGAAGAAAACCCTAACGATTAAACACGTTATTGTGGCTAATATATAAAAGATAGATATATACTATTCAGGACTTTTTTGTACATCTTTTGAAGACCATTATTTTTGTAATACATATTTTTGGCGTATGATCAACGTATGCGATGATAAGAGCTAGAACGCGCTTTTTGTCAACTGACTTGCTTCAAATTTTTCGTCACTGCTCAGCTCCTATGTGTCTTAGCGTTATGTTATACAGCCTATAACCTGTCCGGGAGTATGGACTACAATCGTACCAAGTTTGGTTAAAATGCCTTCAGTAGTTTTTGACCCATGCGTGCACATACAGACAGACAGACAGACAGACAGACAGACAGACAAAAAATTTATTGATTGCATTTTTGGCATTAGTATCGATCACCATTCATCCTCCAATATTAATTTTGAACATATATTCAATGTACAGAATTGATCTCTCTACAGTTTTATTATAAGTATAGATTACTCTGCGTCGTGTACATTATTCTGAGATTCGTTGGTATACTACTGATACACCAAATATAGATAAAATTATGTCATAGCTTAGGAAAAGTTTTTATCATTTATTTTTGTATCATTTATTTTTGTATCATTTATTTTTGTATCATTTATTTTTGTATCATTTATTTTTGTAATTATTCATAATGAGGACTCATGTGTCTTCATTATATTTGCCTAAGGACGTTCACTGCTGGACGTCATCGAGCGACTTACTCAAGCCCTACACTATCTCAGTACCCTCCACAATCAACAAAATGTTGCCACTACGTCTTGAATCGCTATATCAAGATTTGCACAGCGATTTCACATTTAAGTACCTATACAACGTCCAAGGAACAACCGTTGGGCATTTGGTACGCCGATCACCCTCGCTTGGTCGGAGGATCCTCCCTTTTCGTTGATGGCGTGGTGCTGTTACGTCACCGCGACCTCCACAAGGTCATCAAATAGAAATGACATATATACTTTCTTTCAATGCTGGTATTTAAGAGTAAAATGGTTTAAGACTACTAAGAACTTGCCAAGAAAAATGAGCAATAGAAAGACCTTTACAATTACCGCTCTGATAGTTAAAAATAACAATAATAACAATCTTCACACATTCACACAACGCCATTTAGTCCCAAACTAAGCAAAGCTTGTACTATGGGTGCTAGACAACAGATAACTGTTGAACCTTGAATTTTAAATTGTAATTTACTTTATATTAATAACTAGTTTAAGCAAGAGCAATTAATTTAAGTCACTGAGTAAGATCAACGAAGTTTATAGTAAAAAGAAATCTCAAATAAAAGTGTAGACAGTTAGTTGGCAAAGATTAATGTCTCTTTATGAACAATTAGAGACTTTTTTTTTATTGCGTTGAAGTGGCAGACAAGCTAGCGGCCCACACTGATGGTAAGTGGTAAGCGTCGAAAGTGGACGTCAGCCATGCCAGATGCTCAGCCGAAGCGCTGCCTCGGCGGCAATGCGTTTGTGTATGCGTGCTCAGTAGAGCACGAGGTAGCGAGTTCGAATACCACGCGGGACAAGTTTGTGCGATCTACAAATTATTGCCCGAGTCTGGAATATCTTTGTGTCCGTTAAATTACTTTTTTGACAAAAAGAAATAAAAAATAAATGTTTAGTTAAATTATACGTGAATAAATTAAAAAGTTTAATGTGATCTAGACGTCAATAATGTTATTTCAATTACTACAGAAGATATCATGGTTTCAAAATACTGACCAATAACACTAACCAAAGTAAATCTTTAACGTTATGACCACTTAAGCAAACCCAAGACCCACTAGTAATCTCTTTTCAAAACCACAGTAAAACGCAATCAAAATACATTTCAAACAGAAAACACATTTACCAATCATAGTAAAGCTAATGGCGTCACTTTGTCATATACCTAGTGCGTAGAACGGAGCGTGTTATGGGGTGTTATTGCCGTATCTGCTATCTGGTTTCCAGATGAATAACTTTTATGCCCCCATCATCTCACTTGTACAGACTCGCGACTCACAAAAAGGATCAGAAAATTATGTAACCTCGAATTTATAAGACGTGAGATGCATTTTTCGTGAGTTTTTCTATCGTTACACATAGTATGAACATTTTATTTGACTTGTTGCTATTTTATTATAAATAGTGTTGTTGATTTTAAATTCATACAGAAATGGAAATGCTATTTATTCAGTAATGTCTTAATTCATTTTATAAGTCGATAAGTAACTGTTATGCGGAAGCCGTCAATCGTCTTTTTAAAAAAACACTTTTTGATCACCACAACAACAGTTTATTCTTTAAGAATTTACAAGAACAAGAACCTCACTTTTCTTTTACGATTTTACTAAGGACGCGGGAACGCGGTATGAAATTAGCCAAGCAACTGCGCGTTGTCACATGGCAGTAAATGCTTTTATAGAAAAATAAAAGATTACTTCAGCATTAATTACTAAGTAAATCTGGATATAACATAACGTTTAATAATTAGGAACTTACCTCCTTACACATAAAGGCCTCTTAAATTTTAGTCAATAGATTAGCTTAAATTCTTACGGTTTTGTTTAGCATAAGGTTAGTTTTACTAATAAAAATCTCGCTAAACAGTGATAAAATTTGAAAGGCATTTATGAGTAAGGGTGTCAATGCTTACTGATGTTGAAACGAAGTCTCACAATAACACCAATTTTAGTGGTAAGCAAGGTTTCCTATTAGGTAAGGGAAGTAAACGTGCCGTTCGTATCAGATTAGTATTTCTCTAGGTTTTAATTGTCTTACTATGAGATATCATTCTTGTCAAATCTTTCTGTTTACATTTATACACGTGTGGTAATGACATTTTATGTTCATACTAACAAATGTCACAGTAGCTAACTAACCCCCTTACTCATAAATGCCTCTCAAGTCAATTGATTAGCTTAAATTCTTACGTTTTTGTTTGGTATAAGGTTGGTTTTTCTAATAAATAATCTCGCTAAACAGTGATTAAATTTAATAGGCGTTTATGAGTAAGGGGGTAAATATATAATCTTCTTATCCATCTACTTGACAATCCTTCCTAAACGCCAATTCCGGTATGTCATTACTATAGAAACCACTTAAACTAGATCCGTGACAGCTGATCGCTGCGCACAATTTACTCTAATTGATGGGCTCATATAACGGCTCGGCTCGGAAGACATAGCTCATCATATTATTATGTTCTCGCTAAAATATACATATTAACTATGATATATATATTACGGAATTTAAGTTAAAAAAAATTACTAATGAAACATTAGTTAGTTCTTTTACTGTGTAAGATGGGTTTTTTAAACATAATTTTTTAAAACGGTTTACATTTCATGGTCATATGTGTTCTAAAATTTAGAACGCTATGTCGCTAATGTGGACGCATCATCATCATCATATCAGCCAATCGACGTCTACTGCCAGACATAGGCCTCCTGCAAGTATTGCCACCTTGTGCGGTCCTGTGCCTCCCTCATCCATCGGCTTCACGCCGTCCTAACTAGGTTGTCGGTCCACCTGTGAGGGGTCTCCCCACCCTGCGCTGTGGACGCATACTGTTCATTTATTAACTTGTGTTTAATATTTTGTAATTAAATTCTTAGTTTTATACACCTAATCTAATGCCGGGTATAATACCAAAAATAACAAAAAGATCAGTTAGAAAATTAGTTTATTTTGTAGTACCTAAACCTTTAGCATTACTAAAAAGTATAGTGATGTATATTATTATAAATTACTTAACAATATTCAGGTATTATCATCATCATCATAACAGCCCATCAATCTCCTCCCATGACGGAGGGATACTTGGCCTACTAATACTACGCTGGCTTGGTAAAGGGTTTAGTTTCAAGTTTTCCTTCTTTTTATTTCGTAAAGGTAATATTCACGGATAGTCGGCCCCTTAGTCGGTTTTTACGACACCCGGATGAGATGGGGTAGTGACATATTTGATCGTGTTATAATAAAAACTATTTAATAAAAACAACTAAACTAAAAAGGTGCTAGCTTAAGTTATTTTAATCAAACTATTCCAAGAGGTCCTCTAACTTGATGACTAGACACATTAATAGATAGTACAACTAATCGTCCAACTAGTCTGTTCATTAATCGCAAGATGGCTTATCATTTGTAACTGCCAGGACTTAATACATGAATGTGGCCTAGAATTTAGAACGCTATGTCGCTCATGTGGGACGCATACTGTTCATTTATTAACTTGTGTTTAATATTTTGTAATTAAATTCTTGTTCTTCTCTCCGTGTGGTGACGGAGTAAGAATACAATATGTTACCACCCCATCTCATCCCATGGGTGTCGTAAAAACCGACTACGGGACTAACCGTAAATATTATCTTTACGAAGTAAAAAGAAGGAAAACTTGAAATTTAAACCCTATACCAATCCGTCTGACCAGCGTCGTGTTAGTAGGCCAAGTATCCCTCGTTATGGAATGGTATCGTTACGGAAGGAGACCCGTCCCTGCAGTGGGACATTAATGGGCTGTTAAAATAAGTTTATTTAATATACACAACTTAAAAAAAGAACTACCTGTGTGATCCGTTGTTATTCGATTGATATTAACAAGTGATCTTCAACTTTACACCAACTGTCGTAATAACGCCACTTTTACGTCCAACCTAATCGAATATTCTCTTGACATAAACATAAGTTTTACTGCACATAAACATGAGAGATGGCGATTCAAATTCCATTATCTACAAACATCTTGACTATAAAAACTTCATCGAATCTCTTTAGTGCAGTACTTCAAACCATCGTGATGAGTTTACTAGGATATTTGTTTGAGGAATATCTTAAGACGACGCTTTGAAAATTTTCGAGTTGAATTCGGCCGTGGCCAGAGGGGCGCGCCCCTCGGCGCGCGAATGAGACGGATATACTCGCTCACGCGCCGCCGCGCGCCGTGTGCGCCGTCGTCGTCCCGCCGGCCCTCAAGGACACGTTATCGCTCTGTGCCATAGTACAAATATATACAGTATTTCAATTTCATAGAAACGGACGAAACGTGAGTTTATACCTACACGCTCACGATCGCGGAGGGAACAGTCGCTACTGTGCCGCAGTAACGAGCGGACTGTGTGTTATAATTTGAAACTAAAAATATTAATCATATGTCAATATCAAACAAACATGGCTGATATAAATACCTACCTTACTAAATGACTTAGGTATTTAATACTATCATATAGTATTTTGTGTATATTACGAAAACGGTTTGTTGTACTTAGGTCAATAATAATGAAAATTTAGCCCCCCTTTATGAAATCCCCCATGCGTGTCTTTCACTTTGATCTAGGTAAATTTAAGCAATGACATCGATGTCATTTTTTGATTGGATTGGTCACCCATCCATAAAGTGACCTCGATGCCTTTATTTTGACATTAAATAGATCTAATAGACCTGTTTAAAGTTTGGTTTTGGTTATCGATAAATTCAATTTCAAACAAACATGGCCAATATAATAAATAAGTACAGTACCCGGCCGTAAATATTACACATCGTCTTTTTCTCTGACGCTCTACGAAGCCGAAATTGACCGATTGTATTTTTCTACAGGTTACGAAACGGCCCGGTACTGTACCTACTTTACTGAATGACTTGTTAAGTACCTTCTTAATATTATAATTTAGTATTTTATTTATATCACAAACATGGTGGATATAAATACAAACATATACATGTTTCTTTAAATTAAATGTATCAATCATAAAACAACACGTTTTTTACAGAACACTTCCTATTTATTTAAATATAAAATAGAAAAATAAAAAGTATTAATTTACAATTACAAAACTAAATGGAAACACAAAGTAGATCGCATGTGTACTATTGTTTACGTACTGCGCACCCGTAGGCATTTATAATAAATATTAGGCCCAGTTAGACTACTGGTTATACTGTGACGTCAGTCCGCGGTAGGTAACAGAAAATTCTGTTACAGAAAAACCTACTATCTACCGGTCTATTATGTCTATACAAGTAGCCCCCATTTTTTTAAAATTTACTCCCGCACAAGGTATTATGAAGGCACAAAGCACATCCAGATTCAGTACAATAATTTGGGGATCACAAAAATAGTTTCACCGCCTCGGGGTAGCGGTCGCAGTGCACGAGGTCGCGGGTTTGAATCTCACGCAAAATAATAGAACTTTTAAAAAAATACAATAGCCTCACTATGTATTGTCCTGTGTCGCGGGGTATTTACAAACATTTACTTAGCTGACACAAAGAACATTCAGACTCAGGACAATAATTAGTGGATCGCACAAATAAAATTGTCTTACGTGAGATTTGAACTCTAGGTGATTTTCCACCAGAGGGGCGAGACGAGGCAAAAATTGAAATCTTTATGTAAAAATGAACCGTATTGCTTAGGAAATAGAGTATATATTAACTTTGTAACAAAAACACTCGCTTCTCGCGATAGGCCTATTGTTGTTTGTTGCTACGTTTTGTTTGTGTAAAAATGAACCGTATTATTTCTCAATAGAGTTCAAAATACATTAACATGAAACACGCATGTCGCGATATCAATTTTTGGTGGAAAGAGTTCTGGGCTGAGTCTGGACTTTCTTTGTGTACGTTTGTTTCATGTCTGTAAACGTTCCCGCGGTGAAGTGCATGAGAGTTCAAATCTCACTTATGACATTTTTTTTGTGTAATCCACAAATAACTGTTCTGAGTCTGGATGTTCTTTGTGCCTGCTAAATTGATGTTATGTTCGTTTATTTCATGTCTGTAAAAGTTCCCGCGAAAGTAAAAAGTATTATTTAGATCTTATTAGTAAGTACCTAAGGTAGGTACTTATTTTTTTGAGTTTCACACAACTCCTAGGTATTGTCGCGGAGACTTTTACAAAAACATCCGAACTTAGGACAGTAATTTGTGGATCGCTCAAACAACTTTGTTGGATTCGAGCCCGCAACCTCGTGCACGCAAGCCACTACCGCGACCGCGTCACACTGCCCGCGCCACTGAGGCCGTTTCAATTACGTGATCTTGACGAAAACTGTAATAAAACTTATTACACTTGAGCATATAGTCTAAAATCGCTTATAAACAAACGCTTGCATTATCAAAAGGGTCAACAGTAACTAGGTAGTTGAGTTAGGCGAACTTTACTTATGTTTTGTAAATGACATAACTACGAAAATATTTTACCAAACAATGTTATAAAATAATACTATTATTTATTTATAAAAGAGAACAAAGTATTAATAAACACTTAGGTAGGTATAAATATTTTAATCCAACCTATAATATTATATACCTACGATTAAAAAATACGCGATAATATTTAGTACGAACGTTGAGTCGACATGCACAGGTCCGACGTCGAAGAGGGCCATCGCCCGACTGATTCGTCGACCGTATTCATTCTGTATCGATCGTTAACTAATCGGTATAAGGTCTAAAATTACGATGCGCCCGCAACGATCCAGAGCGCTTTGATATTGCTAAAATCTTATTTTCTTAATTAAGGTTGTAAGGTTGTAGTTATGTAAATGATATTCTACAGTAAGACTAATATTGATGTTACGAATGTATTTGAGTAATTCCTAAGCATAATGATAGTGTACTTTCCGTGTTATATGTAAAAAGCTGTTTTTTTAGAGGTGTTTTCAAAATTAAATATGATCGAGCCAAAATCAAGCTATCGCGTTTTCGTAACTACAAAAGGCTAGTTAAAGGTATCAATTTACCTATATCAAAAACCTAGATTAATAGGTCTTTTCATATTCCTGTAGTAGTTGATGAAAGATAGTGCATTTTGTCAATGAGTCCTCTTAATGCTAGTATCCTCTAAGTGGATCATTGGGGCAAAACAAGAATCGAGTTAACCTGTATTGTGGGTAGGGATGCGAGATCTGAATTGAACTTTTATAAGATCGATTCACGACAATACGATCTAAAGATTTTTTTAATCCATTCAACAGGATGCGATCTTCGTCTAGATCGAATCGTATGCTCGAAGATTGTATGAAAAAATCGCATCTTTAAAAAACGAAGATAATACATAATTACATTGTATTTATTGTATGATATTGTTTTTATTGTAGGACTGACGCCCGTCTCAACTTATTAAAAACATGCAATTAACAGGTGATATAGGTACTGCACCGTCACCGTAACAGCAATGTTCTCTTTACCTACCACCAACCGTCAGCACGCTAACCTTGCGTTGTCCGCGATTTGCAAGCTCGTGGTTCTTTGTTGGACTCGAATCAAATTGTTTTTACCGCGAATAACACGTCATGTTGTATGGCATGTTCACGCTGCACAAACTAGTAATATTTTCGCATTGGTCATATTTTTCGTTTAATTTTTGGTGGCTATTAATTTTGACCATCACTGTTAAATGATGTTTTTTTCACTAAAACTCTTCCGGTGGGTGTGGTAAAATTTGACTAAGGAAATTTTAGCTTATATATTATAATCTGTATGAAAACAAAATAATAAAAGCTTGACGGAAAACCCTAAACCTATGCGTCAAGCTATTTAGTTAAGGTGTCTTAAGTTTATAGTGGAATAATAATATCAATTTATTTTTATATGTTAGTTAAACACACCTCAACAAAGTCTAGGGATATTTTCACGATATTTTGTATTAAATTGTGAAACTGAAAAAAAATTGGTTTGTTTTTAATTCTTTTGATGAAAACTTACTTTGTTAACCTTTTTCAACCATTCTAAATTTGAATTTAAAAAATTAAATTAAAAATAAAATATTTACGCGGCTTGAACGTAGTCAAGTTCAAAAATTTCATTTACCAACAGTAAGTTTTGACTGCTTTTTTGTGTAAAATTTAAGTTTTATAAGAATTTAAACGTTTATTTCGAATGATTAATATTGTGTGCATCAAGCAGCGGCGCCATTTCAACATAGAGGAAATTTTGAGGGCAGTAGGCATGCTCCCAGCTGCGGGTACTGAGCATAGTATTGCTGAAGAGATTGGAACAGTACAAAATATGAAATCAAGGTTATGGTCACGTTATCGTGCTACTGGTGAAGTGGCTAAAAGATATCACAACAAAAAGTCTAACACCACTCAACGACATGATCGATTTTTGCAAGTTCCCGCGAAAAGGCAGCCAAATGTTACTACCATGCAGCTGGCTTAGAGGCCCCAGCTCTTGATGGAGCCTTTTACGGGTAACCAAACTGTCAGAAGAAGTCGGCATGAAGCCCACCTTTATGCTCGCATACCGCTTTGAACTGCAGCAGTACGTTGAACAAATCGCGCAAGATGACTAGAGTGAGGTCGTAAACATTTGCTCTGCAAAGATGACCTGTTATCTGTAGTGGTGTTTACACATGAGTCCCGGTTCGGTTTCACTCGGATTCACGTAGAGAACGTGCTTGGCGAGTTCCTCGTTGTTATAGCCGTCTACAACATCCTCAGAAAAACTATTCATACCACGATAAAAAAAATTAAGATTTGAACGGGAATATGTGTCGGTCGAAGAACAGAGCGCGTTTTGATCAGAAACACCATGACGACTGAAAAATAACTTAATGAGGTGCTAGAACTAATAATCTACCCCCGTAGACTACAATTGGGCCAAATGTTTAAGCTCATGGACGATAACACCCGTCCGCAAAAAGCGAGAGTGATGACGAGCTGGTTGCAGGAGCACGAAGTATCGATTTTATGCTGATCGCCTAACCTTAAAACCATAAAATACGCGTAGGACATGTTCAAAAGAAGGGCTTTGATGAATTTTCCTGCACAAACTTGCGATGGAAGAGCAACTTTTTTTGTATCCTAGTCGGTCCTGTAACATTATACCGCACCAAGACCTGGATAACTTAATCCAAGCATGAAAAACCGTTACAGGACCGTTATTTACGGTTTTTAATGTACTAACTACTGATTACTCACATAACAGTTAAAAACAGATTAATTTTCGATTATTTTCACTTTTGCTTAAGAAACAAATTCATTGTTAGTTTCACTAATTTTGCAAATTTTTTATTTATTTGAATAAAGAATTATTTACGAAAAAATAATATTTTTATTTAATTCTGGATTGTAGCCTGATAAATTACCTTTACAAAAATATAAACATGTTGTATGTTATCTTCAATAATTTTGGAGTTAATTGAGTAAATACCAAATATCCCTAGACTTTGTTGAGGTGTGTACTCGTAGAAGAGAATGAATTGAAAATAGCATACGTCTAAATTACGTAATAGTCTTCTTTGAATTTCATTCAACTCATTGTTTTGATAAGTTCAAGATAGTATTCTAAAAGTTCATATATATTGACGGCCTCTGTGGTGTAGTGGTTATATAACATGACTGCTACTCAGAGGTCTCGGGTTCGATTCCCGCTCAATGCAAATCTTCGTGTGCTTGAACATGATTGCTTGCATTGGTCTGGGTGTTTTCTATGTATAATATGTATGTATTTACAAAAAAAAAGGATTTAAGTATATTTATCCGTTGTTTAGTACCCATAGTACATGCTTTGCTTAGTTTGGGACTAGATAGGGTTGTGTGAATGTGTGAGGAATATTATTTATTTATTTATATTGGCAAATTCGGACAATATCAACTAGGTATCTATCCATACCCATCTATCTATCAATCCATACCCAGTTAGATAATTTTGTACAGCAACAATGCAGTGAATCCTATCCACTCTCAATCGAATTTTAACTTATTCGGCAGGATCAATTGCATTGGAATCGAATTTAAAATTGATTTGCACTGCGGTTCATTATACATTCATGCAAGTTATTCGTTGACTGTTTCCTTGTTTATCTTTGAAATTACGTATTTCCAAATTGGACGGATTTTAACATTAATCTGCAGTATACTCGTAGTATACACAAATGGTTAAGTTAAATCATTTATTAAATCATGAAGCGGATACTTAACCAACGTGTATGTATTGTACTTAAGGAGATAATTCGGTATGTAAAGTTTTTTTTTGGTATATTTTTATTTTAAAGGTTTATTAATTATAAACAACTAATTTGAGTATTTTTGCTTTCTTACCTATAGTTAATTTGTAGTAAACAGTTAAAGTAAGTAATTCGACCGCATGTATGACGTCATATATGCGGTCGAATTACTTACTTTGACTGTTTACTACAAATAAACTATAAGTTGGAAAGCAAAAATACTCAAATTATACCCCTTCCACTATATTTAACAACATTTGACAGCTTGACGTTAGTGACGTTCAGCAGTATGTCGAATGTAATCCCATTCGATTGTAAGCGATTTCGCGATTTTTCAAATTACTTTATTTTACACATTTGTAACCTTACATCAACTTACATTATCATTTTATTATTGTTTCTTTCTTCTATGTTAAGAGAATTAGCCTATAGCTTAAAATGATAAAATTATAGTTAGCTTAGGTATTATTTAAAATACATAATTTATCGTGACACATTCGCGGGTAATAGCTAATCTAAAATATCATATTACATTTAATAAACGTATTATGAAGAGTTTAGGTTTATTCATAGCATTTATTTCTACCGATTATTTGTAATTAGTTTCATAATGGTGGTAATCGTTATGAGTGTCCATCACTAAGTAACCATGGTAACTGAAAAAAACATGGGTACGTCCATGAAATACAATATAATTTGTTTGAAAAATAAGCGGAAGTATTACGAAACTTCATGGACGTGAACTGTCAAAAAGCTAAACTTACGCTGGAAGGGGTATAGTTGTTTTAATTATTGAGTAATGAAAGCAGAAACATACTTCTGTTTTTTTTAGACAAAAATCATAATTTAGACAAAAAAAATGAAAGACAAAGTAATTTATGTATAATTGTAAAAATAAACACAATTTTGCGGTTTTTTGCGCTAAAAATATGATTTTATTACTTATCGATCTAAAATCTCTAAATGGTTTTGGATTCCACATAGGTTAACTTTTACTTTACATACCGAATTGGTAGCCGCATTCAGTCAAGAGATTAGTTTGGTGCAACATTTGCAATTGTTTAACCTTTTTAATCTCGCCATTACTTTTCAAAATGGCATCATAAAACAGTAAAAATTAAGCAAGGAAAACTTTTTAGAAAATTTAATACCAAGTCATAATAGGGTCAATCTCCAAATCGGGCGTATTCGTGTGATCGCTCTGGTGCTTTTCAGATCTTGATATTTTTTGGTAATTATGTATCTCATTGAAAATAATGATATTAAAATACTACATTTTTACTATTGGCCTTCATTTTTGACAAACAGTTATGGAAATATTTAAGTTCAAATATTTTCGCGTCCAGAGCAATCATGATAGGCGCTAGAGCGATCATAAATGGTGAAACAAAAATAATAAAATTGGTAATATATTATTTATTTAGTCATTTTTAGTCTTGCATGTTACAAGATTTTATGATTTTATGTTTAGGGGATATATCTTGAGCTTTTTGAGAGCTCATCAGTTGAAAACTTGTTCATTTTTAGGGCAGCGTACCGATTTTGAAACAACGGAACCCTTATAGGATCACTTCGTTGTCCGTCTGTCTGTCTGTCTGTCTGTCAAGACCATTTATCTCAGGAACGCGTGGAGGTATCAATTTTCAACAAATATTATAAATGATGAGACGTGACGTCATAGAATTTTTGACAGATAAGTAAGTCGTGACGTCACATAATTTTGGCAGGAAGTTTTTTTTTGACAGCTGAGTCGTGACGTTATAGAATTTTGCCGGGAAAAATAATATTTAGACAGCTGAGTCCTGACGTCATCACAATTTGGCGAGAAAGTAAATAGGTTTGTACGGAACCCTCGGTGCGCGAGTGAGACTCGCACTTGACCGGTTTTATAAGGGTTCCGTACCGATTTTGGAAAAACGGAACCCTTTGTTGTCCGTTTCTCTATCAAGACTATTTATCTCAGGAACGCGTAGAGGTATCAAGCTGAAATTTTTACCAAATACTAAGGTCTGTTGCCTTTTAGTGCTGTAAAAAAATCAAACTTCTAATCTAACGAAATCAAGACATATAGCCGTTTATGTCGCAAATTTTCGATGAGCAAAGGGCAAAAAGCTACAGGGTACTTCCAGTCTACATACAAACTTGAAATTTGGCATGAAGCAAGGTCTTATAGTGCATGTAAAGGAAAACTTCCGAAAACTTGAAATTTTGGCTTCCATCATATTATATTTTGATAATTTCGTCATAGTCATAATAATTTTGACAGCTGAGTCACGTGACTAGTGACGCCATAGAATTTTGGTCACGTGACACGTGACGTCATAGAATTTTGACAGATGAGTCGTGACGTCACAGAATTTTTGACAGCTGAGTCGTGACATTTGTCGTTGTAACAATCTGGTATTATTACTTAAAGGAGTTTTATAACGTACAATTATTGCAAAATATCATCGCTCTGGTCTTTTGGACAGAGCAATCATAGCCATAGCGATCAAAAAAAGTCATAAAAGCATTAATATAGCCCAAAATAAAAACAGTAGAAAGTTGTGTTTACGCCTCATAAAGAACATCATTACTATCACTTAATTCACTTAATAAGCACATTTACAACCTTACTATTTAATTTATAAAACATGCCATATCAATCATCAAATTCAAGAACCAAACCCAGATAAATCATAAACTTACCCTCGTAATGTTGTAGTGGGGGACCGTGGCACAAATGTATCTTCCTCGGCGGTTAGACCACTACAGCCACTACCCCGGGGTAGAAGAATAGAGTTTCTATTTCGTAAAATGAGGGATGAGCGCGATGTTTTACGCCAGCGCAGAGCGATGAGATAAAATGCCAGGTCATGACGATAAATTTAAATTGTGCCAAAAATATTGTTAATATAATTTTAAAAAAAATATTACAATGAAGATTAACTATTTGTTATGTAATATAAAATAACATCGGACATATGAACCTTCTCAATAAAAAGTTACACAATGTTTTCTCATTCAATCGGGAGTTAGGTCAACCCAGAGCAATCAGGATTTTAGGGTTTATGATTTTTTTTTAAATATTTCTAATAAACTAATTCATAATTTCAGCCCTGCACCACATAGATTAGACACCAAAGTATACATAATAAAATGTAATGAAAACGTTTATCGATTTCAAAATGGGTTTCTCCAGTCCGACACGATAAAAAATGCCTCTGGAGATCTACCCAATAATGAAAATATTCACAGTCATGTACTTATATTATTTTTATCGTACATTTGTACATAAAATCGAAGACATAATATAATATTTATCTATTAACACATGATATTTCGTGTCATAAATTCAAAGTTATTTCACACGTTTAAAAGCAATAGGAGATGGCGCAATGCGTCTACACGATTTCGTAATATAACGAGCTTCCCTGTTATCAGGCTCCGGCGAATGGTATCAAACACCTAATTGAAGAGCCTCCTAGCTGTGAAATATAGAGCAAGTGATTCTCGGAACGACTGAATTTTCAGCTTTAAGTGAGATTCTGAGCTTATCGGGTCGAATTCAAGTCATCTGCATAATTATACGCTATGCTCCAAGTGGTGAAGGCATTTTAGATAGTGTCACCACCTTGTTTTGTAAAAATAAAATGCACTGTTTATTAATTTGATAAACTGTGACACTTATGAAAGTCGAAATATTTGTCTACAAGCTACAGCCATGAGATAAATCTGTAAAAAACTTATAACCTTTTTTCAAAATATTTAGTTCACACGTTTTCAAAGTTTTATAATAACATCGTGCGTGCAATAAGAAAACTGTAAAATGGTTGATAAATAACAATTCTACACTAACCTACGAAACAAAAGAAAATCAGTTTGTATTAGTTGTTATGGTATTAGATCGCCAAGTTTTCTTCGTCGTCATTCATTATTTTCTGTTAAATTTCTTTCTCATTAGCATAATTATATACCATCTAGCATTTATTTTAATTAAATAAATTCTACATTTCCAGACGTGTGTGACAGACGCTGTAATTTATTTGCTTCGGAAAACATTTACAATTGTAACACAAAAAACATAAAACAGTAGACAATAATAGACATCGTACCTTTCGATAATTAACGGAATACCTTTACCGAATTAATCGTGCAAAAAGCAATTTTAAGCTCGACGTTTAATTTGAGGTTTCGTGCAAAGAATGATTTATTCGAGCAATCAATGTGTCGAGTTTATATCGCCAGTATTCGATGACAACACGGCCATGTTATGAATTGATTTAAAAAACAATCACCAAAATATTTAATTGATATACGTTATGAGTTAAAAACAAATATATTTATGAATATCAATAAAATAAAAGATATTAAGCTTTATATCGTGAATACGAATTATTTATTTTCTGGTTTATATTGCCATGTCAAAGAGTTAACGTGACCTCAATAAAATTTTCTGTTGAATCCAATTTATTATTCAGTGTCCAAACTAAACCAATATACATTGAAATATTAAATTCAGGAGCAGACTTGAACAAGCCTTGCTGCATAAAATGGTTGTTAATAAACTTACAAAGGTAAAAGAAATCACGACTAAAACCTTATAAAAATCCATCCTGCCTGCGGGTGGGTACATACTTGTAACAGGTCAAGTTTCCTTTCGTAACTAGAGGCTCGTCCCTGCAGTAGAACACTAACGGGCGGTTAGGGCGCTTGTACACGCTAAGAAAATTTGCCGTGTCTGCGCCAGACAAGACAAATCTTCGTGTAGACGTCAAGAATTTTGTCTTTTTCGCACACGAAAACTTATCGTGTCTTCCGCAGACAAGACCAATCGAAACGTGTACACGATAGGATTTTTTTCGTGCAGTCGTCAGACGGGCGTAGGGCGCGCAAGTAATAACAAGTGTGATAATCAGTGTGAGTTTCCTTTAGTAAAAATGTTAACTAGAAAGCAAAAAAGTATGATACCCTACTACCGCTCCCCGCCCCTCCGCAACAACGTTCGCCGTGTCTTGTCTTGCGCAGACAAGAATATTTTCTTATTGATCGCCGGCGCTGTGTACACAGGTCGTGCTTAGAAACGACACGAATTCTTGCGTAGGCCCGGCGATTTTTCTTAGTGTGTACAAGCGCCGTTAGGATAAACATTAATTAAATAAATAAATAAATAATCCTCACACATTCACACATCGCCACCTAGTCCCAAACTATGCAAAGCTTGTACTATGGATACTAGACAACGGATACACATACTTAAATACTTACGGACGAGACGTTATTTTTTTTCTAAAAGAAGCATGTGTACATATAAATTCAAAACCATGAGTTTATACTAACTTAACTAAACAAAATCGCAAGGCAATAGATAGTAGTAAATATTATCTTACTAAATATATTTATTCTACTTTTAACTACGTATATCGAAAAAAAAAATTCTAACATTCTAAAATGTATACTTCAAGTAAAATATTCGAGAAACATGATATGAATTGGTGTCTAGCTAAGCCAACAGTTTGATTAATTTAAACTTCACCGGTTTTATCTGGGAAGGCTCCGCGAAGCATTTGATTTGTTTGTAAAACACGTTGCATATAAATCAGCTGAAACGAAAACGAAATTAAAATACACAGCAAACATTTTATTTAACAATACACTAACAATTCTAATTTTGTATTTACTCTTTTACACGTGTACGATTAACTTTTACAGAAGGGTTACTTTTTTACCACGCCCGCCCACTTTTTGCAGTCTTTACGCTTAATTTATTACTGATACGATACGATACGATATTTGATAACTTACTGACTTGACTGATACGATATTTATGACTAAACCCTTGGGACCTAGCGAGGATGACCACAGAGCCCCACTCACGCGCCATTATACGGAGGACATCCCCGATGTCAACCGGGGCGAGGTCAGAGCTGCTCTCGAGCAACTTAAGAACAATAAGTGTCCAGGTGATGACGGAATCACTACAGAACTACTAAAAGCTGGCGGAACACCTGTCCTTAAAGAGCTCACAACGCTTTTTAACTCCGTCATTCACCAGGGCCTAACACCTCAGGCGTGGAGCGGGAGTGCGGTGGTCCTGTTCTTCAAAAAAGGTGATAAATCCTTACTAAAGAACTATAGGCCCATATCACTCCTGAGCCACATCTACAAGTTGTTCTCGAGAGTACTCACAAACCGCCTCGCCAGAAGACTCGACGACTTCCAACCACCGGAACAAGCCGGGTTTCGAAAAGGCTACAGCACCGTGGACCACATCCATGTTGTTCGGCAAATTGTACAGAAGACTGAGGAGTACAATCAGCCGCTGTGCATGGCTTTCGTGGACTACGAAAAAGCCTTCGACTCAATCGAAACCTGGGCGGTTCTGGATGCTCTGCAGCGATGTCACATCGATTGGCGGTACATCGAGGTGTTGAGATCTCTATATGAAACTGCCACCATGACCGTCCAGCTCCAGGACAAAAAGAGGGGTGAGGCAAGGGGATGTTATTTCCCCTAAGCTCTTTACCAACGCACTCGAAGACGTCTTTAAGACGTTGGACTGGACTGGACGGGGCATCAACATCAACGGCGAGTATATCTCACACCTCCGGTTTGCTGACGACATCGTCATCGTGGCAGAGTCACTGGAACAGCTTGACGGGATGCTGCAGGGCCTAAATGGAGCCTCTCGACGGGTCGGACTCGGCATGAACCTAAACAAAACGAAGATCATGTTTAACAAACATGTAACGCCGAGGCCGATCTATGTCGACGGATTGATGCTCGAAGTTGTTCAAGAGTATGTTTACCTGGGACAGGTTGTCCAACTTGGTAGAAACAACTTCGAGAAAGAAATCGATCGCAGGATCCAGTTGGGTTGGGCAGCATTCAGCAAGTTACGTCGGGTCTTCTCTTCGCCTTTACCGCAATGCCTGAAGACCAAAGTCTTCAACCAATGCGTCCTACCAGTAATGACATACGGTGCCGAGACGTGGACACTCACAGTAGGGCTAGTCCACAAACTTAAAGTCGCGCAGCGAGCTATGGAACGGGCTATGCTCGGCGTCTCCTTGAAGGATAGAATCCGGAACGAGGTTATCCGACAAAGAACCAAAGCTACCGACATAGCTCGTAGTATTAGCAGGCTGAAGTGGCAATGGGCTGGTCATATCTGTCGAAGGACCGATGGCCGTTGGAGCAAACGTGTCCTAGAGTGGAGACCGCGACTCGGCAAACGTAGTGTAGGACGCCCCCCAGCTAGGTGGACCGACGACCTCATAAAGGTCTCTGGGTCGGACTGGATGCGGAAGGCGCAGGACCGAGTTCTGTGGCGTGTATTGGGAGAGGCCTATGTCCAGCAGTGGACTGCAATAGGCTAGTTGATTGATTGATTACTGATACAGTATTAAAAGCGTTTGTCTATATCTATACTTATAATAAAACTGTAGAGAGATCAATTCTGTACATTGAATATATGTTCAAAATTAATATTGGAGGATGAATGGTGATCGATACTAATGCCAAAAATGCAATCAATAAATTTTTTGTCTGTCTGTCTGTCTGTCTGTCTGTCTGTCTGTCTGTCTGTCTGTATGTGCACGCATGGGTCAAAAACTACTGAAGGCATTTTAACCAAACTTAGTACAATTGTAGTCCATACTCCCGGGCAGGTTATAGGCTGTATAACATAACGCTAAGACACATAGGAGCTGAGCAATGACGAAAAATTTGAAGCAAGTCGGTTGAAAAAAAGCGCGTTCGAGCTCTTATCATCGCATACGTTGATCATACGCCAAAAAGATGTATTACAAAAATAATGGTCTTCAAACGATGAACAAAAAAGTCCTGAATAGTATATATCTATCTTTTATATATTAGCCACAATAACCTGTTTAATCGTTAGGGTTTTCTTCAAAGTGTATTAAATAGGTACATAAATATATTGTAATTTGCATAGACATATCTTTTTCAAACTCCCATATTTCAAAAGTACACTTTAATACCTTATTCATAAAAAAAAAATTATAGAAATCGGTTTATAAACACACAAGATTTAGATGAAAGAAAATTTCCAAATGTCGCCGCGCCAGTATGAGTACGGCTGTACGGTTGATTTTTGTTTAACGTCTGAAACGGCCAACCGGTGCATCTATATAATTTCATTCACATTGACTCTTAATGCGAACGGACGTGGATCTTATTGACTCTTCTCGGAATAAGCGCGCTTTAGATATTAAAATACATAGATACGTAGTTTTTAGGTATTAAGTTTAAAGTAGGTATCTATCTATACTATAATAAAACAATCGGAATCGGATAAGTAATACTCGAGATATCGCTAGATCTCTTTATTAGAACAGTCCAATACAAATCAGGGGTCATGAAAAATGGATTTGGTTCAATGTTGAATGAATTTAAATTTCGTTTCTTTTGTTCACGAGATGGCGTTACCAGTAGTAATCATAAAATAAATGAGTTTTTAAATAATATATAACTATTTTATTATTAAGTGCTATTAATAAGTTATTCCTTTTAAATGTTAATAAAATTAACCATGAATCGTATGTGTAATATCAATTATAAGTCTTCACACTAGCCTTTAAAAATATCAATTTAACGGACACAAAGAACATCCAGACTAAGGACAATAGTTTGTGTATCACAATTGTCCTCCATGGGAATCGAACCCGCGACCTCATGCACGCCAGCCATGTAATGCGACCGCCGCGCCACCGAGGCAGGTAATTCTGCCGCACCATAACGTGGCGTGCAAATGTATTCATTCATAATTAATTAGCGATTATCCGTGTGGTGACGGAGCAAGAATACAATATGTCACCTCCCCATCTCATCCCATGGGGCCACCCGTAAAACCGACTAAGGGACTATCGGTGAATATTATCTTTACGAAATAAAAATGAAGGAAAACTTGAAATTAAACCCTATACCAATCCGACTGGCCAACGTGGTATTAGTAGGCCAAGTATCCCTCCGTCACGGGAGGAGGCGCGTCCTTGCAGTGGGACATTAATGGGCTGTTATGATGAAAAAAGCGATGTCATTTATTTTAACTTACAAATTTGACAACAGATGGCATTGTGCCTGTGACGTCATTTTCAGTATCGCGGTATTAAGATTTTACTTGAAAGAATGACGTTCGCTCATGTCTTTCAGTATAAGTTTAGACACAGTCTTCATATATCTGTCTTTGTAAAGATCTGTTTTTGAAAAGGTTTTGGTTCGTTCGTTAATTTTACAATTCGTGTGTAGGTATATCTGTTTGTTATAAGGTTTAAAAAACGATTTTTCAGTATTAAATCGAATTGCGAAGTAAGTAACATCCGCCACGCGAACGAAGTCGCGGGCACAGCAGCTAGTTATTAAATAATTATTATCGAAGTTACATACTACTTTATAGATCTATGTAGAGAAAAGTGGAAAACCAAATATAGATACTGAATGGATACATCGCGAATACCTTTTGTTTGTTCCTAAAATCATAACAAAAGTATACCGCAATAAATGTAAATCACTATAGTTTTATAAACAATCATAATTTATGTACATAACAAACGGACACAAATTAACCATTTTATAAATAATTTTAACACAATTTAAACAAAATAAAATGGGACGCATTCGGATTATAAATGGGGTATATGTGAAATGTATTATAGTAATATAAAACCACTGTGAACTCGACATGAAAATATCGGTGTCATAATTAATTTACACGATCATATTTCCTGTACGTACGTGTAAATATAAATCAATTATCCGGTGTATATTGTGATAGTTACTCATTAACATTGTAGCTGATAGTATCGAACGACTATTCATTAATATGATTCATGAATGTGGCATGACAAAAAAGAGCTTTTTCCGATGAATCTTGACTTATAAGTATGGTTAGCAGCTGTTATTTAAGATCATAAATTAGAGTCAACTTTGTTGGGGATCAGATAATTTTGTATTACCCACAGATCTAGGTTCAATTTTTTTCTAAAATTAGATATTCTTTATACCTTTATTATTATCTCCTTAAACCTACATCTGGGTCGTAAGTCCCAGACGCTGTTTTGCAAGTGTTCCGTCCTCTATCACGCGATGGACCCGGCACCCGCACGGAGAATCCACGGAATGCTAAGATTAGGTATGTCTTATACATACTAACACTTGGGTCACTAATTGACCCAAAAATCTAATTTTCAAGTTTACAAGCTAATATAAATTTATGTCACATATTGCTTCACCGATAAATAAATGTTTGGACAAATGCTATGTGAGTAATCACACACCACGTCCAAATGATTTGTACTTCAACATAACTGAATGAGGGTAATTTAGTGCAATCTCTAAAGCTATTTACAATGGCTATTTGAAACGCCCGGTGGCCAGCTGTACTCTGTATTGCTTTTGTAGTGATTAGGTATATCAATTGAGAAACTCGAAATAGGTGAGTTGGTTTGAATATAAATTGATAGGCAACCGCAATATCGGTTATATTGTTAGCTTTATACTTGCATATACAGTGCCAACAGTAATTCGTCTGCAAATTTGAGTTTCGGGGTAGATTCTTCAGTAGTTTACTCAGTCTGGTAGTTCGTATTAGGATTAGGTGTTAATCACTTTGCTATGGCAACTATTAGAAACGATGTTTTTTTTTATAATTCCCTGTTCAATCCTGTTGGTTTTAGAATACTCCAGATTTGCTAAAAGAAAATGTTTCCTTCGGCATCAGAGTAAATATTTCCGAGCCTCATGAGCAAACTGCTTCGCGAACTCCTCTTCTTAACAAAATCTGCAATTGAGAATAACAGTAATTTGGATGTTTGGGATGTCCCTGTTCTGTTTAATGATTGTTCCTATGTAAGCCAGCAAAATTTTTTTTTTTTATCCAATAGAAGGCAAACGACCCCGCAGGTCACCTGATGGTAAGTGATCACCGCTGCCCATGGACACCCGCAACACCAGAGGAATCACAGATGCGTTGCCGACCTTTTAAAAAGGAGTACGCTCGTTTCTTGAAGCTCCCCAAGTCGTAACGGTCCGGAAATATCGTCACAGCGAGCTTGTTCCACAAAACAGTTGTACGCGGTAAGAAATTTCGCGAAAATCGCACAGTGGATGACCGCCAACCATCAAGGTGATGACGATGGTAAGACAGTCGATTGCGAGTGGTTCTGTGGAGAAACTCAGCTGCAGGCAATGTTCGGAACAACTCCTCAGAGCGCTCCCCGTGATAGATGCGGTAGAGAATGCAAAGAGACCCTACATCTCTCCGCAAAGCCAAAGAATCGAGCCGACTAGAGAGCACCTGATCGTCAACAACTCGAGTCGCTCTTCGTTGTATGCGGTCAAATGGAAGGAGTTGATACTGGGGTGCTCCAGCCCAGAAATGGGAACAGTATTCCATAAGTGGCCGAACCTGAGCCTTGTAGAGTTGTAGGCGATGGTTCGGCGTAAAATACTGACTTGCTCTATTGAGCACACCCAGCTTTTGCGAAGCTAATTTAGCTTTATAAAACAAAGAGGACCGACAGCCATAACAGTGGTGTTACGCGATGGAACCCGAGACCAATGGTTGGATGCCGCTAAAAGTAAAACATTAACGACATCAAGTATAGGACTAAATATTCCCGGCAAAATTTACCTACGTGAGAGTCTGACCCCAGCTACGGCCTTCCTGTTATGGAAAACAAAAAATGAACTCGGTGAATGTTTCAATATATATGGTGTAAACACGGCAATATATTAGTGAGAAAAAGTGAAAAAGAGAAAAAAATTTACACTATTCGCTCTGTGAGTGACATTGAAAAGGTAAAGTCATCGCATCGTAATGTAAGTAGATAATTAACTAACTTCTTTTTTGTTTTTCCCTTATATATTATTAGTTAGTATATTAAATATAATATTTTTTAATGGATACAAGTAATCATAATATTCAAGAGGTTAACCGTCATACATGGGATGATTTTACCTCTAACTTACCCTCTGTCGATAATTGTTTGTTAATATTTCATGTCAACATACATTCAATGAAGAAATATTTTGCTCAATTGGAGTATACTATATGAAACAAAATAAACCCTGTCCACTTAATACTAATAACCGAAGCCAATTTAACTAAAGATATTATTCATATGTATAACCTCCCTGGGTATAATTTATACTCAGAATTAAGAACGGATCGAAGAGGAGGTGGGGTATTGCTGTATGTACATACTTCAATATCTTTTGAACGGCAAAATAATCACATTATAAAAGAATTCGAATGTATTACGGGTGATATAAAGTGTACCTATAGATTTGGCTTGACAGTCGTATATAGACCACCTGATACCAAAAAGTTGCAATTTATAAAAGAGCTATCTTCTCTTCTAGACACCTATTCTTTACAACAGGATCACATTGTTATGGGAGATATAAACATTAACATAAAACAGCGAAACCGCGCCTCCACTAGGTACTTGGACGTATTATGTAATCTTGGTTTTATAAGCGGAGTTAACTCATATACACGTATCGACAAAACTGTTAGTCATTTATCTAAATCGTGCTTTGATCATGTGTTTATACGAAATAGTGGGTCTTAAACCTATACCAATCCGTCTGACCAGCGTGGTATTAGTAGGCCAAGTATCCCTCCGTCCCGGAAGGAGGCCCGTCCTTGCAGTGGGACATTAATGGGGTTTACAACCGCTGTAATAACCAGTGCGCCGGCCGACCACTACATAACCGGTTGTGCGATAGCAGGTGCACTCGGCGCCGACGCTATTGTATGCCCTCAACAACAAATTGTCACCCGTATTAATCATAATATATTAAATAATGAACTCAATAGGTTGAACTGGAAAACTCCTTTGCAATATAATAATCCCACTGAAATAGTAAATTACATTTGCAAGTGTTTTACAGACGCATACGACAAAAGTAAATATACAATTAAAAAAACGAATAGTAGACGTGAAATGTGTATATGGGCAAACGATCGGTTGAAATATATGAGTAGGAAACGTGATGAATTATTTTTGATATGGACAAAAGATAAATGCAATGTAGAAAAAAGACTGTTGTATAACAAGTACAGAAATAAGACAAATAAATACAGTAAAAGCTCCTTATTCGCGGGGTATACGGTCCGTAAATTAATAAATTTGGAAGCGAATTTGATTTAACTACCAGGGCTATTACTAATTTTTGCGATATACCTATACTGTCTAGTGCCCACCTGATCGATCCAGATAGATCTATAAAGGTAAACAGAGCAAGCGAAAAAACTGTAGAACGTATAGTCAGACAAATGAACTGTAAAAAGAGCCCGGGGTATGACGGAATACGGGTGAAAGATATAAAAATGTAATTAGGTAATTTAGTGCCAGTCATTACCCATCTTATCAACTGTTGTTTAGAGAGTGGTATATACCCTGACCCTTTAAAAGTAGGTATCATTCGACCAGTGTATAAGAAGGGGAAACACGATGACATTAACAATTATCGCCCTATAAACATACTGTCGTGTTACTTTTTTGCAAAAAAAACGATATTATTAATGAAACTCAGTACGGATTCCAGAAGTACAAAAATACCAGCCAACTCTTAAGTAAATTTACCAATGAAATAAATGGCTACCTAAACGATAAAAAACACGTATTAGCATTGTTTATTGATTTCAGCAGAGCATTCGATATGTTAAATAATAATATGTTATTTGAGCAGCTTTGGCGAAATGGTATACAGGGTCCAATACTGGAGCTTCTGAAAGACTATCATAGAAATAGATACACGACAGTAAAAATACAAAACTGTTTCAGTACACCCCTATTAACAACTAAAGGCACGGCTCAAGGCTCGATAGTTGGACCTATTGAATACCTTCTGTATGTCAATGATATAAGTAATGTAGTACATACGGCATCAGTTTATCAGTATGCTGACGATACATGCTTGGTGGCGGCCAATAAAAGTATAAACGAGGCCCAAGTATCGCTACAATTGGCCTTCGATCAGTTATGTAAATGGGCGCACGATAGAGGACTAGTAATCAACGCAGATAAAACTAAAGTTGTTCACATTCACTCATCACACAATAAAACAATATGCAAGCCCGAAATAGTCGCTCATGAACATCACTGTTTGCATAGGCCGGCCAATATGAACCGTACATGTACGTGTCCATTGCTGGAAGTAGTTAATAATCATACGTACATTGGCCTCGTGATCGACAGTCGATTCTGCTGCCACATAAAGATCATGTATGTAATAAGCTAAGATAATCTATTCTAAGTAAATTTACAATATTAAAATATCAACTACCATACAATACACTCAGAATGATATACATGGCTCTTGCGGATTCGATTGTCGGCTACGGCCTGAGTAGCTATGGTAGGACATATAAGACCTACTTGATGGATATATATAACATACAACTTAGATTAATAAAAATGATTGTATCAAAACATATAAAACAGAAATATGAAAATAATGAAAGCGAATTATTTAAATATTGTAAATTATTAAGCGTATTTGACAGGATTAAATATAATGTCCTCCTAGATGTTAAGAAGCCGGAAGTTTTGTCTGAGAACACTAGGCCAGATTACATGAGAACAGTTTTACATAGAAAAAAATATATATTACCAAAATGTAACAACTTATATGGTGAAAGAACTGACGAATATCTGGTCCCTGTGTTCTTAAACGAACTCCCGGATAATTTACAAACGATGTACAGTTTAAATAGTGATAGCTTTAAAGTCACGTTAAAAAGACACTTTGTACCTTCCCAACTAGCAAAATACCCTTATAACAAACGGATTATACAGCTATAATACTTGTAGTTGTTATATTGTAGCAAAATTTTCGACAATATACCATGTAAAGGCATATTATAAGAGGGTTTGGCTATACTACTTTCATTCTTATAACTCAGTCATGTACACGTTTATAAAGCTGAATTATATGACAACTATAAAGCCTCGTACAGAAGTTACTCTTATAACTGTTTATTATATGGCTAAATGGTCATATAATATACAGAGTCATATAAAGGTTTAAATGAAGTCTTTTTAAGCTTATTATAGTGGTTTATATGATAGTTATAAAGTTTGGAGTCTCATAAAAGCAGTTTGTACAGTTTTTATATAACAAATGCTTACTTGCTACATAAATGACCCGTAAAAGTGCATAAGTAATGTAAAGATCAATTATCTAGCCGCAATAAGAATATTACCCTAATAATTACTTTATTATTATGCTTTATATTACTTATGTGCGCCATTTTTAACAAGTGGAAGATTAGAAGTACCTAGTAATTATAATATTAATTCATAATAAACAAGGATGGCGGAAAAAGTTTAAGCGAAGTAGAAAGAGGGTGGACAAAAAATATAAGGCTTTGACAAAAACGCGTACATTGCTTTTTCTACAATAGAAATTAATAAAGAGGAAAATATTAGTGGTTCCGTACCAAATTAAAATATAAGAGAAATGTTTAGTTTACCACAATACTCCTTTACACCAAAACTTGAACATGAATACAGTACGGCAGAGAATAATGAAAGTGATACTGCTAAGCTAATATTATAAAGCTAAATATAACTAAACTAAATATTGTACCAGTATCTGTTTTTATTCTTTTAACAAGTTACTAAATTTATTTTTATTATAGTATATTTATATTATTATAAATTTAGTAACTAAGACGCAAAAAAATATTTGGGAGGCTTACAGCTATATTAAAGATGGATTCAAAAATAGTTACTAAACGCCAATAACAACCACCACCTAACCACGATTTAAATAAAAGACATAATTTTAATCGAGATGTATTTATTTTAAACTTAAATATAACTATTTAACAACTAGGGGTACTTTTCAGACGTATCTATTTATTGAAGATCACTTTACATTAATATTATATAAGAAAATTCACATTCGTCATCAGGGTAGTGATCATAAACTGTGTATTCACAGTCTTTAGACCAAAAAAAGTTCGATGTAATATAAGTCCCATTTCTTCAACATTGATGATGAAATGTAATGGTATGTTTGTGTAAGTAGAATGATCACAATTAAAGCATCTCTCTTAAAATAAAATAATTTTATAGCCAAGGCTATTTTTGACTGTTGCAGATTAAAATCATCTCTTTACGATCCACGTCCATGAAAACAACCATATTTACAGCGATTCTACTGAAAAAAATGAAAGATGTGGTTATGGTTTTCTCAGCTACTTTAGGGAACTCCGAAATTACTCAATATGGACGACTTTAGCTTTATAAATTTACTTTTAAAATGATATTGGTTTTATAACCCCCTTGTAGGTGTTGTAAAAAATGCTTTTACACTTGTAACAGCGGTAACTAAGACATGACAAATAATTATATATTTTGAAATGCATATAAACGAATAATTCAATGGGCCCCTTAAAAATACATCAAATATCATACCACACTTTACCGTAAATAATAATTTCCATTAGTTTTTTACTACTTACTACCTAAAACCACCAACTCCAAGCATATTATATTATATGGTAGTACTTACTTTTGACAACTCAATTGCGAATAGAAATAAAATGTCTTCTAAAAATCCAGTTCAATCACTTGAACATAACAATATCAAAAAGCTGCGACGGCGACTGATAAGAGAATAATTTCTCCATAGATGAGTTAGATAATGCAGCTATAAGGATATTGATCTTGTAAAAGTCTTCTATGTAATCAATATAAGTGTAATAGATCTTGTAAGATGCTCTTATAAACCTTCTACAAGAAACATTTGCTTTTTATATGACCACAATATAGCTACTATAAGGTTTATATTCTTATAAACTGCGCCTAAACCCACGCTTATAGACGTTTATATGACCTTTATAAGTCAATTTTTTTTGGCTCTATACACCTTAATATGACAAGATTTTGCTACTTGGGTTTAGTTTAGTAAATATTTAAATAAAAAATGTTTTGAAGCGGCTCGCTGTCACCTAGATAGACCCTGTGAGGTCTGTGTGGTGCGGCTAATTTGTTTGTTTTTTGTATTGTTTTGTATTTTAGAAATAAAAACCTAAAAAAAAAAAAAAACCTTCCAAATGATCGCGAAACTGAACTTCACTCGAAATGCTGACACCCAGGATTTCAATAGACGGCTTGGTAACAAGAGGAGCGCCTTCGAAGTCAATACTTACGACGAAGGGAGATTTTGTAGCGGTAAACACGCAAACCTGTGTCTTTAAGGGGTTGAATCGGACTAGATTTAGCCGACCCCAATCCGAAACATGACTAAGCATGTTTTCGATATCAGACACAAGTTTGTTCCGGTTCTTATTGACGTTTGCCGATGAAATATTTGCACGACCGAGATACAGTGAATTCCCCGTACTGTCATCCGCATAACAATGAATGCTGTGGTTAAGCAACAAGTCATTGATGTGCAGAAGAAACAGAGTGGGAGACAGCACACATCCCTGCGGCACACCAGCGTTTACCAGTTTGAGGTCAGAGCATGATCCATCGACTACGGCTCGAATGCTACGTCCGGAAAGAAAGCTGGCAACCCACGTGCACAATTTCTCGGGAAGCCCATAAGCTGGAAGTTTTGAAAGTAAGGCCCTGTGCCAGACCCTATCGAAGGTTTTCTTTTTAATTAGAATTCCAGAAAGATTTAATAAAATAGGGACACCGGCATTTGTAGATTTGATTCGGTCAGCCGGATTTTTGATAATCTAAAAAAGTATGTTGTGTTTTTTTATTTAGTTAGTTTTCAATATTTTGTAAGTATCAATATCACAAAACAAACGAATATCGGTTGATTTCAAATATGTAGTTCTTTTGTTCGATCCTTTGTTCAAATAATTGAATATTATGCCTGTGACTGTCCCCTGTTGTCGTCGGCTACCTCTTTATTATCACACAATAGGCATTTCATTGAACAACCGGAGTCAACCGTGGTTGCTATGGTAACCTGGAATTTAATCAGTGAGTGCCAGTAATTATAGTACGCATACGCATAGCGATGGTTCAGAAATGTAGTCGCTCACTACGGGCTTCATAAAAGCCTGATTGTTACGTAGGCAGAATTTGAAATATTAGCAGAAGTACCCTTTGTTTTCTTTTCCTATTCACCCAAATTGGTTTAATGCAACCGCATGCAGAAACCTCGGTCAAGTACGTAAGATTCAACCACGGATACTACTATCAGGTGACCGCTTCGCCGCTAAGACTGAGTAATGGGGACTGTAATAGTCTTAATAGGTTAGGTTTTTTTCCCTGGCTGAAAGAAGATCGTCCTTGCAGTGAGACTTCATCATAATCATCATCATAACAGCCCATTAATGACCCACTGCAGGCACGGGCCTCCTGCCATGACGGAGGGATACTTGGCTGGCCTACAAATACTTCGCTTGCCAGACGGATTGGTACAGGGTTTGGTTAGTTAGTCGGTTTTTACGACACCCATGGGATGAGATGGGGTGGTGGCATATTGTATTCTTACTCCGTCACTACACAGTGAGACTTAAATAAACTCAAACTCAACAATACTTTATTCAAAAATAGTACAACTTCCGTTCTATCTTTTTTGACGTCATCTAACATAGACTGCTAAAAGGTAAACAGCGCAAATATAGTAAGAACAAATTACCCGTTTCCATGCAGTCATAATAACAAGGACATTTGGCACCTACAATGTTATTGGGTACTTATACCTTTAATAGCATTTTGCATGGGGTGTTTTGCTAATTAACCCAAAGGGATAATTTTTTACAGCCCCTTGTAATGGTAAAACCACGCGCAATTAACTACAGGCGTTATTTCCCTTATTCACAGAATTGGTTTTACTTTTTGTGGCCGCCAAAAAGCCTTTTTCTTTTCTTTTAAAACAACTATTATGGCATGTAGATTTATTGCTTTCATTGAGGTCCGTTAAATTTAATTCATAAAAATGTAAAATCATTATCGTTGTTAGGTATAGTTTGGCGGAATGGCATTACATTTCCTGAAGCAATATTTTTTTTTATAATTATGTCTTTTCACACCTTGTTGTTTTGAAATAATAGATCTTTGAAATCTTTCTTCATCATGATGATCATATATATTGATAGGTAAAGGTGCCCTGTAAAACTTTCAAACGCGTACATTTTTTAAATTCCTTAAAATAAATTAACAACATCCTTAACTAAGACTATTTGTGAGAAGGTTAATATTTAATACCAACTTTGAGTGTAACTTAACTCCCTTAATATTTATTTTGTTTACTAAACTCGTTAAAACTCTTGCTAAGAATGTGAAATGTTTGGTATTTACCACAAAATCACGAGACAATTAATCACAAAACAAAAGAACTACTGTTTTTCAGCGAGTTATTAATAAAATTGACGACCTCGGTGGCGCGACGGTAGCGCAAGCGGCTGCCGTGCAAGAGGTTGTGGGTTCGATCCCC
This sequence comes from Schrankia costaestrigalis, assembly GCA_905475405.1. Lineage (NCBI taxonomy): Eukaryota > Metazoa > Arthropoda > Insecta > Lepidoptera > Erebidae > Schrankia > Schrankia costaestrigalis. The sequence continues at coordinate 3,815,332 of FR997832.1, read as the reverse complement.
ATGCAGGACAATAATTTGTGAGATCCACAAATTATTGTCCTGGTCTGGGTGTTCTTTGTGTCCGTTAATTGATGTTTGTAAAAGGTCCCCGCGACACAGGGCATGGTCCCTAGTGCGGGAGTTGTCTTTTAAAAAAAAAAAAAAAAAACTTATTGTAGCGCGTTATATAGGTACACAATGTTGTTTTGTTTTGATAATTTATAATACCTTCAGATATCGTTTGATTCATATAATTGATTATTACCGTTTGTCAAGTACATCAAACATAATTCCAAACTTTAATTAACACAAAAGCACATACAGAGAGCTATTTAATTAACAATAAAGCCGTTACTTAAACGGGTTTGCATCATGATTTTAATAGAAAGGCATAGTGAATATTCAAACGAAATAAATATCTGTATTTATAAAGTTCTTTCAAATGAATACACCCACTCACAACCCGGTATATTAAGGGATACGATAAATTACAGGAAAACGTTCGAAAAGCTTCCTGTAAAAGCCTATAAAACAAAAGGTCTGCACACCCACAGATAAAATTATCGAACTTTGCACCCTCATCGGTAAGCAAAAGGGGCAACGGTTCCTTAATTTACTTTAATGTTTTAATACTAAGGTATTGGACAAGTTTTAACTGAATAAGTTGGCCCTTGTTTCATTTAGTTAATCAAATTGTTTTTTTATCTAATTATTTAAAAGAATTTGCTATGTTAAAGCTGTGATTAATACTTATACTGAATCGATTGAGTCTGTCTTCCATTACAAAGTATTTATTTTTAATATACTTACGACACGATAGTAGCACTTTACAAGGCGGTAAGTCTATTTACCAAGAAACTTCCTAATCTAGCTCCAAGTAGTGTGATCATGTTGTACCTATGTAAGCATCATCATCATAACAGCCCAATAATGTCCCACTGCAAGGACGGAGGGATACTTGACCTACTAATACCACGCTTGCAGACGAATTGGTATAGGGTTTAATTTCAAGTTTTCCTTCTTTTTCATTTCGTAATGATAATATTCACGGATAGATAGTCTCTTAGTAGGTTTTTACGACACCCATGGGATGAGATGGGGTGGTAACATGTATTCTTACTCCGTCACCACACGGATATAACCTATGTTATGAATAGGTGGAAAGCTACAGTAGCTAGTGATATGACTGTTATATGAGACTTAACAGCTTTAGTAAGTAGCGGTTATTATGCATTGCTGACGTCCTTGCCGGTTACCATTAGGTGAGCTGCAATTTCGTCTACCAACTTAAAGCAATAACAAAAATATACACTGTATCGAACTATAATTGAGACGCAAATAGTCTTGTCATAAACACATCTAATGGTATTAATGAAATGGCTTTACTATAAAACGATCATACTGCAATACGTCCAGTTTATGCTTGCAAATGTAACCATGTACCAGCAAATTAACTGCTAAACAAACCGCTGCAGGGTCTCAGAATTATCATAATGAACAGTGAACACAATTCATCCAATGTTGATATGACAATTCTACTGAGCTAGATTTAGGTCAAGTTTTGTTGTCAAGTTCTTCTGACCGGACGAGATAGTAGTCTAGTCAGATATTCTTATCACTACGCTATTAACTAGCCAGCTTGTTTTTAATTCTTACCTAAGGATGAAACATAAGGAATCTTATTTTTTCAAAGAGATAATATTAGTAAAAGCTGGTGCTTAGTTGGCTTTTATGATATCCACTGGATATTTAGTAACGCCACATACAAAGACAAACAAAGAAATTATACACGGAGTAGGTATTTATTATTTACAAAACACTTATACTTCTAACACGCAATTCGAATAAAATAAAATACAAGCCAAAATTATTATAATTTATTACTGAATACAGTGTGTAGATTTACTTAAATTAATTCTATTCAAATAATTACATTACGGCCACGGGTTATTTTCTAAGTAAACAGACGATGGAGTTTATTGTTTAGATTCACAAAGCGTTTAAGCATGGGTATTTTGTAACAGAAACACGGAGCACACAGCTTGTAGGAACAAACAAGGCTTATAGGTAAGGACATAATACATACTTAAATTATGTAAATTGTGTAGCATTGTCCTTATGTAAGCATTAGATAATAATATATTCGTGTTGCTAAAATATGTTTAAAATTACTTAGTTTGTAAGCTTTTGGAACAAAGTAAGTTACACTTTAGTTTGGTGGAGTTTTAATGTTAAAATCGGGATTTATATAACTACAAGCACGTTTCTGTTGGAGTTTATAATGACAATGCAATGTAATGGTTATGTTTTCTTTTATAAATGTAATGAGTAGGATTTGTTCTTCTTGTAATCATCTACTACTGGCTATTAAGTAGTATGGCAGTTAGAAGACTGAGTATCATCATAACAGCCCATTAATGTCCCACTGCAGGGACGGGCCTCCTCCCGTGACGGAGGTTACGACACCCATGGGATGAGATGGGGTGGTGACATATTGTATTCTTACTCCGTCACCACACGGAAGACTGAGTATAAAGTAGATCAATATCTACTTAAAAGTTAAGATCTCTACCATAAAAGGAAAAACGTATCGGTAAGTTCAGCATGGTATTCATGGGCCAATTCCTGCATCCACGAAGGAGGCTCGTCTTAACAGTGGAACCTGTGGTGTTAGGATAATGACCAATATATTTTCCTTCCATTTAAGAGGAGCTGCCGTGGAACATTGCAATGCGATATTATATTTGTCTATGTATTACCGGAATAAGTGTACCTACCTGCCTATACGGTGCTACTATTTTGTCTTAATCCATAGTCGTAGAATTTGGTTAACGGAAAGATTAAGCAACAACGAAAGATTAACAACAAAGGAAAAGTTAACAAAGTACCACCACTCCGTTTTTCCAGAGAGGTAAAGGTGGGCCAAGTTTCACTCCGTTAATGTGGAGGACATGCAGCTATTATTGAGGTCTCATTATTATAATTATTCTACTAATAACATAGCGTCGTTTTAATCAGTCACTACTACGTATAAATTGAAGTCACTTTCAATAAACAAAAGGGTTTCAAATGAACCTTAAACACGAACGAGCAGCTGCTGTGTCGATACAATTACACCGTCCAGTGGTTACGTGTTTACTCATTAACATTCATTATTGGAATCTGTGACCATAATCGACGAGCTTCAACCAAAATGTCACACGTGATAAAGGAATTTTAATTCTTAATTTGACGCTGATTTTAATCACATTTTGAATCTGTTGATGACATACTTAAAGTTATGATAAAGTCATGCCTAGTTTTCATTGGGGTAGGCAAAGACTATGATTAACTTTATAATTTAATAAGAAGAATAGTTTTAATGTTTGCAGTGAACTTTGTAAATTAAAAAAATGATTAGCTATATATAAACGTACTAGCGGTCCGTCCCGGCATCGAACGGGCATTATTGTCCCGCTTTTCTGTTCAAATTTTTCCTGAATTTTCTTTGCTATAAACCTCACGGAGCCCGAGACCTTTTCAACAAATACAACATCGTGGAAATCGGTTCGTGCGTTCTGGAGTTATAGCGTCAGGAAGGAAAACCCGACTTATTTTTATATAGTAGATATGCAGTACCTATATCAACTTCCTTTCCTTACTTGAATGAAAAAGGGCACCTGTTTTTTTTTTATTTATGGATATGGTATGTATTTAACCTCTCGTAGCCTTTGCGGCTTCAGCAATGTTGAAGTTCCACGTGTCTGGAGATTACATAATTCTTTTTTGAATTATCAGAAGTTACGTAATCCTCTAAAAAATATCATATACCTACCGCATAGTTGCTGTGGGGTGGGGAACGGGGGACCAGCACAAAAGATCCGATAGGGTCGAAGTGCATCCTGGAGGGTCCCCGAAAAGCAACCCCTAGAGGAGGATCTTCGCTGCATTGAAACATTAGCTGCTTAGAAGTGTTGCGAGTTAAATGAAAAGGTAGTGCAGCCGCGCGGTATAAGGACGACCTGATAAGATGGCTAAAAGACATGGCACCTTGGAAGTTTATATACAAACATTTTATAAAATACGAACAAGTTTCACTTAACACTTTCGTGTCCTTTACCGTTACCTATAAAGTCAAGTTACGACTTGGGGAGCTTCAAGAAACGAGCGTACTCCCTTTTTAAAGGTCGGCAACGCATCTGTGATTCCTCTGGTGTTGCGTGTGATCACCGCCGCCTATGGACACCCCATAGGCGGCGGTGATCACTTACCACCAGGTGACATGTTGGCTCGTTTGCCTCCAATCATAGAAAAAAAAATGTTGCTTTAAACAGTAAATTAATATACCATTCATAAAAGAGGTGAAGGTACCACCTATGCGAAACACCACTTCGCATAAGTCTCATCCCATTTCATAAACGCTGTATGAGGAAAACTTGTATAACAAAATTAATTCTCAACCATCTGTCACTGCAAAGAAGAACATTAATGTCAGGTAGAAACTTGAACTACATTTTACAAGATTGGTGTAAGGTTTTAGTTTTCCTTTAACAAGTATCTAATGTGAAAATGGTACTGTGTTTAAGTACGTCATGCTCTGGGGCAAACCAGCTGATGATTTCGGTATTTTGGTCTCGGTGAAAACAATTGTACATAATGGGTGCACAATGAGTACTACCTTACAATAAAGAGTGCTTCTGTAGTTTAAGAGCACATTAAAATTAAATTAATACTGCTGGGGAGCATCCTCTACATCACGTTCGTAATCTTGTGAAAATTGACGTTATTCCTGTTACTTTTACAGTTCCCGAAATCGTCAACTGGTTTGCCCTAGAGCATGACATGTTTAAGTGGTTTCAGTGGCTAGTGAAATTACAGGGCTATAACAGCTTGTATCCCATAGGCGGCTATGGGCCTGACTGGCCTGGCATTGTTGAGGTCATTAACCGGCGGTTAATACTTACCAGGTGGTCTAATGCAACACAAAATACGTGTTTAACACATTTAATATAAAGGAGAACCGTAGAAATGAAACATAAAATTATACATGCATGGTGTTTTATTACACTGTACAATAAATATTGGGCTGTATACAAAATATAGAGGAATTCCAAAAGATATTGTCAACACTCTAGCATACATTAACATGAGTGTAAAACGACCCCTAACAAATGTTAAAAATTCATTACATAAGGTAAAGCATTTTACAGACTGGCTACTTTGATAGTCTCAACTACATAAAATTAAAAATTACTTAAAAAAAACAACATTCAATCAATCATTAGCCTTTTATCGCACTCCATTGCTGGACTTAGGCCTCTAAATCAAATTAATTTTATTTCATATTGATGCATAGCAGGTTCTAAAACTCAAAATAACAGAAAATTTTAAAATACGCTATCTACCGACAGAAATATGAAATTGATATTTTTTTGCAACTACCTACATTATCTTCTAAGCATTTCAACATTAAAAAATTCAAAATAAAAGATAAGATATTTCTTCAAGAGGCAAAGAGAGCAAAAACGTTATCCTAACAAAATAGCCAGTCTTATAAAAGCCTACCTTACCACCTACGCCGCACAGGGTTGTCCCAGTTTTCTACTGAAATATATCCATAGGCCTAAACATCACTATGATTACAAATATACATGTGGATATATTCTTCGAGCCAACCTATTGGCACCCTTTGCTTACTCATACCAACTTTTGTGTGATACATTCGTTATTATTTGAGCTGAGATTCTATTAAAGCTGTCTTTAGATCTTTGAGAGAAATGCAGTGAAGTGATGTAAAAACTTTTGTAGTGTCTTATAAACGTATATTTACAGGTTTTACTTGTAGTTCTAGTACTATATCAAGGTATTACAATAAAGAAATGGCTCATTCTCGTGATTAAATGTTCAACGGTTCAAATTTAATTAATAGTGTTAAATGGTTCAAAATCTATACTATAAATAAAATATGTATCCATCAGATATTTTAAGGAAACTAACTTCGCAGAAATGGTATATATCATTAAATAACCAGTGCTCTGAATAACGAGTGTGTAGATGATATAAGTTAATTTGCAAAATACCTTTTCATCTATGAATAAGTAGCACTTACATGGTATTAGAACTAAATAGTAAATTATAGTACAATATCAAAACAAATCAAATATTAGGTTATTGTAAACCTGTCACAACAATGAGTGTGAACTTTTTAATTAAATAAACTATTGATTGATGTCTCCGTGTGGTGACAGGGTAAGAATACAATATGTCACCACCCCATCTCATACCATGGGTGTCGTCAAAAACCGGCTAAGGGAAATAAAAAGAAGGAAAACTTGTAATTAAACCCTATACCAATCCGTCTGGCTAGCGTGGTTTTAGTAGGCCAAGTATACCTCCGTCATGGGAAGAGGCCCGTCCCTGCAGTGGGACATTAATGGGCTGTTATGATGATGATGATTGATTGATGACCACTCCAAGACAGTATTCAAAAACGCAAACTACATGGCTTAACCCTTATTGAGATTCGTCTACAAACTTCCATATAACAAAACAAAAGAGATTACCATCACATGAATACAACTAATTTCTAACTAACGAATGTATCAACGCAAGAGATTCCATATAAAATTCATCACAATATTCTTACGTGACTATCATTTGAGACCCATTTACCTTCCTCATCCAACACTTCATATAATCAGTTCATTGTGCATTCAAGATTATATATATAACAAGTAATACCACGATCGTTTTATAGAAGAGAGACTTAATTTAACGATATTAAAAAAAAATAGTTACATGAGAAAATCATAGAATAATATTTACGTAACTTCGTCCAACAAAGCCGTAAATTATTTCTCGATTTTTATTCAATTTGGCTAAATAAATAGATTATTCGTAATTAAGAATTAAAACAAAGATTTATTTGATATTAATTTCCAAATAAATAATTTATTAACTAAAAACCGAGCGACAAGGGCGTTGATGACAGTTTATATAACAAAATTCCGCTAACTTAGATAATTCACAATTCCTTATCCGATTCGAATTCTTAATAAAATTTGTAAAACCAACTTAATCTTAAAATCTTTTTCTGTTTGAAGTATTACACAATCTTAGGTTTTTTTTTAATTTGTCACTATTATTTAGGTACTTAATTAAAATAATTTACTAAAAGATTTTTATATCGTTATATTTAGTCTCACTCCAAACTAATTCTAATATTTGCGTAAACATCATAATTATTACAATTATTTTATTTTATATATTCAGTGAATTTTATTTAGTTAGAACCTGGTTTCATAGCACAGAAACTACATAGAGTAGTAGCACATTGTATTATATTTATTTATTTATTATATTATTTCGTGTAACAAGGAGACCAGGCCCGAGCTAAATAGTACAGTTCAGATCCCATTAACGAGCACCTAGCATTTGATATTAGTTTTATGATTATTTCATCTTATTACATTCAGATTATGTTAGTCAACCTTTGGCATCGATAATCAAAATTTATTCCTTTTAGTGTATTATACCAGTCTAAATCTCCTACTGTACCAAAACTATCTTATATCGATAAGCAGTGGGTAATCTAAAGAGCACTAATTAGTTCCAAACATGAAAGCCTGATTGAAATAAAAAAAATATAAACGTCATACATTTTAAATTTCGAACGATATTAACAAGGCAGTGTTGACATGATAATAAAATTGTTAGGCATTTTTCTTTCGTCTAGTGGCAGCACTGTGCACCACACAATGGCACTACTAAATGCAAAAGTTTATCACTGATCATGGAAATTATAATCCGTAATTCATATATAACCGATCGGACCATTACATTAACCAAAAAATAATTAAAAACTAAAATACTAAAAAGACGAACGATAATAAAATTAAGAGGTATTTACATATTTAGCCTCAATAAACCAACCATAAAAATGTACAAGTAATAAATAGATAACTCCTATCTAAAATATCTTTCGTAAATAAACAGTAATAGTTGTAGACGATTTCAAAATAAATATGCTAAAGCTTATGACACTTAAAACTACATGAGTATAATTATTATGATCGAAAATTATGCGTTGTACTTAAATTAATTAAAAACGAAATCAGATCATTCCTTCTCACGTACAAAAGCAAGTGCTAATTAAATTTACATTTAAAAAAAAAGAATATCAAAAAGGTATATATCCCTTTGTGCCCGCTTTAAAAATGTTGTATATTTTATTTTACAAAATGTTTGTTTTTAAGAATACGTGGTACAAGCTTAGTGAGAGATTATATACTTCATTGCATTAAATCGTGCCAAGGGACGGAATACTCGTAAAAATAGAAAAATTGCCAGCGCAATAAATTATTTTTGAGCATCTTACGAAAAACCGCACATCGGTCAACAAGCAGTATTTATGCAAGATTACACTTACTTTCGTTGCTGTTTACAGCCTAATCATTTTTACACTTTAATCACAGTTTATTTAAACTTTTTTTTTCTAAAGGTTATATACATTTTTACTCCCATGAGGGATTTATATAAAGTCTTACCAACGCGAAGGGTGGGTATTCCTTTGCTTGTGGCACCCTATAAGAGCAATGTCATTTCGACTACACCTATTCAGTATAACTATTTAGCCGAACGTATACAACACTAACTTTATAAACTTGGCACTGCATTCAATTTACCAAGCGACACTCGCTATCTAAATGTTTTTCGGTACAATGGATAAAAGATTTTGTCTCTTGAAAAACGAATCAATTTTTTTCATGCAGTTATAGTTATTGCATTGACACTTACTCGATCTTACATCGATTACTCACACGAATAACAATTACAAATAATTAAAATCCCTTGTTTTTAAATAAATTTGAATGATTGACTGAACTATTAAACCATTAACAGCATATTTATCTCGAGATTGCGCCGTCTAAGATATTGTTAAAAACTTGCCCAGAAAATAGTGAAACTATTTAGATAGCGAGTGTTTGTTAATCTCAAATTTAAATAAATCCCTGGCATTTTGCTTTTTACCTACGCAGCGTACATTACGTGTTAAATACTGTATTATTGTCCAAAACACGATGAAAATCGCGTAATGAACAGTGATCATACATTATTACGATCCTTTTCGTGCAAAATCTACATTTTTGGTCATAAATATACTGATATACAAATTTTTATAATTACAAGTTATTCTAAGGTACATAGTATTACCAAAACCCATACATTTGGTAAATAAATACATATTTATATAACATAACATACACGCTCAGATCAAGATCACATTATTTGTCTTTTGTTGTGTTTCATGTTTGAAAACACAAATATGGAAATAGAACGTTCGAGATTATCACAATATGTTCTTACTTCGTCACTGCAGCATTAGAGATTCCAGATTGCGGTTAAGTATTGTGTCCTTAACCGAGTTGAATACTACTTCTATGTTATGTGTGTCGATGGCTGTCGTGAAATGATGATATAACGTAGTTTTCGGTTCTCTCCGCACGTTCGCGAACGTATTGAGCAGGAACATTTGAACGTCTCTCAAGTTATGAGGGTCGCCGGTAAACTGTGGGTAGTACCAGCGTATGTCGGTCTCTTTGCTGGCGACTTTCCTCGCGAGCAAGTCTGATTTGTTCAGGAAGAGAATAACTGAGATGCCTTTGAAGTTGACGTTGTTGACGATTGTGTCGAAGATATTTAGGGCTTCTTCAAGGCGGTTTGTTTTTCTGGAAATAAAATGAGGTCACATATTAAAAAGGATTATCTTCATTTACATAAATGAATAAGTGTAATAAACTAGCTAGTGAATCATCATGACATGATCCTCAATACGAAAAGACGATTTTTTCTTTACTTTGTTTGATTTAATTCAATTTGATTGTTTTAGCGTGGCATTAACAGTCCAAGATTCTCTCAGTCACTGAAAGACGCCAGTCTTCGCAGCAATGATAATTTATTTCATTTTATTGAAAATTCGTGGTATTTATATTGGGTTAAGAGATACAAAATGTCACAAATGGAATGGAATAAAATTGTACCACGAGATCTGCATGTAAATTCTCGTTTCAAAAAATCTTTAAAAATTCGGTTAAGTTAACTTTTAGTTATCAAATTGTCACACGGTAAGACAATTTGACAACTAAAAGTTAACTTAACCGAATTTTTAACGATTTTAAGGAACGAGAATTGACATGCTTATTAAAGTCAGAGTCTCTACTAGTATCATTGTAACCTAACCTATGTAAGTATATCCATACCCTGTCTCTTCTGGCTGAAGGTCGGACCACACAGTGTCATTATTATTGATGGACAATTTACAAGACCTTGACTTCAAGTATACAAACTATTTACAATACTAATTAGTTAAAACTTAAAGACAATTATTATATTCTTATGTAGATTAACGTTATGTATTGACAATGTCAAATGATTCATAGTAGTACGTACGACATACAAGTTTAGGCTGATGTGTAGTTGTTAAAAACTTTTAATACATAATTGAGCATTGTTCTATAAAAACAATGCTGTGAACTATCCTAAATAATGGTTCGCCCAAATATTATTTAATATATAATATTTGTAAGCAAACATTACAAACGTAGAGGAAATACAAAGGATTTTTAAATAGCATTCGCTAACTTCTCCGTGTGGTGAGAGTGACGGAGTAAGAATACAATATGTACCACCCCATCTCATCCCATGGGTGTCGTAAAAACCGACTAAGGGACTATCCGTGAATATTATCTTTACGAAATAAAAAGAAGGAAAACTTGAAATTAAACCCTATACCAATCCCTCTGGCCAGCGTAGTATTAGTAGACCAAGTATCCCTCCGTCACGGGAGGACACCCGTCCCTGCAGTGGGACATTAATGGGCTGTTATGATGATTCGCAAACTACCAACCAGTAAGGTTCCCTTTTAAGACAATCCCCTGTGTTTTAGTTTAGGGTTTAGGTTAGAAGATATTCAAAACTTGAATAAGTAGACTGAAAGACATCCAGGCTCGGGACAAATATATGGAGATCGCATAAACAATTATCGTGCATGAGACACCGTGGCTGTTATATACCTACCTAGTTTAAACAGTTTTAATGTTTTACATGGAAACAATATTAGTCTATTTTATAGATAAAGATGGAAAACGGGGATAGAAAAAACCTGATACCAAGTAATCAGAGTAAAAGATGAATAATATATAATAGTAAAAGTGATTGAGGAAGAGCTCTCCGTGTGGTGAAGGACTAAGAATACAAGTAAGTATGTCACCACCCCATCTCATCCCATGGGTGTCGTAAAAACCGACTAAGTGACTATCCGTGAATATTATCTTTACGTAATAAAAAGAAGGAAAACTTGAAATTAAACCAATCCGTTTGGCCAGCGTGGTATTAGTAGGCCAAGTATCCCTCCGTCACCGGTCCCTGTAGTGGGACATTAATGGGCTGTTATGATGAGGAAGAGCTAACCCTGAAGACTGGCCAGATACACTGTCAGTATCATGGCGCGTTTACGTAAGTCTATATGAGATAATAATTTGATAATTACTATGTTAAGATGACCTATTCGTTATGATAACATTATGACAACATATTATTATATTAGATATAACTGTACATGTGAGATATTATTATTGTAACAATAATATCTTACTTTAATAAATGTGAGGTTAGTAAGATTTATGAACGATTTACACGGAAACTACTGAACGGGTTTAGGTACAATGCAGCAATAAAGATTCCTACCTGATGCCCGAGACTCTACCCGCGTTGTATAGATAGCTTAAATGTTATTCTACATCCTAAACTACCTATATTCCAAATTTCATCAAAACTCATTCAGTAGTTTTTGCATGAAAGAGTAACAAACATCCATCTATCCATCCATCCTCACAAACTTTCGCATTTATAATATTAGTAGGAAGTAGGATGCATCAGAAAAACATATAGGCTAGTAATTGACGCGATAACCAACATCTAAGCAGACGGGACCATAGTTATGATCTAGTATACGAATCCAATCATTATCATAACAGCCCACTAATGTCCCACTGCAAGGACGGGCCTCCTCCCGTGACGGAGGGGTACTTGGCCTTCTAATACCACGCTGGCCAGACGGATTGGTATAGGGTTTAATTTTAAATTTCACTTCTTTTTTATTTCGTAAAGATAATATTGACGGATATATATATCCCTTAGTCGATTTCACGACACCCATGTGATTAGATGGGGTGGTGACAAATTGTATTCTTACTACGTCACCACACGGATATCCAGATAAGAACCCAATAATCTAAATAATTCGTCGTCAGTTGTATATGACGGCAGAAAACATTGAACATGAATGAACCATGTTGACGCTGTATAACGACAATATCACTGTTCGCGGATAACGTACTTACATGTAATTACATAAATTACAATACTGATCGCAACGATACGTGTTGTGATGATAACCTTCGTCTCTCTGATGTTATATAGGTAGGTACACAGATATAAAATAATATTGGTACTTCTGTTTTCTACCACAATCTAAAGTTTCTTAAAAGTAATTAATTGTTGGGCTCACCAAAGTGAAGCTACTCACGAAAAATTTGTTTGATAGTAATTACATACTTTGCAAATGTCTTAGGGAACTTACTTTTTGGTGGGCTTTTAGGAAACGCACAATCGGAAGGACCTTAGTCCGTATTCTTTTATCGTTTTTTTATTCTTTTATTATTTTATTAGTTCGTATTTTTCAATACAAAAGGCTCACTACATTGTTTAACACGGTCAGTTCGAGTTGGAACTAATATCAAGTTGTTAACTAAAAACTAAATATCTAGAAACAGCCTTGAATCCAAGACATATTACATAAAAAAAGATCAAAAATGAAGACTAAATACTAAATAATCAATGGCTACGATCTATGTCTGAAGTAAAATTTACGTTGCTTGCGAAACAAGATTTTACAAACAAGATCAAAAGAATACATCCGGTCAGCCGCATATACCCGAAGCAAATAACTTGGAGCAGAAATAAAAATGCTGTAAGGAATCTGCATCCGTGTGAAATGACGGTTTAAAACTTGTAAAAACCTTTACCTACTTCATCCCGAAATTGTAGATTTAGATAAGCTTATGAAGACAATATATTATATGCTGTGTAGTGTTTGACAATAAATTAATATCATGCTAGTCATGTTATTTATTGTCAAACACTACATAATTATTTTATAATTGTAATTTTCAATATATCAACTAGCCTATCGCAGTCCACTGCTATTTATTACTACCAAATATTTTGAGGGAGCTAATAGACACTGTATACATGACGAACGTCTAACGTGAATGAAGAAACTATGTGGCGACCCTACAAGTATGTTCTAAAAAGTTACCACGGAAATTAGAAAAAAACTAACATCCCTAAATATTCACCCAAAATAGCTGGTCCTTAATATTTTCAATAATTACAGTAGGCCTCAACTCGTAAATGAATAAACACACGCCTGTATCTATAAATCTCATTTGACGCACATTTAAAGAGTATTAATACACATCGTACTAATAATTATAAATGTTTTATTGCCTCAAATATTTTACGCACGTCGTTAAATTGAATTAATATTATGTTTGGAAGATGTATTACGAAAGGGTTAGGAAACATTTGAACCACTAGTAACTTTATGATGATGGGTAGCAAAATGTTCCTTAACCGCCTAAGATAGACCCGTTTATGTGCGGTCTCTCGTTAGTCTTGACGACCTCGGTGGCGCGGCGAGCGGAAGCGGCTGTCGTGCAAGAGGTTGTGGGTTCGATCCCCACGCAGGACAATAATTTGTGAGATCCACAAATTATTGTCCTGGTCTGGGTGTTCTTTGTGTCCGTTAATTGATGTTTGTAAAAGTTCCCCGCGACACAGGGCATGATGCCTAGTGCGAGAGTTGTCTTTTTTAAAAATAGAAATAAAATAGTCTCATAGGCGGGAGTTAGTCTCAGTAGGTAGTTAAGTAATAAGGTAGTTAAGTAGTTAAGTAAACCCGCACACTATTTGGGTTTTTTCTATGACACGGTCGGTCCAGATGGAAAGCGCTTATACAATTCAGAAATGACGGTGACGGAAGGTAGTCATAAAACGATTGCACTACATTGTGCTTTTCCTAACCATTGTTCATCGTAAGTTTCGTTCCTTTTGACTTTACTTCGTCATCACAAACCGGTTAGGGCAAAAAGGTTTTATGAACTGCTTTCGAAAGATCAGATGTCATATGGTAGTCCCTTTCTTCTCCGAATATCGATCGTCCGAAAATCATAATCCCAAACAAGTTTACTATAATAATCACTTTTCATAATGTTCGCGTATACGAAATCGTATATTACCTAATCTTCTTTACCTATAAGTAATACTTGTGTGTCATTAAATGGGGTACTATAATTATTACATATCCTATTTTTTCTTGCTATAAAGTCACATGTCCTAAATAAAATATTAGGGCAAAAGTCAGAAACAGTTGGTTAGGTTAGGTTAGTATGGTGACCACAGTGCCAGAAACAATTTTTTTATGTAAAACTAGTATATAGTATTTATGTTTTTTAAATATTATAGATTGTGATGGTTATAGCAAAAAAAATTAGGTTATGTTATGTTTAGGGATTTAGGTTCTCGGACAAGTGATATTATAAGACATGAATTTAGGGCTAGCTACCATTCGGACACATGATGATTAGGACACAAAATTTTATGACACCTTAGATTATGGATAATAAAATTATGAGACAAAATAGAGAACCATGTCATATCCATAGAATAGGATAAACACAATGTGCCGAAAGACTGGTCTAAAATATATTTATATCTTGCTGATCCCGCGGCTTCGCCCGCGTTGTATAAATAGGTTTAATTGTTATTCTACACCCTAAACCCGCTGGTGTGGCCCCTGAGTATGTGCCAACTTTAACACTTAATGGCTTAAATATAAAGCGAGTGACTAACTTTAAGTACCTAGGGCACATTCTTACTGACGACCTTAAAGACAATGTGGACATTGAGAGGGAGCGCAGGGCACTGGCGGTCAGAGGGAATATGCTGGCGCGGAGGTTTTACCGTTGTACTAATCAGGTTAAAATAACCCTGTTTAAAGCTTATTGTCAGGGTATGTACACGGGAAACCTGTGGGTTGGCTTTACCAAAAGATCGCTGGAGGTCCTGCGTATCCAATATAATAATGTGTTCAGAATGCTGTTGGGACTGCCTCGTTATTGTAGTGCGTCGGAAATGTTTGCTATAAATCGAACCGACGACTTTTATGCGGTTATTAGGAAGAAGATCTCGTCCCTAATACAAAGACTGCGGGACAGTACCAACAGTATTCTGAGGACAGTGGCGGAGAACATTTATTCTCCTATTTTTAAACGGTTTGTATGTGTGATGCACCAGTAATTTAAAATTTAAAATGTATCCCAATTATTATTACTATTTACTAACATTAATTATAAGAATTTACTAACATATTGGATCATGTTGTCTGATAATAAAGAATTTTAATTTTAATTTTTTTAATTTTAAACTACCAATATTCCAAATTTAATAAAAATCTATTAAGTAGTAGTAGTTGCGTGAAAGAGTAACAAACATCCATCCATCCATCGATACACCCTCACAAACTTTCGCATTTATAATATTAGTTGGATTTTCTAGGAAGATATCTATAAGACGGCGATCAACGACGGTGTACGCCATTATATAGAAAGAAAGAAAGAAGAAAGAAAGAAAATACATTTATTCCTGCAATAATGTTACAGACAAAAAATTACAAAAAACAAGACAAAAAATAAAAATACAAAACAAAAATTATGCAAAAGCCACATCTGTGCAGGAATCGGACCCCACTCAGCATAATGCTGCGGCAACCAAGCAATAATGCTCAGTCGCTTACAGCGCTGATTTTCAGTGAGGCCCATTTTATGAGTTCACCCTTGAAATAAGAAGAAGTTTGTATACTGTAGGGAAATGTAAGAAAGCACATTTCCTACAGCAGACAAACAATAAAATGTTATATAGGTACATTTAATTATAATGTTTTGAACTGTATATAAAATAATTATAGTATGTAATATATATAGTATGTAAGTATAGTATAAATAAAAGAAAAATTAAATTAAAATAAATAAATAATTGTGGTTGTGTCGTGTGAGTTTAATAATAAATAAAATAAATTAAGATTATGGCAACATTTACAGTAAAAACGCGACGCGACACCTAGCGAGCGGCTTGCAAATGTCACGAAGTGACTTTGACAACAACTATGTATGATGTAATGTAATGTATGTAATATACCGACGCGACGCCATCCGCCATGTTTGTTTGTTTAGTATTAATTATGCAATACAAACAATAAAAGTGCTAAAATTAAGTTATCATTGTTTGGAGTGTACAAATTTGCCATACGTATGCATGTACAAACCATGGACAGTCACGCAAAAGTATTTTGTGTATCGTGCTTGTGTGTATTTAGTTATAGTGTACTTGTGAGTTGAATAAACATAATTTCATAAGAGTCAAAGCGCTCCCTCACCAAACAACCATGAGAAAAAGTACTGTACTGTACTTACACGCACCATGATCCGGCTCTGCCCATTTTCCATGGGCCACATATCATGAGGCAGATTTTAAGGTGAGCAACCAAGTAAACAAAAAGTAAAAGAAGTAAAATAGCAAAATTATAATAGTAAAATTAGATTAAATAGTAAAATTAAATTAAAATATCAGAATAAAATTAAAGTGATTTGTTATGGATATAAATCCTGTTGTGGAAAAAGGGAGTAGGCGACAAAATAAAATAACTCGTCAGACCATTCTCTAATTGCTTTAAAAAGTCCAAAGAAATTGGTGCAAGATATTGATCAGCAAAAGTTTTAAAGGCTACAACAAAATTACATACTTCGAAATCGATATCAAAAATACTGATATGAAAGAACCTCATATTTTATATTACCGTATTTCCAAAAACTAGGTCAAATAAAATAAACATGTAACACGCAAATCGATACGAAACACTAATAATTTTGGTAAAATACTTAAATGTCTTTACTCACGAACGCAAACTGGAAGTAAATTTGACATCAAAATAGAGGCAAAGAAATAAAGTACTATGCGTTTCAAATAAGAATAGGACTGTCAGAGCGCCATCTTGTTTCGCATTTCTAACGAACTTCATGAATGTCATGTACGGTAGGAAAAAAATAAACTCAAAATTTTATTAATTTTTACTTCAATATGTTATATAAATTTTTAGATAAATTAAATTTTAATTGGAATTCATTTCTTCCACACCACTTATGGCATCATAGCTACGTTCTTCATCAGAATCAGATTCTATGTGAAACAACTGCAAAATTTACAATAAAACCGGTTTTTTTCGTAAGGTTTTTTAAGATAATGTTTCAATGTAACAAACAAATAAAACGGTAAAAAACGAAGAAACATTTTTTTCGTTGAATTAAACAATCTGTTTCTATCTGAATTTTCAACGCTAAATATTTTTATTTAAATTATTTTACGAATTTTTTTGTTGGTCGTACTAAAATGACAGTTGCCACATGAAGTTGGCAGCAAGTGCGATCCTATTCTTATTTGAAACTCATAGTATAACAGTCTTATTTTTGAAGGCGACGAGTAAATTAAATTAAATTAGATAAATCGAATAGTTTCTTTTATAGTTTTCCTTAGCTATATCCTACTAATATTATAAATGCGAAAGTTTGTGAGGATGGATGGATGTTTGTTAATCTTTCACGCAAAAGCTACTGAATGAATTTTGATGAAATTTGGAGTATAGGTAGTTTAGGGTGTAGAATAACCACAGAAATCTAAATAAAAGGAGAAGTGGTATGACGGGGTTTTCGTCAAAACGCAATATGATTAGAACGATTATATAGCTAAAAATGTCTGTCACCTAGGTTTAGCTGTGTTTTGACAACGAACGGGGTAACATATAAAATGCCGAGTTGTTCAGTGGTTGCCTGTAAAAATAAGAGCAATAAAAAAAACTTTATTAATAATGGAATCACTTACCATATGTTAGTACATGTATTTTATTGTATTTACCTCTAAAATCATGAAAAAATAATCTTCGATGTCCTCACTATGTGATTTTCATGTTCGGACAATTAAGTACTATAATATTTTTGTAACATATACATTGATTCTCTAATGTGTCTAAACTAGTCATTCAATGAATATATGAAGCAATGAACTATGCGCTCAACGATATTACGTATGACAAGTGGTTGCTAACCGTGATCGCTCTAACAACCAAACGATAGTGACGACCCGTTCATGACTACGACTATCTATCGTTTTCGATAAAAAGTCGTGTATTGTAGGAATTTTAAATTGTAAAAGATTTATGCAATTTAGTAAAAAATTTTTTTTTTTAAATTATAAATTATGTAATTGCAATATAAGTATTACAATGTTGAAATAATATCCTAAATCAAAGGTGGAGTAAGTACTAGAACATAAAGGTTTAAAATGTTGATTACAGTGGTTTTGAAAGATTTTTAAAACGCTTATCCCTTTATTAGCACACACATGCTTTTAACTGATTTTATCAGATTTGCTTTAAATCAGTCTAAATGTTCATCTATCAATCCCTATATTCATGCTATTGTTTTAATTTTATCTAGGCGCAATATTGCTCGTGCATTTTGGCATGCGCATGCTCATGCTTAAATAAATGAACTGTACACGCTAAATTGTAAATTATCGCTAGCTCTCCCTCACAGAGCGTTAATTTTGTATGACAACAGTCAAAATGTTACAAGCTGCTGCGACAATAAGGACGAAAAAGAAGTATGACGCTTGAGTTCCTTCAATCTGCGATATTACGACATTAGTTCTCGGATTAATTTGTTTCACGACATGTACGATCTTACACACAATATTATTTTACAAAAGTATTGTACAATTATATATTATTATATTATACATCTATATCTATATCTATATCTATATCTATACTATTATATAAAGCTGAAGAGTTTGTTTGTTTGTTTGAACGCGCTAATCTCAGGAACTACTTCTTCGAATTGAATTTAGTTTTCAGTTTTGGATAGACCATTGATCGAGGAAGGCTATAGGCTATATAACATCAAGCTATGATAAAAAAAAAAAATTTCAAATTTAGAGGGCCTAAGGGCCTACTCAGTACTAAAAGCTAAGTACTAAGGCTCATGGTCACTCAGAGGGCAATGGAGAGACCTATGTTGTAGCCTGGCCTATAGGCCTACTCAGAAGGCTCATGGTCACTCGGAGGGCAATGGAGAGAGCTATGTTGTAGCCTGACCTATGGACCTACTCAGAAGGCTCATGATGTCTCAGAGGGCAATGGAGAGAGCTATGTTGTAGCCTGACCTATGGGCCTACTCAGAAGAATCATGGTCATTCAGGGGCATTGGAGAGAGCTATGTTGGGAGTTTCCCTGCGTAATCGAATCAAAAATGAGGAGATTCGCAAGAGAACCAAAGTAACCGACATGACCGGTTAAAGTAGCGACAAGCAGGACACATAGCGCGAAGAACCGACAGCTGTTTGGGCAGAAAGATTCTGGAATGGCGTCCGCGTACCGAAAAGCGCGGTGTGGACGGCTGGAAGCTGATGGATGAGGGAGGCACAGGACCGCACAAGGTGACAATACTTGGAGAAGGCATATGTACAGCAGTTGACGTCGATTGGCTGATATGATGATGATGAATAAACTTTGTATGAATTATACAAGTTTTTTTTTATTTCATTTCAAATTTAATCGCGGACAAAGTCGCGTTTTACAGCTAGTATTTATACAAAAGTAATTATTATTTATATGATAAGTAATTAATTTTTAATAAAATATAAGTCTTGTCTATCGATAAAATTTATTAATTATTTATCGATAAGGTCAACGCCTAGCATAAATGTAATTTTTTTGAATGTAGTAGTTTTAAATTGTAGTAGTTCTTCTATCTAAACTTTTTGAAGTTTGTTTAATTTGTTTAAATATAGTAGCGCTGATTGGTTCGCTGTGACACCGTATAAGGGAGATATTTCAAGGAAAAACGAGACAGAGTATTGCGTTCATTGATAATCTAGATGTAACTGAGAACAGTAGTCTATTCGTATATTCTATAGCTGTGTGTGTTAATAAAACTGGCGACATTAGGTTTCCATACAAAATGACATTCAGGGCACATCTCCTTTATTCAGATATCTGTGAGAATAACATTTAAGCTACTTATAAAACGCAGGTGAAGCCGCGGGTATCAGCTAGTATCTAATATATCTCAATCGATATGCCTATCAGTCTCCTGGAAAGCAGACACAAAATCCGGTTTAGTATCACATAACTAGTGTAAAATGACACCTACAATACTAATACTAATGAGACTATCTGACCTCATCATCATTACAGAAGTATGTACGTAAAAGTTAGTTATTAGCGGATTATTTACGACATACGAGTATATCTGTTACAGCCAAAGTAATAAATATGAATATTGTACATAATAACTAGCCATTATGTATAAGGGCTACTCAATTTAGATAAAGTGATAAATGTCGCAGAATTAATCACATTAACTAGCCATTATATATGGCAAAAATACAATATTAAGGCAAAAGTCAGAAACAGTTGGTTAGGTTAGGTTAGTAGTGTGACCAAAGGAATACTAGAATATAGTAATACCTACTATATTCTAGTTTTACATAAAAAAACGTTTCTTGCACTCGTCGGCCGCTGCCGCGGCACGCTCGCTTTGCTCGCTCGGCTCGTGCGTCCTTTAGTCACAGTACTAACCTAACATAACCAACTGTTTCTGACTTTTGCCTTAATATTGTATTTTTGCCAGTACTATAACATATATAATGGCTAGTTAATGTGATTAATTCTGTGACATTTATCACTTTATCTAAATTGAGTAGCCCTTATACATAATGGCTAGTTATTATGTATAATATTCATATTTATTACTTTGGCTGTAACATAATTATCTATTACGAGCCCCAATGCAAAATACTTCGTCTAGTATGGAAAGAACTGCAAGGAGTGAAGTGTATAACGTAAATATTGGTAAAATAATTAAGAACGTTTAATAAAAAGTAAACCACAATTAGAGGATCAAATTAAAGTTTGTTTTAACATCACTGAAATTCTTCCATGACTTTACATAACGTAAAAAAAGAGAATAGAAAATATTCTAAAAATTTTCGCAAAAGTATTCGTCTACCCTTGTCATTCACGCAAAATACTTCGTCTACCACTTAAATAAGTCGCCTTTGCTTTAAATAACAGCTTTAATGCGAAGAAGGATGGTTGCAACGAACGCTGCAGACTCCTAAGGCGTAATGGTGTCCCAGGCAGCCAAGAGTTTAGCCTTTAAGCCGCTCTTCGATCTTGATGAATTTGTATGAAGATTTCTTTTTATTTTCCACCATAGGGTTTCAATCGGCGATAAGTCCGGGCTGTTAGATGGCCATTCGATTGTAGGGATGCTTTTTGCCAGTACCCACTTCTGTGTTGTCCTTGCAGTATGGCAGGAAGCACCATCCTGTTCGAAAATGAATGAATCTTTATGCTTGAGTGACGGAATAGAGGGCTGTAAGCTCTCTTCCAAAATGTTTTGATACCTCTCGGCATTTATAGAACCATCCACAAACTGCATACCACTAACACTTTGCGCAGACATGCAGTCCCATATCATAAGAGACGCCGGAAACTTCACTTTTCGTTTGAGACAGTCAGTATGAAATGCCTTATCTTTGTTCCGAATCACTTTTTTCCTTTCATCACCGACAATCATTTCGAATTTGGACTCGTCATTCCAAATGATACTACGCCAATGATCGGAGTCCAATTTAAATAATCACGAGCAAACTTTAACCGCTTTTTCTTTTGTACAACAGTCAACAGTGGTTTCTCCTTAGCGGTGTAAAAACCGTAACCCATCTATTTAAGACTCTTTTGCAAGTGTCAACTGAGACTTCTTTGTGAATCATGTGCTTCCATTGCACCGTGAGGTCTCAAGCTCGAGCACGACGATTATTTTTGATTATTTTCTTCAGTACTCTATTTCCTTGTTTTCTTCAAACATGAAAACGTTTTATTCTTTTTATATTGCTGAATGTTAAATTGGACTGTAGATCTGTAAAGTATTAAGTCTTTAGATATTTGGTAACTTGATTTGCCAGCATCGAGCCCACAAACTATTCGTTTCCGAAGCTCATCACACACCGGTTTGCCAAGACCCATAGTTACTTGAAAACTAATGAAAATAATTAAAAATATCAGAATTTATACGGTCTCACTTGACAAATAACACGGAATTACTTTTAGAAATTAAAATTATGGAACACAATTGTACAAGGAAGGAATAATCTTATTTAACTCAACGATAGACGAAGTCTTTTGCATCAATTAACAATTAGACGAACAATTTTGCTTATAATTTCTTCCAATTTAAAACAGTATATTTGTAAATTTAAACAACTAAAATAGTTTATTGGTTCATATTTAAACAGGGCATAAGTAATGCGACAAGTGATAGTAGAACAGCTTGATATTTTATATAAATAGACATAAATAATGAATTTAGAAAAAATCTCACATAGAAAATTTCAGACTGGACGAACTATTTTGCACCGGGGCTCGTATAAGATTAACAGTTGGCTAGTGCTAAACGCTGTGCTCAACGCCTATGATGGGGATAAGCAATAATAAATAATACCTACTTATAGTTCCTTATTACTGTGATTTGTGTGTACCACGATGAGCAAAAGGAATTGTATGTTGTTTATGCTTCCTTTCTGCTGCGATATTGTCCTTGCTAGTCTTCGTCACTAGCTACTCCTAAGCCATAGTATACGATATTTTGGGGTGTTAATTAATATAAAATTTTGTCCTTTACAACCATTAAAACCCTCATGTATTTTCATATTAGGATCCAATATTTAGATAACGTATTTAGCGATTATAATATTTAATACTTTTAATAATATTTCCATGTTCCACAATGAATACCTACTGTGAATCCATTATGTATAGCGTTAACATTGTATCAATGACAAATACGAGTAAGTACATCTATTTATTTCCTACCCTTACAGTTATATCTAAGGGAAAAGGGGATACCTTACTAAAAGTTTGATCCATTTTGATGTTTTACTTATTTTTTATAATTAATAAGTTTTTTTAATTATTGCACTACTTAATAAAACTTAATTACAAACAAAGTAAATAACTACATATTAGATCATAGCTAAAGTTAAATAACATGTGTAATGTTTACATTTTAATATATTTAAAGGTGTTATGAGTCAGATACTACGAAACTAGTTTGGATAGAGGAAAAATTCATTCATATTGTGAGCAACTGCAGTGACGTGCGTCTTTAATGAATAACCAAAATAAATGCTATGCTTTTTAAAGAGAAACGCTACACCAATTATTTTGTTAGCTTCGTTCTACTTTAAGTATGGTACAATATGATAAATGGCAAAAATAAAATGTTATACTAATGCGTTAAATTGTTACAATGTATTTGACGACCTCTGTGGCGTAGTGGTTATATAACTTAACTAACGCAGAGGTTTCGGGTTCGATTCCCGCTCAATGCAAATCTTTGTGTGCATGAACAATATGATTGTTTGCATTGGTCTGGGTGTTTTCTATGTATAATATATGTATGTATTTACAAAAAAAAAAGTATTTAAGTATGTTTATCCGTTGTCTAGTACCCATAGTACAAGCTCTGCTTAGTTTGGGATTAGGTGGCGTTGTGTGAAAATGTGAGGAATATTTTATTTTAATGTTAAGGTCCCCAGATCGATCCTAACACTAGTCAAACATTAGTGTGAACATGGCTATTTGATTTGGTCTGGGTGTTTTCTATTTATGTTTATTAGTTTTTTAGTACTCTTAGTACAAGATCTGATTAGTTTAGGAGTAGGTAGCGTCATTGTAAAGAAAATGCAAAAGGCAGTTCTACTACATACTAAGCACTACATAGTAAGTAACATGATTTTGTAAAGGTCACCTATTCAGTAATTTAAAAAGCGTGCTATGATCAAACCCAAATTAAACCTCCCTTAACATCATCATCATCATCATCATTACAGCCCATTAATGTTCCACTGCAGGTACGGGCCTCCTCCCGTGACGGAGAGATACTTGGCCTACTAATACCACGCTGGCCAGACTGGATTGGTATAGGGTTTAATTTCAAGTTTTACTACTTTTTATTTCGTAAAGATAATATTCACGGATAGTCCCTTAGTCGGTTTTTACGACACCCATAGGATGAGATGGTGTGGTGACATATTGTATTTTTACTCCGTCACCACACGGAGATCTTTTAACATACATATAACAATTATTAAAAGGCCCTCACCTGTCTTCTGATAACACCTGGTCAAACTCTGACGATGACACAAGGAACAATATCGACGTGACAGAATCGAAGCATTGCGTCCACTTCTGCCGCTGCGTCCTCTGACCACCGACATCGACGAACACGAATGGCACATTGTTTATATTGATCGTGCACTCCGTTATACCCTTGGTAGCTTTCCGGCAGTGCAGGATGTCTTGGTGGGACGGCACGTAGTCTGGCCGAGCGATGCGTTCTAACTCGTCGAAGAAGTAGCTTACACTGTCGCTCTGAAATTTATAAATGGTATAGGTTTAAATCTTATACACAATTATGTCTTTTACGCTTACAACATTGTAGATTAAATTCTTTGTTTTTAAATGATACATGTACCACACTCAAATAAGATATTAGTATACGTATAAGTCTTATAATAGACAAGGAGACCTCATTATAACGCGTTTGTGTTACTTTTAGGGTCTAACATGTTTTATACTCTATTATTGTTTACAAAAAGAAAATAAAGTTATGAAAGATCGTAATAACTCCTTAACATAATAATAAATTATTTTAAATAATGTAACATATTATTCTCCACGGTGAGGCACACAATTTTCAGGAATATTTTGGAACTCAAACTAGAAAATATACGTAAACGGGAAATAACGCGGCATGTAAATAACCTGTATTCATCTTGACGTAATAATCATGTTTTTGTGGTCTTGTTTATTCATAGAGATTCGCTATCTATTGCGTTTCTTAGTAAAATGCTGACTAATACAAACATTAGTAATTATTTTTAGTTTTCCCTTTATTCATGTAAAACAGCGCACTTGTTTACAACTTTTGCTTGCGGTTTTCTCGTGTAGGATTTGTAAACCTACTTTTTCGAAGCGTCATTAGAAAATAATATGCGTTTGATACATCTATAGTTATACAACTTATGACCACATCTTAAAATTTTGTATGAGATTTCAGATCTAAATAACATAATTTTCATTTATAGAAACAAATTAATGAAATCAGTAGAATTGCGTTGACTTTCTTGTAGGTTTCAAGGACTAATAATGGTGCGATGGGAAATAAAACTTCCCGACAGTCTCACAGTCTGAAAAATTCAGAACTACAGCTATGATATAGTTTGGTTGTACAGAAAGTCTCGTTCCGGCCCGTTCTAACCGCAGACGGCATATCTCTTCCACTTCAATATACACTATACTACAGGAATGACTTTTCCACAGTATTGTATACGGTACCAATATACTTTCTATATCATGCTTCAAGTTTAGTATTATAAAGAAATAAAAATATTACTTTCCCTAGCAGTGCCAGACTACGGAAAGTCGTGGCTTTGAATCCTTCGTAAGCTTAATTACTTTAATAATATGCGGCACATATTATGTATTGTTCTGGTTATAATAAAGTTAATTGTTACTTATTAAAAGCCCTGTCTGACAATACTGTCAGAGCTATACAGCTATACAATATTTCAAGCTATACAGCTTGAAATATTCCAAAGTAGGTACATTTTCGATTAAACAATTAAATTGGATTCTAACAAATAATTTACGATGATATTTAAAAAAAGATACTTCTAATACCTCAAAACGCGTGTGCCACATTCAAACCACCTCCAAGGACAACGAAATGATAAAAATCGACAAAACAACGAAAACCTTAAAAGAACAATTTATAAGACACGCACCGACAAAGGCTCTATTAGCCTCAAGGCCTAAAAAGGTTATACATTTCTGTGTTCTCAATTCCCCAACAAAAGCCTCAATTCCTAGAAGTGAACCAAAAAAATACCTACTAGTCATTACATTCGTGCATATAAAATTAACAAGCACATGTAATAACGGTATAAGTAAACAGGTGGTACAAAGTCTTCGTTTTCACGTCACGGTACAAATATAAGATAAAATGAACGTAAGTATGGAAACACTTTCTGGGTGGTAAAGCTTAAGCGCCGATTACACTACCCTAAATGTAGGGCCCTACATCTTGTAGGGCACTACATTTAGTGCCCTACATCATGATGTAGGGCGGTCGGGAGTCGCCAATCTCCGATACGTAGTGTCCTAACAGCCTACATGTGATTATACTAGACAACATGTCGTACCCTACAAGATGAAAGGCCCTACATGTAGAGTAGTGTAATCGGCGCGGCGCTTTAATATCGGCTTGAAACAGGTAATTTTGCGTATCCTTTGATTTGTGAGATTGCGGGAATATACACGTCGAGGATTAATAGTGGAACGGTTTATTACGGACATTGTATCGAAGCGAATTTGGATAGAAAATATCGTCTCTTTGGGACTTAGTTAAAAAAAACAAGGAATGTCTTAACTTTGTACGTTATAATCTAATAAGTTATAGAGCCAAGAAAACTGAAATCTAATATAAAATATCCATTTATCATTGAAATTCTAAAAGTAATCATTTTGCTAGTTTTGCCCAATGACTTCCCATTTCTTATGTGTTTCTACTACATATCATATTTACTAGACCACTCAACCAGCTTCTTCAGAGCTATCTTTAAAGGAGTTCTATTGCCATCCCTATCATTTTCAATAAAACCATCAGCCAAAAATAGATTGCAGGTATCTATTTTTGGCTGATTACTGACAGACAGAATCACAAAAACATCAAACCCGAATTGTTTAGTTCAAAATTGTTTTAGTCATTTATTGACGGAATGCCCCTTCGCTATAACATACTCGTAAGTAACGGAGAAAGGAGATCTTAGTCTCACATATTACGCAATACAAATTATTATAAATATCATTATTCAATGCACGTCTTTCCCGGAACTAAGTGTTCATAAGTATGACGTAAGGGACAAGTTGTGGAACAAAAAATATAAGAAGAAGTAATAGTAAAGAATTATAGCGTTGTAAGATTAATGTTCTAAAACAAAAAGTGTAGATGGCTGATAGGACGTGTTCGATATAGGCGCTGTTCAACCGAAACGTAGGGATATCAAAGGTCAGAAGTATTATAGATATAATTAATATAATTAAATAAGCTATTATACTTTCGTGTACTGACAGACTAAGAACACATAATATCTTTATTCCATCTCAAATCAGGTATCCAAAAATCGATTATGCCTGTCAACCGAGTGTCCAGGATGAAAGTAAGAAAAACTATTTCAGGTACTTACATATACTTAAATTAATAGCCATAACTTTGCCACAAAACAGTCTCAAATCAGCCAAATCATCAATAAATTAACCTCTTTGAACTCTGCTGACAATTATTAGAGATTATTATAGAACCATTTCCCATGAAATGTGGTGCAAAAATAATATATATACCTATCCAAAACATATAAAAACTATTCCGATTATACATGTACACAAACTGTTATATAATAAGTAATAGGCTGGTTTATATTGATTGAGAACGTAACAAATAGAAATAAACTAAAACAATGTATACGTTAATCACTTTACAATATTGTTAAACATATT
This sequence comes from Schrankia costaestrigalis, assembly GCA_905475405.1. Taxonomy (NCBI): domain Eukaryota; kingdom Metazoa; phylum Arthropoda; class Insecta; order Lepidoptera; family Erebidae; genus Schrankia; species Schrankia costaestrigalis. The sequence goes on along the minus strand of FR997832.1, from coordinate 3,787,518 downwards.
AGAACTTTAGTGCTACACGATTACCGATTAGTTTTCTCATTCAAAAGCGATTTAGAATATAAATTTAATTAGTAACGCTAAACACGTATTAAATGTTTGATTATAATAATTATCACTCAATGGAATACTAACAATAGTCAACCTTTAGTCACAATCGTAATTACATGTCATATTTAACTGTATCTGAAAATGACTGTTGTAGACTAAGGCAGAAACAGTAGGACCAGAAGTCTCAGTGTGGGCACTTGATCAAGGTTGCGGGAGTGAGGTATAATAAGATCGGGCGCAGTGGTAACAGTTTGAGACCTATGCCTAGCAGTGTACATTTTTTTTGTTGATTTAATAAAGGCAAATGAAATTAGGAGAAAAGAAGATCAGCAAATTCAAACCTCTTTTAACTCTGCTGTTTCTTGTGACTAGAGAACCATTTTTTCGTAGGAAATTCGAAATCTACACAGCTTAAAACCCATTAATAGCCTCCTTAGACAGCGTGATCGAAATATGCACTTATGGGGAGAACCCCAAGACAGTACTTATTATAGAAACCTTCTATTACATATTTATTACGGAAGTAACAGTAGCTAATAATATCTAGTTAAGTATACAACTGCTTCGAGAGATCACAACTTTCACGGTACGCAGTGACTTGGCTATGTCATTGATATTACTACGGTCTATGAGCGGACGTTGCTGATTACCAGCATCCAACACCAGGAAAAGAAAAGTTGTCATAGTGACAATATTACGCATAAGAAGGTAGTTGGGTTTTAAGCCAGGAAATGCAAAACATCGAACTACTTCAGGGCACTTTTGCAAGAACGCTGCCTATACTCGACACAGTTTTTCACACGATTTTTTAAAAGTCACATAACGATTAGGTCTTGGCATACATCCATATATCGAAGTACCTCTTTTCAGCTTTCTAAACCTTGCTTTTAATTTTCGACGACATTTCTAACATTGTTTATACCTCGGCTATTATCCATGGTTATGAGTTAACCCGAAAAATTACCATAAGACAGGTCTATAGCCCATTAAATAACAACCAAGTGATTCCTCGAAAGGCAATAAATCAATCAACAGTTTTATTTTTAGACCATAAAAGAATCGAAAAGCGATGTTTATTGATTTTATTGTAACGTAACGTATAGTTTCTACTTGGTAAAAACCTTCATATTTGTTGTATACTACTTTTATTACCTTCAATAGTTTGAAGAATTACAATCTATACGTATTTGAAATACCATTATTTTTTTCAAATCAATAACGTAAGTTCAGTTTATAGAAATAATATTTCCAATAAAACCTATATTTGTGATTTATAAGTGCGTGCCTGCTTGATCTTATCTTTTACTTTTCTACTAGACTCTTAATTAGTAAATTCTCTCTCTATTTTAGATAACCCATGACCATAACCACTGATCTAAAACTTTTCTGCTTTAGCCAGAATAGGTTCAGTCTTTTTATAGTCATAATATCATGTCTACGAAAATAAAAGAGAAAAAACCTATATAGCGATAATTCTGGCCAGCGAAGTGATAAAAGGCAAAAGAATATAATAGGATAATTAAAACCAAAGTTCACCAAGAGTGCCTAATGCGGTGATTAAAGTAGTGAGGCAATCTTTAAAAGTCCTTAATAATATTCTAATTGCAAATGGGACTTACTATGTAATACAACAGGTAGCAAAACATAACAAAAGCATAAAATTAAATAAATAATAAACAAATGATTCACATGTCATCTTATCCAGTTTAACTTCATCTCTGAACAATAGTTAAACGTACATTAACATGTCACAATTGACAGTAATTGTAAACTAGGAAAACAAATGTTGGCAAAGATATTTAGACGCCATATTTCTTAACACATACTACGAGTAGTATATAAAAATAATGGCGGGGATCTTTGAAAACAAAGACAAGGATTATCGGGCAAATTAATTAAAAGCTTCTTCATGTAATCAATAATTTGGGTCAATTTAGCCTCTTCGTTTATTAATGAAGATCCAAATGAACGGAAAATGGTATATCATTACCAAAACGGAAACGGGTTACTTAGTGTTTATTATACCAAGGTTATTGTGGGTGTAAACCAATACTAATTAAAGCCCTACAATGTATAGAACGCTTTTCACACCTAGTGAAATAAATGGATATACTGTTTCAATGTCCTGAGGCACATAAGGTTTATTAACCCAGATTCGAAGGCGGAATTCATAGTACTACGAGTACATCAGCTTGGTTTCAGTGCACATTGGGCATTGCTCTACTTTATGACGGTAACGTACCTTTCATATATGAAGAAGTATTTCTATCTTTTTGACAACATAGGTTCAATACCAAAATGGTACAAAATAGTTAAATATTGCAAGTGAATTATTAGAACCGTATAAATTCGGTCAATATAAAGATATTTTACAAAATCTTGGGTGATCTAGATTATGCTGGATTTTCCTGTAGCGGAAGTTTACTAACTTAATAATTTCTATGCGGAAAATGGCGCAATACATCAAGAAAAACATTTTTTTTTAATGCCATCATTAAAAAAATGTTTTTTTGATTAACATTTAAATGCAAATTAAAGTAATCCCAAGAAATACATTTTTAAAAAAGATGTGTGATGAGTCATTTCCTATTTTTATATTCTTTGATTTATCAAGCACAACTCATAAACTTCTAATAAAACATCATCAGCAAAAAAAAACTAAACAAATTATCCAACACCATTACGTCAAAATCAAGACAAAGAAACAATTACTTTTATCGACACTTTATAATCAATGATAGATAATAATTAATGAAACAATATCGCAATAGTAATGAAAACACATGGTTATTAGCAAATAGTACAACTAAACGGCTCGATGAATCATTGCGGGTAGAAATGCGGTGACGTATTATGCTTCGAGTGTCAGAACCAGGCATCCATGTTTTTTTAGTAAACGCAGATGTGTTGTTGTGATTCAGATATAGAAACTGTTTTCAATTAATCAGAGACTAATGGATTATAATATTAATTTCTTTTGGTAGCTTTAGGTACAGTGCCAATTAAATCGTGATCATTCTTTGTGTAGTTCGATGTTGTTATAAGTCAGGCAACTTATTAGCTTGGTTAGAAAGGTTAGCATGAATGATAAAATATTCCGGTACTTAAAATACTGTGTACGGGATGGGATACCTTAAATGAAGCTCATCTAATGGTGGTAGCTTGAAGAAAAAATTAAAGGGAACGATAAGAACGTCAATTACTTTGCCATTATATGGGATATCATGTTTTGTATGTATTTTTAGGATTTTAAAAATATTGCTAGTAAGCTCTTGAATTAAAAGCGTAAAGATTTTCTCGTTGTCATCTTCATATATTATCACCACAACAGAAAGACTTACTTAAAGCATCACTCACTTACAAGCGTCTGCGGCATTCAACAAACAAATCCAATGTTTATTTAAATATGGCAAATTAACATAAATTATTAGCGGCATCTCTACTGTAGAGCGCATTTATCTTTATTTATGGAATATAAATATTTAAACGATGGTGGGGAAGGCAAATAGTTCGCAGAACTGATAGCCGCTGGGGCAGAAAGGTTCTGGAATGGAGAACGCGCACCGGACGGCTCAGGGTGAATAGACCCTCCATTTGATAGACGAACGATAATTTTGCAAGATATCACCATAATAGTCCATTAATGTCCCACTACAGGGACGTGCCTCCTCCCGGGACGGAGGGATCCTTGGCCTACTAATACCACGCTGGCCAAACGCATTGGTATAGGGTTTAATTTTAGGTTTTTCTTCTTTTTATTTCACGGATAGTTCCTTAGTCGGTTTTTATGAAACCCATGGGATGAGATGGGGTGGTGACATTGTAATCTTACTCTGTCACCACACGGAGAGCATGCAAAATATACGTGCAAGATAATTGGTAGTGATCTGCAGATAATTGTGTTGACCCTGGATTTTATTTGTGTTGGTTAATTTTAATATTTGTAAAAGTCCCCGCGACACAGAGCTCGGTCTCTAGCGCAAGAGTTCTCTTTTAAGAGAAAGGGATAAAAGGCTCAAGACCGCGAAAAAATACGAGCATAAATTATTTGTCTTTTAAAAGATAAAATAGATGAAATTAATACTTAAATAAACATAAAATGATAATTATAACACCTATTACATAAACAAATACGTTTTATTTAAGCTGTAATATTATTGATACCTACAAATCTAAATACATACATTATAATTCATAATAATTGAAATATCTATCTGCGAGCTATTTACGTTATTTTTTTCGAATAGTTCTATTTACGGAAACAAGTTTTATAAGAAAACGTTGCAAACATGTAGAAAACATGTGTACCTATCTAATAGAAAACAGAGTGCTTTATAAAAAAGTTACAAACCACATTCCATGTCTCATTACTAAATCGTACTGGTCACATCACTATTCCGTAAGAACTTAGATCTATAGGTTTATAGGCATTTTATAACTTTTACTAAATAAATAACTTTCTTAGTTCAACCGCCTATAAATAATTATCAACTAACCAAAAGTGTCCTCTAGCGTTGAAGGACTATAAGGTTTATGGTTTCTATCCATACTAATTATTATAAATGGGAAAGTGTGTCTGTCTGTTTGCCTTTCTTTCACGGGAAAACGGAGCAACGAATTGACGTGATTTTTTAAGTGGAGCTATTTGAAGGGATGGAGATTAACATAGACTACTTTTTTTTTCTTCTGTGTTCACGAAAGGGGAACAGTGCTACCCCGAATTTAACGCGAGCGAAGCCACGGGCAAGCTAGTTGATTATAATATACAAAAGTGTAATTGTTGGTGTAGTGACGTAGGTACATGGGACACGAGTTTTCACCACCACATCTTATTGGAGCAGCCTTTGAATTGTATTTTACTTTTTACACAATTCACTGAGCGAATGACACATGGACAACATCATTACGTATAGTATGTAATACCCCTTGCTGTACCGTAAGGTACATTTATTGCATCACTCAAGCTTTCACATTATGCTAGAAAACATTTCTTTTATTTAACTCTAACAAAATCGTAGATTATTACGTGAACAAACATTTTAAAACAAAGTCAAAGTACCTCATTGATCATTACTTACAGAAGAAAATAGGCGTGGCATTAAACAGTTAAGTTTGTAGACACAGAAGCACATAGATATTTCACTCAAACAAATATTATACATACCTATGTAAAATGCTTTGCATAAACTCACAATACGAAACGTCAATAGCCAAATGAATACTTAAAGAGTGACATCTACGCCGTATGTTTCTTCAAAGCACCATCGATTGACTAACATAAGCGAACATAAGCTGTGATTTATTTATTATTAAACGACTGACGGATTAAAGTTCCTTTTTTTTACTAATTAACTCAATGCCATTTAGTACACAAACTAAGCAAAACTTGTCGTATAGGCACTTGATAACGGATAGACATAAACAGACAAAACTTTGCTTAGAATTCCCTAACCCGCGAACTGTGAGCTATGGATTATAACTTCTGCACCACAGAAATATTTATACAAATGTATGTTTTATTGCCGAAACTTTTAACATTATTACTTTTCGTATATTTGCACGACAAATCCTTAGTCTTTAGGTAAGGCTTATCAAGGCTGGCTACTGGTATTTAAGCGAAGTAAACAGCTTCCTGACCTCCACAAACGAATTCACGGGAATACCGGAAAGTGAGCGAAACGAATGATTCTTTTCAACATTGTAATGTGCCAACGATAAAATTTACAATGAATGTTCAATCAAACAAAGATACCCCGCGGCTTTCGATGCAGAAGAAAGAATTTATGATATTGACAGGTTAAACGTCGTTCGTTTAAAACCAACATGGATTAATAAAATCATTACGATTTTATTCTGAGTGTTAGTCAGCAAATACCGTTTATATGTCATGAAGGAGTATTTCGCATATGGGTTATTCTAAGTTAAGAAGTACTTTCGACGGCAACGACAAAAAATATATTTTTTTTTCAATAAACTTTATAAATAACTTATTTATTACTTAAAACTAAATGCTTCCTACGTGGTCACTAAAATTTATTGCAGAAATGTACGTAATTTAGTCACAATAAGCTCTAATATGTGAAAAATGTCTCTCCCCTGGTCTGTCCCATAACCGACTTTATTTGTAAATCAGTAATTATGAATGTATTAAAATTCAATAATTATTTTAAATTATTTAATTTTACAAGGACAGTAAACTTAGTAATAGTATCCTACAAGTAAAAGTGCTTTTATTCCAATTCTTTAAAAAAAATATGAACACCGAAATTTGTCCACCATGTTTCGTGTCTCGTCCCCTGGTCTTTTGTTTTCGTTCAAAAATCAGTTCTGCTTTCCTAGTCTGCAGAAGTTGTGACCATGAATGCACAGTGTGTAACGTAAAGTTACCAGCAAGCGGCGCATAAGCAACTGCGCCGCCTTATTGCTGGCCATTTCGATCACGCCACTAGCTGGGTGCAGAAATGTTTAGTGAATGCAGTCTTTCCTCTGGTAAGTTTTCCATTGCCATTTTTTGTTAAAATACCAACATATACTTAAATATTTATTACAAATAGTGTATACATTGTTACGTTTGTGTGTGAATCACGTGCGTGAAATACTTTTACGGCTAATTTAGATTTCTATCGAAAATATATCTCCCCTGGCGTATTTCCCCTGGCTCTTTTGATGGCAGGGGAGATACTTAATATCCAGGGGAGATACATTTTTACGTGTTTCCATTAATACTTCTAGTTTTCTCTACGCCTTTACTTGGCGTTATGCTTACCATAGCTTTAAAATACAATATTAAGTTCTTTTTTACAGATAATAATACCGACATAACGAAAAAATTGGGATCTACTAAAGATTTAGAGACTTTTTCAAGAATACTAAAGGTTCACCAAGTTACCGGTTGCGTATTGCCTAATATTGAAAAGTTTGAGCTGCTTCTGTGACTCTCGTCATTTTCAATTGGGTACTTTGGATTATCCACAAAAACATGCTAACATAAAAGGCATTATCTTGAATTAGGACAAAGTTGTCACCAACAAAACCAGCATAAATATGGAACGACGTGGTCCCCCAGGATTTCTTCAATGTACCGATCTGCAGTCAATCCCCTCACATGGCGGCCGGTTTCAATGAAAACCAAGTCGATTTTTTCTATCAAAAAAATACTAGCCCGCACCATGCAGGAGCCACCTCCATACGCAACAGCATTGTGCGTATCACTCTCCTGGCCTTCTATACACTCTTCTTCTTCTGTCACTACCATGCAGACATACTCTGTTTTCATCAGAGAAGAAAACAGAGCGCCACTGATCTTCCGTCCAATCGACGTGTTCTCTCGCAAAACGAATACGAGCTGCTTGATGCGCTGTAGTCTGTAGTCGATTTGGAACCTGTTGCTGGTCTTTTTGGAATCAGGGTTACCAGCTACCTTGTTGTGTTGTGAGTCTTCTACTCACAGTGCGAGAACTGACAGTTAGTCTACGCGTTTATCGGGGCTCCCGTTGGATTTGAACCCCGTCGAGTGAACAATTTCGCAGTGAAGTACTAACGATGAAAAGATCGTCTCTTTTTGAAGTGGATCCTTTTCTACCTGGACCTCTTCTTTGATCAAAGCCACCAGTCTCTTGGTACCTTTGGCTTGTTCTTACTCCATTGACTGGCTTATATTCAGAGTACGAGCCACTTGTCGTTTACTCATGCCTTGTTCCAACAGTGTAACTGCTTGAGCAGCTACTTCTGATCTTGTGTCCATATCTGGGAAGTTTTATTGCTTGAATATTCTGGGGACGTGTACCTGTTGACATTTCACGGTCAACTAATAAAACTCATAGGTGGTGGTCGCCTTTAATATCCCCTGAAGTCGTAAGAGTATTTAAAAGAGTATTTTTAGTTTTTGTTTCTTTTTATTTAATTATTGCCTATTAATAGTAAAGTTATATATTAACTTTAAAACTTTCGTGTTTCATTATCACTTATTATTAATAACTACACGGGTATTAAAGTTATGTACACCTATACTTAGGTAGTTTTGTTTTGATAGTCAAGAAAAATAAATATTTTTTAAGTTTATGTTATGTACTCAAAAGAATTTTTTTAGTTTTTGTTTCTTTTTGTTATTGATTTTCATAGGAAACATTTAATTTTATAGACAAAAAAGATTGTAAACAAATGAAAAGCCTGATTATAAATAATTCATATTATAATAAATAAAGATGATACCTAAAAATAACCATGTTTATTATGTTTATCTCTTCCCTGTTCATAAAGTATCCTCCCCTGTACACCTTGTCTCTCCCCTGTATGGTGTATTTCCCCTGGTCACTTATAAAACGTAATAAAATCAACAAATTGACTGGCCACTTTGTAAACGTTTCAAACGTAGCAGTTTACATTAAAAAAATGTATACTTAAGTAAAAATATATAAAAAAAACCCGTGCCGCCATTTCATACAACGAATTACCTCTTAACTTAGAATGACCCATATAGCAAAAATCCTTTTACTGAAGAAAATACTACATCCTACATCATTTTTAAAACCTTCTCCAATACTGTACCTAATGAAAGATTAGCTTCAAAGGTAAAGAACCTCAGTATTTTTCATTACGAATCACATTTAGCCTGCGAAAAATATAAACGAAAGAATCTAAATAGCTACCACAATACAAACAACCCGCAATGCGGCGATGCAGTACGATTTAAGATTCAGAAAAATGTTAGAAACGCGAACAATTCACACTCTACAATTTCAAACTTTTTCCAAAACAAATATAGAATGAATAAACAAAGAGAAACAGAGAAAAATCTCTGTATATATAAAGTTCTCGTAACATGCGACAAACATAATGTAGGTACTCGAAATCGTACAAGTAGGTGTTACGGTATGTAGGCCGTCAATCGATGCGATAGTTACGCCATGAATGCAAAAATGACGGATTGATATCGAAAGCTGCACGGCACTAAACAGGATGTAATTTTATAAATATTACATCATTTTTATAATAATACATTGCATTGATTCGTTCATGAGGTACCTAATAAATAAATGAATTTCAATTTTAAACAAATGGAATCATTAAAGGCGGGGTGAGGGAGAAACTACTGTCACGACATTGCTGTGGATTCTTCCACAGCAATGGGCATGCAATATCGGAAGGTTTTCAATTCCGATACTGACTTCCGATATTAGATCTCAATATCGGAATTCCGATATTAATATCGGAATTTCGTATTTTTTTTAGAAATTGCACTTGTTGTTCAAAAATGCACAAATTCGGTGTGAGGTTGGATTGAATGCAATATACAAAATTTATAAATCATATTATTTAATTTGGATTGCTTGTTTTATACCCGTATTTAAGTTTTACCCACAGTTTTTACTAAATCAGATATTTCTCATTATTTTTCTGTACTTATTGCTAATTAAACTATCTGACTCAGAGACTCAAATCTGAAATTAAATCAACAATTAGGAACAAAAAGTAATTTATAATATCCTATTCTTTAATCTAATATCTTATTACTTATTAAACTTATCAACAAAGCTTAAAAGTTGAATTGACGAAATTCTTAGAATTTAAAATATTTTATTTATTTTATTTTCTTCGGAACACTAACAGCATAATTTACAATCGGTTAATACATAAATATACTTATACACAGCTATTAACAGGTATTCGCAAATATAAACTAAACATAAAACCATTGCAAGACCATTGCATGACAGAAAAAAAAATAGTTTAAAATAAATTGTAAATTTAATTTGTTGCTTCTCTGGGATCGGGACCAAAATAATCTGTAGTAAATAATTTCTTTACCACTGTTGGCTTAGACCTAAATATCTCAAATTCGCTATGCCTTTTGGCAATGATGTTAACGGAACTACTCGCACGAATGAGAAATGAGTTTTGTCTAAAATTACTGTTGCCTGAGGGTAGTACTAAGGGTTGATTGCGCCTAACTGGCAGTTTTCTAGGGACCCAAATGTTTAGTTTTTCAAATAGGGTTGGGCAGTCGACCCCACCATTGACAATTTTTACAACATCAGACATTGTACGTCTATTCTGTAGGGGCATAAAATGATACCTCTTACATCTTGCTTCATACCCATGATCGATGCACTGTATATACTGTAAATATCTTAGGAACTTTTTCTGTACGGATTCAATGCGCTCGATATAAATGTCATAACGCAGGTTCCATACCACTGATGCGTATTCGAGGATACTGCGCACGAGAGCACAGTATAGTACCTTAATTTTTATTTAATTATATAATATGACAACAGCAATAATTATTGGATTTTTTTTTGTCTAATTTTTATCTTTACTCATTACTAATATAAAACTAACAAAACTCGGAATCAACAAAACTTTAAGAAGACGACCTCGGTGGCGCGCCGGTAGAGCCAGCGGCTGCCGCGCATGAGGTTGTGGGTTCGATCCCCACGCAGAACAAGAATTTGTGAGATCCACAAATTATTGTCCTGAGTCTGGGTGTTCTATGTGTCCGTTAATTGATGTTTGTAAAAGTCCCCGCGACACAGGGTATGATCCCTAGTGCGGGAGTTGTCTTTTAAAAGAAAAAAAAAAAAAAAAAAAAAAAAAAAGAAGTCTTGTTGATTCTAAGTTTAAATTACAATCAACTGAAATAAAGGTTCGCTGTATTCATAGGTTTATATTTATTTTAAAATCTCGTTTTTCTTGGTAATATGTTCTCAAAAACAACAAAGCGTCAAACATTTTGTCAGATAAATAACCGCCCGACGAAAAAACATGCTCACTTTCAACATTGGTGGGCAAAATTTATGTGAGATAATGTATGTCTGTGACAAATAAACTCATCTTTCACCTCTATTAACGTATGTTGCCTTTTCAGTAATTACAAATCCCAATAGATCAAATTCGTCGGACGGAAGCACTGCCTTCTTCTTTTCTTTGCACTTTTCTATTTCCTTCTCAAATTCTTGGTGCAGGGTCTGCTCACTCGTTGTAGCTAGACTAGCTAGTGATTCATCATCTTCATCTGAAGAGACAGAAGCTATCGGTGCTTCAGTCTTTCTTTCTGTGAAGTTGAGACTGCTAGTATCGTTTTGTTTATATTTGAGGCGTTTTAAAAACCTTACAATAATATCACATATTATTAGAGTAGGTAAAGAGTGAGCGAAACAGGTAACAATATTATTGTTCTTGTAGCACATGCATAGCGAGCTGGCAACATTAATACGGTACCTACTGTTTCGCTCGGCGATACACAAGGATCGATATATGTATAATTTAAAACTCAAAATATAGAAAAATGTTCGAGTTCCGAGATTCCGATATTCGATCACCCAGTATCGGAATTGTAATATCGGACTTTGCGTTCCGAGATTCCGATATTACGATATTCCGAGATTCCGATATTCATGCCCGTGACAGTAGTTTCACAATGAAAAAAAACTTTATATGACCTTCTGGTCATATAAAGTTTGGTCAGTGCAATAAGTATAAACCGCATGGAGGATGGGCAGATCACTTAGACGGTGGAAGAAAATCAAATCATTTTTATCTGACATTTATTCTTTTAAGGTGGCAAACAAGCAAGTTCTGTACCTGATGGAAATAAGCTCCTGCTTATCCTAGACGCTTATATTATAAGCTTTCAAGTCTGATAATCCAGTAATGTCACTTGCTGCTAAGTTTACTATATTACATCATTAACTGTAGCAAAGCTGCTTATTAATCCATGAACTACTTAAAATTAAACGACATGACTAAAACATTTTAAACAAAATATAATTGATCAAGATATTAGATATTTAGTAACTCAATACGAAATACTATAAGTGCGATCGATTCCAAGAATTTGCGTGATAATATGCTATAAGTTATTAAATAGGTCATGCCCCTTGTGAAGCGATCATTCAATTACTTAAATACATTTTGTTGTCTGCTGTTAGTACGAACTTTTAGTACATTGTAGAAGTATCGACATCATAACGATCTTTCTCCAGTAATAAACGGAACTAGGCTTATTGATACCACACTGGCCAGATGGATTGGTTTAGAACTAATAAATCAAATCTACCTCCTTTGGCCTGGTAGAGATAATTTCTGCACAAACTTTCTTCTAATTATATTTTACGATAGGATGATATGGAGGAGTCACCTTGTATTTCACACACAAGTATAAACAGTACAGTACTAAGTATTAATCATTGCAGATGAAAATTGCAATAACCTACGCCTTCAATTACACAATTGAGATATGTACTTGTATTATTACGAGATGTAATAAGAAACATTCATTAAAACTATAGCTAACAAACGTACTGTATATACTGTATGAACTAATAATATAGTACGATAAAAGATTCTTATCGCGTTTATTCGTAGCAGAATACCGGTTTCTCTCGTACTTTATATCAACTACAACGATCGTACTATCCGTGGCTTTAGCTTTACTAATGAGAACAATTTGATTCGTCTAATGTTAAGCTTAATGGTCCTCTGCAAGGACGGGCCTTGTCTTATAAGGGAGGGGAAACTTGGCCTTCTTATACCACGCTGGGTAGCCGAATTGGTATAGGTTTTATCTCAAGTATTCCTTCTTTTTTTCAAAAAAAAGGTTATGCGTGATAAGCATAACATTTTTTTTTTCTTTAGTCGTATTTAAAAACACCCACCCACAGGAGGGATGTTTTTATATATTTAGTTTCTTTGGATTTAGTGACTACATTGACAAATTAGTATTATTTAGCTAAAGCTTAGTAGACTTTATATTACAAGTTTATAAAACACGTTGACGGCTATCATAGATTCCTTAAGAAAAACATCCTCTTAACATATAGAAAAACATTAGGGTTTATTTCCAACTTTCCTTTTCTGAATTTGATTTATGTGCACAAATTCATGTGTATAACAATTTGTAGATCGCACTAACAATTCTCCCGCATATAAATCAAAACCGTGACCCCCAACCGCAGTCAGTTATACTATTCTAGTCCCGTCTCACGTCCTTCATACAGCAACTTTCTTTCTATGTTACGTTTACAAAAGCTCAAGCGACCCGTATGTTATTTAGGGTCATAGCGCATATAACGTAACGTAAACGAATCGGCACCGCATCGCCTTTTTCATTGGTGTCAAACGTCAAAAATCCGATTACGTTACGATTCCGATTAGTGTGCGTTGCAGTAAGGAGTTTCATACAAATAATACTATTTGATACGGTGACGATCCGTTTACGTTACCTTATATATGCTACGACCCTTATCCGTCCTTTTATTAAAAAAAACTGTAACTAATTTTCCTAAGCTCGTTTCCAATGCCAATGAATGTCAAGGTAATTCAACAGTTTTGTCAAATACCCTCCCTGGAGTCCATAAGTAATGGACGCCTAATAAAACTTAGCCGCTGTCATTATTTATGCCTGACGTAATTAAAATACGTTAGGGACCCCTGTAGATATATAATGAGCATGTATAATATGGTAACATACTTAATATATTACACTAAATTATTATGCATGAGTAGAAAGCAATAATTTAGGTTGTGATGCTGGACTATTTCGATACAACTTTAAACCACCTAGTAAAGCCAAAAGGTAAGTAAATTTTAGGAATTTTTGTTATATAAAATCGTGCAACGCCCGATAAAAGCCGAACCTATAAAATATTTAATGATTTAAGCGAGGGAAGCTCCTTGCACTTCTACTTCTACCCCCTTACTCATAAACGCTTCCTAAAATTTAGTCAATTGATTAGCTTAAATTCTTACGGTTTTGTTTGGTATAAGGTTGGTTTTGCTAATAAAAATCTCGCTAAACAGTGATAAAATTTAAGATATATTTTATAAGTAAGGGGGCTAATCTTTAATAAATCTTATACCTTTTTGTTGCATATTAAAGGAAACATAATATGACTATTGAATCTTTGGAATCCTTTATGCGTCTACTTGAATAATTTACGTCAATTATAACCAAGGCGTTAACCGGAAATTAAAGAAACAAAGAGAAATGTAAATGAGAAGTTCCTGTAACATAATATCCAAGTATAAGGATAGTATCTTTAATATTTTTACTGCCCATCATAACCATACTCCGTGTTGTGACGTATTAAGAAGACATAGTGGTATCACCTTATCTTGTAACCTTTTACGATAGCCATGGGGTTTATTACAAGCCTATGTGGTAACGGAAAAACCGAATTAGGGAATGTTGGCAGATATTATTTCTACAAAAAATAAAAGAAAAGCTATAATTCTTTGACAACACCAACGGGATTACAAGAAAAGATGACGACATGTTGTCTTGCTCCATTTATTGTAAGAAAAATATACTTTTAATGGGGGTTTTCTACATGGACATAATTTATCAATTAGACCCATGTTAGACCACCATACGCATTACACCACAGAGTCAAAGTACGATTGATGACGCAACCATCTATGACTAATCAAATGAGATAAGGAATGCAATTAAAATTAATATATTTATGCCTTTACAATATTAACGTAATTCAACCACTGATCATTGCGTAAGTATGATTTATCTTTTGTTTCTATTAAAAATATGTTGTAATTAAAAATGGAAGCGACACTTATTAGCTTCGATAGGTAACTATATTAGTTTTTATAGAACAATTTGTGAGATATTCTTCCTAAAAGTTAAGGCAGTCTTTAAATTATGCATTGCAGAGACAAGTCAATACACACAATTTACAGTTTCGTAAGTTTTTGATGCCAAATATTGTTTTATCTTCAAAATTTGAAGAATTATCCTTTAGATTAAACTAAAACATCATAAAAGAGTTTTATTTTTTAAATATAATTCGGGATGCGAGAGAAACATTGACAAGGTTCTATTATGGCCTAGAAATAAAATTGTTAGTGTGTACGTTAAAATGTAATTTCACACGTTTTATATGATTCATAATATTACTCTATTGTTTGTGGCATTTCAATTATGCCGTATGTTCAAAAGGCCTACCATGTAATGATTAAATAAAATATTTAGGTAAACTCCGTGATTATCTACTAGTACAAAAGAGGAAAAACTTGAAATAAACCTTATTAACGCCTGGATTGTTTACGTGTATTAAAAGATTAATGCCTTGTCCCTAATAGTTTGATGGAGAAGATGCTAATAGAAGATATTATAACTGGGCTGGTATCGTGGTATAAGCCTGTCCCCAATGAATTTTACAACATAAAGACTATACTGGGTTAAAGACAGAATTACGAGAATTATTTTAACAACACGCAAAGCTTACGATATCAGGTCTAAAACACGTATAAAGTTTACCTAAGGGCATGAAACCATTCCTAAGATAATTCCATCAAACAAAAAATCAAACAGCTAAAACTGGTTTCGCAAGTAAATTACATTATATTGAGTGACAGGTGATCACCATAGTTAGAATAAACAACAAGCCCTTACATTAAGATCATTGATACCAACATAACAAAGCTAACCAGGATGATTCAGATATTATAAGAGGTTTTATTAAAAAGTTTGAATACGAAACAAAGTGCTCGTTGAAGCAAGAATTTATTTGTACAAAGTACAGACAAATGTGTCATGCAAAACAGGTTTTTAACAGAGTGATAAAATACATTTATTTACCTGTTAGCATAAATATAGGTAACAAAAGTGGAACTTGCTATCAAATATTTACGTCCTAGATCATTTTAGTACTGTTGTCTCTTAGATTACAAAATATGTATACCACCTAGTTACGCAAAGTTTATGTCAACTTGATGAAATAGGTTTTAGTTATTTTTTCCAGTACGATAAACGCTAGGGTATGCTAATATAATTTAGGTAAACTAAACTTTCGTCACCGGAAGGCGCAGGGTGGGGAGACCCCTTACAGGTAGACCGACGACCTGGTTAGGACAGCGGAAGCCGATGGATGAGGGAGGCCCAAGACCGCGCAGGGTGGAAATTTTTGGAGGAGGTCTATGTCCAGCAGTGGACGTCCATAGGTTGATATGGAAAACTTTCGTCAGTTTCGCGATACCCATGGGATGAGACGCCGTGGTTACACCATGTATTCTTACTTCTGATATACATACTATCAATACTACCGCGCTTTCCTGATATTGTTGACAAACAGAACACATAATACAAAGAAGTGTCAAAACATAATGAATATGCAACATATATGCAAATGTTATTACTATGCAGTAATTATTATTCCTAAAGTGTCAATACAACAGCTGGCATTAGTATTTGCCAGGAATGTGAGGAGGACTGTTTGTTTTTTAACCATTGCTTCCTTGTAACTAAGGTATTATAAAAGATGCTGGACTATAACATTATACTATGTTAGTTCATTTAAATAATAACAGGTTTAGTTTTTATTGCAAATACAGTAGTTGAGGCAGTTTATTTAAATGCACATGTTGTTAGCAATCACTTTCCGTATTTATTGTAAAAGTTGAATAGAGGAAATATACACGCAATATAACTATAAAGAACTCGAGATGAGACCATGCAAGATAGCAACCCTAACCATGTACCAAAAATTAAATTTTACCTGCCAAAGCAGAGTACCTGTTTTCTCTGGGGAGGCCACACTACCAAAACAATTGATTATTGTCTGGGGCTACTTTTAACGTGGGTACACTGCGAACCGACGAGAATATACGCAGACACTAGAAAAGTCCGAGAATGTCAACTTCTCCGAAAACATACGCAAAAATCGCAACTCGTTCTACTATCGGCAATGTGACTGTCTGACTAGATTAGTAAGTGTTTATGGACCTTAGACCTTTCGTAAATAGCATGGTGAAAGAAGAGTTAACAATGTTTATACCTCAAAACCATTAAAAGGTATTAGTTGAAAAACGTGTGGTGACGGAGTAAGAATACAATATGTCACCACCCCATCTCATCCCATGGGTGTCGTAAAAACCGACTAAGGGACTATCCGTGAATATTAACTATACGAAATAAAAATAAAGGAAAACTTGAAATTAAACCCTATACCAATCTGTCTGGCCAGCGTGGTATTAGTAGGCCAAGTATCCCTCCGTCACGGGAGGAGGCCCGTCCCTGCAGTGGGACATTAATGGGCTGTTATGATGATGATGTTGAAAACCATACAGATGGCAGAATATACATAGTCAACCTCCTACAATGAGATGGAAGTCGTATATTATCGCATGCTCCAGAAACATTAATAATCTGATGAAACAAGGAGTACAGTATGAGGTGCAATGCATGCTTCCCAATATCATGTCTATATTCAGCTTAAAACTTACTACACTATTATAGCAGGGGACATAAATGGGAAGCAATGTTATATATATCATTACAAACCCCAAAGACTAAATATTTAAACTCAAATTATGAAACTGCTTTGAAAAGCCCTAAAAGAAGCTTTAGCCTTCCTTTTCTAAAACCATTTGAGTATTTCAATACCCTTGACATGAAAGAAGAAAATAGCCTTAATATTGTAAAACAGTAGTTGTTGTTAGAAGTACTTAGCTAAACATATTTCCCCCTTACTCTATAAACGCCTCTTTAATTTAATCACTGTTTAGTGAGATTTTTATTAGCAAAACCAACCTTATACCAAACAAAATCGTAAGAATTTAAGCTAATCAATTGACTAATATTTAAGAGGTGTCTATGAGTTAGGGGGTTAAGATATAGCCATAGCTTAACATGACTTTATTGCTTCCCAAAGACTTCAGTTACTATTCATAGCTGGTCAATGACATATTGAACTGAGATAGTGGATGCTGACTTTAGGGTTTATAAGATGGCTAGAAAGTTACTCAGAGAGGTGATAATAGATAGGATACAAACATAGCAGATTTAAAAGTCATAGGAGAACAAATTCTAGAATTGCAAACTCTATTTTCATGGACATGAATCAATTATCTTTATCCATAGCACAAGATATGCACCTGTTATGCTGTGGACAGTAGATCTAGCCAACTTGGAAGAAAATATTTTAAAATATTATGCAGATAATATAATTCAGCCTGAATTATGATCCTAACAAAAATATCTTTATCCGTTTTAGCTGAGTTTTTTTTTTTAATTAATTATCAAAATAAAACCAAATCAACAATCTTAAAGCTCCTATCTGTAGGAACCTTACTATATAAAGAACATTACACCCTTTTTCCAATTTATGTTGCTATAAAACTGCTTTAATCTATAAATTACTAAATTAAGGGGCTACAATAATAATTAATTTAATGAATCTATATATTCTAAAAGTACAATAAACTAAAGGGAAAGTGTAATAAATAATTGTCTTAAATGTTTTTAAAACAATAACTTTCACAGTATGCAATGAATAGCTTTAAACATACTAATACAACAGCAGTCACATAACTAGATTAAGTAAGCTAAATCTCATACTGCTCTAACCAATTAATCCAATATGAATCACAGTACACTGAATGACAAAGACCCCTATTTATAATACAATCTCTATTGATTCAAGACAACAGATAACAATAATATGGATAATTAGTTTATTGAATAACCATACTACCTTAAACTGATAACAATATCTACTACTAATAATGTATTACAGTATTAATTAAAATACATAATCCACAAAAACAAACAAAGTTAAATTGTTCCCATTGTTTACGAGACAAATAATATGAACTTACCAATTGAAATTCTCTCCGCCTGTCATATGCTCTTTTGATAGCTCTGTCTAACCACAAAGAGTGTATATGAGGCGCATAATGCACGAACAGCCTGCTGTCCAGCGAAGATGTACTGTTAAAGTGCAACGCCTGTTGCCCAACGTCCAAGTTACGCGGATTCTCCCACGGTATAGCAAGTTTATCCCTCGCGTCTACCAACACTTGTATTCCCTTCACTATATTCTGATATATCACATGCTGGTACTCCCGCACTAGTTCCGGCTCGAACTTTACTTTGTGTATTATCCTCATCTGTTTTAGGAATGTTGACTTTCCGCTTTCACCTGCACCGAGCAACAGCAGTTTTACTTGCCGTCGCAGCGTCTGTTTTTCCTTTTCTAATATTCTATCTATCTCCTTGCTCCTGTACCGCTGTTCTATTTCCTCCTGTGATAACTTCAGACGCAACCAACATGTAAAAGCCTCCGTACAACAGGTACATGACCACATATCGTTGGCCATTTTGCATGATTATCAACGCCCATAGAATAGAATGAATTTGAGCACAATGCTGCGTTAAATTATAAAGTCCATTCAACACACATTTCACCAATATCACAATACACACACTCTTTTACTAAAGTACGTAATAAATTAAAGAATAAATCCGGAATTCAGAATTACACACGCATTCCTCCCCTACCAAACTCATTGAGAAATGAATTGCCACAGATAACTAAAAAGAAGTCACTGTCATTAAATTTATTAGTACACAGATTTATTATCTGTGTCATACGTGTTAAAGAATAAAAATCATTGATAATTTAAAAAAATTATAGTCTGCTACTAGATAGATAATAGTTGTGAATTAAACAAAAGGAAGTTAAAATCAGACAGTTTTTGTGAAAATAAAGGGTTACTTCGAGGCTACGAGTCTGAATGTTCAAATAATTTAAAAATTGTGAATGTACACAATGACTTGCTAACAGCTAACATTTGACGACAAAAACTTGTAAATTATCATGAAAATGCCATAATGCATAATATTATGTCTACTCTAATGCTTATCAGACTATTATAACCAACTCTATTAAGACATAGGTATAAACTGACTAAATAAACACAAGTGGCGTTCTGTCGTCTCTGCCTACCCCGGCCGGGATAAGGCGTGAGTTTATGTATGTATGTATGTAAACACAAGTAGAAAGTTTAAAATAGTTTTGTGGAAGGTACCCAATACCTTACGTTAGAGAAAACGAAAAGGCCTAAAACATATTTATTTTCTTAATAGTAACTTTTGTAACATGCTGTTGCTTATGAGTCTGACGCTGGCTATGGACCTGTTGTAGTAGAACAGCTTGTATGTACACTCTGTCTATAAAGTCCTGAAAATAAATGAGGCCGCCACTGTGCTACATGTAGCAACCCTATTTAGTCTGAGAAAATAGTTTTTAAACTAGTAATTTATTGAAATAAAATAAGTAATTTTGAAACACATCATATCTAATACTCAAGTAAGAAATTCACACAACTCATAAAGAGATAATTCATTTCATTGGTTGAAACCCTAAGTGATTGAGAAATTTGAATAATTGTTATAACATGACCTTTATAGAAGTTAAGTAGTGTTAGCCCTTTAAACAATTTAGATGACGATGTTTTATTTCTGTTTTATATGCACTATAGTCAAGCCATTTTAAATTTTGACAGTTGTTTTGAGCCATAGAATGTAACATAATTTAGTACAAATACAAATACAAATACAAATCATTTATTTTGCCAAATATAGGTATAAAAGGATGGTAAGTACATTATGTTTAGGTATCGCTATATTTTGCTTCACAGCATGCAAAATTGAGCCTTAAAATTAAATTAATTTTTCAAAATAATTCTACACTAAATAAATTACAATTTACATCAGGATTTATAAATAATTAACAGTAATAATATTTTCTGAATTGAATTAAATAATATAATATAATTAAATTCTCTTTACAATCTATCATTTAAATAATCATTTAGGCTATAATAACATTTATCTACTAATAAGCTTTTTAGTTTTTTCTTAAAAATATTTACATTCATTTTCTTTATATCGGTTGGTAGCTTATTGTATATTACTGGACCTATACAAAATATACTTTTGTGCTTAAGTGTAGTATTCGCCTTATGTATACAAAGTCTAAAGATATCGCGTTGTACTCTATTATTTGTTGCAGAGGCTAAATTATACAAACTTAAATTTTGTTTTACAAATATTGCAACTTCGTATATAAACAAACATGGAAATGTCAAAATTTTGTAATCCTTAAAGTATGGCTTACATGAATCAGTTGATTGTAATCTAAACATTGATCTAATACAACGTTTCTGTGCTTTGAATACAACGTCATTATCTGTAGAATTACCCCAGAAGATCACACCATATCTGAGTAATGAATGACACCACCATTCCATGATATGCAGCTAGTACCGTGCTAATGTTACTGATTTGTCTTAGTTCATATAGAGCATAAACGGATTTGTTAATTTTTTTACATAGTTCTTCAATGTGTATCTTCCAAGATAGTCCACTTTCAATAGTGAGTCCAAGGAACTTATGTCTTAGGACTTCGTTGACTGGCTCTGATTCATAGGTGATTTGTGGCATAAAGATTGTTTTTCGTTGTCGAAAATGTATGAGCTTGGTTTTGCCAATATTAATCTTTAAATTATTTGCGTCTAACCATTCAATTATACTACTTAATGTTATGTTTATATCTTGCTCATATGTTGCACATTCATTATGTTTAATTGTTACTGTACTATCGTCTGCGAACAAAGTAATTGGGTGGGGGGTTGCTTTAGGTAGATCATTAATATATGTTATAAATAGGAGGGGACCTAAAACACTACCCTGTGGTACGCCATATTTAATTATACGCGCCTTCGATAGAGTAAGAAATATGAGCCATAACGTAATTTTTGACTTTCTGCAAAACAATTATGTTCTATGGTTTTAATTTTAGTGCTGCCACTATATGGCTGCTGCCACATGTATACCAAACTTAAAAAACTAAACTATAAATAATAATCGATTATCGATTAATCGCTTGTTATCTAAATCGATAAATCTCTTAATAGATTTCGTACACCAACCCTAAACTACATGGGTCAAAATTCACCTATTAGAATGGTATGGGTATTAGAATAAATTAACGGATTGAATCAGAGTAATAAAAACGCATGTACACAGTTAACAAGGAGATATATTCATCGCTTTCATCATAGGATTTTTTAGATATTCGATGTTGAGATAACTTTCGTTGCCACCTTCATCGTCATCACTAAAGCTTTCTTTGCTTGATTATCGTCAGTATTTGCCTCTTCTCTTGTAGAATTCTGATCCGAGCTTCTCGACGCGATGGCAACTGTTTTTCCAAGTTTCAGCTGTGATGCTGCTGAAGGCCCTTTTTAGAAATAGCCAACATTTTGTGACCTGCGGGAACATAAATAGTTACTTGTTAGTGATGATTTTATAAAATATTCTGTTATTTTATATATCAATTAAAACTATACTAATCCTCATAACAGCCCATTAATGTCCCACTGCAGGGACGGGCCTCCTCCCGTGACGGAGGGATACTTGGCCTACTAATACCACGCTGGCCAGACGTATTAGTATAGGGTTTTATTTCAAGTTTTCCTTCTTTTTATGTCATAAAGATAACATGTCACGGATAGTCCCTTAGTCGGTTTTTACGACACCCATGGGATGAGATGGGGTGGTGACATATTGTATTCTTACTCCGTCACTACACGGAAACTACTGATTTACTAACTATACTAATATTATTATTATAAAAGATTTGATTATTGGTTTATTTGGAGGGGCGTATAGGGGGTAAAGAGGAGTAGAATGGGAAAATAGGCTATAAACTATTATTTTAACTATTGTATACAGTTAATAATAAGAAAAAATTACTATACAAAAGAATATGCTTATACAGGTTACCTTGTATGAAGAGTGATAAATAATGTCTTTCCTTAGTTCTTCAGGCAAATCTCGATTTTCATATTACTAGGGCATTTCTTGTAGGTAAAGCCTATTGCATTTAAAATTTTGCGTAGAACTTCAAGACTACAATTAAAATCCATCTCAGTTCTAGCTATCACCTGCAGCTGTTATCTGAGGGTTGGAGCCTGGAATTTAACAAAAGTTATGTTAATTAAACATTTGATTATACTTAAAATAAATTTAGGCATAGGTACCTAGACACAAAATACACGCAAAAAATGGGATGGAAAGAATAACTGCAATACCTAACTAAAATGTATTCAGTGTTAAATATTAACCAACAAGATATCATTTAACATGTAATTACTAAGAACTAAATAATAAAATATTGCAATTAATTATTTATTGTCGACAGACCAGTTGATGCGAAAGTGACATCCTTATTTAAGTTATCAACCGTAATGTAGACATAAAGCAATTAATTAATTCAACTTCAAAATTGGGATACATCTTGACTGAATTATCCTAATGCAACTGAGATAATGTATCAACAGAAAAGGTCGTACTACAATATTTCTTACTTTCAATGACAATCTTACCTAAAAATATGCTATGTACGCAATGCCTGTTTTTGGTCTCTAAATCTCAAATGGAGTGAATTTATTACTTGAGACAGATTACAAAACACAGTGACACGATTACATACCCATCAAAGTTGCAGTTCGCCCATAAACATCAGCCAAATCACATATAATTTGAACAGCTTCGTGCTCCGACAAACATCACATTATAACCTTAAAAATCACTTCCCGCGTGCCACTTTGATTTGCTTTACTCATTGTTTATGTTGTTCTTCGTAAGTCAGTATTAGTTTATTGTAGATTAATAACATAATAAAAATCCCAAAATGAAAATCGTTCCGCAACTTCTACTCGATGACAGCTCATGTACAAGTCTATTTTGAATTTCAGTGTTGCCAGACACATGAACAATTTAGTTCCTCAAACTTTAATTTCTTGACTTTATAGACAACCTATACACGGTCTACTCGTGTACTCACATTTTAGTTTTGGTCTTTTTACCTTTTTTACATTGGCAATTTAGACGTACTAAGATTCCGCAAAAGAAATGTGTGCTAGTCTGTGTAATGACAGAAAACCTGACGTCACTGCTGTCACCATTTGTTTCAACACAATTGTCAATAAAAATATCCGCGTAGTGGATAGTGCACGTGCTCTTCAAATCTATATTTCATTTTAAACTTCTGTTCTTAATTTGTTTGAAGTAATAAAAACGTAATTCTACGTTTATCGTATTATATTCTTCCTTTATTGGTATATACTTGTTCTTACAATGTAAACTTTACGCAGCGATGTCCAAAGAAGGTTATAGTCCTGAGAAGAAAGAAGGTGACAATAAAGTGGTATTGGAGAGATTGCAGACGTATTTAAAAGATAAGCGATCAACGGAGTCTTCGGAGTCTAGCATCGGTTACACCAAACCGGCTGCAAACTACGAACAAACGACTCAAAATCTACCAAATATAGAAGACAGTAGCAACATTCTGAGAGAAGTTTTGAACCACAAAAAGGCCGAGTTGCTAAGGCAGCCTGAAATAGTAGAATATTTAAAATCTGTGTCTTCCGACTTGAAGAAATAGAATTCATAATGGCAGTGTCTTCACCAAAAACTGTAGCATCATTGATGCAAAAGACCTTAGAACGTCAAGTAGCGGCAACACGTATGAGATTGAAGTTCTCGAAGAACCAAATAGAGCAAATTCTTGTGAACAATGCAACAAAAAATATTACCGGTCCATATTTAGAACTGCTGAAAGTGCTAAGAGATTATCCATTAAATGATGATAATTTTCGTATTGTATTTGATGATAGTTTGTCGTGTATTGTTTTGTTAGGAAGAGAATTAGATAAATATGTTGATGCTGTCTGTAATATTGAGTGGGTGAACCGTGGCGAGGAGTTCACAGGATTATATAAGAAGTTTGTGTTGGATCTAGTCACAGCGCATACCTACCACTGCCCTAAAGTTATGACGCGGCTTGTTTCACTATTTAAAGGTAAAATTAATATTTTAATTCTTCTTATTTAATAATGTTGTGTTATTTATATTTAGGGGCACTTTAATATTATTTATGCAATAGATGTCAACATGATTGCACCACAATTTGCAACAATGTTTATGTTACCGCTATTTTATATGAAATAATATTTTATAATTTATAAGTTTATTACCTTACAGAAACTCAATACTAATTTATTACAAGTATTATCAAATCTAGTTTTATATATTTTGTCTCCTTTTTTTTTCATAGTCATTTTTGTTCATAAAATAAGCCTGACATTTAATTCAGAGTTTTGATGAATTAAATAAGGTATAATCCCTGCTACAGAATTATTATGTTTCATATAATATTATAATTTTGATATAGTTTGTTATATTATTGTTGTTTTATTGCGCAATAGTGCTACTTACAATAGTATTGCACAATATTTACAACTATGCTGTATGTAAACATTTTTTTTCTTACTCCTTCATACATAGCAATGTAAACTCAAACTAAGTAATGCTTATGCTATTGGTAGTAGGTAATGCCAATATCATTCTTATTTTTTTTAATGTTAACATAGACAATGTCCAGACTTGCACCAACATTCATGTTCATAGTCACAGATTTGCTTTGTGGGGTAATCAAACCTGAAACCTTGTCAATGACTGCTTAATAAGGCTCATTATCTTATTAATGCAGGCAAAAAGAAGGAACCTTAAAGTTCTTCTTTGAAACCAATATTTAATTTAATTTTTTTAATATTCACCACAAGTGAATGTGGCTTTACTCTCATCTAGTATATAAATTACAGTTTAATAAAAATTGTTATTGTTTGTTTCAGCGGAAGGTGTAAATTGGGATGAGAACCCACCCTCAGAGCTGTTGAACAAATGGTCTAATATACATGAAATTATAGGGCATATTGTTGCCATTATGCCTATGTAAGTATGCTCCAATTGACATTTTACAATTTTTATTTTTGTTAAATAATAATAATATCAATATTTTAGTATTATTGATCACCGAATGAGCTAGCGTGGTAAAATGATCCTATTGTTGGTAAATAGTGTTTGCTCCTTACAACAATATTGCTCAATATTTACAAAAATATAGATCATTTTAACATCTACATACATTTGTTTTTATCCATGTACAGACAAATGTAGGTTCTATTAATATCGACCTTATTGGCTGTGTTTTATTGAATAGAAATGATTTGTAATTATGTTTTAAGCTACTGAGAACCTCCATTTGAATATTATTTTACTGATATTACAAAATTAAATGTGCCTTGCTGTTATTTTAACAAGTAATACTATAACTGATATAAGTAAATATTTTATATTCACAGGACCAGTGACCTCCTAATGCACATAGTTATAGAAAACTTTCCATATTATAAAGCTGGATGTTACGTGAACAGAGCCTATATATACAACATGATATGGATGAGCAAATACTTACCTTCACTTGGAGAACAAATTATGAATGCTATTATTAATAGGTGAGTGATACGGGATTCTTTATTTCTAAACTGTTGAATGCTGTAAGCCGTAACCATCATAAATGGTGACTATAGGTTATGTACTGCAAATAGCAGAAATAGAGTATTATCTATTCTATTTTACAAATTATATACTTTGTAAAATATTATTACACATAAAAAATAGACAACTGCTGTAGTGCATTGTCTATAAAGCTCAAAATGACTTAAAAATGTTTACCTACTTTACAGTACAATGTAAGGCAAGCTTATTAGCAGGAAATCAGACAAAATTATGCCTTTGAAATAAAAATATATTTAGCTTCAAAACAAAATGCAAATTATTTATTTTTTTAATATATGTATTTAATTTTTTTCAGGATGATAGATATGGATGTAAATGTAGTAGAAAGAGACAAGAACAAAGTACAATCTGACTTAATGTTTGAAATGGATGTGGACACAAATGACGAGATCTCCGATACTTTAGACTATTGCATGCTTGAAGTGCTCAGCTGGTTAGGAGATGAACGGGGACCTATACTTAATATACTTTGCAATGTATTTGAGAGAGTCATATTACCTACTAATGGTATTAGGTAAGGATTCGTATTTAATACTTTCATGTTTTTTATTCCTGCAATATTATAATAATAGCAGTAGTAGTATAATAAGCAGAAGTTGTGCTATAGGTAAATAACGAATAAACTATAAAATACTAATATTTTTTTTTTGTAAAGACATGTTATACGTACAAAATCAAAGCAGCATGCAAAGATTTTGCAAATGCATTGAGTAGGAATTGAAGCCAAGACCATTTCATTAAATACATAGTATATAACTACTGCACCACAGAGGTTGTCGAACTCTGTAAATTCATGCCTTGTTCTAATAAGGGTAAACAGACACTATGGAACACTATGTTCTACTACAAACCAACAAAGAACATTTCTGAATCACACATCTTGCGTGTGGGACTCGAATCCGGAACCTTCTACGCTGAAGTCGCGTACGCTACTGCTTTGCCACGGTGGCAGTCAATCTATTATGGTTATTAACATAACGCTCCATTCCTTTTCAGACACGTCCAGTTCCTATTACTATACACAATATCAATAAACCAACAATGTGCCGATCGTATATTCAATACTCTGTGGATGGTGGCAGCTGGCTTGCAAGGCGTTAGTCCTGGCGCCTTAAATACGAGACGCACTTCAGCTAGTCATTTAGCAGGTAAATAATTGTATTATTACTAAAAACATTTTCTTTTTCAATGATCAAAATTGGTAATCGATGCGGGACTCGAACCCGCGTCTCTGGACTATACGCGTATATGTAATTGATTTTTTTGCCTAGCTATTATAATCGCTATATTTATAAATTTGCAACAAGTAAAAAAACCGTTCTCTTATTATTAATCTTGAATCCAAAGTTAACTCGCCAAGAATTGCCGATTGATAATAGAGGGACACCACAGAGGCAGTTGAAGACGTTTGAAAAAGGCCTTTGCCTAGTAGACATGATAATGACTTTTATAATCTCTGTCCAATTAAATTATATTTTAATTAGAGTAACTTTAATAAATGTAACAACCTAATCCACAGGTTTATTAGCCCGCTGTGCTCGCATACCAAACTCAAGATTAATCCATTACTTGAAGACTATGGCGGAATGGTGTCACTCCTACTTATCGGCCACTCAAGAGTCTATGACATCCAGTGATAATGTGAAAGCGCATGGAGCGTTCCACGCTATCTGTCATGCTGTATTCTACCTGGTTGCGTTTAAACATCAACTTTTATTTATGAATAAAGAGAGTAAGGACTTTTTTATAATACACTCTTAACTATAATAAGAAAGAAAGTATTTAAATAGTTTCATGTAGGTAGTAATCAGTGGAGCTTAGAAATACGGCTCAGAAGCGGGTTTGGTCCTCGCGAATGTCAAATGTGTTTGTACTGTTTGAATTGGTTGAGTGTTTCTATGTATAGTATGTATTACAAAAGTATTGAAAACTATAATATCCCTATAAATTGTAGTCTATGTGTAATTTTGTTGCATGAGCTATTTTATTGTAAAGTTTTAATTAAATTATTTAATAATTTTAGATGATACAAACATTGAGATGACATAGATCCATTTTTAAAAACTTTTGTGTTTATAATATGAATTAAAAATAAACAAGAACACAGTCTATTTTTAAAACAGTTCTGTTTTATCTATCTTTATAACTTTCCTCTCTAAGAAGAACACCTTTAGAACATCTCCTACTTCAAAGACACTACTAATAAGACACCTTATTTTTTCAGATGTAAACTTCGTAGAATCATTAAACCTACCTCGACTAGTAACATGTCCTTTAAACCCACTCCGCACTTGTCCTCCACAAGTGACTCGTGCATTCTCATCTGTGACACGACAACATCAAGTGGTCTATTGTCAAGCTATTATAGAGAAGAATTCTAGACATACCCTACTGACACCCGTGGTTATGCAGTACGATGAATGGTTCCCTTATGACCCGTATAGTTTGTCCAGGTTAGTACTGTTTTATTCAATAATCTTGTAGCGCGGGAAAGTACAGTACAGTACGCGGAAAAGTACAATACGGTCGGCCGGCTTGAACTTGTTACAAATACCTGCGCAGATATCAGTTTTGTCACTAAATGGTGGGAAGCGAGTGTTTTCTGATCCTCTACATGCGCGAACTTCTCGGATTGCTAACTTCATGCCGGCTGATTTAGTTGGCGCGTACTGTTAGTACAGGAGGTAGGTATGTTTATGTCCCTGCAAGGGTTTCTAGAGCGTCCTCTAGAGCTTTACGTAGTACATTCGCGCTATACTTTTAATTATCTTCTTTCTGCTAATCCATTCTCTGAATGTTCAAAACTCAAACCACCGTAGCATACAATACGCTTCTAATTTGGACGGCTTGAAGTTGTTGAAAATGACTGCGCAAAGGTCATTGTTGGAACTAAATGGTGTGGAGCGTGTTTTCATTGTTCCTTTACATGCGCGAATTTCTCTAAAAAGTAACTTTAGGCCGGCAAAGTAACATTGCGCGAACTGTACTTTTTTAATCCTGGTCACTATGTCTTCTTTGAAATCGCAACACTCACTTAACTTTATATTTTTTTTCAGATCTGGTAAAATAATCTGGCCGCTCTGTGTAGAATACAAAGATTGGTTAAAGGAAGGAGAGGATGAAACGCAATACTCGTCTATGAAGAGAAAACTCGAGGCCGATGATGACGACTTCTTGGTCAGTGCGAGTCCAAACCAACGGTTAGCTTCATCCTTATCTAACTGTATATCACCGGGGTTTAAAACTAGTGACGGTGTGTTTACGTGAAATTTGTTTAATTAGTGTTTATGGGACTGAATAGATAATGCTAGAATGTTACGACAGATATTCAGTAAAATTATGTTGTTTATCAAAACTTAGCAAGAAGTAGGTAAATTCGCTATTTCAGCCGAAATAAACAACTGTTGATTGCCATAAATGTTGGCTTAATTAATTACTATTTAATGAATATCTGTTCATTAGGGACGCAACTACTCAATTATATATTACAGTAAAAAAAATGTCAATAGTCTAATTTGAACGTCGTGTACCTTTTGTCGAACCTTTTGTACTCTGACAAACAGATTTAGAAAATTTGTCGTAACATTCTACCATGATTCTATAACAGTTTTTCTATATAAACGAACAACTCAATATGTCCCTAAGATTGAAAACGTATAGGTTAAATACAGTCAGCAATAGAAATAATTAAGCATTTACATAATTAAATAAGTACTATTTTTGAAATATTTGCCTTATACATTAATCGATTTCATCATAGCGTTAATTTTAACTCTACTTTCGTTAATTAAATTTTGTTACTACAGTGATAAATGAAAACCTGGCTTTGTAGAACCACTGCATTGGTTAGCTCTATTTATTAAGTATCAGAGAAGCACAATTTTGCGTGTCTATCCAACACATTAAGTCCCACATGAATTTGCTATAATATTAGTTGACAATGACAGGGCTTTCTGTTACACTGTACAAATTATATATCACATGGATTTAATAAACGTACTGTTTAGCTATATTTGTTGCTTACTTGTATAATTTAAATGCTTTTTAAACCACATTTATATTGTAGCATATCCTTTCCAGTGATGATCCATGTCCAGTTATTTAATTTATGTCAGCTAATTAATACTAAATTATAAAGAAGAGTTCTGTTTTCAATTATTGTAATTAGTTTCCTTTTTTTTGTAAGTCGAAACGTAAAACAGAGATTTTTTTCCATTATTGATCAAGTAAAATAAAGAATAATTAAATGGTGCTACTGTAATACAAATATAAATCACACATCCCAGTTTTTTTTTTTGTTTTGTATAAAAGCATTAAAAATTGTCATTTATTTTACTAAGGCAAGCTGACAGTATGTGAATCAGTCCATCTTATATTGTTTAGCACGTTCATTAAATTTATGAGCATTGATTGACTGACAAAATGTGTTAGCAAATGTGTTTTTATTGATTACTTCCATTTTTAGCCGATTATACGATCTATTTAGGTTTTAAATTCATGTTTTATTAGTACGACATGTATTATAAATATTTGTGGCAACCGAAAAGATTTTGTGCTTTTGGTAAGCTAAGTAATAGCACAAATTTTATTATAATTACAAAAGTATGTAATGACTATTTTACTCCCTATGATAAATCGCTCCTCACAGAAAATGGGAATCATACAGAAAAGTGGCTATGGTTTGTCATAAAGAAATTAGGTGTTTCCAACTCATCGCCCCGGCCGCTTTATATATAATACGCCTTATAAAATAATTTACCTATATATATTTGTATATATGTAGCTAATAGGTAAAATAATATACTTATGTAATTACGCATTGCATAGGTACCTACTATATAGAAATGTAAGTATATAAATACCAAGTACTACAATAAAATTTGTATAAAAACCTGCAAGAATACGGAATTAAATATACCTACTTATTACTTTTTTTACCTTTGTACACACTACCTATGTATTGTCATTATTTTAAAGCAAAATACAAATGTACCCTGTACCCAGTGTATATAGTGATTTATAAATCTCTACATTTGTGATTTTTATTACTTAAAGTATATCATAAAATTAGTACAATAATAATTACATAAATTTATGTAATGTGTTATGTAGGTCTAGTGTAAGCGACTGATGTTTATTTTTTAATCCAGTTAGCTTAATAAAGTTATTTATTAATATTTGTGTTTTTATTGAAAATACTGCTGAAACAATTAAAAGTGACTCCAGCAATAAGAAACCTTTTTATGGGGACTTTTTCGAACACAAAGGACGTTCAGATTCAAGACAAGAAAAAATAGGGCGTCCTAGTAGCTAAGATTGTAATTCTCGCCAAAGCTTCAAACTGCCTCGGTGGCGCTACTGTCGCAGAAGCTGCCGTGCATGAGGTTGCGGGTTCGATTCCCACCCAGAACAATTATTGTTCAGTCTGGATGTTCTTTGGTAATTACCGGGTTTGGTAAAACCGACGTCAATAAGTTGTTATTTTGTAACATAACATTGAGAAAATAAATGAACTATGAATTTAAATACGTTTGTATTTAAATTACCTATGAAGTCTCTGCGACCCAGGGCATGGGCCCTAGTGCAGAGTTGTCTTTAAAAAAAATCCCACGTCTCCGTGAGCGGGATAAGTAGCAAAGATGTAGTACAAAATAAAAGTCCAAGTTTGTAGGCTGTATTTCTTTTTTACCTATTCTATTGCGGCACTACATTTTCTATAGACAAATGAGACATCTTTCGCTCCACTTGTCAAATAATGGATAATGTAATGAGGTATAACTACAAAGGACACAATTTAAAAAGAAAAGGAAACGTTTAGTTACAAGCTAATTTTATTGACAATAAATATATAGCACACAATTCACAATTATCTGTATATAATCTTGAAAAATTTGAACTGAGTATTGAGTATTATAATTGCATACATTAATTACATCATTGCTTATATTTCGATGAAAACATTTAATATATTATGCTAAATCCAACAAACCCACATGTAATGAACACAGTGATGGTATAAGGCATACTTATTACTATTTGATTTTAACTGAAACGTCAAAATAAACGTTAGATGCCCAAAAAACAATGGACATATTTTAAGCTCAAGGCGTGATTCGGACGTTCATATCTTCTCTCTACACTTTTATTACCCACCCAGGGAGCCGAATATCCTGCCTTGATAGGTATCCAAATTTATCCATTGTTTTACAGAAATTAAGAGGCGATGGTCATCTTTTAATAAGAGCGCCATCTAGAACGTCTAGAAGTAAACTGTAATGTTCCAATCAAAACTATTTACTATGACGAATTGAATTGGTGTTAATTACAATAATTGATCCATAAAGCTTGTTTTGATTTAAATAAACCGTAAAAAAATGAGGTTTTAATAATAGCAAACCAAAATATGTTTTTCGTTCTGAATGAAGACTATTGACGGTTATGATTGTGTAATTTATAACAACAGCAATAAACTGAAGCGAAAATAAAATGACGAGAATATTTCTTTAGGTTATCCTAGTAAGCATAAATTCCTGGATAATAGTAAGCAATCTATAGAACCTCCGACATAACTATCCATTTTATATTATTACAAAAATTCACTTAACAACTTAGGTACTATTTAAATATTGTTAATACTTAAAAATAAATCACTTGACAATATAAAGTCGAGCCTACTTGTTAATAATAAATTAAGCTACTGTGACATCAGAGGAGGATTATAACACGAAGAATAATAAACAAGGCTATACACCATTTACATACTCACATTTCTATTTAAAAATGTAACAGCCTCCGTGGCTTAGTGGTTATACAACATGACCGCTACGCAGAGGTCTCGGGTTCGATTCCCGCTCAATGCAAATATATGTGTGCATGAAAATGATTATTTACATTGGTCTGAGTGTTTCTATGTATATTTTTATTTGTATGTATTTACAAAAAAATATATATAAGTAGTAGGTAATACCCGTTGTTCTGTTACCCATAACACAAGCAGGTTAAGCCTAGCTTACTTTGGGAACAGATGTCGCTGTGTAGGATGTCCATGAATATTTATTTATATGTTCCATGGGAATAAGGTATACAGAGTTCTAGATTGACCTATATTGTTGTGTACAGTCAAACGGAGTGAACTTAAGAGATGTTTCTTTAACAACAATATAATCAGTATGTATTACTTTAGAGATTTTTATGGCACAATAAGCGCTAACTTTAGAATCTTTTTCGTTAGCATTAAAGTGTTAAGGTGTTTTTCCCTGTTTACTATTCTCCCTGCTTAAATAATTTTAAAAACATCTTATTATCTAATACTTTCCAACATGGAGTTATAACCACATCTTAAGTGTAATATTATTTAAATACCAGCTTTTAATCATGATCATTTTAATTTCATAAATTATTGTAATAATCATTACGAATGTAGACAATAAATGGTTGTCATGAAAAGTCTTTAATCCATTACTGCCTATTTGCCCAAGGATAGGCATGCAGAAATAAGGAAAGACATATTATGCTAAGAATTTGTTTCATAGTTAATGGTTCGGCAAAGACGAAATCGGACAGATCTTCTGACTAATATAATAAAATGATTCTTGATGTGTTGAGGGAAGTCAACAGATAAAAAATAATATTACTTTAAGAAGTGGTTTCAGGACTCCAGACCTATAACTACACAAGCGTTTAATTGTTGTATAAACATTAAATTTTTTATTCAATATAATAATTTTATCACACTTAAAAAAATATCAAAAACTAACCTCGCAAATTCCTACTTTTACAGTGATGGGTAAATGTTATAATTATAATAACCGCCAAACATTTTATGAGGTGTACATTCAGCAGCTACAGAATGGAATATACAATTATTATATTCATACCTCTTTGTCTTTCTCTATTTGCTTGAATTGGGTATCAATTATCTTTAAAAAGTAAAAGTTTCTAGCAAAGATTAACTATGTATCGCAGGTGTTTGGAGACTAATAACACAAGGAAAATCTAGCCACATGACATTAAAATGTTTATTCATAGACTATAACACCTAGGCAGATATTATTTCTTGACTTGGCTTGGCTTGTGCTTGTGATAGTAAAATATGTTTTCTTTTATTTAATAACTGTAAAGAAATGATGTTTCTTATATGCCAAAATTGATCTTTTTTGACACTGTTACATTGATTCATATGTGTATATTTATTTCTATATGTATAGCATCTAGATGTATTAGCAGAGATATTTGTTATCTAATCAACAACAACTTTGTACATGGTAAGCCCACTTATCTGGTCTATTTTTAAAGCCTCTTGATCAATAGAATAAGAATACAATTAATATAGACAATACTGGTAAGTAAAATATATAATTACGTTACCCCTTTTTAAAGTTAACTGTCATATTTTAAATAGCAATTAAGCCCGATTTACACATCGACAAGTACAGTAGCGAGTTAAGTAGTAAGTTGTTGATTAAATTGATTTAAATAGATCTCCATCCTATTTTTTTAGCGAGTTAAGTTGTCAACACCTTACTACTTAACTCGCTACTGTACTTGTCGATGTGTAAATCGGTCTTTACATAAGTTAACATTCATTACAATGACTAATAAGCAAGCAAGCTTGAGATTCTTACATTTCATCTTTAAAACCATTCACAGTAGCATATTCCAACTCTAGTAATAAAAATGCATAGACATTACACATATCAACAAACCTTATGTTATCTTTATACATTACTAGCTTCAATTAGCGGTTTTGCCCGCATGGTGTTTTGATAAAAAATTAACTTATGTTCTTTTTTAGATTTATAATATCCAATTTTGTAACAAATAGTTGCCTAAGAAATTTTTGCGACACCGCCTGAATAAGATCGCTTTGTGACAGTTTTCATTTTTATTCCCTTTTTCATCACTTTATACACAATTGTAGCCTATATGTTATTCTGATGATTAAGCTATATTGCTGTAAAGTTTCATCAAAATCTGTTCAGTAGTTGTTGCGTGAAAAAGTAAAACTATTTTCAGAGCTTTTGCTTTAAAAAAATAATATTATTGCAGCTTTGTAACATTTCATTGATCTGTTATGTCTATATTAACTAAAATAAGAGGCTCTTGACATGGTGGATAGTTACTAATATATCCACTGACCAAAGCAGTATTTTTTTCCTTAAGTTTGATATGTGTAATCCCTAACATTTATAATTAAATTAATACCTATCTCTTCTTATGATAAGGATGTCTTCTTCTAAATGTCCCCGCAGATTTGTTGGCAAGTTGATGATTCCTAGATTGATATTGGGCTATCACGGGAGCCTCGTTAGCAGCTAGTTTGTTGACGACAAAATCATCGCCAGCTTTCATGTTCTCCATCATTTTTAGCTTAGCTTCAATTGACTGAATGGCAGTTTTCTTGCTTAGCTTTAATTCTGGTTTGGCACCAGCTAATGCCGCTATCCCCAATTCTGGTTTTGGCTTCTCATGTTCATCCTGTAAATAATATAAGAGTAATGTAGTTTAAGTTTTTTAAAAGACTAGCTGACCCGTGCCCACTTCGTTGGGTGGAAAAAAAACCGCGTCCCTTTTTTAAACATGTTTCATTGTCCCTACAATGTCACAAACAAACAATCACACAAACTTTTACCTCTTTATAATATTCTTAGTATAGATTTGGATTTGGTTATCTCTGCACCAAATTTTAACATCTTAATTATAATAGAAAAACTGAATCATATGTGATAAACAAGGTACAGTAATACACAGATGTTTGCTTACTGCTAATGATCTGGACTGACCCTGTAATGTATTATTTCTGGACCTTGAAAATTTACAAGTCCCAAGATTAGGGGGTTAATAAAAGATACTCACTGTGTTCTTTGCAAATTTGACACAAATCCTCTTTGAACCCAGGAGCTGACCATTTAATGAATTCATAGCCTTCATGGCATCCGTTCTCAACTTATATGTGACAAATGCGAAACCGCGCGGTTGTCCGGCACTTGGTCCACTCCGATGAAACAGCATGTCAAACTTCTCAATGTTTCCATACACACGGACCATTTTCAGTAGTTGATACCGGTAATAAAAAATGGTTGCTTATTAAAAACATGAGTAAATAAATAAGGTAATACATAGGTAAGGTAATACATTAAGCAAGTCTAGTATTTGTAGATCATAAAAGTTTCTTTGTCTGTACAGAATCTAAATATAAATTTAACATCAAATAAAATAAGATATGAATTTGTACAAATATCATAAAGCTAAAGAGGTTGCTCCTTTCTCAAAGAAGTAGGAAGCGGTGGTAAAGTTTGGAAAACTTTTAATATGTAAACTTAGACTAAGTAGTTTTAAACTGACGTCAATAAGCTGTTATTTTGTAACATTATGTTGAAAAATAAAGAAACTGAAAGCAAACATGCTACCCTAGCATGCATACACATTACTGGGAGGAGCTATGGTGTGATAACCAGATTGTACAACAATACTTTTTTTAAAATATATTTGATAGGTCACTATGGTTCCATATAGAACATATTTGGTGTAGTAATAAAAGATAAAATAATCATACTCATTAACTCTTGTATCCAGGTTTCCAATCCATATTCTTTTATCACAAACTCCATTTTGTTGTATTGGTTCTAAATGCAACGGTACCTGGGAAAAGAAAAGACCACATCTTACATGAAAACTAATAAATTGCAACTTGACCAACCAAAACAATAGAAGTGTGTCAAGATCTTTATTAGGTAATATATATTTTAAAGAATTATAGGTACTTGTTTGCTTTAAGTATTTCATGAACAGTAAAATAGAAAATAAGTGTAATAAACGCAATGCAATGTTACAATAGTGTCATTAATCTATGCGTAAAATAAGCTATTGAAACAGCAGGAGCTATTTGAGAAAAAAGTCAAGTATACACTTGATATAAAAAATATACAGAAACACTGAGATTATATTCTTGTTAAAATTCAAATTGAAAGTCAAGAATCAATAGTTATTTCTTACAACTACTTTCAAGATACTTACTGAGACGTCCTCCATAATAATTCCTTGGATCAATAATGCGTTTTAAGTTCAAGACTATTCACTTTGAATATCATAAATGTGCCATTACTATTTTACTAAACTCTTTGTTTATTACAAAATTAAGCTATTACCATAATAATAATAAACATAAACACCAGCTAAATCACGTAATTCAATTTTTAAGTTTTACAAATAATACAAATTCCACTCTTTTTTTTTTATAGCCGCATAGCCGCATCATTGATTTGATTGACGGATGATTCTGCCAAGTGACAAGTGACAACGTCAATTAAGGAGAGCAAAATAAGGTTTGCCACAAAACCAATCTATAGTGTTTTGGTTTTTATCACTTCACATTATGTCATAGCACTTCGGACTCTGGCAGAATTCGGTATGTAAAGTTTTTTTTGGTATTTTTTTTATATTTTTATTTTAAAGGTTTATTAATTATAAACAACTAATTTGAGTATTTTTGCTAAAGTAAGTAATTCGACCGCATCTATGACGTCATACATGCGGTCGAATTACTTACTTTAACTGTTTACTACAAATAAACTATAAGTAGGAAAGAAAAAATACTCAAATTAGTTGTTTTAATTATTGAGTAATAAAAGCAGAAACAAACTTCTGTTTTTTTTAGACAAAAATCATCATTTAGACAAAAAAAATGAAAGACAAAGTAATTTATGTATAATTGTAAAAATAAACACAATCTTGCGGTTTTTTGCGCTAAAAATATGATTTTATTACTTATTGATCTAAAATCTCTAAATGGTTTTGGATTCGACATAGGTTAACTTTTACTTTACAATACCGAATTGTCGACATCGGCATAGTTTGCCATATAAAAGAAAGAAGAAGAAGGTATGTCTATTATAAAGTCGTGACATAAAATGAAGGCGCTTTTTTTCTATTTGTTTGTAGAGCAACTTTAGTCTGACGAAATAATTTTCATAAATAAATATGTTAAAATCAGCCACATGAAAATAAATGCAGTTAGCAGTGCTTATATGTACTTTCATTATAGGTTTTCTGAAAACTGGCCGCCTGGCTAAGCTAGGAATTAATCAATACACGAACTCCATCAGAAAATAAGTTATCCCGTCTTAGTTCACCGAAACTATTGCTTTGCAATTTTATTGTTGGCAATTTATAGGCTTCAATGTCATGAGTCATGGTCATGACTGACTGTCAAGTGTCATAACAAATATTGGTTTGTGTAATTTGTATTATGTTGTGAATTTTTGAAAGAAACAAGAATATGCGATTAATAAATGATGCAGAAAATAAGTAAAAAAATCCCCGGTGAAATATTAAATCTACCAAAAAGCGAAGTTGATGGCAAAGTTGGTGATTTATCATTATTAACCATTTCAGAACTATATGAGTTACAGAATAGACAGTTAAAAATTTTGAATAACAAGTCGTTTATTGCCAAGTTAGCCGACAAAGGAGCAAAAATTCAGATTTTTCAGGATAAAATTGCACAGGAATTAAAAGCTAAAGAAAACCAGGATGAAACCTGTCGGATGTTTAATAATTTAACATTGGGCGGCGTGGACAAGAATTCCGTGCAACAAGTTGAATGGTTAGGAAAAATAGAGAAAAAGAGTGATGTAATTCTTGATTCTGATGATGAAAGTGACCCAGAAGATGTATTGCACATTCTTAGTCAAAGCACAGCCCAAGAGAAACAAGTGAAAGTAATAGAACCTGAAAAACCTTTAATAACTCCTGAAGATCTGTCTAAAATAGGTGAATTGCCTCATGTGAAGTATATAGTGGACAAAACTGAGGTACAACCCAAACCAAAGCAGTCAGGACAATTCAAACCATATAAAACAACCAAATCAGATGTACATAATCCAGACAAGGAAATTCATAGAAAGAAACATAAACATTGGGAAATAACAGCGGCAACACCACCTCCCATCATCCATGGTCCAGCTAAAGTATTATCTATTGAAGAGTCACTCAAACTACAAAAAGAATACAATGCACATTTGAAGGTAGTTGAAGCACAGCATGCTGCCGAAAAATTGTTAGCTAGGACAGGAATCAAAATGGCGGAACTACCCATAGATAATCCTTCATTTAAAAAATATAGAGACTTAGATAGTGATGATTATGATGAAGATTCTGACCCTGAAGGTAGTGATAAAGAAGTACATGACTTTGAGCCTGGTGATAGAGGTGGAGTTGTTTTTACTGTAATGAATTGAAATAAACAGGAACAATCATGTAGATTTAAGCAAAAAGTGTTGATCATTGTAATAAAAAAATATTTTATTAAATATTGTTTTTCTTAGTTACAATTTATAATCAATACTATTTATCCTATTGCCTTTTACTATAATCACCATTATATCAGCCAATTGACTTCCGCTGTCCGATGCCCACTTCAAATATTGCCATCTTGTGTGGTCCTGATCCCAGCCTTTTACATTGGGAATCCTTAACTCTTAATACAACTATTACACTGGTACTGGTAACAGTTTCATGTAAACATTCAAACTTTGTCTTCATGTCGCCCCAAATTTATTCTGACTATTTCATTAAATATCTTACAATATTTCTTATTAGGCATGCAAAAGTAAGCATAGCTTTAACTCCTCTTTTAATTATTGGTCCTGATGTAAACTTACACACCTTATCCACTTCATGAAATTCTATAGATATCTTATAATTTTAAGTTTTCTATTTAAAAAGACAACTCCCGCAATAGGGATCCTGCCCTGTCTCGCGGGGATTTTTACAAACATCAACACAAAAAACAACCAAACTCAGGACAATACATTGTGGATCGCACAAAAAATAGTCCTGCGTGGGAATCGAATCCGCGACTTCGTGCACTGTAGCCGCTACCGCGACCACTGCGCCACCGAGGCAGTTAAAATAGAATAATAAGACATCTTCCTATTAGCCAACAGACGCACATTGCAAAATAGGCTTACTATAAGTAATTATTATTCTACTTTACTGTAGACTACTACTACTTGTATGTATATGTACCAAGAAAAGGTATGCATGCAATTATTAATTTGGTGGTATGAGACAGAGGATCACATAATTTAGAAACCAGTCTCTCATGAAGACTTATTTTTACAATGTATACTTTTTGTAAAGGAGAAAAAAAAATGTTATATATTTTTTTTCTTATTTTGTATTATTACAATACTCTATACTAACCACAGAACATTTACACTCAACTCCATTGATTTACAAAAAACCATAGATACACACTCCACTTCCCAAAACCGTCCGCAACAAATAGGCTCACATTGTTCACTTTTTTTAAATTAGTATCGCGTTGTTCTGCCGGAAAACGTCATTGCTTTTTGTGCATTACTTTTTAAATACAACTTTATGTCATGCGTGTAAGTGTATGAGACGCGAGAGAGGGGGCTAATTCGTACTTAACTTGCCAAAATATAGGATGGAGATCTATTTAAATCAACTTAATTTTAAAATACTACTTAACTCGCCACTGTACTTTTCGATGTGTAAATCGGGCATAAGATTGAATTTGAAAAAAAAAATATGTTTACGATATTGCTATACTTACGTATTTATTGCGTATGTATAATTTGGTGACACTTTTGGCTGTTAGTTTTGTTTGAAAATGTGCATCTTGGGTTTTTTGTAAATCAATGCTCAACTCCTATGCTTTCCACATAATCGTGATCGCAAAGTCGCTATAACTTGCCAGTACATCGCGTCCAATAACAGAGTCACGTCACCTCTTGTTGCCAACAGGATCACCGGGTCCCCCGGTCTTCGATGGCTTTTGTTATGATTCCTTCCCTCACTCGAACCTTTTGTTTGAGAATTTATTTTCATGCAAAGAACTATTATACAGTAGAACAAACTTTCGGCACTTTGCTATGGTCGTTTGTAGTGTAAAGAAGCATTTGGACAGACCGGCGAAATAATAGTTACAGAGTGAAGTAATTTCTTGACTACCATCCGTTGTCTTCATTTCTGTATCTATTTACGCTTTCCAACAAGTACGATACGGTCATATTACGACTGCGTCGGCAAAGCGGTCGTGTAGGTACATGGTCGCGTATTCGAATTCCACGCATAAAAAATCTTTGTGCGCTTCACAAATGATTGTCCAGAATCTGGATGTTCGTGTCGTCGTGTAGTAGTACTGGAGTTATCTTCTAAAAATAAAACAAATATGTACCTACATATGTATTATATTTATAATAGTAGGTCTAAAAATACACGAAGGAAAGACCAAGCTTATAACAAATGTCAATATCGGATACAACAAAAATATGAAACTAAAACTGCGGTTCCTGTGTAGTTAATTAGCATTCTGAATCCATTAACGATTTACCTTTAGGTACATACAATTAATCATCGATGAGCGTGCGCAGACGTCAAACTGTATGTTTCATAATTTCATAAAATTGTAGTAGAGTCTCTCAGCTGTGGTAAATGAAAACCTTTCAATTTCATTGTGAAGTTTCATTCAACTACTATAATCAAGCGAGCAACTTCATCACTTGTCCGCGCGCGTTTGTTGTCAGCGCACGTGTTTTATTCGACGCTCGACGTACGCGGTTTTTATCGAATAAATATTGTTGATTTACTAACTACCTAGTGACAATGGCACCAGCTTCTGACAAAGTTGTGGGAATTGATGATGACCAGCTTTTTGCTTTAATGAAGGTAAGAGTTTATTTTTTTACTTAACTTTTATTGTTATTATCTACACACTTTGTTTTGTTTATGTTCCTCACAGTGAATTGTGCAGATTATAGCGTTGCGTTAGTAGGATTTATCGGACAGTTCGATGTTAGGCATTTTAATTTAATTACTTGGCCTATTTATTCTAACACGGAATAATTCGCATTGTCTATTTATTTGTTTTATAAAATACTTTGCACCTAATCAGCACTGTATCGGTTTCAAAGTTTTAAGTTGATAAGCAAAATAATTATATGTTATTAAATAATTTAATGAGGTTCAGTTTATGAATGATTAGTTTTATTTTTAAATATAAGTAGATGTTTATTCGTTTATTATGGCGGTTTAGTGGCAAATATTACTTCACTTAAACTGTCAAAGTACGCTATCCGGATATCCGCTAAGAATTTTCCGAGAAAATTCATCTTTTCCACTAAGTAATTGTTGTATTTTTTAGTACAGTCAAATATTTTTTTTATCTGTACCTAGGTATTTATTTCAGTTTATATTTTACTTAAAAACTTAGAAGAAAATATTATTAAACTTTTATCGAACTGTCCGATAAATCCTTGTGTTTACGAAATTATCATTACCCTATCTCATCCCGAGGGTGTAAAAAGGCTACCAAAGGACTACTACTATTTTACACTATAGGTGACTGCTAAGTACTTTACAGTCAAAATCTTAACGAATATGCAAAATTTAAGTCAAAAGTTCCTACCAATCTGTCGGCCAGATTCAGAGACCGCACTTTGACTTTACTTTGAAGGAAAGTTCGACTTTGATACAAAAACGAGATATAAGGCACAGATTCAGAGTCGTGACTTTACTTTCTTTCAAAGTAATCTTCCCAAAGTAAACTTGTCATGCGAAAGATTACTTGTAATGTTTTTCAAATTCAGAGAAAATAACTAGACTTTGCTAAAGTAAAGTCAAAGTGCGGTCTCTGAATCTGGCCCTGAGAAACCAGCTTGG
This sequence comes from Schrankia costaestrigalis, assembly GCA_905475405.1. NCBI lineage: Eukaryota > Metazoa > Arthropoda > Insecta > Lepidoptera > Erebidae > Schrankia > Schrankia costaestrigalis. The sequence goes on along the minus strand of FR997832.1, from coordinate 3,744,557 downwards.
TATGGAAAAATCTAGACCATGTTCCCTCTCTATGGAGGATACCCATTGCTGCATTGTTGTTCTTAGACTGCTATATAAAATATTAGTTAATTGAATCTGGCTTTTTTGCATTTATAAATATATACGATCAAAATAAAAAAAGCTAGATCGTTGCGCAGTTTATTTATACTTAGATTTGCTTTTATATATTAGCGATAATATTTACATTAATTGGTCATTAGTCTTATTTTTACAATTATTTAAAGATCAAGTTAATCATTACCTAGTTATTACTTTTTTCTTTGCATGAAGGTAGAGTCGATGACCTGTGGCCACTTCGTTGGGCGCCGAAAAAAGGTGAACATCAAGATGGCGGGATCAAGTCTCTAATTCAAAATATAGCACTTAAAGGCTTTTGTACTACATATGTACTAATTGTACCCTAAACCACACATTTGTACCTCTTAGGGTTAAGGTAGTACGCCTAAACTTACCTGGACCCGCTACTTTGATGTCAAAGTGGCTGGACCTTCTGCAGCGCTGCTCAGAGACTGGAAATTCACACACGAAGGTTTAGTACTGTATATGTACATATTATATGTACTCAATTTCCAATACAATTGTAAGTGCCAAATAAAATTTATGCGATTTAAACATTGGTCCCGCCACTTTGATATTTTATGTTATAGCTGAAAACATATGAAAATCGTTAGATCTTGAGTAAAATCAAATGTGTATGTTTAGTACGACCTGAGTACAAAAACATATATAAATTTCATATGTATAATCTAAGTACTTTAAAAAATATCGTTATTTTATTTCCGAATCTCGTTATTTTCATAAAATTGGAGAGGTTTATGCACTAATATTATAAAACAATTTAATTTTTTTTATGTTATTTTTTTTCCAAATCCTAAAAATCAGCTGAAGAAATGATTCAAAATCAAATATTATCATGCCGTGCCTCAGGATGTAATGGAAGTAAAACAATATCTTTCTCACTATCATCTACTACATTTTTTGAACTTAACTATTTGAAAAAACAAACATATTTGAATTTCCGAGAAAAATTAACTTAAAGGGAAAATACTATACTATTTTATCTGTAATAGAGTTCATAGCTCCTCCTACATCTAGCGGCATCGGGCATTATCGTGCTCATATTTCTCGTTTATTTGGTAACTGGGAGTGTTACGATGACTTAAAGACGAAAGTTACGAAGAGTCCAACATACATAGTGCCTAATTGTTCAATATATGTACAATAATAAGTCTTATTAAACTTTATTTTTACATTTAAGTTAGTTTAATCAGTATAACACAAAAAGCAGCAGTTATAATTTAAGTTAGATAATATAAGTACATCATAATATTTTTGTTGTTTCATTTCTGCATAAAAGTGTCTATTTCAAATATAACGATGAAAGATAGATAACTTTTAAAGTACTTATAATTATACATATGAAAGTTATATATGTGTTTGTACTGAGGTCGTACTAAACAAACAAATTTGATTTTACTCAAGATCTAACGATTTTCATATGTTTTCAGCTATAACATAAAATATCAAAGTGGCGGGACCAATGTTTAAATCGCATAAATTTTATTTGGCACTTACAATTGTATTGGAAATTGAGTAGGTACATATATGTACATATACAGTACTAAACCATCGTGTGTGAATTTCCAGTCTCTGAGCAGCGCTGCAGAAGGTCCAGCCACTTTGACATCAAAGTAGCGGGTCCAGGAAAGTTTAGGCATACTACCTTAACCCTAAGAGGTACAAATGTGTGCTTTAGGGTACAATTAGTACATATGTAGTACAAAAGCCTTTAAGTGCTATATTTTGAATTGGAGACTTGATCCCGCCATCTTGATGCTCACGAAAAAAGATCGGCGCTTTTATAAACATATTTCATTACTGCTCCACTTTTATTAGTCATAGCGTGATACTATATAGCCTATGACACTCCCCGATAAATGGACTACCTATACAACACAAAAAGAATTTCTAAAATCGGTTCAGTATATCCAGAGATTACCCCCCCTACAACGTTTTAAACACACAAACTTTACCTCTTTATAATATTAGTATAGATTATATTATAGATTAATTTAATCTGACTATTTTGCATTTATAAATATATTTGAGCAAAATCAAAAAAGCTAGGTCGTTGCACAGTTTATTTATAGATTTTTTCTTTGCATGAAGGTATGGTAGAGTCGATACACGGTGTCCCTACCCCATTAAATTTCGCTGATATTATCAGTAGAAAAACAAAAGTAGGAAAAGTGTACGTAAAACACTAGGTATACCTACCATTCCGTCTAACCAGGGGTTCCCTGCCCCAGAGGAAGCCCGTTCTGCAGCATGTTTTAATGGTCTGGAGTTTCTCTACGAAACTTAGTACAGACCACTTTTGGTAGAAGACGAGAAATACACATTTTATTATTATACCTATGTTTTGACATACATTTGAAATGCGTTTTATGCTGCGTACATTTTAAATAGCCACTAATAATAATTTACTTTAATAGGTATCATTGAAAAAATAGAGCAAAACAGACTCGTTTTCTTAATAGCGGCAACAGTGACAATTTAAGTAGAAACCTTCTAAGTTATATTAGTACCTAGTTACATTTATCCGCACAAACTAAGTTATAAAAGTTTAATATGGATTTTTTGGAAAACAATATTTACATAACAAGGTCATTTAGTTACTTTATGACCTTGCCGGTGAAGTTTTGCTGAGGTTTTTGATTAAAGATGTTTGTACCGTTACTTTAGTTTAATTGTTTCTTTACAATAACAATATGGTGTATCTAAAGATCTAATCAAAAAATCACGGAAAGTTAAGTGTAAAGGAGCTTTTTGTACTGTTTCTTTCTTTTGGAAAGAGTGAAAATGATATTTATATTAAATTTTTAATAACTTAGGTACTACAAAGGACGAGAAAGTGCAGGAGATACAGTGACGGTCGGATGATACAGTTATAGGTAAAATTTTTAGTAGCGATAATCACCAGAAATAGTCAGCCTAAGACGTAGCTCAGGGTTCGTGAAAGCTGTCACCACTGCCCGTTAGCGTAACTACTTATATAGTGAGATAACTAAAGCTTTGTACTGCAACCAATTCCGAAACACCAAAAAGTTCATAAATTCCCGCCATTTTTAAAAATGCATAAACAAGTATTTTTATTTCTATTTTTTTATGTCTTTCTTTGACTACTCCATTACGTGCTCCAAAATAACGCAGAAAAAAATCAATAAACTTTTGTAATACAAAATCTATTTGTTTATTGTGTAGTGAACCTTAAGACATTCTTTCATCTTACTACACAGCTTCGAAACGGTAGGATAGGCCTATGCAAGAGTTTATTGCAAAACGTTTGCATCATGCAGTTAGCAGCGAACTCAACCATAGACTCAACTGTCGGAAACTGCAAGTGTTAGCCGGGCAAATGCGTCGTAAAATGTAGCGCGTAAATTATCCCTTTGGTAAATATGTATAGCAAAGCAATGTTTGTTTTGTGTTTACGTAAAATGTTTCGTATTGCAATATCAATATTAGTTTGTGTTTATTCCTTACTAGCTGACCCGTGCCCACTTCGTTGGGCGGCAAAAAAAACGCTTGCCTTTTTTAAAAATATTTCATTACTGTTCCACTCTTATTAGTCATATATTATTTTTACATTATTTTTACATTTATTATTACATTATGCATAAATGAAAAAAATATACCTATGTACTAGACCTGTATTTTGATCAAATTACTGTTTCTGTAGCGAGTAAGTAGTGCTTATAAGTTTACCCCGGCCGTTATGTTTGTTGATAAAATTGGGAAATTAAATCATTAACTTTAAAACATGTGTTCTCTTACCACTGCAATTCCGCATTCTGAATTTGCGTGGAGGTTGTGTTGTGATCAGATTTTCAAAAATTAATTCATTTGACGAATGATGTTACTGCATCTGACGGTGATGATGGCCCATGTTTAATGATAGGTGTTCAATTTATTTTCTATAATAAATAACTATTGCACCATGACTGTCTTTCGATCATACCTGTTTCAGTTAATATTGATATTTTAGGTGAAGGTAAAATATTTTGAAGAAATACGTAAAATGAAAGGAACGACTTTCAAATTTGATCTGGGGTAATTCAAAATGATAAAAAAACTCGGCCAGCATTATGAAAACATAAATATTTATTCAGTTCTTTTTGTTGTTGATGGTACAGCACAGTATAAAAATGCGGAAGACACATTAAGTATGATGTAGCAATGATAAGAAAATGTAATATGGCTTAATCATGGTAATTTCAGAGATTAGCAGGAACGCACTGCAACTAGGGTTGCCAACTTTTTTTACAAGAAATAAAGTATATTCAGGTCTATGAAGATTATTAAACAGTATTTTAGCAAAACAAACAGTATTTATTTATTATTTTTAAATACATATTTTTTGGAGCTTCTCGCACAACTTACTAATTTACAATCGTTTTTAAAAACATCATATGCCTCATTACAATCAAAATTAAAATTAAAATAAATGAGGAGCTCATTTTTTTATTAAATTGATAGATGCTTTATTTCTATCATCTCGCCACTTAGCATTCATTACTGAAAAAACTCTTTCAGTAAATGCTGAGGTGGCGGGACCAGAAAGTAGATATAAGATTAAATTGAATGAGATTAAAGATTTATTACAAAAACAAGGTCCACGCAAAAAACGGATAGATTCTGAGAACGTACGTACACACACACTCGCATGTCTGTCAGTGAGTGACAGCTGACAGCCTTGAATATTTGACACTACAGATTCGTTCAGAAACTCAGTGCGCCCTCTGACTAAATAAAAAAAATTGTGAGCGTCTAAATGTAACACATAATCTACATTTTGATGCTGAAAACAGTATTTTGTATACTTTTTTTTTGTTAAACAGTAAAAAGTATAATATAATGAAAAACAGTAGAATACTGTTTAAAACAGTATAGTTGGCAACCCTAACTGCAACCTACTGTAATTAATTCTTGACATCAATTTTACACAATTCTGAACATTCTTAGAAACGTCTAATTTCATGGCGTCAACATTCATCCAAGAATACATACCTACTTAGTTTTACGAACCTATTATGACTCGAAGACGTCGCGAATGTGACTAAGGATAAGTTATTAGTCAATCATAAGCACAAAAAAGAAGGATAACTTGACACGAAACTTGAAAACAACTCTTCTCTATGCTATTTGTTCCTCTCATACTTATATGGGGTCCCTGCAGAGGGACGCTCATGAGCTTTCAGCATTTGAAAAGATTGAACCTAAAGAGGCTCTTAATTAGTTTTATACGTGTCACTATTAATATTTTATCATTATATTGCATATTACTCATTACGTAGCAATTGTTTGCAATTAGTAAAAGTCTGAGCACAGGTTTACACGACACAATGCAGTATAATTCAAACTGTATTTCTAATAAGGCAATACATACGTTGCTTGCAAAATCTGAGAGGTCCAAAGATGCAATATGCAATCACAAATAAATCATCTAGACGTAGAATCTCATTACCTACTTCACTTTTCATAACGTCAACAGTTGTTATCATTTATTTATTCACAAAAAGCGTGGTGGTAATCGTGGTAGCGTCACTCGCCTTTAGTTAAGTACTTCATTTATGGTTGAGTTTCATACAAGTACCTAGTATTTTAATATGGTGTACTATAGTTAGTATACTATAAATGTGTAATGTATTGGATAGTAGTATTAAGTACGCAAGAACTTGTTAGTTTGGGAATAGATAATGCTGTATGAATGTGTGAGAAGTAGATATACCTATAAAACAGTAGAGTTTCTACTCTGTTATACCTACCATACCATTTGCATTTAGTAAAATCTTTTGAATCCCTAAAGTTCATGATTAAAAGACAGAATTTTGAATAATTAAACTTTATTTCTAATAAGTTGTAATGCCGCATGTACGTTGGTTACAAAATCTATAATATCTCGAGATGCAATATGCAAGCGTGTCGATCATGTCGACATGAGTTCGTCGTTAACTTGTCAAGTTAATTTGTTTTAAGTTATTTTTTCACCTTTACTGCAAACATTATGAAATATGTATTCAATACAATAGACTAATGCCAATCTTTATATTATTATTATTATATTACAAAATGCCAGTCACTGCACTAATGACGATTTCTCAAACAACGATTGAGAGTTGAATAACAACAATTTTGACAATATAAAAAATGAAAGGTAAGCACCATTATGAATATCCGTTATAGCAACATTGATGCCAATTTAAGATACTTACTAAGTACATATATAAAAACTTTTGAATAAACTGTACTTAATTGAATACCAAATGAAAAGAAAATTTGTATAATACTACCAATCACGCAAAAAATAACATGTTAAAAATTACAATGCAGCAAAAGAAGGCAAAAATTATGGCAAGTACTGCTTAACATCACAGTCAAGTCGAAAAACTATAGCTACCTAAAGCCCGATTTACACATCGACAAGTACAGTTGCGAGTTAAGTAGTAAGTTGTTGATTAAGTTGATTTAAATAGATTCATCCTATTAAAATATTAGGCAGGGAAGCTGAAAATGTAGTAGGTACATTGTATATAACTGGGTAACGCTAATTTACTTAGTTTCTCCGGTTAGAGCTAGGTACATTCTTTTGTTACGGAGAAAAAATCTATATTAAGTACCTATATCCTAAAAGTGATATTTATATCCTAAACTTATATTTACATTTGGGAAAACACTGAGGTAAAGTGGGGTTTACGCCCAAGTACCCCACTTTTTTTTTACAGTTCTTATGTAGATTTCTCTTCGGCTTAATATAATAAATATCATTACATTTTTTAATTAATAAATTAGCTACCTCAATCGATAAATGAAGTTGATGAAGAAGTTTGCATATGTCGCAGGGAAATGAGGAAACCAGGGATTTCACGAAATCACTAGGGATATCACGAAATCCCGGTAAATGTCGAAAATGCCTTGCACTTCGGCGGCCGCTACCGCGGCACGCTCGCTTCGCTAGCTCACCTTGTGCGTTATGGTCACAGTTCTAACCTAACCTAACCTATAGAAGTTGTAATCCTTGTGTTTTTTGATCTACAAACAAAAATATAAGCATTTCTATCCTAGTACAAACGAGATTTTGTCATATCCCTAGTGATTTCGTGAAATCCCTGGTTTCTTCATTTCCCTGCGACACATATACAAGGACGGAATCATTTGTTGTGTGTGTTTGAATATACTAAGAATGTACTATGCTGTGCGTGTGAAAACGCGGTCGATCAATTTGTTATTGTTACATCGTTAATAACAATGAATAGTTCCACTGCTTCACCTAGTTTTCTTTACATTTTTATTTATTTTTCTTGTTAGCCTACTTGATTAGTTATGTCTTACGACACTAGAACATTATGGCGATATTTACGAGTGATAGAAATGAATTAATTGTCTTTGATCATTAGGCACTACAAACAATAACTATTATCATACTATTTATGTCACAGGCACAACTAATATTTAAGTAGGTAGTTGGTACATCTGTATAAAAAAGTAGGTACTTGTGAAGAAGTAAGGACTTTATTATAAAGTATGAAATTAAAAACGCGAAATTCGCACGCTCACATTCTAAGGTTACTAAGTTCACATTGAAGGAACACTTCAAAAGCACCAGAAGACCTTGCCATAATTGTTAGTTAATAGTACAGGGTTATCAAGAATTGACCAATAATAAAATGCATTATAAATAAATGCATTTTTTTAATTCACGAAACGTTAAACGTAATTAAATAATAATAATAGGTAATCCTCCACTAATGTCAAAAGTAAATTAATAGCATCTAATTTATTAAATTTATTTAATAAATTAGATGCTATTAATGCATGCATATTTTATGCAACTAATGTGTATGCAGAAGAACACAAGGTTATATTGGAGGAACACATGATTGCATCATTTCGCCTAATCTTGTGGTTATCTGTGTTATCTCTAAGACTGCTAAGGAAGTTGGATAACACCGCGAAACTAAAGACTATAGCTATAGAAATTGCAATGACTTGACTTACTTTTCCTTCCATCCTTAAGTCCCTGCTTTGAGACGTTGAAAAAATCAATCAATCCCATCGCTCTGGACGTCCGTCCCTATTAGTATTATGCATTTATATTTACGAGTTTTTTTTTAAGCAACGATACTAGGTACTTATTTAAGTAAATCTTTCCCTTTGTTTTACGTAATCCATGGAACGTAAAGGTAATAAATACATATTAACACTTTGTACCTATATTATGTCCATCAACATGCGGACAATATCAATATACTAAAGTAAACCTACATCGACGTCGCTATGTCGATAAGACATTGTTGTTATTAGTTTACTGTTAAAGTGCATGTGTAAATACTGCCCACGATTATAGAATATTTATGCAACAGAGATAAGTAACTAAAGTGTCATTTAGAGCAACACTGGATAGCATAAGTTTCTTAGTTTAAAAAATGTAGGCAAGAGTCTCCCTCACATTTAAGAATATTAAACTAATAAATTATAATCCAGCTTCTATTTTTAAAAATAATAAAAAGAAAATGCTAAAAATAAAGTCATTAAATATAGACTGTATTGTAACCTCAAAATGTTAAGTTCAATGTCGAATCAAATGCATAATCTATGGTAATTTCCTTACAAAGCTAGTTTTGTAGACAACTTGCAGTAGAATCTACTTCTGTCAACGCATAAATTTGCTTTTACTAATGTTTCTAATTAATGCTGACCTACTATTTTTGCATTTTTAATACAAAATGGCCAAGCGGGCGGATACATGATAGTAAATCATTATCTCAAGGAAATATGGTTAACACATTTTTGGCTATTAACTAGGAGAAAAAATAACGAAATGTACCGAGGTCGGAGTCAAACGTAGCGAGAAGTTGCATGAAATTATTCACATCTTGCATGGTCGACCTTAACTATTTGTAATGAAAATAGCATAAAGTAACTCTTACTAGACAAAATAATCTTCGAATGTTAGACTACATCAAAGAAACGGAAAATTGTTTTAGTCATATTATTATAATTGTCCCGAAATGAAGTTTATCAAAGATTATTGTATTCTTCTTCCTTTTGGATGAAAATTTAAGGAAATACTAGTAGCTTTGAGAAAATAGCCAACCCAATAAACCTAGGTATTATACCTTCCGTTTCCTATTGAAAATGCAATATTAGTAAATGAATAAAAAAAAAACTTGAAGTTTAGTCTTTAGTTAAAATGACTCTACGTACGATCAAAAATTATACTAACTTTTTTATTACGGACATCAGGATCTTAAGGTTATAATTACTACCACGACCGTGAATATTTCGCCCTTAATAATACGATAGACCCAAAGCACGAGAGGATAAATCTATGGAATTCGATCTCTACTGTTTGTGTACTTTTAGTAGAAATACGCTGGTAGGTACATACTCTTATTAAAACAGTACACAAAAATATCTGTTCTTACCTGCTGAGTGCAAAATGCCAGTAAATATATTTTACAAAAAGTCAAAGAGGTGGATGGGCGGATAAGGTTATTTATAGGACGCATGCTTAGGATTGAGGTCTTTGACTCCATTAAATTATTTTCTTAAAAAAAAAAAATACCGATTTTATACAATAGGAATCAAATAAGTAAGCAAATATTTTTTCATTTAAAAAAAAAACTTTTTGTATTTTATACGGTGTGTTGTTGAGTTAAATTAGAGTTTAATCACGATTGTCGATTGATCTTCTTTAATCTTACCATGTAAAAGGTGACTAAGGCAAAAATACTACAACTACGCAGTAACCAAGCTATTACTAAGTACTCTAGTAATGGAAGTAGATACGAGACTGCAATAACTAACAACTTTCCAATCGTAACAACGTAAATGTGGTTACTGTCATGTTAGTCGATTTTATACGGTTATCGTAATAGTTATTCATTGCATGTCTTTACGATATAAACGGTTCCCAAAGCGATGGTGTTGGTCTGTCTTAGTTGATGTTGTAAAAGGTGGTTTAGTGTTTTGAAAGGTGACTGCAGAAGATTTACGGACTTAAAATAAATAGCTATGATAGAGGACCTTACTAGCCATTAAGGTCAGTCTGATCCCGCTTAATCCACCTCTAAGCAGTACTCAGTGTGAAAATGTTACTGTATTTACGTGGAGGATTACATAAGCCAGTGAAATTACAGGGATATACTTAAGACTTAGCGGTTTATATATTCTATGACGTCCATTAACGGCGGTTACCATTTACCATAGGTACTAAGTAGTCCTCTTGCTTTTCTACCACGTTGAAAAAATTATACCGATCTGTTTGACCAGCGTAGTAGGCTAAGCTCTCTTCTATCACAGTACGAAGCCTAGGAATCTTGTCCTTGCTTAATTTGCCAAGCGGAAAAGCAGCAAGGACCTTGTACACCGTAGGAATATTTTGTATTTAAACTAACTACTGACTAAACAATTAACACTAGAACCTGCATATACGTTTTAAACGGCTTTATTTATACGAGGTCATGCGTGTAAGAACTCATTGGTCTAATGTTTGAGAACAAAGCAAAGACAACGTCATAGAGTATAGCAAGCAGTTTTAATATTATTAACTGAGTATTGACTATGACAAGTAAGGAATTGTTGCTAATTTAAATTACAATATAGATCGTAGACGACAAACGCATACGCTATAGAATTCCTAGTAGGTATCTAAGATATAATATGATATCATCATTAGAATTCAAGCAAGGCTATACATAATAAATATACATTAATAATAATGACAATTTAGATGATGACACAGATAAAAAAATATCATTAAAGAAAGAAATAAAGAGTTGAAGATCGTCTTCAACTCTTTCCATAAACTTGATAGTTGCACCTAACATCTTTTTTACCGATATTGCAAATCACATTTTATTAAATACGCATTTTAAATGAAGAAAAAGCTTTTCCAAATGAAACCTGTAGTACCTAAGTAATTATTTAGTATCAACCTATAATTACGTTGCATGACTATGACACATGCAGTTAAGTAGAGTCTATTACCTACATTTCCTTGCATATTACATAAACCTTTAAAGCTTACAAGCTATTTGCTAATATTCAGCCAGTTGCATAAATCATCTAATGAGTCCTATTTTCTAATGTGCATTAAAATGCTATCTGCGCTGGCACGAAACAAAAAAAAGTTATGTTTAATGGCTTTTGGCGGGAAGTTATCTATTGATTGACAGTTACTGTTGTTGATTGTGTTTAAACATTACGTTGTCGCTGCATTAACCTTTCTGATCTATTTATAATTGCACACCTACATACATTTAAAAAAAGTTTCGTTTGTACAACCCGGATGATTTCGCAGTGAGCGTTGAAAGAGAAAGGTATCATAATGTATTGTAGAGTCTACTGATGTAAAAAGGCGGAGTCGTAGTCGGTTCATTAGCTTGATTGAAATCTCGTTCGGTTACATTTACAGATTTTGATGAACAATAAGCAAGTTAGATTTTGTTAAAAAAATCATTGTCTTTATAATTTGTGCACACTACACGACTAGCATAATAACTAAATAGGTATTACGTACTCGTATTTAATAATTACGTAAAGATAAAATTAATCAGATACTTATTTCAATCGATAAAGTCGCATAACATAATTAAATCTGTAAATTAAATCTTTAACAAATTGAATTTTGAGTTTTTCAATTTAAGCTTTTTTATTTATGTTTAATTGTGAACCTGCGGCATTTGAAATTAATCTTTAAAACCGGCTTCACAAATTGAGCTTGAGTTAAGATTAATTAAAATGGTTGTTAACTTAGCTCTTCAATGTTAGGGTCATTATCGCAATGACCTTAACTTTGTAGAGTCCTCGATGACGGACCTGTACAAACTTAATTACATAAATAAATTGATTACCTTCCTCTTCAGATGATCGTATGATTTCTCTAAACTAAGATGTATTTAGTGCTTTAGAAATATGTTTTAGGTTTTAATAACTCGTGAAATATATTTTTCATTGTTCTGTGCTTAGTCGTATTTTCCTCTTTTAATTGTATACTTAGGGAGTAAATTTTTTACTGAACAGAATATGCATATAGTTGTTATGGGTTTCGTCAAAGCTGGCCAGTAGGCACTAAGTAGGCTTCATTACAGCAAAAGAAGGAAAAGTTTTTTTAACTTTGACCAGTTTAGTCTAACAAGTGTGTTTTTCGATGTTTAAGTATTCCGCCAGTAGTGGTAGAGACCATTCTTTAAGGTGGGTTGTTATAGTGTTGTTTCTAATGTAGGCAAATTTGGAAATTCATCTCACATAGCGCTGCGGTTGAAAAGAAGATCAGGAAACATTACTTATTCATAGATAAATAAATTGCATCATCAGACCGAAAAAATAGTTATTTATAGATACCGATTAGATAATAATAAAAATATTAATTTATTCAGATACAAATAAAACAAAATTGCAAATAAAAGCAATTATATTTGCATACCTACCTGCATATTTCACGGCAGAATGAAAACGATGCCGCGGGTGTACGTGTATCTATGTGATAGTACAAAAATACGAGATATGTGTAGTTATCTCTCTAACTTTAAATACAATAGGTATAAATAATTAGTTTATTAATCACTAAATTAATTCTTAGGTTTGTAATGGTTCCAAAGGCCGCTGTATTTTTTTGTTGAGTTTTTGTAATATTATTTACTATACTTAATTACGTTTCTGAAAAACATGTTTGCGACTAAAATACAATGTCCTATGAACAACATAATGAGATTTTTTTTATATTTTATTAGTTTGATTAACATTGACAATTATTTTTAGTTTCCGAAAATAACTCTATGATTATGTTAATCTTAATATAGGTACCTGTACCTTAACGTGCGTACCTATTGAAACTAAACAAGCTATACCTAATTTTATAATGTGTTTTGTCGGGAATAACCAGCTCTTAAACGTTCCACTGTGGAGACGGACCTTTGTTTGGAATGTAAGTCTTGGAAACCATAACTTATCTTACACAACCAAGTCAAATCTATGGAATAGAGATTATAATTATACAGTATCCAATACTTACAACAGCAAAGAGGTCGTACGTACGCCAATATACTAAATACTGGTTGCTCACGTGCAAGTAACACACGTTGAAGTTAACATACCAAGCGCTGGAAAGTAAGGGAAGGTACTAAACGCAATTTCCTATTAGTACTGTTTACAAATGAACAGGTAATTAAAATAAAACACAGGTATGTACAAATGTATAGAAACTCGTGTTATTACTTGTCTTCGCCATTCGAAATATTTCGAAAGAATAACAAGGTATCACCACCCTATCTCATCTCATGGGTATCGTAAAGTGACTAAGGAAAAGTTCGCAGGTTTTATCGCTAGGAAAACTACTTAAACAGCCTAAAGTAGGTTTGGGGGGTAGGTTTCCCCTTTGTATGGAGAAGGTCTATCCTAGTAGGACATTAATGGATTTTTATAAAAAAAGTCTACTCCAACATGAATCAATAACTAAATAAATAACAATTAATTAATGCTGGTTAAGCTAAGAGAAGAGCTCTTGATTATAAATTTCCTTCTGATCGAATTACATACTTTTTTCTTAGAACAGTATATTCACGTTAACATTTTTTTTTTAATTTTCTCCCCGGGGTTATAACCGCCTCGGGGAGGAGTTTATTGGCGCAACAGTGCGCCCAAAGCTATTAGATACTAATGAGTGCGCTGCCTTATATATACAAAAATGGACTTAAACCTAGGGATTTAGGGAGTGTAGTGAGATTGATTATGATTGTGTATGTGTTGGTGGTGTTATGTGTTATTGTACGATTTTAGTGTGTTGACAATGCATGTTAAGTGTGTCATGAATGAATTTGAGGTAGATTTCTTTGTGATGATTTGTGTAAGGTTGTAGGGGTCAATCTGAAAGTGGTGGGATGTTTGTTCATGGTGTAAGCGGGTGCGTGTATAATTTGGGCATTGTGTTAGTAAATGTATGAATGTTTGGGGTGTGGTGTCGTCACATGGGCAGGTGTTGTTTTGTGTTATATGAAATCTGTGTAGGTAGTGTTTATGATAGCCGTGGTCAGTGAGAAGTTGTGTGAGTGCGAAGGTGTGTCCTATATTTTGCGTAAGTGTGTGTAGGTTTTCAAGTGTAGGGCACCAGTTACGAATGGTAGAGCCCTTAGGGTTGTTGGTGTATATGGTACAAGAGTGTTGATGGCTTTGAGTTTTGTTCAGTTTGTTGGCGTAACTGAGTGGGAATCGTGAAAATGTTGGCTGACAGCTCAATGTGGCAGCTTCCTTGGCTGCGGTGTCTGCGGCTTCGTTGCCAATAATGCCAGCATGAGCTTTGATCCAAATAAATTGAATATCAAAGTTTATGTTATATAATGTTTTATGTATGTTGTTGGTTAATCGATGTGTGCTCTGTATGTTGCTGATGTCTTCCAATGCGGATCTAGAATCCGATATGATGACGGCTGAGGTGACTAGCGGCTGCTGTTGCAACCACATGCACGCCTGGTCAATAGCTGCCAGCTCTGCCTGGAAAACAGAGCACGAGGAGTGGAGTTTGAATTTGTGAGATGTGGATGTGTTGTGTGGTGGTGTATATGCAACGAAAGCAGAGCCGACACTGTTGTCATGTTTGCTTCCATCGGTGTAAATGAGATGTGCATGTTGGTGATTTGCTAATGTGGTATCGAGTTCTTCTTGCGTTTGGTTAATTATGTATGGGTGAGGAATACGAAGTGCGGGATGTAGTAAATGTGATGGATGTATGGGTGAGTCTAGTGTAATGTCTTCAGGGAGGTGATCGGTGACCCCAGTGATCCTAGTTAGTTCGGTTTTGGCTGTTTCTGTGACCTTGATGTCGAGCGGTGTAAGTGCGGATAAGGCTATTGCATCGGTGGTATTGATGGTACGAAATCCCTTAATAATTTTAAGTGCAAATCCTCTTTGTAGAGAAAGCAGTTTTTTGCAATTGGTTTTGTATTTTAATGCCCGTTGCCAGACGCTGGATGCATAACATACTATAGGTTCAATCACCCCCCTGTATAGTGTATGAATGTTATCAGAGTGTACTCCCCAAGTTGGGCGAACATACATGGTGAGTTTGTTGTGGAGTATTCTTGCTTTGTGTACTATGTGATCTACGTGCTGTGTGAAGTGTAGATTGTCGTCAATAACGACACCGAGTATTTTTGCAGTGCGAGTGAATGGTATTTGTGTGTTGTTCATTATGATCTGTATTAAGCGTGTATTTTTCGTGAAAGCCAGTGCCACTGTTTTCTCAGGAGCGAATTGGAGCTTAGCTTTGTTACCCCATTCGTGTATAATCTTGAGGCTGGCGTTCACGTTGTGTTGGAGTGTGGTTAGTCTTTTGTGTGAAGCGACCAGGGTGATGTCATCAGCGAACGCGCTCAACTGGCAGCCCTGTGGTAGGTGTCCGACTGCAGACGAATCGCCAGATAAATCTAGCAATTCATCCAATATCAGGTTCCAGAAGGTGGGCCCACAGATCGAACCCTGAATGCATCCCCTGGCAAGTTTCATAGTTGTTTTTGTGTCTGCATAGTGTAATGTGGCTGTTCTGTGTGTGAGGTAACTTTGTGTTATGGTGTATATGTTTTTAGGGCATTGTATGTGGTGTAGACGTGCAAGTATGGATGGCCACCAAGCGTTATCAAAAGCTGCTCGAATGTCTAATGATATCATGGCAACGTGGTGGCCTTTGTTCTTGTTGTATGTTATAGTGTTAATGATATTATGAAGAGCATGAGTGGTGGATGTATTCTGTCTAAAGCCATATTGTTTGTTGTTGGATCTGCGTGTGATGTTAATGTGGTGTGTGAGGCGTTGTATGACAAGTTTTTCTAGTGTTTTACCCAAAATAGGCAGGAGTCCGATGGGACGGAACGAGGAGAGTTTAGTGTAGTCAGTTTTGTTGGGCTTTGGGATGACTTTGATAACGGCGTGCTTCCAGGAGCTGGGGAATATGGCTAGGGTTAAGCAGCGGTTCATTAAATTAGTGATGATATGAGGAAGTGAGCATGTAAAGTGGTATATAATGTCTGCGGTTAGATGATCTGCGCCAGGCGATTTAGTTGGATGCATAGTTTTAAGTACGTGTAGAATTTCATGAACGGTTAAAAAACTGGTCACTATGTGTTAGATTATAAAATTGCCAAAAACAAACTAATATTTTTGTTTATTTGCTCCCGAGTTCGACCTCGTGCACAGCAATCGCAAAAGCGATTGATGCGCTACCGATAGAGACGTTTATTGGCTAATATGAAGACTAATCTGAAAATATTACATTAATGAAAATAACAAACACGTGTTAATGACTTATGTACTTTATGACGTCAGAGATATAAGACGGTTAAAAAACTGGTCACTATGTGTTAGATTATAAAATTGCCAAAAACAAACTAATATTTTTGTTTATTTGCTCCCGAGTTCGACCTCGTGCACAGCAATCGCAAAAGCGATTGATGCGCTACCGATAGAGACGTTTATTGGCTAATATGAAGACTAATCTGAAAATATTACATTAATGAAAATAACAAACACGTGTTAATGACTTATGTACTTTATGACGTCAGAGATATAAGTTATGGCAGCTAAGTAATTGCACAATCAATCAGCGACATTGTAATAATAAGGAACGAGGTTAGACCATAAACAAGATGGAAGATAGGTACTACAACCTTATTTGTATGTAATATATCATTTGTATGACGACAAAGAATACGTGTGGTTATCAAAGAGGTTAGTTATTGTCTACGATTTAGCTTTCACAAGTCTTTTTAAAAAACAAGATACGACTATTTTCATTACGTGTTTAGTTTCACAAGTTATGAATAAATAAAGGAAAATGTCTGGACTCCATGACAAGAAATTAGGCTGTAAGTTATTTATTTTATGTAACATGTAAAGAAAACTTACGACTAGAAATCTTATTTAACAATAACTTGCTAGAGATGAAGGCTTAATTAAAACTCTTCACTGATAACATTCATTCTGTAACCCTGAACATAGTTACATTAGTTAAACAAAAACAAACACATTTATTTGAACTTATAAGTAGTTTGTTGACACTAGATCTAAAAAAGGAAGTCCACAATAGTTTTTTTTAATCAAGTTGTACCAGTTAACATGTCAATAGCATCTCGGACATCCCGGAGTGTTTACAAATATGTAGATTTCTTGAAGGTATGTTGTGTTGCAGAAGAGATTCAGTTTTGTTTTACAAGTTCATCGTTAGTCAATCGATATGTTTATAATATGAAAGTAATTCGTGAGTATTTAGTGCCCTCGAGCCTACGCTGTTGCTGTCTTCATTAGACGCGTGCGCCTGTCAATTTATTCTCGTTCGACTTTTTAATGTTGTTATTTTTTCTTCGTTTCATATTTTGTGTAAGTATAATTACTGCCTCACTACTTAAAAACTTACGTTAATTGACTTTACAACCGTCATTAGTCAGGATTGTGACGTTTTATATATTCTTGGTATTATGATTAGTTTTTTTTTCTAAATTCTACGAAAGCATCAAACAAAGTCACAAGTATCTCACCAAGTACGTAATTGCGCCATAACAGATCTGTCACCGTATGTTCACATGACGATTCGCCGTGTCCACACGTTGCAAAACATTGACCAAGGTCAAGGAACCGCTACTTGACTGTCATCTTAATGTGATTGCGTAAAACAACTTTACTTTATCAAGGATTTTTATGTTTATGTTACTATAAGTAAAATGCTTTTTCGTATAGCGAAATTTGATATTTTTAATCACTCCAAATCGAAGAGGTTTCCAATTCGGTTGTGGTACTTTTTTGTAATATTTTTTACCACAAAACTCGGTCATTTAGGTATTCACCAATTTAAATAAAACTTATTTTGTAATGTTTTTATTTGTTAGTTTATTTTTCATAAAATTGGTTATGTAGGTACTTATTGTTGTTTTTATTTTAAAAAAATATAAAATCCTTGAACATGTGGCTAACGCGATATTTATTCTCCTGACTGTAATAGATGGGCATAATTTCGTGGTTCACTCACAACTCTAAGGTGATGTATCTCACAAAGTTAGAACAATATTTTGTATCCATATCAACCGTTAAGTAAATCACAGAACATATTGTAATTTGGTACTAGACATCATAACAATAACTCTACCACGAAGTTTTATTGCGCCAAAGTCAAAGTTGGTAACCACAGCGCGACCTGACGATCGTAGTTTTTAGAATAGATTATTCCTCTTTAATCACCTGTGTGATATATTTTTTAGTTCAGTAAGTACATAGACTGACTTCTGACATATCTTTACGTACACAGCCTACTTAGTTTGGCTCATTTATTTAAAATACTTAATCAATATATGTAAAGTAAGCATAGTTATGACTCCGTGTGGTGACGGAGTAAGAATACAATGTCACCACCCCATCTCATCCCGTGGGTGTCGTAAAAACCGACTAAGGGACTATCCGTCAAAATCATCTTTACGAAATAAAAAGAAAAACTTGATATTAAACCCTATACCAATTCGTCTGGCCAGCGTGGTATTAGTAGGCAAAGTATCCCTCCGTCACGGAAGGATGCCCGTCCCCGCAGTGGGACATTAATGGGCTGTTATGATGAAGGATAGTATTTATGTAGATACTTATTTGTGCACTAAAATTATGAGCCATGACGTTATTGCACAGAATATTAGGGCACAAAAAAATAAACAATACAAAACCACAAACGCAAAAAGATTATATCTTATTTAACTTACTTGCTGTTTTTTGTAAAATTATCAGTCGGAAAAAACAATGTTTGAACAATTGCTTGTCTGAAGAGTTCTATTACCTACCTACGTTAACGGATGTCCATTATGGCGATGTATTCTCCACAAAAGGTGTAAATTGGTCAAGGATATCCTCTCGCTTATCTGACGAGACACTTCAATAAGTCTATTTCGTCAAATAATTGTTCATTAACTTTTATTGTAACTTATGATCATGGCCGTATAGAAAAAGTAAAGCAATGTACAATTACTTATTAATATTAAGTATTAGTAGGTATGTACTCTTGATATCGTAAAAACGAGATATAGGTAATCTCGAAAGAACCATCTTACCATAATTCATTTCTTATTTATGACAATTTCCTAAAAATTCACTGTAGATGCTGACAACCTCTGCGATAGCGGTTATTGATCACGGCTGCTAAACAGAGGCTTCCGATTTAATTTTTGGTCAATGAATATATTTTTTTTTAGGATTGCATGAATGAACTCTATTATTTATTAATTCTTGAGTCTGGGTGTAATTAATGTCCGTTTATATCATGTCTGTAAAAGTCATTGCGAGATAGATACCCGGCTCGATCCCTACTCCCTGTCCCTTTACACAAATAAAAAAAACATAAATTTACCATTTCATTAATTATAATATCATTCCCCTGCCCTTATCCCAATTTGTTTTGAAGTCGGCGCTGCATGCCTTCTCCTACTCATGCTGCCTCTATTTTGGCGACATTTTACGGCCGGCCGCCTGCCTGACGCCAACCCTCCTTGGGAATGCTGTTGTTGGTGGTTTACTCCCCACTAGGATGTTGACCCGAGGTGCTAGGTGGTATCCCTTAGTCGCCTTTTACGACACCAACGTGAGGATATGGGGCAGTCCTATTCTAACCGGGAATCGCACGGCATTCTTTAATTAAACAGCTGCGATTAAATTTCCTAAATGTAATAAAAGAAACATGGCGAATGTCTAGCTTATGCAATAAACATATTTGTCTAGCACGCTCATTGTGTTTTACGTTCTGTAGCGAAACAAATGTACTTGATATCTAATGTGCAGTTTGACCTGCATTGACGATAAAACCAGAAATGTTTAGCGAGCCTAATTTTATATACACTATTATTCACGAATAGTGTATTATTGTTTTTTCATTGTGGTCAGTCAGGTTGATTCTTAAAATATTACGTTCCATTGCTCTTTATCACACACCCATTGCTGTAACAGACCTCGAGTGGAGTTTTGAGTGGCATAGACTTTTGATTTTTGCCAGTGACCAAGTTTGTGCTGGACAAAAGCCACGGATCGAATAAAATGCAATTCAAAGTGAAGGTCTTTGCCCTGCTGTGTTAATAGAATACTTTTTACGCTGTCATTCGTTGGGTAGATAATGTTTGCATTGGCTTAGATGTTTTCTATGTATAACGTGTACAGACAGTATATAAATACGAGTATGTTAAATACTAGATGACGTTATGTGAATGTGTTTGTAGTGCTAGTAAATTATTGACTTGACTGTGTCCATAAAATAAAGTTTTGTGTTAGTCATTCCAGTTAATGGTAATGCATACGTTAACATACTACATTTTAAGTAAAATAAATAATAATGAGCTGAGTTGATTTAAGTAACCTTTTAGATTTAAGTATTGTTGCAAAGTTAAATGACATAAAGAGAATATTACACCAAAAGGTCAATGTTGAAGATTTAAAATGCTACTTGGAATACTCTTTCGAACAATAACTTTTTAATTATAATGCCGTAAATATCACTGGTCGGTGTGACAGAACAGGTAAGGACCCTTTCATAGGATTACCCAATCCCCCTGCAACTTCTTAAACATTATCGTGACAAGAAGTGATGTTATTTGTTCATACTCGGTATCATGCCATGGATAACCATGCAATGATATCGAGTACCTAATCTTATTAAAATAATAAACCTAAAAACCAATCAATTCCGTAAGATAATAAATTAATATCAGTGCTATCTATGTATAAAACCTTGGTGTAGAGATTTAAAGATAGGTATTACAACATATTTAAAAAACAACAAAATATAAAATATGCTTTTTTTTAACGTCATCTTTAGCATTGGGATCATTATACCCTTTTCGGGTACTAGTATAACAAACATTAATTTCATAGACACGCACGAATACATTCAGAATAGGTTCAGAACAATTATCAAACAATAATAATCGCACAAACAATAATTGTCTTGGGATTCAATTCTGTACATGCGTGACAGGCACATATTGCTACTTAATTAATTATTAACCGGAATTTCTATTAAACGTGGGCTTTTGTAAGACCTCATTAAAGCCTTCAGGTGGTTAGGTTTGTCGGAGTCCCGAAATATGGAAGCATAAGTAAAAACATTTACGGGGACTAGGTCTGTGACTAGGTTTTAGTTTGTTTCATTAATGAAATTGTCAATTGGCTGAGATGATGATGATGATTAAAGTTAAACAACGATAGTCATAAAATAAATATGAATTTATTGTTTTAATTTCACTTTCTCAGTCGCTAACGCCAATTTTCTGATGTTGCAAAGACAACCGGCCGATGCTTCTTGTAATATTGGGTCCCTTGATCCAATAGTTTCCAGTAGAAATTGTACCACACCAGCCTGAAATTAATACAAACTGTATCAGCATTCCTCTTTATTAAGTAGTTAGTTTCCCACCATCTCCAGAGAAGGCCTGTCTACACTGTAGAAGGGCTACTGACTGATAATGATGTGTCTGCGCTCCTCCAGTCGCCTTTGCCATACCGGCAAAGAGATAGCCACCGGATAACTCAACATACTTAATATTATTATGTTATATAGGAACATATAGGAATGTGCCTGAAGTTGTTCCACAAACCAAACAGTCATAAATTAAGAATGTTCTGTAACTAAGTAATATAAATAAGTTTTATGTAAACTAGATAAATCATAAAACCGCATTATTTATAATGTTGAAGGTAAACAGTTTATTAATTTGCAATGTTTTACTGTTTTAGTTTTATTTTATTATGCGCGTATAACATTGACGAATGTCCTCTAACAACTTATTTCCAAAGGACATTATAATATTATTAGCAACTAATGAGTTCTTTCTAGTCTAGATTTCTAAAGAAAATAGGTTCTACTTGCTCTTGCGAAACGACTAAGTAGTTTTTGATTTTAGTTATTTGTTAGTACTTAATAATGATATAACAAAGTCATGTCTGATATATATCTTCTGAAATCTTAATCAAGTTAACAGAGCATAGAACATTTTGACGTTTATATTCATTACAAGCTTTTTATTTTTATTGTTTGGTAGGTCTTCCGTGTAGCTATGGGGTAACTCTACAATCTACAAGCCATTAGTTTTAAAATGGCGAAACAGCGATCAAATATTGTTAATTGTATTCTACAATTCAATAAATACAAAACCAAGATCCAATTTTAGTTATGCCATTATTTTGCATTAAAATAACGTTTATTAAAAGCGGAAAAATGGAACGTAACGAATCGGAATAATAAATTCTTTATTAGCTAAATGGTTCCTATTATGCGGAATAATAACATAAAATGCAATAATATTTTGCTTACTAGCATTGATTTACAAAAAACCAAAGATACACACTCCACTTCCCAAAAACGTCCGCAACAAATGGGCGCATTGTGCACTCTTTTTAAATTAGTATCGCGTTGTTCTACCGGCAAACGTCAATCATTAAATTTTATTGCTTTATGTGCATTACTTTTTAAATACAACTTTATGTCATGCGTGTAAGATTGAATTTGAAAAAAGAAATATGTTTACGATATTACTATACGTATTTATTGCGTATGTTTAATTTGGTGACACTTTTGGCTGTTAGTTTTGTTTGAAAATGTGCATCTAGGGTTTTTTATAAATCAATGCTTACTAGTAACATTTTATAACTAGTTTATTTTAATACTAAACTGCGTGTTTCTATGACGTTAAAGGTAAATATATATCAGTAATGGACAAGGAAGGCACAGGACCAAATATTTGGAGTAGATAAGCCTTATGTCAGGCTGTATTGACGATAAGTTAACAATATTCCAAAAAAATATTCCCAATTAGCGAAGTAGATATAACAAAATGTAATTATATTTATACATTTTGAAGTCAAAGGAAGGTTAAAATAATTTTTGTCCATTGTTTGTTAAGGCTTAGTAACATTAAACAGGTAAATTTTAATTACTTTTTAAGTTTACGCAGGAAATTAGGTTTTATATTTGAACGTTACTTTTAATAATTATTTTATTTAGGTAATTACTTAAAACGCGCGGTAGGATAGTTGGGGGGTAGCACTAAGTGCACTAAGTACTTGTTTTAAAGGAGCAATAAAAACTTCTATAAAATGGTTTCAAGTAATCTAGCCATCCAAAGATATGATCACAGAAACTTCATAAAAATGATAGACATCAAATTAGTACAACAAGAGCGCATTGCTCAGCCACATCTTCATATTTACATACAATGTACATGTTATTTAAGTAATAGTGTTGGGAGATATAGGCATCTCCCAGCAGTGGACAGCAATAGGCTAGTTGATTGATAGTAAAAGTGTCAAAGAATCTACTCACAGCATGCATAGTGACACAATTGATGGAATAGAATGACAGATGATACAGAGCGAGTGCAGTAGATCTATGGACATTCGGATCCCGTGACGTCATGTAGTTGACGAGCGGTGTGATGGCCCCTCGTTTGCCAAACTCCTGTCGATTCTGTGCCCAGTCGCAGCAATACGCTATTGCCACGCCCAGGTTAGCTCTTAAAAGATCGTCGGTTGTACCCACTGGAAAAAAAGAGTTGAATGAAAACCAGGTTGATTCCCACTAACCTTACTGTACCAGTCACTTTGTCAACTAGAAAAAAGTTTTTGAGTAGGTACTTTTTTAAACCTGTCTAAGTGATAAATTGAATACAAATAATCTAGAAACTCATTTACTTATTTTATTACCAACTCATTTAATATTTTTTTTTACGAATAAGTGATTTATATTTAAAAAAATGTTTATAAAAGTATTTTAAGAGGTTTAAAAAAGTACCTATTCGAATACTTATTTCGGATTGACAAACATGGATTAAGGGCACTTAAGTCTGTATTGCAAAACAAGTAGTACTTATTGCAATTGCAATACCGACTACAATAACCATATGGTTTAAACCAAATTATTGATATCACCAGTTTGTAAATGTCACGTCACACCACAATACCGGTCCTCCTCAAGTAGTAATGGAGCTTAAATAATTACCTGTGTTGATATGGATAGCTCGCTCTGGTTACCAAAAATTGTATAAGGTTCATTTCGAGTTTTATCTTGCAATGATAATCTTGCTTTGTTATATACCTACCTTCCTAATCAATTCTAATTAATCTCCCAAAGAAGCCATTACATTGCCATTACAGAACATTAAGAAAATTACCAAGTAATGTAATAATTGGGAATTGAGCGGCTTATATTCTCAACATTATAATAAGTCGAAAAACGAATCTTTACCGAAGACCCGGTAGGGAATGATAAAAACAGTTATGTCTCTGCCAATACAACAATAGATAGCAAATACTTTCTATGAAAATTGTCATTCGAATATATTTTACGAGATCGAATATAATTTTATCTATACTTTATATTGAATGGAAATTAGTGTCAATCCGTGTCATGGCTACATGAGAATAATTGGTATTCTCGGTAAGCGATAATTAAATTTTAGTATGTAAGTAACAATAAAAATCTATGCAATACATTCATAGATATTTACATTTTCTTAACGTACTCCAATAAAGAGATATTGGTACATTGGTGTTGTGAAATTTTGTTCACACCAAGGTGCTACACTCGCATCTCTGTATATTTATTGTACTCATACATGATGCATGAGATAGATATAATTAAATGCAAATATATTATTAGCAATAAGTAATAAAAACTCAATGTAAGTACAAATGATCACTAGAAGCTTTTGCGTGTAATGTTGCACTGCTAGTTTTGTTACAGTTTAAGCGTCGTAGCACATTATATCAAAACGTAAAGGGATCGTCACCGTATTAACTTGAGCCGTTCAGTATTATTTGTATGAAACTCCTTACTGCAACGCCTACTAATCGGAATTGTAACGTAATCGGATTTTTGACGTTTGACACCGAGTAAAATGCGAGGCGGTGCCGATCCGTTTACGTATTGATATCTGCTACGACCGTAAAGCATTACGCCGGTAAGGAAAAAGAACCGAGCAATGCGTAGAACCTTAGTGTCCGTAAATTGATGTTTGCAATAGTCCTCGTACGACACAGGCTATCCCTAATGCGGGTGTAGCCTTTAAATAACAAAAAAACTCACCTAGTTTAGATAACTTCGCAACGACGCCATGGTCAGAAATAACAGCCAAGTTCTCGTTATCACGCGCGATGGTTGCAATTGCAGCACAAACAGCTGATAAAACATTGTGGTCATCAGAATCCAACAGATCCACCGTCAGTTCCAAAGCTCCAACAAAAGATCTGACCATTTCCCCAGAATCAGCAGCATTCTGCACGCAGGGACTCAATGCTAAAGCCGCATTGGTCTGGACCTTTTTGGAGTCGTTTTTAAGCAAAGACCAGATTAATCTTACTCCGTCTAACTGGTCTATTTGTACCATACAATTCGGGTCTTTAGCGCATTCCATTAATACAAGTGGTACATTTTCCAGCAGTGGCTTATAAGTGTTGTTGAGATGTGTAACTAGAATAAAAAAATATATTTATATATTAAGGTCTCTTACAACTACTCTTGTTACTGCTAATACAATACAAACAACAAGAAAAAAGAAATGATACCCTATACCAATCTTTATACATGAGCGTAAAATATTAAATAATTATTTGTCTACGTAATCATTTCTTTTCATCATCATCATCATCATAATTATCAGCCAATTGACGTCCACTGCTGGACATATATCTTGCTGACTAGCTCGTCCGTCCACCGTGTGAGGGGTCTCCCCGCCCTACGTTTCCATTTGTTTTATTCAATAATAGTATGTAATGTTCCAAAGACAACTTACTCAGCATAGGAATACCACCAGCACTAGCAATTCTACTTCTATTAGGTGGAAATTTAGCACATTCAGCGAGTGCCCCAGCTACATTGGTCAATACTCCATCATTTTCATCGTCCAACAATCTTACGAGAATAGGAACAGCGTTTAAATTATCCAGTCTTTGAACGCTAGCTTCACTGTTAGCACATTTCCATAGAGCACCTGTCACTGCCGCCAATAAGGGTTTGTTAGCTCTGTTAGTTGAGTCTGAAGCTGCTGCCACTAATAATTCCAATCCTCCAGCTACGCGTATCATTTCCCGAGTAATTGGATCACTCGCACATTTATATATTGCTAGGCTGCAGTAGGTCTAAAACAGAACAAGGTAAATATAACTCGCAGATAATGAAGTACCCTCTGAACATTAAAGTTCTTGATTTGCATACGAGAGCTACTTATTGAATACTATAATAAATGTATAACGAATTGAATGTGAAGAAAAACTGTGTATGTCTTGAGAGTGTCCTTTCGATGAAAGTTTGATTTTCTTTTCATGTTTCATATTTTCACATATTTCATAGTTTAGTTTTAAAATTATAAATACTTAACTTTTAAAAATTACAATAATCAAATTAGACATATAGGTAAAATAACACAATACATTATAGTTACTACTTCCATTAGACTTCCTTATATTTTCATACCCTAACAAATTATATAACAACCACAAATAAAATACTACTTAAACCACAATGGCAAGAAGTATTGGTTCAGGTAAAATATCATCCTTAACCGTGATATAAAATAAATAAAAGAATAAAGAAAGCGGATAAGGCCTTTGACTTATCCTTGTTTTGTTAAATCATTCTGATACAATAAGTATTTCCTATTTAATCGGATAGGAAATTGACATTGTTTTAATCTGAATTGCGTGACAATTAACGTAATACAAAAGCATAACATTTAATACAATCACTTGTTAAATGGTGACTGAGATTGTTGACCTTTCTATTGCTATCAACACGCTATCTACTTGAACTGTTCTAATTGTATTCTGATCTCTATTTTGGCACATGTAAGTATATCGGCAATAAATATTGCTATCTGAATGTTGAATTGTGTGATTTAACCCCGCGATCTTGTGCACTGTAGCCGCACATCTTTGCAATCTGATCAGAGGATTTTCACCTTTCGATGAAATACTAGACACTAAGAAAATTTCAGAATATCTTATAAAACATTTATTTACCTTTAAATCTTTATCTTCGTTAGCCAAATGAATGATTAAATCATCTACCATTTTCTCCGTTTGGATGGCCAATTGGAAAGACGTTTCGTTTGCACACATTTGTAGTAGACCTATAGCTGGAACTGCTATATCTAGATGGATAGTCTTCAACATTTTACCAATCAGAGGAATCATGCCATACTTTCGCATAGCTTCCCGATTTCTTTGCGATGATGACATGGACCACAGAGCTTTGGCTCCAGCTCTGGCAATGTCCAAAAATTGTTCTTCATCTAAAGTTAATTCTTCTCGGGGTGTGACTAAATACCTTAAAATATCAATTTATAGTTTAACGAATATTTGCAAACTTGAATTAAAATCGGTATTTTAATGTTTGTTTCGCGTTATACGAAAGTTGTTAAGTGAATAGGTTTTTGTGACAAACCTTGAAAGCTGTTCCTGACCTACATTAATTCATTTCTAAAAGCATTTACTTACTATTTAATAAAATTTTGTATTTAAGTAACTTTAGTAAACCCTACTTACGCCAATTACGCTAGGCTAATTTAATAAGCCTAGCTTGCAATCGTATGTAGGGTTTACATGAATAATGTTTGAAAAAACTACGTATTAATTTTAGTGTTTCATATAATTAATATTATTAAAAGCATTATGACGATAAGTATAGAGATATAATTAGAGTATAAATAACAAATTACCTCTCTTTAATATCAAGTAAATCTATCAATTTTGGAATACCTCCAAATTTTCTGCAAAACTTTCTACTTTTTCTTATTCTTCCCAAGTTAGCGATAGTTTCTGCAACGAGAATCTGTACATCTCTAGCGGGATCAGACAGTAAGCCGACCAGTAACGGTATTGCGCCTAAATCTGTAACTTTCTTTCTAATTTCCATATTTGGAGTTATATCTCTAAGAACAGCAAGTCCACCAAGAATACAGCACAAGTCTCGAGTTTCTAACAAATTGACCAGAAGTTCTAGGCCGCCGATTTCTTGTATTGCTCTTTGGTTGACCTCTATAGTTAGATCATGATCCTTTAAACAGGATAGAGCTACCATAGTGGCTGTTTGATTACCAGCTTTCATGTACTTAACCAATTTTTGAATGTGCCAGTATTCTGGAGGAATTTCGGTAGACTTGATAAGATCCGCCCAGTTATCTTCATCAGGAGATGTAGAAGAAGCCGAGGACGCTGAAGTGTCAGAGCCCTCGGTGACCATAACAATACGAGGCAAACCAACTGTATCTTGGCCTCCATCAACACTAAACGTAGATATATTATCACCTTCCATGATTAATAGATTAAATTAAAATATAATTAAATAAACTTATTCAAAATCAACAAAAGTGTTTGATGCCTTTCGTTTTGATGATTGTCTTGTCAATAGCGTTGCTTAGCAACAAAGAATTTGTGTCGCAGCAACCGTAGGCTTGAGATGCACTCGATCAAGTTCTATTATTGGACCACTGCCTTAAAGAATAGTATAATAATACCAGCCCTTAGTACGCCTCACATCGGGTATGGTGTCGAATGCCATCTTGGTTTAAATATGGAATAATGCTTTCTTTTTCTGCGAAGTTCTGCGAAGTAACAAATGGTTGCTTATTCGTTCGTTGTGATGGACACATGTGTCGGTGAACTTCTACAAACATCAATTTAACAGACACAAAGAACATGTCGATTTTAATGACTCTGGTCTCAACATAATTTCAGTTAGAAAATAATTTTGGGATCGCACAAAGAAAAGTCCTTCACGGGATTCGAACTCGCGCCATCATACCCGATTGCTTTGCTACCGTGAAGCAGTTATAATCATTTATTGACATGGTAGGGTTTTATAAACACAAAGGTAATATAAATATTTGTTTTGTTACAGTTCCGCAGAAGTGTCAAGGATGTCATGAAACCGGAACATAATGATCATTTTCTACTGCGTTGGTTGCGAGGTGAGTTATCTACACCTAGCTTTATATTTAAAAAGAAATGCGAAGAAATTACTTAGATTAATTCCCAAGATTGAATCTTAGGCCTATCTTGACAATGACCATTGTTATCACCAAGCAAAGTATTTAATTGCTTGCCTATTACCCCGCCAAATTCTTGGATCCGTTCATGTGGTTCATACGCTATAGATACGATACTTTCCTAGAAAGATGTGCTATAATATATAGCTATATATTTTATAGCTTCCCCCTTAATGCTGTTGTGTTCTATGAGAGAACACAACAGCAATAGTTTTCCGACTATTAAATAGTTAAATACATAATCTGACCATGTATCTAATCGGTTTTTACATAAATAAAATAGTTAGTTACCTCCAAAAAGCCTGACCTTCAAAGTTTTTGACTTTCGGTTATGCTCTCATTTATTAATTTTATTACATATTAGTAATTAAATCATGTAGATGTGGAACGATTTGCAGAAAATAACAATTAAGTAGCTTTTCAACTATAGCTAAATGTAGTTAGTAAAGGGAAGTGACGAAGGTTTATTGTACGCAAGACACTATGACTTACCTTTTGCCGATGTTTTAATAAAGTTAAGATATCAGTCTGTTGCTTAAATTAAAGCGAGTCTTATGAGAGCTACCTAGTTCCTTTACAAACCACCGAAACGAAGAAGAATTAACTGTTTTTTTTTTTCAGCTAGACAATGGGACCCAGAAGCGGCAGAAAAGATGCTTAGAGAGGTAAGTCAAAATAACCATTATATTTGCGAACTTCTCTCAGTCTCCTTTTACGGGATCCATCGTTTGAGATGGAAAATGACTTAAGGTTCTCTTACTCCGTCACTCCGTGATCCCACTAAGCTTATTTATTTTAAGGGACTCTATTTGAACAATTTTTATTACCCTTATTTCAGTCAATGAAATGGAGAGAGAAATGGGGTATCGACACCACACTTCAAAGTTGGCAGCCTCCTGAAGTCCTAACACTACATTTCCCGAGTGGCAGCACTGGCTTTGACAAAGAAGGATCACCAGGTAAAACATATATGTACTTAGTTAGTAGACTTTGGGTTTTTTAATCCAAGTACGCCGTCACTCAACTTATATGGTCTATTATTATGGGTTAGGAGATATGCAGAAATATCTTAACAATCCGTCTACAAAATTCCCAGTTCGATTCCTAAATGTTCTACAAACGAAATTATCGCTGCAGGTCCCAAGACGTTGTAATCATTTTACCCTGGAACTTATTGTGAATCATGATCGGTGCTTTTGGCAAGGACACTGCGTACAGTGTGGCCTGAAAGTGTAAATCAAGATACATCTTGTATCTTGATTTACACTTTCGGAGAGTAAAGGGGATTAATCCTATACTTAATAAAAATTCAGTCAACACACGAATAATGTAAGGCGCGGTGCGTTATAATATGGTCTGCTGACCACTTTCTTATCACCTGAAGCGTGCAATTGCAGAGTTCCTTGTAGTTAAATAAGATTTAAGTACGAATAAACGCAGAATCGGCTGCTCCTTTAGCGGAACATTAAGATTAAGTAAGTCCGTTAACGCATGTTAATCACTTCAGTTCCGCTTAGACGAATTACTGCATTACATTAATCCCCAAACTAATTTTAAGTCGTATGATGTAAGTTATTATAAGGAGGCGCAGTTTTGCAAAATAGGGATGTTACTACGCCCAATATTTTGGTGTTTCATCACCATTATGTTAACCAGCAGACGTCCTCTGTTGACCATAATAAATATATCCAGTTTGTAGGGTCTTCTACCTCCCTATAATCATCAGATTTGCACCGACCTTAACAAAACAAAAAAAAATGTAAGTATTTATTTTTAACCAGCCAGCTATTCTGAAAATATCTTTTCAGTGAAGCAAATGAGGCAGGATGAAACCGTGATTATACGAGGAGGTAATGTCTAATAATAATCGTTTTAAATACGTGCTCATTTTGCTCTTCTTTCAGTGATCATCGTCCCCTTCGTAGGCCTGGACGTATGGGGTCTCCTCCACTCAGTGACTAAAACAGACTTAATCCGAATGATTTTAAGAGATTTAGAAAATTATCTGGTGCTAGCAAGGAAACAGGCTGTTGAATACGGCCCTAATGCTTTAAAGGTATGGTTCTAATAACTTTTTAATTTCCTCTTGATTATTTTATATGTCATAGTGTGTTCTTATACCACGTATAAGCAAACGTAGCGTAGGTTAAAAATAGTTGGATGAGACGGGTGGAGGACTGGAAGGAGTGGTGCGAGCTTGGAGAGGCCTTTGACCAGCGGTAGACCCCTCACGACCGAGAGAGAAATATGAAATAAAAAATACATAATAGAATCTTTCGCCAATCTAATTTTTGATTAATACACCGATAAATTGGTTCATTATTTCTTTACACAAGGTATATTCAGTGTTTGAACACTTTACATAACTAGTTCTAATTAAACTTTTCAGGTGACAGTTATATTCGACTTGGAAGGATTCAACATAAGGCAGTACGCGTGGAAACCGGCCGCTGAGATGGTGTTCACTTTGCTACAACTTTACGAAGCTAACTACCCTGAGATACTCAAGATCTGTTATATTGTTAATGGTTAGTAGCTAGGTACTCCTTTGTTCTCTTTCTACAAACAAACATAAAATTCAAGGCGATACTAATCAAATATACAAGTATTGAGACTTGTCGAATCAAGACCAAGAGTTTGGGGAAATAAGCTCTCCTTGATTTAACTCTCAATAATAAATTATGATAACACCGCAAATGGATGCAAACAAAAAATCTGCGCTGTCATGAGCTTTCCTCATCCATCGATTTCCTGCCGTCCTATTTAGATCGTTTCTTAGGTTTGATTTTCCTTCCTTCATGACACACATTTGAAAAAAAATTGGTCTGGCTATGCCAGAACTTACAGCCAATATTTGCAAGGTTTAATTATTCTAACAATTAGGTACTTTTCTAAAAAGTTAGGTATTATTAATTATTAACGATAAACTATTATTTCATTTCAGCACCAAAAGTATTCGCATTAGCGTTCTCCGTGATCAAGAAATTCATGCACGAATATACTATTTCTAAGATCAAGATATACGGATCAGATTCTAAGAAGTGGCAATCACACGTCCTCAGTACAGTGTCCAGAGATCAGCTGCCTGAACATTATGGAGGAACTATTGTGGATGACAATGGAGATCCAAGATGTGGACTTATTGTAAGTTTAACGTTAAAATA
The DNA here is from genome assembly GCA_905475405.1 of Schrankia costaestrigalis. Classification (NCBI taxonomy): domain Eukaryota; kingdom Metazoa; phylum Arthropoda; class Insecta; order Lepidoptera; family Erebidae; genus Schrankia; species Schrankia costaestrigalis. The sequence continues at coordinate 3,712,264 of FR997832.1, read as the reverse complement.
GTTTTGTCATACTAGGTATCAAATGAAGTAAATAATATTGAAACAAAAACCACGTTCTATTAAATTATAACGCAGGTTTTAAACTGTAATAAATATAGAAAAGATCGGACTACAACCTTTACTTAATACAATCAGAGCCAAATCTTACCTTAGTTTGGGACTAGATGGCATTGTGTGAATGTAAAAAAATCTAAATTTTGCAAAATACTTTTATAATTTACTATAATAACGAGGCACTAAAAAAATGATTGGCTTTCCCCTCTCCGTACCTACTATTTACTTACATAAAATTAATCTATCTTATATTTACAGGTGAGACCAGGCGGTAAAGTTCCTAAACGGTACTACTCCAGTAATCCATCGTTTGAAACTCAAGAAAAAGAATACAAAAGAGTTACAATTAAAACAGGAGAAAAACACGTAGTTGATCTACTATGTTCAGATAATGATAGCGTATTAAAGTAAGTATTTATTAGAGACTAGCTGACCCGTGCCCACTTAGTTAGGCGGCGAAAAAATCGCGTCCGTTTTATAAACATATTTTATTACTGCTCCACTCCTATAAGTCAATCGTGATACTATATGACACTCCCCGATAAATGGACTTTTCAGCACAGAAAGAATATTTAAAATCGGTTTAGCAGAACCAAAGATTACCCCCTACAACGTCACAAACACACAAACTTTACCTCTTTATAATATTAGTATAGAGTACCAACTAAATTAAACTTATAAGTTTTATATTACTATTGGGTACAAAGCAGCAGTAAGAGGTATGGAAGGTATACTCAATCAAACGTAGAATGAAGAAGTATTTTGGCTAGACCGGCACGGTGATGACAACGAAGTGAAGACAAAATTTCGACATGTATCATTACCACAAGCAGTTACCACAGTACTTAGTTAGATTATCTGCCTACCATGCAAGAGGAGATTGGGTTCGATCTTCCCATAAGTCTTGTGCGCTATATGGTTTGCCTTGGTCTGGCCAAATTAAACTTGCCTTGATTTGGTCTGGGTGTTCTTAAGTACTTACAAAAAAAAACACTTAAGTTTATTATTCGTCTAGTATCCAGATTACAAGCTTAGTTTATAAAATTCCCTAATAAATATATTTTTGACCAGATGGGACTGCGGCGTAGACAGTCACGATATAAAGTTTGTAATCAAGCGTCGTGACGAGGAAGGCAATGAGACCGTTGTCCACGGACCTAAGAAACTGAGTGAGGGACCCGCTGATCTTGGTGTACTGGCTGTTAATGGACCTGCTACATGTAAGACTACTTTATTTTATATTCATAGTTGACATGCCCGTATGGTGACGGAGTAAGAATACAAATGTCACCACCCCATCTCATAAGGGACTTACCGTAAATATTATCTGTACGAAGTAAAGAGAAGGAAAACTTGAAATTAAACCCTATACCAATTCGTCTGGCCAGCGTGGTATTAGTAGGCCAAGTATCCCTCCGTCAAGAGAAAGAGAAAGAGGCCCGTCCCTGCAGTGGGACATTAATTGGCTGTTATGATGCCTTCTGTAAATGGCTAAAGGATATCGGGTTTTCTATCAAGGTTTCCCTTCTTTACTAAAGATATTGATAGTTGAGTAGTAATCTCTTAGTCGCTTTTTGGGCATTCCTCGAAAGGAGATTGATTCTAACCCTGTACTGCAAGGTAGCTACTCAAACTAAGGACGTACCTAGTAGGTAATTCGTTTTGAATTTTAAGTACCTATATAATATGTTGTTCCGTTCAGACCGGTCGGCGGTCGTGGTACACTAAAGTTCTATTTTAGTTTAGCTTTAATAGTTCTATTAAGTATGAATAAGAATTAATTGTAACATTATCTTCTTACAGATTCTGTGATATTCGACAACAAGAATGCTTTCCTACGCAACAAGAAAGTGTATTACGATATTTTAATAGCTGTACCGACCAAGGATCTTAATATTAGCGATACTCTTACTGAAGACAAACAAGTCACCGCAGCTTGCAGTACAAACTTGTGAACAAAGATTACTTAATCTATATTTTGTAGATATTAAACTGCTTTTTAACTGCTAATTGTTGGGAGATTAACTACGTATTAATACTCTAGAATTTGGAAACATAGACATCGTAGTTTAAGATGATGGAAAAAGAAATAAACGACACTAGGTACAGCTCGCCCTATCCTACTTGGACGTGAAGGTCAGGATGGCTGGACCAAGAGAGATTTTGGAAGTTTGAGCTATACCAAGATACAGTACCTATTTGATACCTGATATAAAATATTTGGTACCTCACTAAGTTTCGAAGCTTTGGAAGACGTGAGCGCATGTACAGGTACTAAGAAGACACCCGCTCCCTGCCATTTACTTCCAAAAATAACATCTGCGCACCAATATGCTACAATTTCAACCCGGCCTAGTAAGGTTGCGCATACTGGACCTGACATGGCGTACTATGGTACTGACTGAATGCCCTGACCAAAAATGTTGTTCGTACAAAACTGCAAGTAATGTTGGGACATAATAATGACAAATGCAATGCATTTTTATTATATTTACTTACTTATAGTACAGAAGCATCTCTGTGATAGGTTTTATGAATGCTTAGTAAAGTTACTAACTTAAGATTTTTTTTATGCTTCCGTTAGAGTACCTAAAGCTTGGTGCAAGTTGCCTATTACAGGCAAAGATAACTCCAGTGTGGTTATGCCGATTGAAAACTTTCAACTTCTGCGGTCAGCCGTCAAACCAAATGTTGTATTTTTTTTAAATAAATCAATTAATCCCAATAGCGAGCAAAGATCTTTCTCATACAGTTTGCCAAAATTCTGTACCTACTTAATAATTTTCGGCCGGTTTGTACAGACAATGTAAATAGCTTATCTTACCTACTTTTATTTGACCGCAGACTATAGAATTCATCCAGTGTAACATTTAATATTTCCTCAGAATAAGGGAGTTGTAAGGATACTTCGCGGAACGTGATAAAACATCCAATGATTATCGAATCATTGGATGTTGTGTATTCAAATATTTTTTATTCTAAATTTAATTTGTGGATGTATTCATCCATGTCACCAGTTCCATTTAATTAGTACTATCTATATAAATTTAATATAATACAAAATATAAGCACCTAGTTGTTAGTCTTACTTGTGATTTATAAATAATGTGCTCAAAGGTTTTCTACTATTTTAATGTATAGATATTAGTATTGCATTCCTGTACCTAACTTTTTGATATTATAACTAGTTGTTTTAATGTAGATATTACCTAAACCTAAGTACTAAGTTGTGTAGGTGCCTATGTTGGTTCTAAATGTTGGTATACGTAAAAATATTAATAAAAATAGTACTTTCTACCTATATTATGTACCTACTGTGGTACTCATAATTTGTTTCAGTTATCATTAAATATAATTTACCTAGACATTAATTCTTTTTACTGTGATAGTTTAAGTAATAAAAATTACTATAAAAACCGTTTATTATTTTATAGGAACCTACCTTAATACCTACAACCACTTTCAACTGTTGGAATAGAAGTGTACCTATAGCTACTTTTGAAATACTAATGTTCAGCTACTTTCGGAATACTATAGTGTTCAGTTACTTTTGAAAATACTAGGGGTCAGTTACTTTTGGAATAACCGTACTCCGTGTGGTGACGGAGTAAGAATACATTATGTCACCACCCCATCTCATCCCATGGGTGTCGTAAAACCCGACTAAGGTGCTATCCGTGAATATTATCTTTACGAAATAAAAAGTAGGAATCTTAAACCCTATACCAATCCGTCTGGCCAGCGTGGTATTAGTAGGACAAGTATCCCTCCTTCACGGGAGGAGGCCCGTCTCTGCAGTGGGACATTAATGGGCTGTTATGATGATAATACCGCGTTGCAGCGACGGTCGCGGAAGGGGCTACCCTGCACGAGGTCCTTGATTCGATCCCCACGCAGGACAGTTCTTTGTGTAGTCTGGATGTATATTTGTTAATGTTAGCTACAGTTTAGGTAACTGTAGCTTGCTAACTAGCGGTACTTACATTATCAGTAACCACGATAACCTACCTAGTATCTGTTTTGATCAAATTGCTTAATTCATAATACAGATTTTTTACAAACGAGTAATTATCTCTATATACCTACTTACCTATTTTATCATTATCATCATATTTAAGTATTATTACCATTCCTTTTTATCGAAGTATATAGGTACCTAATTATCTATAACTATCTACTAAGCTAATTTTTATCAAGTTTAAATAATTAAATCAATAGATTATAGTAACTAAGTATAGAACATTGCAGTGAAAAAACAACAACTATATTAGTAGTAGTATTTATAAATAAATAAATAAATAAATAAAAATAAATAAATATTAGACACCAACAACAACGAGATTAGATACCTTTTTTGTGTGGAAATTCTGGATTACGACACTACAGACTACCAGAGACAAAGTCTTGGGCATGTGGATATCAAACATTGTAGCTACGTAACGACATAAAATATATCATTATGTTTATTACTTGGAGGCTACCACATTATCTCTGTCTGTGTTTTGACAAAGATAAGATCTAATAAGTATACTTATTTGCACACGGCTGTACTTACCTACCCTGTATTAAATCTACGCTTACAAAGTACCTACCTAATGACTGTATCTATCTTGACATCTCTTGACTGAAACGACGGTTATCATACTTACTCTGGTTTACCATAGCTCTCCCAACCTTCTAGATTATTTTTGTTTCTACAATACTGCGATGGCCAAGGTTACATAAATGTTTGATTTAGTCTAACGAGCGTCCTCCCTTCTAAAGGTCGGCAACGCATCTGTGATTCCTCTGGTGTTGCGGGTATCCATGGGCGGCGGTGATCACTTACCATTAGGTGACCTGCTGGATCATTTGCCTCTCATCCAATTGCCAATGATTTTGAAAAGAAATACACACGAAGTACAATAATAATGCCAAATCCTTTAATCTAAATCACAAGTTAGCAATAAAAAAATAAGCAGTTCATTAGAAAAATCACTCATTTACAAAGAAATCCGGTAAGATGTAAGTATAAGATTGTGAGTGCTCTTAATATTTTATTTGTGGTTTATAATTATTTAATCCTCTTCTTCAAGTAGCGTTACAAGTAGTGCCTTGTCGGCACATTGTCGTCCCTCCAACCTCCTTACTGTGTTCCATTTAATCATTGTGGGTACCATAGTCAGCTTCGTCTTGGGATCTGTTCTGAATGGACATTCTTTCTGTCTCCAGCTGCGAATGAATTATTAAATAAAATGTATTATAATGGTAGGTACTTTTTTTAAAGAAAACGCTTATCGATATTAATCTACTTAGTCACCACAACGCCATCTAGTCCCAAACTAATCGGGAATCGAAACCGAGACCTCTCCGTAGCAGTCTTGTAAAATAACCACTTCGCCAACAGAGGTCGAAATCGTCAAGGTCGTCAGATAGGTAGCATTTTTCAGGGCAAAAAGGTGAAATTACATTCACTAAAAGGTTATTTTATGTAGGCATAGCATTGTTTTATTTAGGTATTTCCATAAAATGCATCAGTTACCTCGATTGCGCGGCGATCACGGTTATCCAGTCCTGGGCTCGAATCCCTTTCCGAGACAACAGTGCGGGAGTTGCTCTTTAAATAAATCCTATTTTTTTATTCCTCAGAACAAAAATAAAAAAAAAACTTATTTGGAAACAGATCAGATACATACGTGTCCCTGTCACCAACATTAACGTAGCCAAATACTATAGGAAACTTTAACTCCGCAATATATTGTTCGACGACGGGAAGTGCTGAAATATAATTGTAGTTTGATTAGCTAAGGTCATATCTACACTATAGTGAAAGTTTACTTTAGTATACAGACATGTAGGAAGTATTTTCTGCTGGATTAATGCATATTTAAGTATTTCGATAATTTTTTTTTAATAAAAACACGGCAATATGAGCATAATCGAAACTGATGGAAAGCGAATACAGTTGTGAACTGTAATGAAGGAGATGGATAGAAGATAGTGAAGTCTATAAATAACTTCACTTCGTCGTCATCATCTTGCTGGTTTGACCAAATGCTTCTTCACACTATGTTTGAAGAACCCAATGTCATACGATGGAGGAAATACGTGAGCCGAAAGTTGGTTTTTCACAACTTATGGTTCAGCATAGGAAGGAATTCCCGAACCTTTTGGTGCGAACCATTTACTTCTTTAGTACAAAATAAATTAAATTTTTTGCCCACAGAGACAGAGACAGTTCAGCATTTGCGGATTTGAATCCTATACAGGACTTATTCTTAGTGTGAAAAAAAATATTGTTTTCTAGATGTTCTATGTGTGCACTAAATGGATACCTACTTGTAAAGTCCTCACGCGACACAGAGCAAGTGTGTAAGAGTTTAAAAAAAAATATATTTAGTAGAGCAATGAAAAAAAACAAAATTATAAATAAAAATATATTTACTATATATTAAAAAATTACAATTTTCTTAATATTACGTACATAAAACAAAATGGTTGTGTGATAAAAATACATACAAATACATTATGGCTGAACCATTTATTTAATCTTCATCTTCAATAAGCATTTGAAGTAGTTCTTTTTTACAACATTGCTCCCCTTCTAGTCTTTGTACGCCATTCCATCTTATTAGAGTAGGAATAACCAACAGCTTTAGCTTAGGGTGTGTTCTGAATGGGCATTCTCTATCTTTCCAACTGAAAAAAAAAACAAAATTAACATGTTTTTAAAAAAGAGTTAGACTTAAATTTAAACATACTAAACACAATTTGCAAAAAGTATTCTATATTGATAGAGATACCACAGTTTAAAACATTCTTAAATATAAATAAATAATGTACATAGTATTAAAAATATGTGTATTTATTTGGTATACATACTATTCCCTGTCTCCAACATCCACATAAGCAAAGATTATATCTTTTTTAACCTCTGTCAAGAAGGTTTCTATAATTGGTTGAGCTGAAAATAAATAAGAAGAAAGAATATTATTCATTCAATTTACACAATGACTACTTGTCTATTATAGTACACATATTATTAGATAAAAGATAATAAACACTTGTAAACCATAAACAATTTTATTGCTATTGTTTTTTGTAAAACAAAAACTTATTGTTGTATTGTTATGAATGAAAAACAAAGCAAAACGAATATTTTTATAAATGAATCTTATTGTTTTTATATTTGTATTATGACATTGGTATTAACGGAAAGTAAATAGATTAAAAATTGTAATAATAGATTATAATTTTAAAAAATATTTTAAAGTAGGTACCCATTTGACAGTAAATACACCAACTTCTTCCATTTTCTTTTTTTTTACCAGTAAAGAAACAAATTAAGTGTTCTCCTTTTTTTAACTTTAAATTATCAGTTAATTCTAAGAATTCTTGATAATCATTAACATTTTTTGTTTTAATATGGTGGATTTTTAAAGATTTAGGCATGACTGAGGATAAATTAAATTTAGATAAAAATATAATTTCAAATGTCAAATATTAAAAAGTATTTAATCATAATATTTTGTTTACTAAATGAATAAGGAGGTATAAATACTCTATTTGCACAACATACAGACAGTAAACATTTGAATATAAGGAAAATATGAATATATCATAATAAATTATAATATTTTATAATAAATGACAAGCATTTAAATTATATTACATAAACAATTGGAACTATTTATTAGACTTCAAATAGAAACTTATCTCTTTAGTAAATAAGAGGACTAATAACCACACAGGTTTACATCATTACTTTATGTAATCTGCCCAAATAAAAGTTAACAATAACACCAGGATGGTCCTAAACATTTTAATGACATCATCAAACATAAATTTTTGTTCATAATACAATATAACTATTTATTTTATGAGTTTTTATGGTTTTAGTTTATTTTATTAAAAATAAAACAAACAAAATACACCATACACCTAACAAATTAACAATTAATATTTATTATCTTTTTAAGTTTTTAAGCAAAACTTTTGTTGTTAGCTAAGATTGCTTTTTAGACATTTACAGAGGTGAAAATTAGCAAGATATATTTAAGTATATTTTTAAAAATTCCAGACTAGTAAAAATCAATTAAATTAAAACTACTATTATCTATACACAGAAGGGGGTGGATAACTGATTAAAACTCAGAGTTTTTGTTATCTACGATTTACAGTATTATATTTTATAAGAATGATTGCGTTTCAATGGAATACTACAATGTTTTATTCATGGATTAAATTAAATAATTGAACTTACCGTCATTGCAATCACCACACCAACTCTCGCCTGTAGGTAATTTAGCGCCGGTGAAACAAAATAAAACGATAGGCCCATTAGGATTTATATTACTAGTATATTCCGAAAACTCTTGCATGCCGGTTATTTTTACAACATTTGCCATTTTTATTATTTTAAAGAATTTACTACGGGTCGATCTTCTCAATACTGCACATTAACTTATCAACGCGTTCCTTTGATAACTAATTACTGAACTGATTTCAGTCTGTACATTACAAATTCCTCCGTAGTTTACAATAAAAATGACACATAAATCGTGACGAACGACAAATGACATTTATTAGTTTTTCTTGACTTTTGCTGACAGAGTCATTTTCTATTGCGTATAACGGACCGTTATACAACTATAGACAACGGAAAGCTATCTCACGTTCCGTAATGAAGGGAATAATAGGGACTGTCGATATTTAGATCTGTCTGTTGGTGTAAGAGCCAAGTACCCAATATTTATAGCTGCTTACACCTTAAAATTCAGGACTATTGTTCATCTGTGTCCCAAAAGCAATACTTTTGTAGTACAAATCAAAACTTTAGGAACAAAAATTTTCTACTTAAAACCTCGATGCAAGTCCCAACTTTGCCCAAACAAATTCTTCTATAAAATATTGAAACCGTACTCGTAATTTTTGTACTTTACATTTAATTTGAATTAAAGAGTTGCACTAATTGTCAATTGTATTTCTGGGGTAAAAATTGCGTTTACCCCACCCTTAACTCGGTGTTTACCCGTGTTCCCGATAAGTCGACCCATTACTGGGTCCATATAACTTGAAGACTAATTCTGAGCTGCATAAGTGTTACTGAGTAACCAAGTCAGTTGCAAGCCTTGATTATTTTAAGTTTTAATACTTTAATTAAATTTGATCTACACTATTAGTAAAAATACAATGTGAAAACTATTCATTAGATGCGCAAATGCGTGCGTCGTTATTTATTTCCAGCCATAGCCCGAATACCGATCATTGATTTATTTCGTATGTGCATGTCGTATTTAATTATGACATGAAAATAAGTTTTATTCTATTATGGGAACTTACCTTGTAAGAAATAGGTATTTAATAGAAAAAACTAGAACTACTAAGTTTTTTGTTTATTCATAAACAAGATTTTGTGTATGCATACTATAGAACGCAAAAAAGTTTCACTAAGAAACAAATTAGATGCTTATAACATACAGATAGCGCGCGAGTTGAATGCAGTCGGGGTCTGAGCCTGCAGTGTAGTGCTGTGCGATCCTTGTCAACTATCGTACGTTTGCCATGTTATTGTGTTAATAGTAATACTGAAGTTTCCGTGTTATTTTTTTATTCCGTTTTGTAAAATGATTATTATAACATGTGATAATTATGATATTGTTTATTTTTTCACCATCTTAACCTAGTGTACTAAATAAAATAAAACTTAAAATATTGTTTAAATTTATCGACATCAATGTCAATCAATAATTATAATTAGGTCACAGCACTACCGCATTCCTAAGCTCTGCATTCAACTCGCGCGCTATCTGTACTTTATACCTACTTATTTTTATTTATTTATTTGGACAACCATGTAACTTAGACCTTACATGCTTAAGTTTACATCGTCGGCGGTATATAAGTTTTGGTGCTGCCGACTGCTGCCTTAATTATACATTGCCATGAAAAACAAAAATGTGATGAAAAGTTGTATGTCTTTTGGTTTTGTGTGGAAGGTTACAAGAGAAGTCAAAATTGTTTAGCTAGCCCAAATACTCAATGCTCGTGGACAAGAGAAAACTTCCGAATATATAGGAATTTACAAATATATTCATTGCAAACAAAAACATACACAGCATTGCAATGTACTATACACTATCCCAAAAACATTTGATATCACAAATTTTTACTTTTACGAAGTCAAAAAACTACAACAGTTCACATTGGCGTAATAAACCCTAATCTCTTCCTTCTCTCTCTCTTACTTTCTTCTTTTACGACTTTTATTATCCATATTTATCATTTATTAAAATATCTGTTGCACAAATAAAAAAATAAAAAACCAATATTAATGCATAATTATCTAAATTTCAAGTCTAACATTTTCTATGTATTATATTTATAAATCTGTCTTTCTCTTTAGTGCTTGTCAATATTACGAGAATAAAAACTGGTCTTACTGAATGGACATCACTAATGTGACTGCAGTGTTGGATTTCGTACTACATATAATAGTAGTATTTGTACTACATTTTTATGATTCGTACTACATACTATCACAGTCTTAAGATAGTACGAAAAAATACTACTATTTTTTTTCAATTAACATGACCTCGTACTCACTAACTAATTTTGGTTTATTTATTTATAATGGCAACATTGGAAGACAAATCACGTTATGAGAGTCTGCTAACGGGGATTCCCCGCACGAACTTCTGTCTGTGTGAGTAGGATGGATATATTTTCGGTACGTAAGCGTGACAGAGATCTGAATATTGCCTGCATTACTTGCGCAGAGCTTTCGAGCGAACATAATTATGCTCTGTTGTTTGATGAAAGTTCGTTTTTTCAGTTATTTTATAGTTTTTCAGTTATTTTAAAATATTATATAGTTAGTAAGTGATTAAAATAAATAAACAGTTACCTTTTTGTCTTACGTTTTTTATTTATTTCCATGAAAAACAAAACGTGTTTGACGGTACTACTATTTTTTGGTAAATACTACTATTTTAACGGCCATAGACAACAATTTTCTGAACGCCTAATTCCAACACTGAATGTGACTCGAAGTCGATGGTATACGTTGTCTGTTGCTGTTGTATTAAAAACGGTTGACATTTAAATGCTTGTCAAAATATAAATTTTATTTGGATGCTTTCTTTGAATTTAAAGAAATATTTAATGTTTATTTGGTGTAAACGGTAATATTTATCACAATGGATGCAACGACAAGTATAAAACCTAAAACAATGGCTGAATTGCTGCCCGATTTAAGCAGTAAGTTGTGTTTGTTTATAAATAGTAAGGTTGGGAGTTACATTTAAATATTTTTAGACAATAACATAATAAAAACTCAATAACCAACGTTTAATATTGCAGGCATTCTTACTAAAGGCAGTATACAAACATTGACTGCCAAAAAGCAACCACGAAAAACGATTGCACAAACTCTTACCACCGAAAAATGCTTAAAACCGTTAACTATTGCAGAAATGAGAGCAGATTTAATATGTAAGTATTAAAGCAATGATAATATAACGTAGCAATCATCCTATTTAAAACAAACATAACCTGAAAAGTAATTGTTATTTATTACAAGATTTGATTGCTAAAGATATCAAAATATGACATCATTTAATTTAGTGTTTAAGTGGACACAAGCCTAGCTTAGGTAGGAACCTAAGCTAGGCTTACTTATGATCATAATCAGTATGTTAAGCTATTAGATTACCACTAGTAACTAGATACAAATTGGGATATATAAAGTTCTTGTTAAGGACCTATAAATATTAACATGTAATCTAAAGTTTCTAAAAATAATAGAATATTAAAACAATTTTATTGTTATAGCATTGAAAGCTCATTCACCAAGAAGATATAATCAGGGAACAACATCTAATAGAAAGAAGAATAATTGGAACTCGTCTATAAAAGTGGATTACAAAACAGTCAGTCACACAGCTAATGGAAAATTAATAAATAACTCTGTAAGGAAAGTGCTTAACTTCCAGTCTAAACCAAAAGTAAGTAAATATTACTCAAGTAGTTAATTTTTTATTTTATTTTTACAATCATCATCAATGAAGGAATACACGCCATGTTTCTGTAATTTTATAAATTAATTTCTAATGTATTGCCTTTGTTGGAGGCCCATAATACATAAATAAATGTCAGCCAATTGACGTCTACTGCTGGACATAAGCCTCCTCCAAGTATTGCCACCTTGTGCAGTCCTGTGCCTCCCTCCGTCCTAACTAGGTTGTCAGTCCACCGACAACCATATACCATCATCATATCAGCAAATAATTGTGTGAGATTATGTAGAGCAAGGAGCTTGGTATTCTTATAGAGAAAAAGACCTTTGAAATTAGAATCCTTCCTTGTTGCACTTGAGGATTCGAGACCCTTAATTAATTCATTACTGAGAGTAGTAACACGGTAGTGAAACCTATTCCTGCAGTAGGATATTGAAGGGCTGGTTGTATATAATAATTATATTTTAAGTATAAATGTAATTAGTCCATCCCAACTCTACTACTTTCAGATTCATGTTACTCCATCAATCTTCTAAATTTATTTATTTGGAAATGTTCATCATTTATTTATTTATTTATTTAACTCCCTCAAATGTATGATAGTTAGATATTACTCATTTTGAGATAAAAACTGGTTACCAAACCACTTATAGTAATTTACCTGATGAGCAAAAAGGACACCAACTTGTTGCATCTTCTTTTTTCTTGCCAGTAAAGAAAAATAAAACAGGAAGTCCCTTTTCTGGTAAATTTCCTGTGAATTTTACAAATTCATTGTAATCAGCCAAGTCTTCTTTTTGTAGTTGGGCACCAGAATTTGACATTACTATTATAAATATACCATTGACAAGTGTATTGAAAGATGTTATTTCTTTATAGTTTTAATTTAAAAAGGTTCTTACTGTTATTTTTTTTTATGACAATAATTCTATGATTTTATTTCAACACTTTAAAATTTTTGTTTAGGTTGTTTCCAATGCAAGAGCTACAATGGCAAAAGAGTCACCTAAATTCATCAAGCCTCAGATTAAAAGAGACAAGAAGCCTGCACTTTTACCAGGTAAATAAACTACTTTTTACTCATTCTATTTTTATACTAACATTATTGTACATAATAGAAGTTTTAAATTCTGGCCTAGGCCAGGAGTTAGCATTGTCAGGTTCAAGTCTTGTACAGTAACTGTATTTTCAATTGAATTTAAGTCTATTTTTTATTTTTCTAACCTTTATTGAACAGAAAAGGGCTTATTCACTTTGTGAACATGTCGCCCCTATTATTAAAAGTGAAGTAAAATAAATAATTTTGTTCTTTTTCAGCAAATAATAATATAAGAATTAGTGGTATACACCAAATATCACAAACTCCAGTCACTAATATACCAAATAAAAGCAGAATGACTCTAGCAAATAAAGAGAATATATCCACTCAGAAATATATAAGGAAAACTATACCTACAAAGTTTTTCAAACCAAAGAAGGTAGTTGATATCCCTGATACACCTATGTCAAATGAATCTTGGAAGTCTAGTTGTGACAACAGCTTTTTACAAAGAGAAAAGGAAATAAATGACATAGAGCAAACTAATAAAAAGTTAACAGAAGAAAATTCACTAAAAACCATGGGCCAAGTAACACCACAAATAAGACAGGGATTTGAACAATACAGAAGTGTTGAAGAATTTTTCCGGCATTCAATTGATGTTGACAGTTCTGCTTTGAGCTATGATAATACTATTATGAGTTTTGAGGATGGTCCTGATTATAAAGATAATAAAAGAGAAGAAACTGTAATTGTTTCGCTTTGTGATCTACTCAAGAAAGCATCAGTGACCCAAAAGATTGATACACCAAAGTGTACACAAAGTACTGAACTAGACGACTTGTTGCAAATTGAAAAGAGAACTGTAAACAATATTGTGACTATTGAGAACAGTATAGCTGCGCTGTATACACTAAAAGAGTCACAATTGACTTCCTTGCAGGATGTGAGAAAAATGATTAAAGCTAAAAAAGATAATTCAGGGGAAGGGCAGACTGTTAGATCCAAAGATACTCCTGTAATAGAAATATCCACAAGTTCCCCCAAAAAGTGCACTATAAGTTCAGAAAAGGAGGAGCCTGTTTTAATGAAGACACCTGTCAGAGTTTCATCACCTATTGATAAAGTAACAACACCTGAAGAAATGAAGAGTAAGTCATCATCACCAATATCAGTGATCAAATGTGCTGTAAAATCACCTACATATAAAATACCTAAAAAGAATTTGTGTTTAAGAAAAAAAGTTTTCCATAAGTCTATGCCAAATGTTTCATATGATACTGATACTACGGTTAAATCTGACATGGGTAACAGAGCATTTAGTATGTATATGAAAATGAAAGAGCATATGAATTTTTTAAGTACACCAATTAGTAAACATTCTGTTAATGTTTCTAATACACCTGCAGCTACTTCACATAATTTGCAAAAGCAACTTGATAAACTGTATAATTGAGTTCTTACTTTACTTGAAGGAGTTTTATAAAATCATTCTGGAGAGCTGTGCCCGCAATTTTTTTTTGTCTGTATACTTTTTGATAACATGTTGTTTTGAAAACGGAAAACATTTTAAAACTATAATGATGATAATAATGTAATGAATTAGAACTTATTTTGTACATAGTTAATGTAGTTCAAATTCAGCTTAGTTTAAATAACAATTAATAATTATTTTAATTATAATTAGCTTTTTACTGTTAATAGATTTATTTAATAATTCTTTACACTAACTAAGAAAATTGTAACAGAGTGCTTATTTAAATAATAGAAAATGATATTTTAGATAAATTGTAATATAAATTATGAATAATGCACTAGAGTGAGTAAAACTTTAGAGTTTTTAATTACATCACTTAGTGTTTCTAAGATCATAACCAAATTATGAATGCAGCATTTATTTCATTAGGTAAATCTGCCAATTTTGCTCATTTTCTCTCTCGTTTTTATAAATTTCCAATATTTGATTGTACATTTTTTAAATTAGCAATTTAGCTTTCTAGATAAAATATTGTTATGTTAGAAACAAACTAATTTCCGATTAGTAAATAGTTTTAATTTCAATTTGCAGTTTAATAGCATACATTCTAGATGGCGCTGTGTTGTAAAAGCAATATTTACTGTCATCTAACAAGTCTGAAAAATTAAGCCGTGTGGCCTATTTGGCAAAGGTGTCTGACACCAATACACGAAGCTGGTGGAAATTCTGCCTAAACAATTTTTATTTTCAATAAAAAAAAGTAGCTGGCAATTAGATAAATTATGCTGCAGGTTGGCTAACTTATTAAATACTTATGTACATTGCTTCCATTGTATTTAGAACGAATTACTATATGCATTGGTAACGTGAATTTAATAGTAGTATGATAAAATACATAATGGAATGTATTTGGCTATAATATTATTACAAAATGGCTTATTCAAACCAAAATGTGTTTGCTACAATGCAACACTTGTTCTTTTTGTTATATCTTACTTTTTGTGTATCTTATCTTTTCATTTTCTATAGAGACAGCTTGTAAAACAATTTATAAAACTAGGACATAAAATAATATATTAAATGTAATTTGTTAATAACATATTTTAATTTGTATATTGTAAGAATTTTTATAAAATTTGTAATAAAATCAATATTGTAAATTAAATATTTTTTATTTATTATCATTACCAATTTATAACTAAGTCTACCAATATATTGCTTAATTATTTCATATGACTGCTACACAGTGCCGGGCGCTAAAGCCGCGAGTTTTGCACCGGCGCGGCCCCGTCGCTAATGCCCGATTTACACGATTAAATCGGGCATTATGCCCGATTTACACATCGACAAGTACAGTAGCGAGTTAAGTAGTATTTTAAGATTAAGTTGATTTAAATAGAGTTCCATCCTATTTTTTGGCGAGTTAAGTACGAAGTAGCCCCGTCTCTCGCGTCTCGCCAACTTAACTTGCCAAAAAATAGGATGGAGATCTATTTAAATCAACTTAATCAGCAACTTACTACTTAACTCGCTACTGTACTTGTCGATGTGTAAATCGGGCTTTAACGTACAAAGACAACTCCCGCACTTACCCTGTGTCTGTGGGACTTACAGTAGTTGGTGAGACTCAAAAAACATCCGGACTCAGGACAGTTGTTTATGAATCCATGTGGTTCTATGAAATAGATGTACAAAACTTAGTTCAACCCCACGAAGACGTAATATGCGTGCCCACTTCAAAGAAGGACCCATTAGCACCCCTGTTCTAATGCCCGATTTACACATCGACAAGTACAGTAGCGAGTTAACTTGCATCATTGGCGAGTTAAGTCACTTTTTGCGTGTGGACGGCAAAAGCGAGTTAAGTAGTAAGTTGCCGATTAAGTTGATTTGAATACAGCTCGATCCTATTTTTCGGCGAGTAAAGAACGAAGTAGCCCCCTCTCTCGCGTCTCCCTCACCCCGCCGGCTCGGCGCACGCAGCGCCCGCCGTGTAGACGGGCGAGTTTAGTACAGTTCACAAGTTTGTCGTATTCTTTTTTGTGTGTTTTTCTATGTATATTGTGTACGTATTTATAAAAGTATTTAAGTATATTTATGCGTTGTCTAGTACACATAGTACAAGCTCTGGTTATTTTGGGACTAGATGGCGTTGTGTGAAAGTGTGAGGAATATTTGTTTTTTATTATTCTATACTTTTTATTAAAATTTCATTTTTAATGTGTTGCATGTTCAGTGTTAATACTATTTCTCGTATAATAGCGCGTAAATTGGTATTCAATTGTTCAATGTCCATTTTATCGATTAAAATAACCGTAAACAATCTCAGGCGACGCACGCACGACGCGACTAGTCTTCGTCTCTGATCGGCAACTTATGAGCTGTACTCGCCTACGTGTGAACTGTACTTACTACATAACTGTCTATTTTTTTAACTCGGCACTGTACTTGTCGATGTGTAAATCGGGCATAAGGTTTAACTCTCTTTGTAAATAACAGTATTGTGATCATGGCCGTTGAAATTTAGAGCAAAGTGCTTTTCAGTATCCTGAAAAGAGCAAATCGGTGCTTCACACCAAGACAGCGCGGCTAAAGCTGTTAAAAATACGACCACATGAAGAGTAAGTAGGTACTATTCACACTTCCATATTAACCCCTACTTTAATCCCTTTAAAGACGCACTGTCTTGTTAGTATTAGTGTATAATCTATGCACTGTTTCCATTATCGATGATCGTGATTTCACGGCCACCTTGAAGTCGTTTTACGAGGGCACCAACAAAAATAAATCAGGAAATGTCAAATATAAAGTCACAGCTTAGTGGCTCATTATACCTACATCGATTCACTTTATACCTACGTGTATGAAACAAACCCTATGCCAATTATCTGTACCTGTTAGTAGACCTAGATTACCTCCCTATCAAGTATCACTGAAATAGGCCTTGCAGTGTTACATTTGAACTGGTGCGAATACTTACCTAAATCTAGTGTTCATAGTTATTTATTTTGGCAACAATAGAAAACAATTGAACTAGCGTAACCTGTCAATCTGTGTAAGGGTTATTTTTACGTTAGCAACTGTGTGCGGTCGCCAACTTGAACAAATTCTTTATTATCAAAAATATCGTCGCAGAGTGGAGAGTTCTTAAGCAAGTAGGTCAGGTATACGTAAAATATTGGTAAGTAACTAGACTTCTTACACTGCACATATATCTACCGAAACGCAGTGTAAAACTACTAATATGTACTACGTACTAGAGATGACATCCCGAACAAAATTTTTGCTCCATTAACTGAGGTGCATGCACTTCAGTTGTCTCAGTCGACATCATAGATAAGAATAAGTACTTACGTAGTCGACATTTGAACCTAGTAGCGGGAATGCACGACGTTTAACCCTTAGCTGGTATCGTTAAAAAGTGCAACGTAAGTGGTATCGGGTCAAAAGTGACCCCGATGAGGTGAGTGACATATTATGTGTAGGTATATAAATATTAAAAAACATTTACATAGATTAAACTTTACTTTTATTTAGGAAAATATCACTTATATTATTAACATAAGATAAATTTTTTGTTAGGACTAAATAGTTTTATATAGGTACCTATAGATGTTAATTGTCTGTGATTACTCTCTTCTTCTTTATGCTATGCATATGTATAAGGAACTATGTCGGTTGCGGGTCGGCTTTTCTCTGTGAGTAAAAATGAATATTAATTACACTGATTAACTCTAAGATGTTGTTTATTTGGACGCCCCAATATTTCCCTGTATCACTCTAAGAGGTTATGGGCCCAGAGTGCGAAAAGAAAAATAAATTCCGAGGGCGAAAGCAAAAGCTAGATCCATATAGAAAATGGCGTCTACTAGTACAGAAAAATTTCCACAACTAAAACCGGAAAACTTTAATAATTGGATCTATAGAGTTCAGTGTATATTGGATGAAAAACAGTTAATGCATACTATAAATACAAACGACGAAACAAAATGTAAAAGTGAAGAGTTTGTGAAAGAAAATGCCAGAGCAAAGAGCATAATTGTAAAATGCATTCCAGATAAATACTTAAATGTAATAAAAGGTTGTGAAACTGCCAAAAATATGGTAGAAGTTCTGAAAAATATGTTCGAGAGGAAAAGCATCATCTCAATCATACATTTAAGGCGCAAGTTACTTAACCTCAGACAGTCAAGTCAGGAAAAACTTGAGGACTATTTTGAAAAATTTGAAAGCATCATAAGAGAACTTGAATGTAATCAGGAGAAGTTAAATGACAGGGACAAAATCGCATGCTTACTAACAGGTTTGGACTCAAAATATGACACAGTAATAACAGCCATAGAGTGTAATAGCGATATGTCAGGTGTGTCAGCAGACATAAAATTAGATTTTGTGAAACAGCGACTTTTGGATGAAGAACTAAAATTGAACGAAAAGAATTCAAACATAAATTCAGGTACAGAAACAGCGTTTGTAACATGTAATAAATGCAATAAACGTGGTCACATTGCGAAGTATTGTTGGTCCAGTCGAGGACGTGGCAGCAGTAACAACAGAGGCCGAGCAAGAGGATATAAAGTTTATCAGAACACACAGCCTAAACAGCAATATGAAGGAAGTTTAGAAGCAAATACAGCTTTAAGACAGAGTGATTATACATTTATATCGACTTGTAATGAAAATTGTTATTCTGTTAGATCAAACTTAAATAATAATGAAACTACAAATATTGAATGGGTGATAGATTCAGGTTGTACAGAGCATTTAATTAATGAAAACTTTGAAAAGTACATGTTTAATATTCAAAAACTTGAAATTCCTATGAAAATTTATATTGCAAATGGTAATTATATTTTAGCTGAAAAGAAAGGTTCTATTAAAATGTTTAATAATTATTCAGAAATAAGCTTGGTGGCACTAATTATAAAGAAACTAAGTTTTAATTTGTTGTCAGTAAAACAATTGGTAAATAAAAATCATATTATCAAATTTCATAAAAGCAATGTAATTATTCAAAAAGAAAATACACAGGATTATTTGAAAGGTATACTTGAAAACAAATTGTTCAAATTAAAATTAGGAATATGTTTAAGTGCTGTATGTAATAATGCTTTAACTTCAGATGATTTGTGGCATCGTAGGCTTGGTCATTTAAACAGGAGATGTCTACGTAAAATGAGTCTCCCAGCGAGTAGTAAAACATGCACTCCTTGTATACTAGGTAAGTCCACTAGATTACCCTTTGTTCCTGTAACCAGACCAAGATCAACTCATATAGGCGAGTTAATTCACACTGATGTTGCCGGACCAAGTAGAGTATCTGGAATTAACGGTGAGTTATATTATCAAGTTATTATTGATGATTATTCGCATTTTTGTGTAACCTATGTATTGAAAAATAAGAGTGAAGCTACTTCAAATGTTATAGATTATATTAGAAAATTTGAAACACAAACAAACACCAAAGTAAAGAACATTAGATGTGACAATGGTGGTGAATTTAAAAACCGTAAATTAGATGATTTTTGTAAGCAAAAAGGTATAGTTACACAATACACTTTACCTTACTCACCTCAGCAGAATGGTGTATCTGAGCGGATGAATCGTACTCTGTATAATAGAGCACGGACATTACTGTTAGAAACAGGACTTCCAAAACATTTGTGGAGTGAAGCTATAATATGTTCTACTTATCAGTTAAATCGTTGTCCATCATCAGCTATAAACTTCAAAACTCCTGCAGAAATTATGTATGGCAAGAATGATTTGTCGAGATTAAAAGTGTTTGGTAGTACATCATGGGTAGTTACAATGCCTAGACATGGTAAACTTGACCACAGAGCAAGAGAAATGTATATGGTAGGATATGCACCTAATGGATATCGCATGTGGGATCCTGAAATAAATGAAGTAATAGTGTCTCGTGATGTAAGAATGGATGAGAATAATTTTTGCTACAAAGAAAGAAAAGATAATAAAGATCTCTATAATAAAAATGTAGAAGAAAGTTCGGATGATGATGAAGAACGAGAAAAAGGTATAGATAAAAACAAAGAAGCTAAAGTATGTGAGAAAAATTATGAACAAATGAGAGAAATAGAGATAGAAACAAGTAGACCACAACAAAAAGAAAATGAAAACATACAAAACCAAGAAAGTTCACAACAACAAATCTTTAAAAGGTCTGAAAGAAACAAGAAACAACCAAGCTATTTAAAGGATTATATTTTGGAAGAAGAGTTTGCTGATTGTAGTGATATGTCTAATATAGCATACTGTCTTATAAGTGATTCTGATCCATTAACATACAGAGAAGCTATAAACAAAGGAAAAGAATGGGAAAAAGCAATAGAAGCTGAAATTAAGTCATTAGAAAGTATGGAAACATGGACAGAAGCAGAACTACCAAAGAGTGAAAAAGCTATTGATACAAAATGGGTGTTTAGAACCAAAAAAGATGATAACAAGAAGGCAAGACTTGTGGCTAAAGGTTTCCAAATAAATAACACATATAATGTGTATTCACCTGTAGCTAGAATGTCTACAATCCGAATGATGTTTAGTTTTGCAATACAAGAAAATCAACAGATGAAACAGTTTGATGTACCAACAGCATTTCTTAATGGTGAACTTAATGAAGATGTGTACATAAAACCACCTGAAGGAGTGAGAGTAGAAAAAGGAAAAGTATTAAAACTCAAGAAGGCTCTTTATGGTCTGAGACAAGCTCCAAAATGTTGGAATGAGAGATTTCACAACTTCATTACTGTACAAGGGTACGAACAATCTAAATATGACTTTTGTTTGTACATGAAAAATAAAACTTTACTTTTGATATGGGTTGATGACATACTAATACTAGGAAACGATAAAGAAACATCAAAAACAGTAGAGAAATTAAAAGAAGAATTTAAAATTAAAGATCTAGGAAATGTAAAGGAGTATCTTGGAATGGAAATTATTAAAGAAAATGGCAAAATTCAGATTAGTCAAAGAAAACTGATAGAAAAAGTAGTACTAAAATTTAATATGCATAATTGCAAAGGTGCACAAACTCCTATGGAAATTGGATTAAATATACAAGATGAAGACGTAATAACAAATGTACCGTATCGCGAACTGATAGGATGTCTAACATATATCTCCACTACGTCAAGACCAGACACAACATTTGCCACATCATTTTTAAGTAAATATTTAGATAAGCCAACCAAGACATTATGGATAGCGGCTAAAAGGGTATTAAGATATCTAAAACAATCTTCAAGTAAGTATCTAACATATACTAGATCCGACAAGGAATCATCTTTAATAGCCTTTACTGATGCAGATTGGGCAAGCGATAAACAGGACCGTAAGAGCGTAAGTGGTTGTGCTATTTATCATAATAATAATTTAGTATCATGGTTTTCCAAAAAGCAACAAACAGTCTCATTATCTTCAGCAGAGGCGGAGTACATAGCAGCTGCAATGGTGTCTTCAGAGTTGATTTATCTTAAAGGAATACTTACAAATTTTAATTGTTATGCTGACACACAGCTCTTAATAGATAATCAAAGTGCCATTCAAATATTTTATGTAATGAAAATAGTAAGAGAACAAAGCACATAGATATCAAATTTCATTTTATAAAAGACTGTGTAAATAAGAATATGTTTTCTATTTCATATGTGCCCACTAATGAAAATGTTGCAGATATGTTTACTAAGTCATTGTCAACTGTAAAACATAACTATTTCCTGAATAAGCTTCAGATTCAAGTGTAAGACTTTATGCAAGAATATAATGTTATTGTTTATGATATATAACTAGTTGTAATAATTAAGTGATAATTTAATTGACCACATGATTGTTTAAGTTAATTTCATTGTTCGTTTTGTGTTATAAGACTTTATATTGAATTAAGTTATGTTTAATGGGCAATATCAAATGGTCATGTAATTTAATATTGAGAGGGGGTGTTAGGACTAAATAGTTTTATATACCTATAGATGTTAATTGTCTGTGATTACTCTCTTCTTTATGCTATGCTTATGTATAAGGAACTATGTCGGTTGCGGGTCGGCTTTTCTCTGTGAGTAATAATGAATATTAATTACACTGATTAACTCTAAGATGTTGTTTATTTGGACGCCCCAATATTTCCCTGTATCACTCTAAGATTTTTAACTAATTTTAACAAGAAATCACGTTTTTATTTATAAAATTGCTAACATCTATTTTTTTCTTTGACTCTACTTTAGGTATTGATTTTAATATAAAAACTGAAAATAACTTTCTGTTCTATATTAAAATCGTTTTCTTTAAATAATAAAATAAAAATAAGAAACTTCTTCTGAGATCACATTTTTATTTATTTATTTATTTATTTATAAAATAACATAAGCTTACAGTTTACACCAAAACGCTTACATTAAAGAGACTAATTAGCTATTGTTAACAATCTATACAATTTTTAACTAAAATTATATATTTCACAGAATAAAATTAATAACAAAAAAATTACTAACAATAAAAACGAAAAATAGAAACAATTTAAGTATTTATCCTAAGCTAAATCAATAACACTCAACTTATCCAATTTATATATACCTAAGCACTGTCAACGACATTAAAATAATTAACAAAAATAAACAAAATTATTATAACAATATAAATAGTGCATTACAATCATTATGCATTTAAATATGTCATTACTTGCTTAGCAAACTGACTTTCCTCGTCAAAGAACAGATCAGCATCTGGACATTGTTGCAAAAACTCATTTATAAGAGTAATAGCTCTACCGGTAGGACAAGTAGTGGCACTTTGTAGCCGCCAGGATGGAGGCCAGGTAAGAAGTCGATGCTGTCGCCGTCCAGAGCCACGGACGTAGTTGTTTGGCACACAGAAACAGATGCACTCACGAACAGATTGGTTATCTACCTTGTTGTTGAGTATTTGATAGTAGTGGATGACATGCACATATTGTCGTCTAAGCTCAAGTGTTTCCAAGCCTGTCATTCCACAAACAAACTTAGAAGGGTAAAGAAATGGGTAGTAACCATATACGCGTTTATATAGACAACGGGAAAATTTGCGTTGTACTCGTTCTATCATAAGACTATATGATTGTTCGTGCGGACTCCAAATTATGGCGTTGTACTCTAGTTTAGTACGAACATAAGCGTTGTAGAGCAATGTTAACACTTCTATATTTTTAAAAAGGTACGACATTCTGATTATAAATCCAAGTGATTTATTGGCGGCTTTGCATGTATTTTTAATGTGATCGTGAAAATTCAATTGGTTGTCAAAGGTTAAACCTAGATCGCGTATGGTTACGACTCGTTCAAGTGGGGTACCCGTTAGTTCGTATATCCTTGTTATTGGAGAGCGAGAACGAGAAAAGGTTATAGTTTTACATTTTGTGGGGTTAAAGGATAGTTTATTTTTTTCACTCCACTCAGCAACCGCGTTAATATCCAATTGTAATGCTTCACAATCACTCTCATCACTGACAGCTAGGTATAATTTAAGAGAAGACAAGACATGTAAATAAAAATTTGACAACTTAAGCAGCATCCGTCAACCGCCGCACCCCGCGACCACATGGGATTACCTTGCTTGATGCGCGAGAGTGTAGGTACAGTCAGCCCCAAAAGTCGCTGAAAACATTTTAAATTCCAAAACTGCTGAACACTAAAAGTGGCATAAGTCAGTGTCGCGACAAGAGTACAAAATAAGCTTAACGTACAAAACGACCATAACACTCTGCACACGGTTATTCCAAAAGTAGCTGCACATGGGTATTTCAAAAAGTATCAGCACACGGGTATTTCAGAAGTATCGATGTTGCCAACTCGTGCAGTATACGGGAGCCGCGCATGACTGAACGGCAACGTCGCCCGCTGCGTCGCTCATCTGCGGTCGAGTTTCAGTGTAGTTGTAGTGAGCGATTTTGACAGTAGACAAAAGTCAAGCCAATTTCAAAGCGGAATACTACATTAACAATTTCATCAAAACAGTTGTCAACACGATAGCTTTGCTTGTATAGAGCTTGGGTGAAAAGAAAACAGCTCTGGTTCGATCCTGAGGAACGGATTACTTTTTGTGTTTTTTTATTTTTTCTTATTTTGTTTTCTACTATTATTATTCAATACAAGCTGTAACCCGCGACTTCGTTTACGAAAAAAATGTATATTCGACAATTAAATTAAATAATTTAATTAATAAATAAATTAAATGGCTTTATCACCTCTAGAGTTAATTTTAGTTGCATGTCATAAAACTATTAAGTTAAATGTCGCACAACAGGGAGCACTTCTTCTTACATAACATTTCAACTCATATCATCGAATCTCCGAAAATGTTTCTCATACAATTTAAAGTCATAATGATCATTCTTCATTAAATTAAAAATTAAATAAAAATACTATTTAATTTTCAATTAAAAATTAAAAATAATATTTTAACTTTATTAAAATACCTGTGAACAGTGACGGTGAATTTAAGTTACTTGTTTTTTTGAGATAAAATACAATAAATAAAAAATAAAAAAACCAAAAAAAATACTTGGCACAACCCGGTTTCGAACGCACGTCTACTTCATCAAAGTCGAGTGTTCTATACCTTAACCGCTCGCTTGCTTCTGGTAGCTATAGTTACCAAAACAAAACGCCGAACTTTGCTTCTGGTAGCTATCGCTACCAAACTTTTTTTTCTATTTAACGACTTTAAACTCTATTTTGTAGTCTACAAAGTCCATTCGAAACGTTTTAAATTTATAGAATGATAGTTTGTCTACCAACTGAATGCAAGTTTGCAACATCACCAGAGAAATTTTTATTTTTATTTTAATGTTGAAATTTATAGTCGCCATATTGTAAATTCTGTGTTAGTGCATGCTCCGAAGTAAAAATGCCGTAAATTTACTAATTAATTGTTTATTAATAAGTGAAAGGTAATAAATTAATCTAGAAAACATTTCCTATGATATTTTAAAAGAATATTTTAGTATGATTCAAGTGAAATGTGTTAAATTCAATAATTCCAACGTGTACTTGAAGCCGGTAAAATTAGCTAAACTTTAAACTTTGGACTTCAATAAAATATTATACATATACTTTTTGTAACATTAAAAAAACATAGATTTTTTTGTTATATTATTGTCTATCTAAAACAATAAACAATATTTACGGGGGGCACTTGAAGCGATGGCAAATTAAGTTTTAATGAGAGAAGCCGCGCCGTGTTTATGCGTTAAATTTCGTGAGCAAAGTTCGACGACTTTTTCAAAATCGTAAGCAAGCGAGCGGCTAGGCTATTGAATCTCAGTGAATTGTGTTGAAATTATGTATCTATTCCAACGAGTAAACATAATAGACACTAGTGTTCAGCTACTTAGCTTTTTTGACATGAGTAGGGCATTCGACTTTGTAAAGCATGATCTACTGCTGCATAAGTGTAATCTGTATGGCATACGCGGTACTGCCCAAGATTGGCTGAAAAGCTATCTTATTGATAGAGAACAATTTGTTGAAGTTACCAATATTAATTCAAAAAATGAAGAGGTGACTTTCAAATCGAACATAAGACGGAATAGAGTAGGTGTTCCCCAAGGAACCATACTTGGCCCACTTCTTTTTCTTTTGTACATTAATGACCTTCCATCTGTAACAGAATATCAATCAATTTTGTACGCTGATGACATTTCAATAATAATACCTAATAATTCTAATTCAAATTATAACAATTTACTAAATGAAACTATTAATGGAATAATACAATGGCTAAGCCAAAACAATTTAACTGTAAATATAAATAAAACGAAATACATCCAATTTCATAATAGGGGAGGTAAAAAGCTAGACTTACAATTGAAATACAAAGATCAAACCTTGATGGAGGTCAGTGAAGTTTCTTTTCTTGGTGTAAAGCTAGATCACAATTGTAATTGGAAGGGACAGGTGGAAAACATTTGCAATAAAATTAATAGATTTGTCTATGCACTGTGGCGATTAACTAAAATTTCTAACAAAGAAACAGCACTTCAGGCTTACCATGCATTTGTAGTATCGTCACTGAGATACGGCCTTGTGTTGTGGGGAAACGCGGTAAATATAAATAGAGCATTCATAGCACAAAAACAGTGTATAAGAGCCATTTGCAACGTAGCCCCTTGGGTGTCCTGTAAGCCTCTATTTCAAAGACTTTCATTGTTGACATTACCATGTCTCTATATTTTTGAAATATGTGTTTTTGTTAGGAATAATAACAGGTTGTTTCGTTGTAAGAAGGATGTGGTCCAGTTCCATACACGATATCCGAACAACCTAGTATTGCCTCCAATAAGGACAGATGTATGCAGTCGTAATAGTTACGCAATGGCAGTTCGTATATTCAACCACCTTCCACATGACTCTCGGGACTTACCCATCAATAAATTTAAAAAACAATTATACAAGTGGCTTGCTGAACAATGTTTTTATTCCGTAGAAGAATACCTTAATTATAAGTTAAAAAAATAATATAACAATTTTGTGTTACTTGTTTGATATTATGCTATTTTTTGTTAATTAATTTTATTATTGTAAATGTATTTAGTACAATTTCATTTATGCATGTAATTTATTAATAATTGAAATATTTGTATGCCATGAATATAAGATGGCAAATGTGTTGGATATCCTATTTTATAACACCTATGTACAATACCACATTTTACAAATAAATGATTCTTGATTCTTGATACTTTTGGAACACTAGTGTTCAGCTACTTTTGAAATACCCGTGTGCAGCTACTTTTGGAATAACCGTGTGCAGCGTGTTATGGTCGTTTTGTACGTTTAGCTTATTTTGTACTCTTGTTACAACACTGACTTATGCCACTTTTAGTGTTCAGCAGTTTTGGAATTTAAAATGTGTTCAGCGACTTTTGGGGCTGACTGTACTTAAACTGCATAGTTATGAATAAAATCAAAAGCTCTTGGGGTCAATTTAGACCCCAATACCAGTTAAGGGTTAAAACGTCGTGCAAAACGTCGTATTGTGCAATGTAGCTTGAAAATTGGAGCACACATTTTCTTCGGGTTGTCTTCTCTAGTACGTAGTACATACCTCAATGATATTTATGTGGATATTAGAGTGAGAGAATAACCAAATACCCGTAAAGAGGTTTGTTATGGTCAACTGACAAAGCCATTTCAAAGTCTAATGGTAGGTCAAGTAGCTACATCGTTGGCTGTGTTTTTTGTTTGGTATTTAATTTTATAAGTTGACCGAATTAAAGTCGTTGTAGATGGCTGCAAAGATGTCTTTTTATTAAAATCCATTTCGTAGTTTTTACGTGAAAGAGTAACAAAGATTCATCCAAACTTACAAACTTTGGTGTATAAAATATTAGTGGCGGGATTTGTCCCTTTTTGATCACAATGTCTACAACGTAAAATGACTTTGAAGGATTACGCATAAAATGCATATTGACTAAGTAGCAAAATAACTTACTTTTAAAATGGCTTTGAAGCAAAATGCCTCAAATCAATATCTCTAAAGTGTTTTGCCTAATTTGCAATACACCTGCATTGTTTATTGTCTATGCAGCATAATCTCTCAAAAATTAAAACGACTATAAAGGTTAATACACAATACGCTATAGGACTAAGAATCATAATTCATCACTATAAAAAACGACGATAAATCAAATTGCCTCAAATTACCTCAAATTAATAATCAACGTAGTTTTTTATATATGGTTTGTATACAATCACTTTAAGAAATTCTGTTCTTCTGTCGTTACAGAAGGACAAGATTTCTACGCCCTAGATAATATGTCATCACAATTAAATATTCTAAACCAATAATCCTTTTATTCCTTTTGCTACCTGAAGAATTAGGTTGTAAATAATTGTTAACATTCGTGAATTGGACCATTGCTTGTACTTTTATTTGATGTAATTTGGAGCATTTAAGAGTTCTGGTCATAAAACTACTAAGATGTTTTGCATTTTAGGTATTTTGGATTTCAAGTCACCTTCACATAAAGGTATTTTACTACAAAGACGTTTGACATTAAAGTCGCGTTACTTCGTAGCCATTGTGATGTTCAACTATTTTACTACAAAGTTATTTTCATTTAAAGGTGTATTAGTACTAAGTCGTTATGATTTGAGGCATTTTGCTTAGAAGCCATTTTAAAAGTGAGTTATTTTGCTACTTAGTCAATATGCATTTTATGCGTAATCCTTCAAAGTCATTTTACGTTGTAGACATTGTGATCATAAAGGGATTTGTCTTTCACACGTGACAAATTGCCAAGCTACACAAAAAAAATTGTTCAAGTTTTGCCTATTTGAAGAAAGTTTCCCAGAGTGTACAAGAGTATTTTTCAATAATGAAGGAACGCAGTTTAGCTGATTATGGTTCTTGAGCAGTTATGCGTATAGTATAGAACATTTAAATCTTCATGGCATTTTAAATGGATGTTGTTATTGTTTTTTTCACATCACCTAACGAAGATGTAGAAAGTATATTTAAAGTAAATGATATATTTTGCCTGTACAAATAAGTTCACACTAATGTTCCGGAAAAGTGTTATCTCAAGCTGTTCATTCATATAAACTTGTATTATCTTATTATTTTAAAGGGTAAGCAGACATCATACTTTCAGGAAATCAAAAGCAAAACAAATCGTCTCAAGTTTTGGATTGTGCACCAACCATAATAAATTACAGTTGTCAAATGTCATTATGTTGTGAAACAAACGAATTTGACAAGCACAGAGTAAATAATGATCTAATTCTATACGTGTTTGTCAGTTTTCGCTTTCGCTACGAGGATTATTGAATAGGAATTATTGCAATTTTTTTTTCTTAACCAGCAGTGACGTAAATTCGAGTTATTTACATTCACATTACCTTAAATGAATGTATTACATGCATTGATTTACAGTAAATCAATGATTACATGTGATTCTATGAACGATCTTTGATTTCTATTCTTTTAACATTTTGTGTACTGTGTTTAGTGATAAGTGTTATCAGAATTAATTGCTGTCTTTATCAATCGTTCTACAACTCAGTTCCTTTCGTAAAATTTAGAAGATTCAATATTTTATAACATTTTAAATCCAAAATGGCATTATCAAAACCTATTATGAATCTAGTGGCCTCTTATTTGCAAAATTTGTATATGCATCCCATAAAAACCAAAGCTATTACAAGGTAAGTGTCCGATTCTGTAAATATTTATTCATATAAGACTTTAAATGACGTTGTTAAGTTTATGTTCAAAGTTTAGTCCAAAGGTTAACTTGTTTCTTGATTTATATAAAGTCAGTAATAATGATATGTAATGCAATTCTTATATAAAATTGATAAGTACTTAGTCTTTCCATAAATATAGTTAGGTATAAGTTATAATACTGGTGTTTTCTGCAGCATTAAACTTTTTATTAGTTTAAATACTTACAGTCAGCTATCAATAGAACATAAAATTATACTATTTTGCCAGTTTCATGCTGATCAGGGCTTGCTGACTCTCATGCGCTTAAAAGTAAACCATACTCTATAATCTATCTTTTATCAAAATCCAGTACCTATAGCAAGATGATGGTAAATTTTCCAGTTCAATGAACTAATTTTTGTTAGTTCAACCACCCTTACTACCACGGAACAAAAATCAAGCTTACTACATTGAACTTTATTACCCTATTTTAAGTCCTGTTAAAAAGACTATTGTTTGTATTGGATGCCTCCTCCAGAATCATTCTTGAATACACTTCTTGCTAATTAGCCCCACTAAAGTAACACTTATGTGTACCAAGATGTAGTTGAGGTTCTACAGGTATTTATACATATAGTCAATTTACTTTTTAAAACATTCAACTTGTTTATATTCATAGATGTACTACTCTGATCCCAATACTGAATACTTTACCAAGTTTATTGATTGACCTCATTGCCAGTATCTCCATCATGTGGTACAATATATTTAATGTTAACCAACAAATTACCAGAGAGACTAAACCACTGACCCTTTTGAAAGGGTGGGCACAGCCAAAGCAGATGTAGAGCCTCAATATATTGAGTTAACTTTTCACTAATGTTTACACATTTATTTTTAGTTGTGTTGTGGGAACTGCTGGCAGTGTGGCTTCACAACTAGTTGCTGGTGATAGAATCAGGCTAGATCCAATATTAGCCTTTGCTTCATATGGGTATGTATTAATAAAAACAAAACATTGTTTTCAGAACTGATGTTTGATGTGATCTTTCCTCTTCCAGAATCTGTTGTTTATACAGAATAAAGTATTTAATTATCCTTATTGGTCAACTTAATTTTAATAAAATTTTGAACTGAGCTATGTGTTAAGGTAAAACATACCTCATTGTATTCATTTTTGTTACATTAATGATATTTCCTTAGCATAGGTATACCAATAGAATTTATATACTCTTCAGCACAGAATGTAATAAATGAATTAATAGTAACCTGCATGTCAATTCTCATTCCATAAAATTGTTAAAAATTCGGTTAAGTTAACTTTAGTTGTCAAATTGTCACACTGTAAATAAAACTTTCACAACCATAAAAGATGACAATTGCAATAGCAAAAACAAGACAATTGGACAACTAAAAGTTAACTTAACCGAATTTTTAGGAACGAGAATTGACATGCTGATCTCATTTCATGTGTTACGTTCATTCTTCCTTGAGAAAACAAATACAAAATTTAATATTTGTTAGTTTTATTTTAATAACATAATGAAATATTTCTAAAATTTATTTTATCTTTTCAGATTATTATTTGGAGGTACAATTCCTCACTACTTCTATGAATTACTTGAGAGTATATTCCCAGAGGACATTGTAGCATTCCCACTAGCAAAGAAAGTTATATTTGAGAGAATGATATTTGCACCTGTGATGCAAGCATTTTCTTTGTACACATTGGCAAGATTGGAAGGAAAGAATCACGCAGCGGCCTTGAAACAATTATTTGCATTGTACTGGCCTATTTTAGAAGCTAACTGGAAATGGCTTACATTATTCCAAGTTATTAACCTTGCATTAGTACCACCAATGGTAAGTTGATATTTAATTTCTTATACAAAAACAGTACTTTCTACATTGCACTTATCTATTCATGCATATTTCACATATTGTTAGCATAAATTATATATTACTAGTTTAGGTGGTAATTAGTTTAGGGGATACTGTAAATGTGTGTTTTTAATTTAGCATTCCAATTTACTGTTTTTTTTTAAATGTGTACTAAACTTTCTTATTGTCTTTACAAATCATTCAGTTCATTACTACCCATAGTTTTTCATTAAACTATTTCTTTTTTTTAATAAAATCATATGTTTGATGTTTCAGTTGAGAGTACTCTTCATGAATTTCGTCGGATTTGGTTGGGCAATGTTCCTGGCGACGAAAAGGCGTCAACAGAGCCAAAAGAAGAACTGATCTATGAATTAATACTCAACACAAGGTGGAGGGTGCTAATATATTTCTGTGATTTAAGGCTTGTACACAGTTCACATTATTTCTGATAATTTGATCATCGTAACTAGTTGACAAGCGAAGTTGACCTTTGTGACGTGCTTGCCCCGTTATCATGTTATTTTAGTCCGAATTCTAAAGTAATATTAGTTCAAGATATATTTCCTTGAGCATGTAAAAATATTGTGTTAATGGGCTTATTACATTACGTAATAATGTTGAATAATGTGCCTTTACTATAATTACTTGTTGTTATTTAATCTAAATTTTATGTTGGTAGGTGGTATTAGCATTTCGTTATCTGCTATTATGCTCTATCTTGCATAATACGACTTGAAACTAGTGAGGCAAATAAGTATATAATCTTATCGGTATTTATTATATATGTAGGTATGACAACGATTATAATCGCTATAATTATAGCTGCTAAACAACATGGAAGGGAACAAATTAGGTTTAAGGAATATTTTTTACATAAAAAAATTCATTGTATCTGTGTAATTTATTTGACAACAGCAATTGAATCCAATATTTATTTAGATTTATACTTAAATACATGTTTTATTTTCGGATCATCTATTACTATGTCGTTCTAAATAATATCAGCAAAATCAATTCTTATACAGTGCATTTAAGAGATTTGTAGATACAAATCAAATGTATATAATAATTATTTTGTATATTCTGATGTTTTATAATAAACTGTTTTAATGGTATCTTGAGTATTATTCATTATCTCACATAATTATTGCTTATTCATTATTGAAACTATCGGTTTCAATTGTATTACAACACATTTTTTTATATCACTAACATACTATATTATATAAAACATAAATAATTTAAACCTTTTTTTTCAATAAATTACAAAGTGACTAGAAATAATTTGTACGGTTAATAAATAATTATTGCACATAAAATAAAAGCAATAAATAGTAATTACTAAATGTTTCGACTAGAATAGTTACGTATGAAAATAATAATAATTTAATAACAAAATAAATTACCAACAAATAAAAAGTTAAATAAATTAAGAGATCATTTCCTATAAGGAATGTATATGATAGCACATTTGACTAGATAAATTATCTTATTCTAAGTTAGACAAAACATTGATCAAAAATTCAATTTGGCCTATTACCTATGTCACACAGTTTCTATATACATTTTGACCAAATACAAAATTTTAAGTTACATTGTGAATATGAATGTTCTAAAAATAAATAAGTGCGATGTTATATGGTGAAATCTATTTTAAAACATTCAAAGCGCTTTTTATTAAATCCTGTGTGATCAGATTTATTAGCAAACAAACTACTTTTGTTACTAAACCGCGAGGAAGTGCCTCTCATATCTAAAATTCCTTAGTAAATTAAATGCAGTCTCTCCACAAATTCCTTTTTCTTACTCTCCTTCATACCAGCAATAGGGCCACATAAATATAATAACTGTTTTCACTAAAGGGAATATTGTGTAACTGACCAGCATTGTAAATAGGAATGTAAAATGACATAAGCTTCCTGTGTACCTAATATAAACAACCGGCGATGGGTTTATTCGCAAGAGTACAAAATTCCTTAATCGTGTTTTTTTTATTGGTAACAGAATCAACGCTGATACCTATAAACTTCTTTTAATCATTCGATGTTGTCATAAGAAAGGTTTCATATATTTCATCCCTTGAAGTAGGGACTTCAAAGGATGAAATATTAAACCGCATAATGCTCTTGTCTGCGGAAACCTACAGTTACACATATTTTTGACAAGTTGCTCAACCTATTCTTGGTTTGGTTTATCGCCGTTAATGTGTATGTTACCATATCATGTTAAACTATGTTCATTCAACGGCATGCTCATAAATACCTACAACAAACTATTTGAAACAATTTACAGCTCTATCAATGCAACGTAAACAGATTATAATTGCATTTTTTTGGCTATAGTCTAATGATTTAAGTACTTTTAAATTAAATTTGTCACTTGTATGTATTGGCAGCGTAGTTATTTTTGAGTCTTTTGGTAGGTACATAGTTAATTTAAATATGTAAAATTATAAGATAGGAAATTTGATAAATAGGTTATCCTCATTGCATGATACATCCTAATCATAAATATACAGTGCGCGCCAATTTATTTTGTTGCCCTGAAGCTAGTTATAAGAAAAGTTCGCTCATGTACAGGAACAATGAAAACTCCCGCCAATTAGTTCCAAAATGGCGTCTACTCAGCCATTTACAACAACTTCAAGCCAGTAAAATTAGTTGGCACGTACAGTAAGTTATATGTTAAGTAGGTATGTTGATATTATGCAATGAATCGCGTAATTTGGTAACAAAAGCGGTTTGTTTGTCTTGATTGCTATTCTCTCTCTTCCCGCGGAGACCTTGACCAGCTGCGTTGTGATGATCTGCTGCTGTAACTTGTCGATGGTGTAGAGGGCGTCGGTCGTCGGTAGGGGATCGGACGCTTGCGCGCGCTGTTGTTAATGTGTTAGTTGTTAGTAACTATCATGAATGTGTATTAGTAAAGTTAGATTATGTAAATTAATACATGCTTCATAACATGAAACATGCGTAAGGATCGAATAGAATTTTTATGCTTTATGCATTCATAAAATTAAATGAATAAAAACTTTAAATGAGATAAAGACTTACCTTTTAAAAATATAACATTTCAATCAGCAAAATAATATCACTCAAAAGCTAACTACTAAAAAATGTGTACTTCGCTAGCTCGTCTACCATGCAGCAGCAATAATAAAAATAAAAACACAAAAATATTCACAATAAACTTTAATGTGATAAAAACAAACTGAATAATAATAATCTTGAAATATTATAAAACACTGGCATCGTGTTCTATAGCACACTGTCTACATCTGGCGGCGATTCACAATACTCCCAAATATTTGTCTATCTTCTTCTATATTTGAATTTGTTTGATGTGTACGTTAGATCTATTATGGGTGCGCTACGGAGAAAAAATACTTATTAATTATATTTAACTAAAGTTTTTACGGAACCTCTCTGGTATTGTGTTAAGTTTATTTTACAAAATTTCTTCTTCATACTTGCCCGCTAAAATGGCTATATAGATTAGTGACCTTTATTTAAAAAAAACATTGTTCATTTGTATGTAAAAACAGAAATTTGTAACCATATAATATCTATTTATGACTATAAATTCATTATTATTCTTAAATCTAGTAGCACACCTCATTAGCAAAATCGGTTGTTAGACGCACACACTCAAACACATTGATTAATTTATACTGACCAATGAAATGAGTATTTATATTATGTTTTCACAGCCAATACAAGAATTAATTTAAAATACATTGAATTAAGTTTGTAACCCAGCTGGTCTGACACAGAGTAATATTACACAAAAAAAAAACATTTCGCATTGTCTAAAAGATTAAAAGTTTTAAAAGATTAAAAGTTTAACCAACCAATTTTAATTCTAGATACAGAAAAATCTCTAAAACAAGAATTGTATTTACAATCAAATATCAGTTATTATCTTGTAAAAAATGTCCTATTCATTGTCTTGAAAACTAGTGAAACTAATTTAGCGCTTATTAGTGTAAAGACCTATTCTATAAATAAAAAATATGAGACCAAAAGTTTATCTACTTTCTATCGAGATCTCTAACATTAAAGCAAAATGTAATATTACCCTGAACCATACCAGAAAATAAGAAGATAAAGTAAATAGGTTTTAGGAATATATTAATGAAAAGTAGGTCTTAATACTTTACAATTACGTCACATTATTACTTAAGCTAAACCACACTAGCACAATCACTTCACTAATCGGAGCTACTACTCGTGTCTTCAGAACTCGTGCTATACTTTCGCGACTTTTTTCTATAAAGAAAACAAAAAAAAAATAGATAATAGGAAAATAAAAAGTTAATTCATACACCATATCATAAAGGAAACAGATCCAATAGAAATATAGACACGGTTAAAATTTTGTAAACTGATTTTTTTTTATCATGATCGAAATTAAACTTTTTAAATCTTCATGTCAAAGGATAGATATAATAAACAAACATAAAAATCAGTAATAATTTATTAGAGTTATAGGACCCGAATTTAATTATAAGTATTTCAAAAACCTCGTTAGTGTCATTTACAACAGTCAAAGCTTATAATGTAATAAAATGAAATTAATAAGATATCTGTAACTGAACGATATGACGTATGAAAATAAAATATCAAGCACACATCTAATAAAATTAAAATAAAACACTAAATAAGCGGCACACTGAAAAATGTTAGGCACACTGTGCATGCAATCATATTGACAAACATTTGATATATGTATTTATATTTAATAGAATTTCTGTACAAAATATATACAATATCATGTCAATTAGCGTAAACCTTCTGTGACTCTTTGCTTAATTAAGCCCATTTGTGGACCAGCACATCTTCGATCAAAATACTCTTTGTGCAAAACAGGAGCTTTTCATAAAATTAAAACGTTAGATTGTAAAGTTTCTTAACCTCAAACGCTGGCTAGACAGATTGGCACAATATTTTCAAACAACTTTTATTATAAAATAGAGCTGTGACGTTATATATTAATTCGTCACCAGTCAAAACAAGAACAATAACTTAATACCGTATCAATTCATTCTCCCTGCTTAAGATCATACACGTACATTGCGTGACAAATCTAAAGTTTAATGATAAAACGATAATATTTAATTATAAAACGATAATATTTAATTATAAAAGCGAGACTAATGAAATTGCACGTGATACATTTTAATCAATTAACTTATCCACGGACATTTATCAATTATATTTTATTAAGTCCTTTATAATTAAGTTTAATAAACGATAAAAAATCATAAGTACTTACTTAATTTTCAAAAAGTCACATTAATATAACAAATTTTACAAATATAAATTATCAAATGTCATCAATGATTGCAATAAGTCCTAAACGAAATACGAGTGCTTTTAAGATTCCCTGTATGGTAACGGTGAACAAAAAAAAAACACCAAAAAAAGGAATATCTACAAGATGTTGCCACACTATACATTAGTACCTCGTAATTCTCCGCCTATCCAAAAAGCTCGGAGAGCCGGCCCGCCTCGGTATGGAAGGCGACCGAGAGCGTGTGCGAGCTCGCGTCTCACTCGATCTACGGTAATCGGCGTACACGCCCGTCATTGTTCTGATCGTTACGTACGCATGCATGCATTCGATATGTTTTCGATTTTACATAGACAAACAGAAATATTTCTATGTTAATTATTTATCTTGAGCTTTTGAAATTTGTCGAGCTGTTTCTATTTGATGTGCTCATAATATTTTTGTTAAGAAAACTTTTAATTGCCAAATTTGTTTTATGTTATGGACAGTTACCAATATTTCCAAATAAAGAACTAAAAGTGCACAAGAGAAGTGACAATGGTACTAAATTCAATAATTAAAACATTTCAATAGATAGTTTTATGAATAGATAAGTGAAAGGCTACTATCAAACAAACCATAGTGCTTGTATGAAAACAAGATTAAATTTTACACTCAATGACCGAAATATAGTGTAAAGAAATTATTAAAAATTTCTTTACACTATATACAAGTGCGTAAATAATTTTCCCAAACAGCAACAGCTTAAAGATATTATAAGCATATTACAAATAGAAACAACTCCCTAACTTTCAGATATGTCTGAGATAATATCTATTATATTATTGAAATAAACATAATAAATTAAGTAGTGAAGATATAATAAAATAGTTATGTACCTTGAAGAACGTGTAGAACGCGAGGAACTGCGCGACGAACGCGAAGAACTGCGACTACTATACGAACTGGATCTACTTGAACGTGATCGTCTGAAATATTAAACAATAATAATGTATAGCCGATGTATTTATTAAAAGTAATCCTACTGATCTACTATGTTTTAAAGTAGTTGTGAAATTCCAAATGACACATTTTAGCGGAAAGGTAACGCTTTTCCTTAGGAGGAGTGATGTCCATACATCACTTGGTAAACAAATTGATAGGGTTTTGTGTCAAGTTCATCATATTGTTTGAACAGAAATAAAATATGCCAATATGGATGATATGACCAGATAGGGCGGTGACTTTGTATATTCTGTTACCACACCGAAATACATTAATCTTCTGTTAACTCCAATGGTTACCACCCATTTAATATGAAATTGTTGTTTGTCCTGATATTTTGATCATTGGACTTACATCTAAAAAGACGACTTTAAAAACTATAGGTAACTTCTCATTAGAAACCCTATATTCATCCGTTAGATTATCGTTAGTGTAAGTAGACCAAATTCTAAAAGACTGGATACTAAATATTTTTTTAAATAAACTTAGTTAAGTAAATATTTTAAGCGATGTCTTACCTAGACGAAGAATAAGATCGAGATCTGGAGTGGGAGGAGCGAGATCGCGACCTTGATCTAGTGCGGGACCTCGACGACTTGCCGCGAGACCGGGACTTGTGGGACCGTGACTTTGACCGCGATTTTGACCTTGATCGCCTCGACGAGGATCTCGACCAGGTACGTTTAGAATCACTACGGTCACGCTTCTTTAACTCTGTACCTTCTTCAGCTGGAGTTACATCTTTCTTGGGAGCCGGATTCACTTCTTCGCTTTTTTTTTCTTCGCTTTCAATAACCGGAGACTTTTCAACTACTTTTTCTACTGCAGGGCTTAAATCTGCTTTCTTTGATTTATCAGTATCTTTTTCTTTGTCTAGTGGCTTAGATTCACTACTTCCAGCTTGAGATGTTGAAGGGCCATTAGTCTCCTCATTTCGTTTTTTCTCCATAGATGCTTTAGCCAGCTGAGCAAGTTTTTCTTTAAGTCTGTTAAGTTCTTTGATGTCCAATTCTTCTTGTCGGTCCCTATCGTCCAATCTTAGGAAGTCGTCTTCTGAATCGTCATGTTCACTAGACGAGCTGCGCATACAAACTGCTCTTGGTTTATAGTTTTCGGCTAAATCTTTACTTTTCTTCTTTTTTGGTTGTAGGTCAGATGGTGATTTAATGTATTTGCGTTTATCTTTTTCAGGAAGTTTTTCTATAATGTCTCGGTAACGTTCTGGGCTACGTCGTGCGGGTGAGTAGCTGAGACTAGATGTGCTTCTACTTTTCCGTGCCGAGCGAGACCGTGACCTGTCTTTGTGTGAGTCCTTACGGACATGGTTCCTTTCTTTTTCCGATCTATCTCTGTGTTCTATTTTAGGTGATGATGTTGGTCGTTCTGAAGATTTCTTGGTTTTCGTACTGGGAGTTTTACTCTTTCTTTTGTCCTTTTTTGAACTTTTACGTGGAGTAGGAGATTTCGACCTGCTTAGAGAAGCTCTACGTCTTTGTCTTTCATCCGGTGATAGTGATTTCCTACTTGGTCTACTGGTACTCTCTACTTTTTCTAAAGATTTCTGGCGAGATTTATTGTATTTAGCTGATTTATTTTTTGAAGGGGATTCTTTGTTCCTATTATCAGGTGAATTACTGCGTCTTGTCTGATCTCTTGGCGATATGCTACGTTTCCTCTGATCTCTTGGCGACGCGCTACGTTTCCTCTGATCTCTTGGCGATGCGCTACGTTTCCTCTGATCTCTTGGTGATACACTGCGTTTGCGCTGTTCTCTTGGCGATACACTTCGTTTTCTTTGCTCTTTTACGGGTGGACTACGTTTTCTGTGTTCTCTGGGTGAAGGACTGCGTCTTCTCTGTTCTCTTGGTGAAGGACTGCGTCTTCTCTGTTCTCTGGGTGAAGGACTGCGTCTTCTCTGATCTCTGGGTGATGGACTGCGTCTTCTCTGATCTCTAGGCGATGGACTACGCCTTCTATGATCTCTGGGAGACGGACTGCGTCTTCTGTGATCTCTTGGAGAAGGGCTTCGTTTCTTCTGATCCCTTATTGAAGGACTTCGTTTTCTCTGTTCTTTTGGTGAAGGGCTTCTTTCTTTATAATAGTAAGCCTTGTTTTTAGAATTCCTATCGTCCTTTGATTTTCTGGATTGATGTTCAGATTCTGATTCCGATGAGGAATATTTTCTTTCCGATCTTGAATTTTTGTTATATGGTTTGTCAACATCTTTACGAGACTCCCGGCTGTTCTTATGATTTTTGTTGACGGGAGACCGTTCACTCTTGTCAGCAGACATATCCCTAGACACACTTCTGTCTTTCCTTCTTTTGAATTTATCGTCAATATTTTCCTTATCTTTTCGCTTAACAGGCGCGTCGTCATAACGCTCATGATTACTTTTATTATTCTTTTCGTATTTGTTATCTCTTTCTCTCCTACTGTTCGTCTCATCTTGCCGTCTCTTCCTGTAACCAGGAGATTCACTTCTCCTAGGAGCTCTCTTCTCATTTCTGTCATCCTTATGATTTCTGCTGTTTTCTGCATCATTTCTGTTTGTATCTTTTTTATTGTAGTAAGTATCGTTTTTTCTATATTCCACGGATGAACTCTTTCGCCTTCTTTTTTCTGGGGGAGGAGAGGCACTCGGTTCTCTATAGTTTTTCTTATTTCTTTTGTCTCCTCTTTTGGGTTCAGCATCAGATTCGGGAGAAGATCTATGACGTTCGCGTTTTGAATACTTAGATCCTTTGCGTCTTTCGTCTTCTCTAGACGGTTCTGTCTGTTCACGTTTTTTGTTATCAACTTTAGTTATGTAAGACCTTTGTTTATACTCCAAGGATACGTCTCTTTCTTCTCTAGAGGGGCTACGGTCGCGTCTCCTGTCATTTTTGTTTGTGTCTCTGTTTGTAGGTTCCTCACGTTTGTCTTGTTTTCTATTGCGTTCTTCGCGGTCTTTCTTGTATTGTATGTCACTTGTTCTGTCTTCAATGGTTCGTTCTCTTGTTTTTTCTTTTGTTTGTTTCACTGGGGAACTAAAATGACATACATTAATTATTGTAGCAGTACATTACACACTCTTACAATTTTTTTACTGACACGTTTATTACAGTATTCGAAAACAAAAGGTACTAAATGAATCTACGGTTAAAAGATTATATAATAGTAGAGTATGTCTTACCTCTCCCGGCTTGAGGGTTCACTACTGCCGCGACGTCTGCTGCTCGATTTTTTCTGTAGGAAATTGTACAAACAGCGTAAATGTTACGGCTCACCAAGACAGGCATACAACACCAGTGCCAATACAATAGACTATAGTGGTAATGGCAAATAAACATTATTCCACTAACAATTATATGCGAAATTCTTCAGAGGGTATCAAAATAAAACCGGGTGAAGAATTTCAATCAAAATTAAAATAAAATAAGAAAAATCACTTTTACACATGCACACTAATTAAGGAATAGTAAAAAATTGAGGCGTCAAACATAAGGTTTATAGAATAAAATGATATAATCATACTTAAAGCTATCGATGGAAGCGAGATTAATCAAATATGTAGGTAGTTGTTTCAGTGTTATAATATCATGGACATTATTTAGAATGTTATATAATATCATATCCATAACATTCTCATAGTGAGAACTAAGGAGTAACGAAATAAATTATATAAAAATATAATATGTTATATAGTCGGAGAACACATAAATAACTATTTATATAGGTTGGCACCAGTGCGTTACTTTCATATTTATAATGAAATACTGTTAGTAACACATAACGGTATAACGTTTTTACATAAATACACAAAAAACATAATGTAAATATAACACTTCGGTAACGTACCTTATTTAACAAACGGTGGTGGTATTGTATACCATTTAAACATGTGGAGCATCCTTAATTAGTTTTGGATAAATGAGAAGAGGGAGAATGTTATGGATTAGTTACATTTTAATAATAGACAAGTCGACAGGAAAATATAGTGCGTATGTGACATAGAAACTTTATTAACACATTAACTATTATTTTTTGTATATTAAATATATTTTTAATAATGTAAAAATGTGTGCGTGTGTGTTAGGAGTAAGTGGTGGGTTAAGTTTCGATGTGACACACGCAGAGGTCGCGTACACGTACAATATAAAACCACCATCTGTTCAAAGGACTACAAACACCATGCATGTAATAACTGTGCACACTTGGACGCTCGCGCGCTCCCCGCTTTTCTCTTACTCTCTCCAACACAAATGTTAGTCACAAATGTCATAGTTAACAATGCATTAATATCATTATCACGGAGCATTATATATATTTTAGTATTCACCTAACATAGTGTTCTTACTGAATGTTATTGTTTTGTGATATAC
This sequence comes from Schrankia costaestrigalis, assembly GCA_905475405.1. NCBI lineage: Eukaryota > Metazoa > Arthropoda > Insecta > Lepidoptera > Erebidae > Schrankia > Schrankia costaestrigalis. The sequence continues at coordinate 3,669,973 of FR997832.1, read as the reverse complement.
TTACAGTATACGTTATTTCTTCAGATAAAGATGGCTATCCTATGAAATGATGCACAGTTAAACAGATAATTTTTACTGGCTATTTCTTGTATTTACAGAAAAAACATAAAATAAATAAAGGTAAGAAGACAATAACATTTAAATAATACTTTTTGTTTGGCCCACACGGGTCTATAGGAGGTAATGTTGGGCAAGGGTATGTGGTCAGCTATACAGAACTTAAGCTCGACAACCTGTATCATGTTAAGGTAAAACAAACTCTGTGACAACTACAGTTAGTTCGACAGTTGACTAATGCAGAAGAGAGGGATGGATACAGGGTGTAGGGAAATTATAAGTAAACCAAAATTGTGAAGCGAATATTTTTATGCAGAGGATAGTGCCGAAAGTTGATTGAATCAGGCCAATGTGTTTATTACACATTATTGAACATAAAATAATAATGAAAGCAATGTGCTATTTCAGCTAGACCGTGGTTGCGCGGCCTTGTCTATGTATGCTACACGGATGGATATTATCTGAGTAAGGTTTGTGAAGTCTGTAGACGTAGACACCGGAAGAATCCCGAGATAGAACTGTCGAGGTAACTTGTAGACTAATCAATACTCCTCAATCCCCAAATCCCAACACACGGAGCAGTTAACGTTAGATTATATTACATCAAAGATTATGTTTTAACATGATGGTAAGCTAGCTAACTTCCAAAATAAATCTTTATGGGTAGAAATATGAAAAGCAAGTTATTTTAGTGGCAAAGTAAACATAATCTTTGAAAGCAGCACTCCCTACTCTTAGCCAGAATAGGGCATAGAAATTGCTAATTGTATAATAATTATGTTATTTTTCAATTACCTTTTTTTTCTTCTTTTGTCTGTCATCTTCCGTGCTCGCGGAGTCGCTGTCCTGAGCCTCGGAGCTGGAAGAACTGTCTGTGTCTGGCGACTTGGAACGTTTCTTCTTCTTCCTGCTAGACTCTTGCCTGGAGACAATAATGATATTGTTACTATCACGTTATTCAAGACCTATATTATCAGTAATTTAATTAGGTAACAGGTATAGACGAAGATTTTATTAATTTAAAGTATTTAAAAAGAGTAAATTAGCTTGATTTATTCTACTTTTAATAGGTAACAGTTGTTGATGATGATTTTGAAGGTTTTATGAAATAAAAGGTGTAAATTTTACACTCGTTTGACAATGAGTGAAACAGCTGTTTAATTAAATGGTAATCATGTCACACATGCTACAAATAGTAGGATTTTTTTAAAGGAATGATGAAGATAGATTGAATAGCGAACTTATTATTCATACTCAATTATTTTATAATATTTAAATAATGTGAGATCTCACGCTCAGACATACAATTCTGGTTTGATTTTTTCCTTGTTTAGATTTAACTAATTCAATAAACATTAAAATTTAATAAGAATGTTCTGGTCATTTTCTGGTCTTAGTGCGTATTATGAAAAAATGGCATATTCATCAGGTTTATAGTTTTTACTTTAGTAAAATAACACTATACTGTATACTGTAGTGCATATTTAACTGTGATATTAAGTTTCATAAGGTATTATTTAACTTGCCGTAAATAAGAGTGAGAGCAAAGGCAATATAAATTGATTACATAATTACCTCAATACTTGTTTTGCGTCCTAAAATCAACTAAGTGTCAATACTTGTCAATAGTTGGGAAAATAGTAAATAGTTGGGCAAAAACGGAAGTGAACTAAATATCAGTCATTGATTGATTTTATAGATATTATAAAATAGTTCAATTGATTAATAGTCAGTATAAAATGAATACAGTAGAAACGAAGTAGAGTTCCAAAAACATATTTGTGTAATACTATACCTATTTATGAAGTTCCATAACATTTTTCTTTCGCTGAAATTATTACCAGATATATTTGATACTTGTTTCATAATATCAAAGTGGATAACAAGGAATATAATAATAATTTTGATACTTGCCTCTTCGACAACCGTAGTATCACCTGTCTGGGTTCAAATGTTATCTATGAAATTCAGGCGAACATTTACAAAATAATTTTAAAATAAGACAAAATAAAATATTATTTAAAAGTATTTTAAAATATTTTACTCACTTGTCTTTCTTATTCTTCTTAGACTTTTTCTTCTTCAGCTTCTTAGATTCAGGTGATGCACTGAAACAAATAATATACAGAGATTACAATTTATTAATATTGGATTTAAGTAAGTATACACTTCAGATAAAGTTACTAGATAGATGGTAATCGTCAAATGACTTCACTCTCAATTAAAATAATTATCTCGTTTAGTCGTTGTTGCGAAGTTTAATCATAATGTTCAATAGAAAGTTTAATAAGTGTAATAATTTTATCTAATGAGTACATTATTTTTAACTAACCTTTGCATTAAAAAAGCAAGAGGCAAATAATTGTTTTTGCGAACTCGAAAACGATTCTAATCTCTCAGCTGTATAAAACAGACAAGCGAACTGAATGATTGTTGGCCTACAATAAACAATTTATCCTGCAAACTCTGTTCAGTTGTTGGGAGATGCGCAGACACGTACCTTCTTTTCTTTTTCTTCTTAGAGGTGTGCGAGTCGCGCTCGTCTCTCTCGTGGCTGGGAGTCCTGACGAGCGGGTACCTGGCGGCGTGGTCCCGCGCGCGCCGCTCCGGGTCCAGCGAGGAGCCCTCCACGAAGCGCGGCGAGATGCCGAACGCGTCGCGCAGCCGAGCGTTCTTTGCCTGCTGCGCCTCCGCGACAGCATGCGTCTCACGAACGCTGCACGACAACACAATACAACACCCTTCTCATATAACTAATCGTAACACTACGCGCATGGGATCACTTCAACATTGTTATCATAACATCGATTGTGACAGTTAATAACTATGTCGGAATGCATAAAGAACATCGTATTGAATACTCATATTTACCTGGACAGCACTTAAGTGCGCTAAAATGGGGAAATAGTAAAATTTTAGAATAACTATTGCGAGTATACAACCAATTATGTAGTAAAATTATTTGTAATACATAATAGTAATAAAACAATATATTTAAAATGCGTCAAATCGATCCCTGTTAGTACTGCAAACACAACTTTAATTAAATTTAGATTGCATATCGCGCGACGGGCAATGACCCAAATAAATACAATAGCAAATAAACGAATCGATTAAACTGTATCCACACCTTATAACTGAACGCATGGATTTCCTCTCTTCATCGTTGGCGAGACAGACCTGCAAATTGTCGTTAGGGTTGCGTTCTGTCATTGAACAATTGCATCGGCAGCAACATGAGTTCCTTAGCCCTTCTATGATAGTCCTAAGTGCGGGCTCCAGAGAGTCAGCTACGTTGGAAGGTCCCTGGTGGGATATAACCGCTGGTACTAGTGACATTTCTGAATTAATTTCCTGTGACAGGGTGTTTGTTCTACGTTGGGGGCCAGCGAGTACGGCCTGGAACGTGCCGCGCCACAGACGTTCGAATACGACTCTATTATTTTGTTCGCGTCGCGTCGCTCTACCCCTTTGCATCTTAGCCTAGTTACTTAACTAATGGAAGACTTGTTTTCTTAATACTAAATATTTGTAAGCTTAATGCATAATGGAAGACGTGGATGTGCACGGGGCGTGCGGTTACATTTTAGAGCGGCCGGCGACGGGCCGGCGGCGCTACTGGGGACGAGGGCGGCTAGGACAGGAAGCACGCGACGCGCGCAGCCTGCGCAAACATCGGATATTCGCCCCCTCATCACAACGCCGCACGACAAAGGGCTTATTTACCCCTACCCTTTGTGCTGTCGGCGACTAATTCTGAATCGTCAGCGTTAATAAGGATGTCTTCAATGTAAAATGTTTCTAAGCAGCTTACAAGTAGCTATGTTATTGATAAGTATTATTACTGACTATTACCCAACGCCTATGCATGTCATCATCATAACAGCGATTAGGTCAGATATGAAAGGTATTTCCCAGGTGTTGACTCACTAGATATAACAAGGAATACAAATCAAAAACTTTACATAAAACTTCATAGCACTTCATCTGGCCAGCTGCGTGGTATTAGTAGAGACAGTTTCCGTTCGTCAATATAGAATGCTCGTGCTTGCAATGGTACTGATCTAAGAATTGTAATCATATCCAGAAGAGAACGTGGGGTATCCATTCTATTCCAAATATCCCCTAATCGTCTTTGCTTGATACGGCCTCCAACCTCATTGAAATAAAGAGAACAAATTATTTCCCCTGTGATACAAGGATAAAATAAAGTATACGCATGTATCTAAGGATCACGCGCGGTGAAAACAGCTGGAAGAGGCCGACGTCCAGCAATGGACTTCTTTTAGCTGATATGAAGACGATGTATGTAAAATAATTACATACGTGAAGAAGTTTACATTTGACAAAGTAGAAGAACTATAAAGTTAATGATGTGCTTGAATTTTTACGTAGCTTATAAACTATTCTTACTGATTGATATTCATAATGTCTGGACGTTAACTAGGTACATAAAACGAAATTATATCGTACCTCGGTGTCAATCTTATTAAAAAGAGAGTTAAGGTATAAAGGCTGCCAAAATGTCTGCATATTTTTGCCTTTGATTGTGTTCTTTTGCATTTGTTTCAAAACTAATAGAGTAATTAGTAGCAATGAACGATCTTCAGTGTAATAAACCCATCTACAGACTATGCAAAGCGAAATAATAAATCACTTTAATCGGTACTTTTTGAAGACAAGAGCCAAATCTAAAAGCCATAGAGCAGAATCGGGATTACTAAAGCAATTCCTTAGAATACAATTAACTACGTATTTAACTATTACGTATACAAGTTTTTCTAACCAGTCTTTGTCCCTTTAAGGAGACAGTGGCTTCCTTACTTGCACTAAATGGCGTAGTCTAAATGTGTCTAAAATATTTTATACTAACTTTTGCCCGCGGCTTCGCTCGCGTTAAATTCGGGGTAGCACTGTTTCCCCTTCCTGGACACAGAAGAAGAAGAAAAAAAGTAGCCTATGTTACTCTCCATCCCTTTAACTATCTCCACTTTGTCGCTCCGTTTTGCCGTGAAAGAAACAGAGACACGGAAAGTGTTTATAATATTAGTATGGATACATAATCATCGATTACTTTATGCACAGTCAGCCAGACTGACTCTGATTGCTCTACAATATTATTAGGTAGTCTAAAATTAACACAAACTACAAAATTAGACTTGTAGACACACAGTAGACAATCTGGAGTTAACTAATGAGAAAACATATGATGCAAATCGTAGTCTAACACTTAGCTTGTCAACTTCAAAGACCTAGATTTCAATAAATCTCGTTCAACACGATAAGTGTACGCAAGAACTATACAGTATCTTCGACATTGCGTGACAATTAGTTATCAAGCCGATGAGCGATGGTTTAAGCTGTAATCAAAAGTGTCATGTACGAGCCCATTTCCCGATAGCTGCCAGATCTAAGAACATAAATTCACCAATATAACGAACCTCAGACCAATTGGCTCGAAGCCCATTCAGCTGTAAAATGCTCTAGGCAGAATACATACTCGTAACCTATACTTTTTTAGTGAACTAGTTAACAGAACGATACAAATACCTACAGTACAGTAAATTTATTATATTTACGGATGTTAATAGAATCAGTCACACTGTTGTTCTGCAGATTGAAGTGGTACTTTTTATGCTAGTTAACTTTTACGACTCATTTGCTCTATGTATAATAATAACATCATATGATAAAAACACGAACAAAGTGTGTATTATGAATAAAACGAATGTATAACACGCAGTTGAAACAAACATTGTCATAAACGTTGACTTCATCGTTATTGAATATTTCAATCTCATACTGGAGTTTATGAGAGAACTATAATTTCCGACAAAATATGGAACATATCTCACTTATTAGTAAAAAAAGAGGTGTAAATTGCCAGCTATTTAATAATATGTAATTTTGATCAGACATCTCGATATAATTACTACGGTTCTCTATTTTGTCTCATAATTTTTTTATCCACAATCTAAGGTGTCATAACATTTTGTGTCCGCATCATCATGTGTCCGAATGGTAGCTAGCCCTAAATTCATGTCTTATAATATCACTTGTCCGAAAACCTAAATCCCTAAACATAACATGACCTAATTTTTTTTGCTATTACTATCACTATCTATAATATTTAAAAAACATAAATACTATATTCTAGTTTTACATAAAAAAAATGTTTCTGGCACTCGCCGGCCGCTGCCGCGGCACGCTCGCTTCGCTCGCTCGGCTCGTGCGCGTTGTGGTACCATCCCATACCATACTAACCTAACCTAACCAACTGTTTCTGACTTTTGCCCTAATATTTTATTTTAGGACATGTGGACTTTATAGCAAGAAAAAATAGAATATGTAATAATTATAGTACCCCATTTTATGACACACAAGTATTATAGGTAAAGACGATTAGGTAATAAACGATTTCGTATACGCGAATATTATGGAAAGTGATGATTATGGTAAACTTGTTTAGGATTATGATTTTCGGACGATCGATATTCGGAGAAGAAAGGGACTTCCAATTACTACACATATTTACAGAGCTATTCAAATAAAAGGCTTCTATTAGCCTACACGAGTAAAGCGAGAGGTTTAATTACATTAAAATATTCATACGTTTCTGATTTTTAGAACACATTTTACACAAGCAATAAATATAGTACTCGGCATCGGAAAAAATGCAGTTCTAGTTACAAACCTATTCGTCTCGCCCCACATGTGCGAAGCATTAAGCTGAGATAGAAAACAATTGGTTCATCAGAAAAGTGTTTTTATATTTACATTACGTTTATAAAACACTTGAAATGTTTTTTGTGCAAATTTTGTAATTGCAAGTCTGCTTTCGTTGATTTGACCTACATACTATTTCGTAATAGGAAGTTTTGTGTTTCACTGGTAAATTGAAATAACATCCTACAGCGTAAACCTAATGAATACAACGTAGTACGTTATCTGTCTAAACACAGAGAAATACCATAAATGCCAAATGTCTCTATATTATTCAATAATAGCTTTCTATTCAAAGGTCATCAGAAAAAATAGACGAAAGCTATACAACTATACCTAAATGAAATGTTAATATTTATAGTTCAATCGAATTGTTGAATAAATAAACAAACTAAATAGAATCATTACATGTATTTAAAAATAAAATAATGTAAGTACGCGTCGTTATTTAAAAATAAATTCTGACCACAACACATGAAATAAACGCACTTCGTATTTTTGTAAATATAACGTGCAACGAAGTATTAGTTGAGCTAAATTTGTCGTGTCAACGTGTTAATTTACCGTGCTAGATAATTTAATAGCTTGAAACGAAATTTATTATTATCTCCTTGAAGTTTGAAAACGAAAATTCTACTACTAAACTAATTGAGCATTAAATGGTACGGATGTGAAAAATCATACACCCATAGTATAATTAAAAATCCAAACGAGTATCTAGTTAATTTTACTGGCTAATTTCATAGAGACATCCGCAAATAAGAGCTATGATAGGCGGTACTACATGCACCTGTGTCTAATCGTTCAGTGGTAACAGAATCGTGTTGATCCTGGCAGATCCGTCTAGTATCGTGCCAACTGCTCATGTATCTTTAGTCACTGCTTAGTGCTGTAATCTAGGAGGTACGTTGCTAACGAAACGCCTATCCCCAAGCCCACACGTTATTATAATGCTACAAGTCTGCCTGTCCGCATAACATTTATTTCATATTCGCGTGACTCTTAATGTCAAAATTTTATACATGCCTGGATTATTTTAAGCGTATTTAAAATCAACATAGCATTTGGTTTATTTTATTGTTGTGTTTATGTGTTCTTATAGTTGTGTCTTATTCCATTTTTAACAACATCATTTATAAAAATAACTAAAACAATTTTCCCTATAATTATTTCACAACTTGATGTGCAATTAAGGGTTAAGTGTAGTTATGGACTACAAAAGTTAATTATGAACGTTCTGAGTAGAAAATATAAAACAGTTTTTACCTTAGTTATATTTTAATACAGGATTCATGGCGTATTACAGTCATAAACACAATGTTCACAAAAAATTCACAAAGAGAAAAAAAATGTTGTTACATAAATCTGACACAATTCAAAAAAGAAAGCTTCCTTTCTTAAATAAAGTATAGCTTTTTAGTGCGAATTTACGTCTATCCATATCGAAAAAAGCGACATCGAGACACTCATTTACTTTTCTCCGAAACAATTTTACAAAGAAAAGAAAATCTACGTACATTTTTTCTCTGTTAAGCTAAAAAGAAGTTGCAAATATTAAACGTAAAACACGAAATACGCATTAACTAATAAAATATAGATTGAATTACCAATTAAAACGTTTGTTAAAATGGAAAGGCACTTGCCTAAATTATTACGCGTAAGTAATTAAATTACTTTTATCAGATACCTTTATAGGCACAATGCTACGGTTGCCAACAAGATTTATGCACTGTAGGAAAAGCAATATCGCTTGCTGCGATAACATGTTTCTTACGAAACTATTAAAATTGGCTATCGAATAGGTATATATTTAAAGGTACATAACTTATATGACTTTAGTAGGTCTGTTTCGTAGAAAATAAATTCACGCAAAGGGAAGTTATTATAATTGATTTTGTTTCTAAAGGCAACTGCCAAAGGAGGGCTCAATCTATGTATTACAGGAACTTATACAAAAACATTTGAATTAAACACATATTTGAAGTCAACCATTTGGCACTAGAGATGATATAATAGTATTCTTTACGTTTTTATTCCAACGAAACCAATGAAGGTGAAATAAACAAAATATAACAACTGAAGAAAAATCAGAAGCAACGTACATATTCACGGGTACGTATTTCGAATATTCCGCTGACACAAATACGCTGATACATTGAATCAAATCATCATCGTAGCATTCACTGTATTACATTTCCGAGTAAATCTATTTGGTGTAACACAAAATCGTGATGAGAATTATTTATGGTTTGCGTACGAGAACTGTGGCATAAGATAATATACCGCCCGTTTATATTAGTGAGTTTCATTACAACATGTAATGTCATTCCAAACAAGCTATTTTGTATCCGTTGTGATTTATATTAGGTTATATAGGTCTGTTACCAAATCATTTATGCGGTTCGTGACATTTGCTTCTTTAAAACCTTAGATAAATCAGCGAAGTTTATTGATATCTGCAACCATCTAAGCAATATGAATAGTTCCCGAGCTTTTTTCCTGCGGTGAATGAATATGGAGCGCAATCTCACAATGTCTTTGACAGAACATTCGAATGTTCTGACAGACTTGTGTTATGAGGAATCGATCACCTCAGCAATATTTTTCACCAAATCATTAGTTTTATTTTATTTTTTATATTTAATAATGGTACACCAACAGCTATACATATTTAAATTTTATATAAATCTATGAATTTATGAACTTAATACACGGGAGAGATAAAAGTGCATTTATTCTTCATATCCCTAAATAATTTGCATGTTATTCTCTTTAGAAGAGAACACGATATAAATAAACATTAGGGTACGTCAATATTATATCGATCTGTAGTTTAGCAATGCTAATTTCGTTTAAACCTGATCAAAGTAGACTAGCATGCAGATGTTACCGTATATCAAGTTTCTACGTAACCATAAAATACACAACTAGATTTTCAGTAAAAAATAATGAAACATGATAATTTTATACACCATAAACAACATTTTGTTTCTGATTATTCCGGTATTCATGGATGGACTGAAACAATCCAACGAGAATGAACATTTCCGGGAAGTAGGAGCTTTTTCAGCGTACTGTTTGTAAATTGTGTAAATCATTATTTAGATAAAAGAAAATCTTAGCGTATACTGATGATGGCCATTAGAAAAGAAAGTCGTGCAAAAAGGTTTAACAAACAAGGTGATATGTAAAATAATAATACCCATAGAAGAAGAAGTTCGAAGAATTTTAATGTCGTAAGCGGAAGGAAGTATGGCAGAAGAGACTTAGTAGCCCGCCTAAGAAAAGCCAAAAAGTATTTCAAAGCAGCCAGTTTTCTTAAGTCTTGTAGCGTGGGATTAGATTCATTAAATAATGAAGACGCGTTGAAGCTAAACGGACACATAGTTACATAAATAGAAAGTCTTTCCGATTCAAGTAAAAAGTCGTTATTCCAAAAATAATTTAAATACTTAGTAATGTGGTTATTTAAATTCAAAAGTTTACAAATTCTGTCAGTAAAAACGCAGACTTTAAAACATTAACAATAATGAACCCACTATAAATACTTTGTAATGTGGTCTTGCCAGACAGAACGTACGCTATGTGCAATTGTAAAAAATATTTTAGACAAAAGCTAATAAAAGTGTATTACAAAAACAATGCTGTATATTTTTAGAGCATAAGTTAGGTCAGGGAAGTTTATTTCTAGTCGTAAAGTCGGGCGGACTACAAAATCGATTTCAATGGGCATAGTTATTATTCATACCATGAAACAGTAATAGAATTTAACGTTGATCCTAACTTCGTGTTATAAATAATTCGGAACGATGTCATTTTGTATCTCTTTAATATTTAAATATATTCTGGGCTAGTTGTAAACCCATGGGATAAAAAAATAGGATTCAGTTTGTAACTGTTCTAAGCATACTGGTTCGTACCAATATACATGTAAAAATAGACGTGTTTTTCTTATTTTCCTGGTCAGTTATAGACGCTGTGGCATTGACGCGTACATGAAAGTGTTTTTTTTTTTTTATAAATGATTTTTACGTATTTCTTTAATAATATTTAGTATACCACACAAGTGTCATGAGTGTACTAAGAATATCTAGTAGGTACTAAAAATACGTCCTGACCAAAAGTTTTCGATGCTAGATGCGGAAAGCAGGCGTAAGAACAACAAATGCCTGCTTAGGAATTATATCCTTGGACTGTTATGGAGTAGTAGGTATTATAATATAGGTAAGCCCTCAATCCGTCCCCACACGCAGATTTTGATCCATTACCGGAATAATATTTATATAGGTAGGTAGTTTCATGTTTCACGTAAATATCATGAATATTTGCGTGGACCCTGATCGTGACTTTACCAACATACATACTATTTATGTGTAGTAATTTAATTTTAATTTTACTACGATCGCGTGTTGCCTTTCCTTTCATTCTGTTATTACTCGCAGCTTTAGTTCAAAGTTGACATTTCTAACCATTACTCTGTCCGAACCTTATACAACAATATTTTAATTCTATATTTATTAATTCTGTACCTTTATAACAATACGATGTAAAAACTTATGTTGTAGTAAATGTTTATTTTGATGACACAAATAAAGAAGTACCTAATTGATATATAATAATATTAGTTAAAAAGATGTTTGTGGTGCGCCCAAACCGGAAAAATTATGAAGGTAACTTTGGCACGAGAGCTATTTTCTTTTAATTGGACCTTTTCCTATATTTATTATAGCAGGCAATTACGCATTTTATTCGTTAACGTAGTTTAATTGGCATATGTAAATACAAATCCGTTGTTACGCAATAAAATCGTTGTTTTGCTAATATTTAAACCTATAAATGTAGCGCCTACACAAAAAAGTTTTCCGTTTTCATTGTGAGTATTCAGCAATGATTTACATTAAGTACCAAGAGATTTTGTTTTCGAACTGAATAAATAGATTGCGCAAACATTTTATGATCTCAGCTATTTTTGGAACGTCTCCTTACTGTTCTCCTATAGGTATATTAAAAGTCCTGACTCCCTGTTCGGAGAGGGGTGTGAGAAAGACGTCATGGCATACGATCAATATGCAAGGATCTAGTATGTGCCTACGTACGCGTACCCTTTTGAATATAAAAGATATGGGTTGTGACGTGTGATAAAGACCATGTCAAAGGGTTGCGTAATTAAAAATTACGTTATAAAGGTTTATTTTTTTACTGTATATTTAAAAAAAAAAGGAAGGAGCGAATGAGCATTATTATCTGTTGTGATTAAAGTTAGATTTTTAATATGTTTTTCTCATATTGCGTTACGCAGAAAGTCGAAGCAATTGTTGTCTGGTTGACATGCAATGGCTTATTCCGTGGCAGGTGTAAATAGATTTTATATTTATTATATACGCATACACGATCATTACAAGTACGTAAAAATTAGCTAAGGTTACACACGTTTTCATGATTAATTAGACATTACCTGTTTCTCATTACATAGTTGTCATTAATGCAATCGTGATTCTAGTGACATTCGTGTTAGTTTCCCTATCATATTGTGGAATATTTAATTACGGATTATTGTTATCTGGACTACTTTCATAACACAAATAAAATAAATATGCATATGTAAACAATGCAAGAGCTAACTACAGTGCTATTACAGCAAAGGAATGTTTTTTTTTATATTGTTAAATAATATCAAACGAAATGTTATAATAAATGACCAGCACTTGCCTGAAGGTGATTTTCCACCAGAGGGGCGAGGAGAAAATTAGGCCTGTCGCAAGAAGCGGGTGCTTTTGTTTCAAAGTTAATATGTGTATACTCTATATAGCAAGCAATACATTTCATTTTTAATCTTGCCTCACACATTCTCGTCAATCCACACTGTTTCCACCAAAGATGCGCGAGGAGAGAATTGAAAATTTGCCATACAAATTTTCAATTCTCTCCTCGCGCATCTTTGGTGGAAAATCAGCCTTAGGCATGTAGAGCGCTTAAATTTTCCGTGTAATCATGAGGTAAGAATACGTAATATAATGTGTCATTCGGAGAGTGTCTACTAGGACTTCCTAACAAATAGCAGCTTTAACAATGAATGTTGTAAATTCCTACCACTTTTCCTTTTTAGAAACAGCAGATTGGTTTTGTGTTCACGGATTTGTAAAATAATCAGATAGGTTAATCGAATATATCGCCATTTTAACGCTATCTTTCAAGCTCAGTAAAAAAATATTGTGTGAATCTTATTCGCGCTATTTATTTATGTAAATACCTAAGTGTGACTTTACCGGCGGTTTATATAATTCCGTCTTAATATTATGACTATTGAAATCAATACAATAAGCCGTGTCAGTAAATATCAATAACATTAAGTTTATGTTATAAACTAGATATGGTCAATATTTACGTCATATTTTACTTCGATTGTTTAATAAAACAAAAGATTTCCATCGCATTTAATTGATAATATTATTTAACAATTAACTATTACCTACGACTTTGCCTTATAAAGTTTATTCAAGAAAGTAAACGCATTTTACATAGATACCCCCGTAGTAGAATTTACTAAACATACATGGCTGTATCTAAACAGTGAGGACTAAGTATATTTCATTATAAGCTAAATAAACGAAATCGGGCCATACCTACTTATATTAAAAAAATAGCTACAATTTCTTTACCAAACAAAGGTTGTATATTTAAAAATCTCTAAATAAACCGAAATTTATTTTGTATTGTAGAGTCGAATTTTCCAAGGTAATAATAGAACCATAAAATGTTATGTTTGAATTAATTTTTGTTAATTACTTTTTTCTAAACTTTTATCGATTTATATTTTTTATTTTGTTATTTCCACGGGGTGGTACCTAGTCTACGAGTTGACTTATACTACCGTCACAATTAAGTAACGTACAAACTTCATATTTTATGAAAGCAATAACAATTTCCTAGTAATGGTAATTATTTTTAACGATAAAATCACTACGCATGTTAACTCTAACAGCGACATGTAAGTAAGGGCTGCTTAATGTGTATATTCAGGTCAACGTGTAATAGGGGTCGAGGAAAACCCATTAACGTTGGTTTGGAATATCTAACTAAATGTGAAAATTATAAAAGTAATAAAGCATAACACAACCATTAATCAAACTAAGTACAAAACTTTTAATTATAAACATGATTGTAATAATGAAAATTATAATCATAATGCCTTTTTAATGTCCTACTGCAGGGACGAGTAAAACCTGGCTTACCAATACAATGCACCCTAGTGGTATAGTGTATTATGTACCTATATTTAATTCTATTTTCGTAGAGATTATACCTGCGAATTCGACAAAGTCGGCTTTTAAGATACGCATGGAATAAGATGGGGGTGATGACACCATGTTTTCTTACAACGTCACTACACGGAAGACGAACAACTTTATACACTAGTATTTACCTTTTTGCAATACCCGTAGTAAAATCAAATCTCGGGTATTTTGCTGCTGTACCAAGACTCTTTCGACAATATAACTCACTCTCCAAAACCAATGAATTAGATCTCAGCTTACCTATATTAAAATTTAAGACTATGCTAAAAAATATAATCTCTCAGACACAATTGTAAATATATTTTTGTATATATATTTTTTATTAGTTTGTTTTTATTTCTTATTTTCAAATTATTCAAAATTAATTGTTAATAGGATAATATTATAATATTATTTTTAATTGGTGTTGTTGTTGTGTTATCATATTTAAAGGATTTAATTTAAAGTTTTCATGTAGATTTCAAATTTTAATTTAATTTTTTTAATTTTTATATTGCCAATGTTTGTTTTTATTTTAGTTTGTCATTATTTTAGTTTGTTTTTTATACTCGCATGCTGTGGTTTCCTGTAATTGAAGGAATACACGCCATGATTCTGTAATTTTAAAATTGATTTCTGATGTATGTATTGCCTTTGTTGGAGACCCATAATAAATAAATAAATAAATAAATATATAGAAATATGCTGATCTCAGGAGGTCATGCTTCAAACCCAAACCTCAATACAAATTAAATTACACCGTTTATTGGCAGGCTGAAGAACATGACATTCAAATATAGTAAACACACTCGGGCAGGTCGATAGTGCACAGGTTAGAGAAACCGCAACCTAGATTCGATCGCAACGTAGGCTATTACAAGTTGCCTGTTAGTTTAGTCAAGAGCCAATCTTCTGAATATAGGTACAGACTTTACTAACTCTTTACCTATTGAAGTCTTATAAGTTTGCATAAAGCAGAGAGTCAGGGTACAAAAATTTCTTACAATATATTAGTTATATGTACAGAAATCTATACTAATTATAAAGAGGTAAAGTTTGTGTATTTGTGACGTGACGTTGTAGGGGGTAACCTCTGGATCTAATGAACCGATTTTAAAAATTCTTTCTGTGTTGATTAGTCTATTTTTTGGGGAGTATCATAGGCTATATAGTATCATGCTATGACTAATAGGAGTGGAGCAGTAATATAATATGTTTATAAAAGGGAAGTTTTTTTTTCGCTGCACAACGAAGTGGGCACGGGTCAGCTAGTATGACACATTGACGTAATGTAAGAGTTCTTCATCTTTTTTGGCAGGCAAAAATAGGTACTTGCATAGAGTATTTGCTAGTGAAATAACAGGGTTATGAGACATAACAGTCTCTGTAATACAGGCAACGGTTTCACTGTCTTATAGCAATTATAACATCCTTGAACATTAAAGTAATTTTGAGATAATGTGTAATGTCTGAAAAGTACGAATATTTTATTAACTACGCACATTAGTTAATAGGTATATGCGGTTTTACACAGAAATCACGTACACGACACGGTAAAGAATTATAAAAGAAACTAAATACACATATTGTTATCTATGTACTTGGAGATCATTAAAAGACCTCCGAACCATAACAAAATCCCTGACAACTAGGTACGTGATCAACAAAGTTTCTGATTTTCTTGTACCTATTATTACTTTACGTCAAATTATAACAATCGTGACACAGATACGAAAAACTTTATGTCGTCCGGAAAATAGCTTTTCTTTTATAACTTGTTTTGATCATAACAAGATGGAGGGATATATACACTTCTCATCAAAAAAATCGAAACAGTTGCAAGTTTGTGTTTTGTAAGGTTTATCTGAAAAATGTGTATATTTAGGAATATGTGTTTTTTATATCATTTAATAGGGAATTTAATGAGGTTTTCAAATAATGATGTTAATGTTCTAAATTCAAATTAAATTTTCATAGATTTCGTATTTTGTTTAACAAGTCGTATTTGCCCTGTACGTAGTTTGACGGAAATTGATAAAATTAGGCACGTAAATGAAAAAAAAAGCTAGAAAACGTTTATTTATTAACCCGTATCGCGCATCCAGAGTTCCTCGCTCCTCTTATTACTGCGTCCATGCGATGTTTACCCGCAAAAACCGCCAAGTGGTGGCATTGCTGAATTCTGGACTTAGTCAGGTTATTACGGCTGAAAGATTGCATCTTAGCGTCTCGTCTTTTCATAGAATCTGAAAACGCTATCAAGATACTGGTTTATTCACGAGCCGTTAGAGATCTGGCCAGAAAACAGGTAATTTTTGACTGATTAGATCGATTTATAGTAACACCTTTCTTACAAAGTCTATGCCTTAAAGTCTTTCAACCGCAGCAGCAGCTTCATGATGAACGTATGGTGGCTGTAAGTGACTCTACAATTAGAAGAAGGTTGAAGAAACGTGGACTTGTACCGTACAAGCCAGCAAATAGGGAGGAATTACCTGCAGATCATCGAAAAGCGCGCCTTAACTTTTTACGTAATTACCTAAATTGGTCATACATCTAGTGGAACAAGTTCCTCCTTTCTGATGAGTGCAAAATTGTATTTTATGGTAACGATGGAAGGATTATGGTCTACAGAAGTGATGGGGAACGCTTTGCACCATGCAGGATTAAAAGAAAAGGCCATCCATGGTGGCGGTTCATGAACTGTTTGAGGAGAAATTAGTAGCAACGCCAAGACAGAGTTTGTCTTTGTGTTTGGGTCCCGTCTGCCCTTTTTTAACAGTCATAGGTACAGTCAAGGAATTTGATTCGCGTACCGTCTTAAGTCTAAATTGCTAATGACAATCGATATTGATAAGGACTATCTTTCTTCGCAACGCTAAAATGACGTCAGTGTCGTAGTATGACATGCTTGTTTACCGAGTTCTCCAAATCGCGTAATCCATAGTCTCACAGTTGTTCTGGATATATTTAATAACCGAGGTATGTCACGAATGCCGTGGCCCTGCTCATGCAATGTTGACTTTGATGAATTTGACTTCTCCGTTCTGTATTATTTCTTCGATGCATTTTTAAAATTTAACGTATAACAATTTTTATTGTAAAATTTTAAGTTTTACAATAGCTTGACATTGAACTATGTCAAAAAGTTGACATCGCCAAAAAAAATTTTTTTTTCTATTTATTAGACGAAACTACAAATAGGTTAGTATTCAGAGAAGACACTTTGATATTGTAAAATTAATCTAACACACATTATCTAAGGTTGAAGTTTGCAGAACCTTCACCCGAACATACGTCATCATTAAAATGTAAAATAATTTTCCCTTATTTAAACGAATATAAACCTTACGATATGTTAACGGTTCAAACAATAAATCATTGAAATGGTACGTGAATCAAATTCCTTGACTGTACATCGAACAGTATCTTGAACCTCTTGTGATGCCCTATGCACATTTATTTGACCCCGGTTTGACATTTACGTACGAGGATGCTAAGGCAAACACCGCGAGCGTCGTAAGAAATTATGTTACTGAAGTCGATATCTCTATTATTGATTGGCCAGCAAGAAGCCCGGACATGAATCCGATTAAACATCTATGGGATGAATAAAAAAGACGAATTAGTGTAAAAGATCATGCCTCAAAACACTTAGCCAGCTTTAAAATGCAATCCAACAGGAATGGAATAGAGCGCCACTATTTTTGATCGTGACTCTCATTCGATCGATGAAAAACCGTACAAAAGCAGTAATGAGAGGCCGGGAATGGTATCCGAGTTATTAAATAAACGTTTCCTAGCTTTTTTTTTCATTTACGTGCCTAATTTTATCAATTTCGGTCAAACTACGTACAGGGTAAAAACGACTTGTTAAACAAAATACGAAATCTATGAAAATTTAATTTGAATTTAGAACATTAACATCATTATTTGAAAACCTCATTAAATTCCCTATTAAATGATATTATATAACACATATTCCTAAATATACACATTTTTCAGATAATCCTTACAAAACACAAACTTGCAACTGTTTCGATTTTTTTGATGAGAAGTGTATATAGAAAAATAATATGTAGGTAGTATTATTGTCCTCGAAATGAAGAGTTTAATGTTGTTTACGACGCTACATATCTATATTATTCTCTTGACAATAATAAATAGGTAGCAATTTGTATTCTTATGATCATGACAAGTGTGAGTGATCAGCCAGGTTGAGTGTTTACTTCTTTTTTAAAACCTAAATAAATTAAATTAGCGGCAAGCAATCCGTGTGGTGACGGAGTAAGAATACAATATGTCACCACCCCATCTCATCCCATGGGTAAAACCGACTAAGGGACTATCCGTGAATATTATCTTTACGAAATAAAAAGAAGGAAAACTTGAAAATAAACCCTATACCAATCCGGCTGGGCAGCGTTGTATAAGTAGGCCAAGTATCCCTCCGTCACTGGAGGAGGCCCGTCCCTGCAGTGGGACATAAATGGGCTGTTATGATGATGATGAGCGCCAAGCAAGTTATGCCTAGATTTGATATACCTAATGCAATTCTAATGACAGTAGAGTGTAATAACACAACAGTTACAGTAAGGAAGTGTATTTTAGGGTGTTAGCAGACCAATCGATCATTCGGCGATCGATGGTATCGATTAGTCATCGTCAATCAGTCGATAGTTTTTACCACACTTATTATCCATCAGATAGCTGCTGTGAATGCGGTGATGACCAGTAAAAAATGAACTGTCCAAGGTGCTTAAGAAGCTGCACAGAAAAAGACCTCATAAACGCCACTGACAATGCAATCACTGTGGCCAAGTTCTGGGGTGATTGCATTACCACCGATGGTACTACATTGTGTGCCTTACGACTCGAGAGAAGAAGAACACCACACATATCGATAATCGATCGATCGCGTTCTGTATTAGAAGCTATCCAAACCAATACTGGAAATAAGCCGAAAGTTTTGTGTTGTCCTCATTTATCAGCTTACTACCGCCTTGATCAGGTCGTCTGACCACTGCGTACTGTGGCTATACCCATTCTATTTGCTGACTAGATAGCTATCCACTCCAGAACATTTCTACCCTGAATTGACAGTCGGTTTTTCATGCAATGTAAACATAATTACTCAATATAAACTTCGAGCACTAAAATGATGATAATGCCTATTTTCAATCAAACGTATTCGCTATAGGATTTAGTTTTCATGTATCACAAGTAGTTTATAGTAGATGAGGTTTCGTGGCTGATAAGCTTTAGTAACGGTTGATAGCTGATATGCTATAGTAGTGTTTCGGTTGATAATATGACCTCTGTGGGGTTATATAACATGGACTGCTACGCAGAGGTCTAGGGTTCGATTCCCGCCCAATGCAAATCTTGGTGTGCATGAACATGATTGTTTGCATTGGTCCAGACCAGCGTGCCTAGTATCCATAGTACAAGCTCTGCTTAGTTTGGGACTAAATGGCGTTGTGTGAAAGCGTAAGGAAAAAAAACATGTAATAATAATACTATAAGCTGTATGTTGAATAATAATTCAGCTTCCTTTTACAACACTCCTAGATAATATAATAAAATATTATTTTATAAAGAAAAAAACCACAGTACGTATTAACGAGAAAATTAAATTCAACGCGAATTGTGATGAAGAATCTGTAGATAAATACGAAACATTAACACTTTCCATGTCCATGTGATGAAGTGTTTTTGATATTAATTATAATGTATAACGATTTATGAACTTTAAAATATATGACAGTGCTCGTTAACGATATCTCATTACACGTGTAATATGCGACGAAAATTAATTTACCGCTGGGAAATTGCCAATCGGATTAATTAAAATTGATTATTTTATGTTGGTAATGCTTATTTTCTTTGATATAAGTTATAATTGGATTTTACAAAATCCAATTGGAGATGCTAGATGAAAATATTTTTAATAAGTGTTATTTATAAATGAAATTCAAATATAAATCTTGAAAACCATTCTTGATATCATTCGTAATAACAAAATATTTTGTTACAAGTTTCCAATAAATAATAATAATAAAACTTTTAAGGAATTACTTCTTACATTACTTGCGCACGCGCATTGTTTAATGTCAACAGGAATTAATAAAGAATGTCACTGTGTCAGATTTTTCCCCGAAGTTAAGTGGTTTATCAGTTTCAGTTCAATTTATAAATACTTAGAATGCCCAATACGAGAATTTAATGATGAGATGCACTCAAATAAGAATTAAAGCTATGTTCGGATTCCATGAAAATAAAAAAATTATAATAAAAAATGACTTACGCAACTCTCCCGAATTCATCACGAGGAACGTCCTTCTCACCTCCCGTGGCCAGCTTCGCTCTGAAGGCGGCTACACGCGCCGCTATCTCCTCCTTCGGCAACCTACGCAACCATACCAAGGACACACTCATTACTCACATACAACATAACATAATATAATTTAATTATTTATATTTAAACCGTGCGAGAGACGTCATACACGCGCGGAGTGTATACTCTCAGACTAAGAATTACGAATGTCTCACTGAACGATAGCGTACGCCTACTGGCCGTAATGTAAATCTTATAATAAATTTCTCAATGTTATACCTACCAGTGCATGTTCAGGCAAGCCGCTATAACGGCGCTGAATTACTTTACCAAAAACAATAAAAATACGCGATAACACTTTCTTGTTGCACGACTGGTAACTGAATGCGGACGGAACCTGGTTATTGAATAATATATAAAAGTAGGGTGCCCTATTCCCGCTCCGATGAATTATTGATCTGACTCAGGCGCAACGGGCATCGCCCCTAAACGAGGGTGCCGATCTATTCCTTTTAATATACTTACAGGGGTAGAGATTGTTATCGAATAAATAAAAACAAGGGATATTTTATTGTGCAATATAAATCGATATTTGCACGTGCCAATATCACATGAAATTTGATTAAAAAAATATTGATTTGTTTAGGTAATATATTATTTTGAAATATTTTTTCTATTGTTTGAGCGGTAGAGTAATGTTGTCATGTTCACGAATATTTTTCAATGGTGACAATACATAGCAAGTTTTCATTCAATACCAATTTCATTGATCGTCTGATTAGGTGTACGAGTACCTGCCGGATGCTTAATTTCCCACCTTGCCTGGTTAGATAATTTCCGCTGTAGTTTTTTTTCTTTTCGATTTTATATCGATTAATACATACTCTTCCTTTTGGCTATTCACTGTCACTAAAATGCCCGTTAAGTTAGTGTGCGAACTTTCTTTTTCATCAAGATCACATTGAGAGTTTGATTAAAATGTTTTCAGTATAGGAAAATTATCTCTAACATCTCCTAGCAAGTAGTAAGAGTTATTTCCGTCTTACTTTATCGTGATTCATATAATATCTATGAGTATATATACGTTAGTTACGCGTCTCCTACATTATTATGATTAAAAAATATATGAGGAGTCACATGTTTACTTGTTGTACAATCAGGAAAACACTCAAAACGTGTGAACTATAGAAAAGGGTTAAGTCCTACATATTAGAACAGAGAAAGGAAAAGGCTACCACTAATACACCATCTCATCAAAAATAAAAAGAGGACTAAGGGGCAATGGAGAGAGCTATGTAGGTAGTTTCTCTGTGTGATCGAATCAGAAATGAGGATACTATCCTATCTGTATGAAGAGAAAAGACGAAATCCAATATTTCTCTATCTAATCTATTTAATGAACAGGTTGCCTTCTCCATAGGAGCAACTCCCTGCGGTGCGACAATAATGGGCTATTATAATGACACTACTTATCTACCTCTCTTTCCCCTAGCCGACAGTTTACCAGTAACAGTTCTAGTGCTATCGGTGAGATGGGTAAAAAGTTACATAAGTAGAGTACCCGTTCCAATACAATTTGTTGGTAGACAAGTGTTTCTATTGGGAGTCTATTACATACCGGAAACTAGTCAACCGGTAGGGAGAAGCATTTAACAGGTTTCCCTAGTAAAGAAAATATACCTACAATTCGATCTATTTCAATTTGCAAACTAAAGCGAAACGTTATTCAATAAAATAAAATTTTCAAGCATTTTAGTTTGACCCAAGATTCAACCGAAATAATATTTAGATACGGAAAATGAAATAAGCACAAGTAAAAGGTTTGCGAAACGTGATTTGAGTTTAGATAATATAAAAATGAGTTTATTATTAAAACTTAAATAGGTACTCTTTTATACAAATTCGGTATGTAAAGATTTTTTGTTTTTCTTTTTACATTTTTTTGTAAAGGTTTATTATAAACAATTACTTAATATGATTTTTTGGTTTCCTATAGTTTATTTTTAATAAATGTTTTAAGTTTTACTTGCAATGACGTCATGCGTACGTACGGTTGAATTACTTGAGCAATGAAGGCAGAGACAAATTTCTGATCGGCCGGACGCGTGACGTCATTTAGAGGTCAAATGAAAGACAAAGTAATTCATAAAAAAAAAAAAAAAAAAAAAAAAAAATAATGAACACAATCTTGCGGTTTTTTGAGCTAAAAATATGATTTTATCCCTTACCGATCTAAAATCTCTAAATGGTTTTGAAATCGACATAGGTAAACTTTTACTTTACATACCGAATTGTATTTCTTAAAAATATTCTAGGTTTTTACTTTACATATAAATTTTATTACAGTTTGTATCAGAGGCCACACGGGTTTGTACGTAGGCGATTGCATAAACAAACATATTGATTCGTATTGTTTTCATGCCTGACACAAGCAATAACAGAAGTATTAATCGTTCATGTTTTAATATAAACAATAAATATGAAGTAAAACAGTTATAGTAAATAAAATACTTGTTAATTCAATACCTCGCGCGAGCCTAATCATCATAACAACCCATAGAGTAGTTATCTATACTAATAAATGTATAATAAAGAGGTAAAGTTTAAGACGTTGTAGGAGGTAATCTCTGGATCTACTGAACCGCTTTTTGAATATTCTTTCTGTCTTGAATAGTCCATTTATCAAGGAGTGTCATAGGCTATATAGTATCACGCTATGACTAATAGGAGTGAAGCAGTAATGAAAAATGTTTAAAAAGGGACGCGTTTTTTTCGCCGCCCAACGAAGTGGGCACGGGTCAGCTAGTGTATATTATATTTATAGAAAATGTAACATTCCACGCAAAACTGAAGACCTAAAGTGGCCAGATCCCTTACGCGGTGGACAGACGACCAGTTTAAGTCGGCGAGACGTCAATGAGGGTGTCATCAGATCTCGGCGGAAACATTTTTCTCTATCAATAACATCCATAAGCTTGAAATGACGGACCTCCCCATACAATGATGGATGGATAAAAGTACACTTACTTTACAGCAATATTCATAATTCCAGTAAAAATAAGACCTAATCTTAGCATTCCATGGATTCTCCGTGCGGGTGCCGGGTCCATCGCGTGATAGAGGACGGAACACTGGCGTAACAGCGTCTGGGACTTACGACCCAGATGTAGGTTTAAGGAGGCCCCCTTACAACGCGTTAGCGGCCACCTTCACTGTCTGCTATGTTCCGTTATCTACCTATCCAAATTTGGTAGGAACCTAACATTGTGTTTTGGACATTCGTGATAGTAGAGAGCTTACTGAAGTTCTCGGCAGTCCTAGTTCTTTTAATAGATTGTAGAGGGATTTAGCTGGTGTACCCCTCGCACCTATTTCCACGGCATACAGAGTAACCCTATAGCCATTTCTGGTTATCTCATTTGTCAAGTCAAAGTATTTATTTGTCTTAATTGCGTGGTCTTTAGGGATGTTAGTTTCCCACGGTACCGTGAGCTCAATAAGTACTACACGCTTTTTCAATTTTGAGTAGAGGAATATGTCTGGTCTCAACGGCGACATGCAGATATCCTCCGGGATTTTGTAGTGTGTTGCATATGTGTCAACCAGTAGAGTCCAATCGTCTGCCGGACTCAGGACCGAAAAAGGCTTGTAGGTGGTCTTTTTAGTAGTGCCTTCCTTAACAAATTGGATGTTTAGTCTTTCATTCGTAGTCAGTCCTTTTCTAGCTCTGGCAATTGACAGACTCACTGCCTCGCGTATAATCCCTAGTACTTTGTCGTGACGTTGCGAGTAATGACCCCTATCCAAAAGCAGTTTGCAGCCTACCAATAAGTGTCTTGCCGTACCAATTTCTTTGCCACATTCTGTGCATTTTTTTGTCCGTGGCTTTTCCCCATCTTACAAGATTGCTTTGATCGGGCGTTCAGGTAGAATTTAAGTAAAGTAAGGCTAAAGGTATACTAGGGGCATACTTCTCGCCCAACAAGAGTCTCGCCGACTTCGAGAACTTCCTTGTCGAGCTAGGGGCTGTCGTGGGCAGACACCATCCTTATCCCGCGTTGGTGCTGGGGGACCTTAACGCTAAGTCGGTGGCTTGGGGATCCCCAGTAACCGACGCCAAGGGAGACGCGCTGGAGGAGTGGGCCATTGCGACGGGTCTGGTCGTCCTGAATCGGGGCTCGGCGTTCACTTGCGTGCGGCAGCGGGGCGGGTCCATAGTAGACGTCTCGTTTGCTAGCCCAGCTGTTGCGCGCCGTGTTGAAGACTGGCGTGTTGCCGTGGAGGTAGAGACGTTATCTGATCATAGGTACATCCTATTCAACGTCTCCGCCCAGACCGCGGTAGACCGCCAGCCACGAACCCTGCACATGGTTGGCCCGAGGTGGGCGCTCAAGCGCATTGACAAGGAAGTTCTAGAGGAAGCCGCAATTGTCCAGGCCTGGGCTAGGGAGTCGAGGATGATAGACGGTTCCGTCGACGTCGAAGCGGAGGTGGAGTGGTTTAGTGGGGCAATGGCGCAGATCTGTGACGCGTCCATGCCCCGCGCCCAAACTCGGTCTGCGAGGCGCCAGGTGTATTGGTGGTCAACTGATATAGCGCAACTGCGCATCTCGTGTGTGAGGATCCGACGCCAATACACCCGATACCGCAGGAGACGTCAAAGGGACCCGTCCGAGGAAGCCACGCGATATGAGGCGTACCGCGCGGCAAAGAAGACTCTGTGGCTGGCCATCGGCGACGCCAAGAGGCGGTCGAGAGAAGAGCTGCTCGGGGCCCTGGATAGGGATCCGTGGGGGCGCGCGTATCTCATGGTTCGGGGGAAACTCCGTGCATGGGCCCCGCCCCTCACGCAGAGTTTACAGCCAGAGCTGCTGGAAGAAGTGGTGGCAGCGCTCTGCCCCGCCCGCGCCGAGCACGTGCCGCCGCCAATGGCGATGCACGCAGCCATAGGATTAGAGGTCGACGAAACAGTTCCGGAGGTGACACAGGCGGAGATGAGGGTGGCTGTTACACGGCTCCGGGGTAAAAACACAGCTCCAGGGCCCGATGGGGTACCCGGCCGCGCCCTCGTCCTCGCTCTCCAGGCCCTAGAGCCCCGGTTTAGAGGACTCTACACAGCGTGCCTAGAGCAGGGTCAGTTTCCCGCGCAGTGGAAGACTGGACGTCTGGTCCTGCTCAGAAAGGAGGGACGCCCAGCCGACTCGCCGTCCGCGTACCGGCCTATAGTGTTGCTTGACGAGGCAGGCAAACTTTTTGAGCGAATTATCGCAGCTCGCCTCGTCGACCATTTGAGTAGGAATGGGCCGGACCTAGACACAAGCCAATACGGGTTTCGGCGCGAGCGTTCCACTGTGGACGCCATCACGCGGGTTAGAGTTCTGGCGGAGGAAGCAGTCTCTCGGGGCGGGGTGGCGTTGGCGATTTCCTTGGACATCTCCAACGCGTTTAACACCCTACCCTGGAGCTGTATCAGGGAGGCGCTCCGGTATCACCGGGTGCCTTCATACCTCCGCCGCATTATCGGGGCCTACTTGGCCGAGAGGTCAGTCACCTTCGCGGGACGCGACGGCTACGGCCGTCGAAACATGTCGTGCGGTGTTCCGCAGGGGTCGGTCGTCGGCCCCCTCCTGTGGAACATCGGGTACGACTGGGTTCTACGAGGCGAACTACAGCCGGGGGTTGACCTAGTGTGTTACGCTGACGACACACTGGTCATGGCCCGGGGGAGCTCACATCAGGAGGCAGCGTTGCTGGCCACGGCTGCGGTTTCACAGGTGGTGAGCCGCATCCGGCGCCTAGGCTTGGAGGTGGCTCTCAGCAAGTCAGAGGTCATTGCATTCCACGGCCCGCGGCGGGCGCCGCCGCCGGGATCACACATTGTGGTTGGGGGGGTCCGAATCGTTGTCGAGCAAACCATGAAGTACCTCGGATTGGTGCTCGACAGCCGGTGGGACTTTGGCCCCCACTTCCGCCGGCTGGTGCCCAAGCTGATGGGCGCTGCGGGCGCGCTGGCGACGCTGCTGCCCAATCTGGGGGGACCGAGCACTGCCTGTAGGCGACTCTACGTGGGGATCGTGCGATCCATGGCCCTGTACGGGGCCCCGGTGTGGGCTGGTGACCTGACGGACCGCAGCATCGCAGTTCTGCGAAGACCACAGCGCGTGATGGCTGTCAGAGTCATCAGAGGGTACCGCACGATCTCCCACGAGGCGGCCTGCGCACTGGCCGGATCCCCGCCCTGGGACCTGGAGGCGAGAGCCCTAGCGTCACTTTATCGGTGGCGCGAGGCAGAGCGGTCGCGGGGCGAAGGATTGACTCAACGCCAAATTGACGTACGTCGGTCTGAGCTCCGCGAGGTCCTAGTGGCGGCATGGCAGGAGAGGCTTGAGCACCCTTCTGCCGGCCACACCACAGCTGAGGCGATTCGGCCAGTGCTACAAAGCTGGCTCGAGAGGAGGCACGGCTCCCTGTCGTTTCGTGTGACGCAGGTGCTCTCGGGGCACGGCTGCTTTGGGAAGTACCTGTTCCGCATGGGCAGGGAGCCGGACGCACGGTGTCACCACTGCGTCCAGAGTGGAGAGGACACGGTGCGGCATACGCTCGCAGAGTGCGTAGCTTGGGAGGAGCCGCGTCGCGCCCTCGCCTTAATGGTAGGCAGCGACCTGTCGCTGTCGGCCGTGGTCAGCGCCATGGCCGGCAGCGCGGCTTGCTGGGAC
This sequence comes from Schrankia costaestrigalis, assembly GCA_905475405.1. NCBI lineage: Eukaryota > Metazoa > Arthropoda > Insecta > Lepidoptera > Erebidae > Schrankia > Schrankia costaestrigalis. The sequence goes on along the minus strand of FR997832.1, from coordinate 3,642,866 downwards.
GCGATGGTGACCTTCTGCGACACAGTCGTGGCGCGGAAGGAGGCCGCGGAGCGGGAACGGGAAGCCTCGGCAGACCACCCGGCCCGCCGGGCGCAGGAGGAGGGCGGACAATGCCCTCTTTCGGCCACCCTAAATGGGTCCAAGAGCGGCGGACTGTTTAGTCCGTCGCCCCTCCACTCCATGGACCCGAGATGGCGGCGCGTAGTGTTCCACGCGCGCATCTCCAGGTGTAAGGGGAGGAGCACTTCGCTCCATCCTCGAGATGGGGTCCGCTAAGGAGCGGGCCAGCACCAGTCAGGGGCTGCGGAAGAATCATGGTTTCCCGCGGCTCCTGGCACACGTGAGAGACGGAACACCGGGGGGTTTTAGTCAGTAGAAGTCTGACAGACCCGATTCATTTTGCATTTCTAGGTTCATTACGTGCACTCTGTAGCTGTTATTCTCATCTTGGTTTAAGAAAGATTTTATAATTTCTTTGTCCGATTGACTTTCCGTGTTTCCTAGACCTACTCTACTAGTTTGTGCGCCTATCATGAACTTTTTGTGGAATTGTAACCGTGACTCGAGCACAGATGAATTTTTATCAGTTGGGATGGATTTTACAATTTCGTCTTTAGATGTTGATAAGACTTGCATTTTAGTGACTCTTAGATGTTTGTAGAGTTCCGATGGTTTTTTTAGTTTCATCTTAAAGTTATTTGTGTCTCGATACAGAGCGGAAGAGTCTGCAGATTGAGCTAACCCTAGCCACGATTTTAATGTGTTCGTCACTTTAGCATCTAGTTGTTTCAAGAGGTTCTGGTACCATATGCAATTTAAATATACCAATATGCAATTTCCGTGATAGGTGAACTATTTATACACCTATGTAAATAGAGCCTCTATTGAGCATGAAGTTGCACTGTAGAAAATGGTCACTTAAATCACATATAGCACTAGAACTTTACACTAAAGGAAATGAGGGAAAATTTCCCATGGATAATTAAAAAAATTGATTATGATGATTACTCAATTTAGGAACACAAGTTACAATTTTTTTAAATTATTTATCATTTAATATCAGACAGTCAACACTGAAGAGACATGACTTTTCAAGCAATTAATAAAACAAAGCCCTAAGGGACTACAGGTTGGTACAGGGTTGAATGTCAAGAATCAAGATTATACTTATCTGTAGACATTATATAGGCATAGAAAACAGGTGCTTATCATTCTATCAGTAAAGCTATCAACATTTTGGCTATAAAAAAGTAATAAAACCCTTAAAATTGAATAAAACAATTATACCAAGTGAGTATGAATAAACTTTATGTACTCATAACTGAGAATATAAAGTTTAATTACAGTAATGAATAGAATTTCATTAAAATTTCTATACTAATAAGAGTTCCTGTCAATTAAAATAAAGGGTATGCAGACTATAATATTCAATTAGTTATAAAAACATAAAGGCTTGTTTAACAAGATGCAGGCTGTCGAGCTTTATGTGTTTGCCACAATATCAAGTGATTTGACTTTTTATAGTGAGGCAGAAAAATGCATAAAAAATAATTAACTCTGTTCTGAATTTTTTTTATAGTTGTTTCAATGTCTTTCGCCTATAATCATTGGTATAAAAGATTTCACCTATAATTGTCTAATTAAAAGTTTTCATTTACCTGGACGCCTATTTAAATTGTATTAACTTATTATAACCATTTTTATGAGGCATCATCTTAGAAGTAAACCGGAAGCTGTTTAAGTCAATCAAATTAAAACATATTAGCAGATATTATTTATTAGATTTGTATGCATAGCTTGCAACTACAAATTAATTTAGCCAATAGAAACTGCATCACTTGCATGCCTTAATGCCAACTTTACATCATTGGCATAATGCCAAACATTGAAGATAGTAAAGACAGATATAATATTTAATACAAGGCAGTGAAACTATTGTTTAGACAATATTACTTTGACAATATTGTTAAATATTTCTGTAAGTGATTGTGTAAAAAGGTAATTCTTCAAACAATATAAACTACGCCTTGGCAGTGGTTTATATATTTAGAGTACACTAAACAATTTACCCTTGCTGCCTTGAGGGTATCAACAGTCAGCAAGAGGACAGCCTAGAGCACTAGTTGTAACATGGCACAACTACTTCAGAATGATGTTAAATGAGATAAAGAAACTGATCTCAAATCAGCATGTTAATGTAAGTCACTCAAAACAGCATGGCTCTACCTACTTAATCTTCATTTACCACTTGGGAGCTCACAGGCATAGACAGAATGTCATAAATAGGCCTTACTTAGAGCAGGATCATAGAAAATGCTAAACAGTAATTCTACTTTAATTCTATTTTAAGGGTAGATTCCAAGTAGCCGATCAAAAACTCAACATCAACTGCTATTCCAGCTCAATAGTTTCAAGTAACTTATAAATTTTTGTTAATATAAATGCTGGTATGGGATTTAACACTAATATCTTTTTAATATCTATGGTCATTACAACAGCTTGGAGCCGTTATATAATGATTCCACTTTTTATCTACAATAAAATTAAGTAAATTACACACTAACTTATTTCCAAAATTCAATATTACGTCATTAAAAAGTGAAACGAAATATTATGTCAACAAAATAAAGTAACAACTCACCCCTGCTCTTCGAGACTATCTTCCAGTTCAGCACATTTAACTTCAATTTTTCTTTTCCTCTCATGATCGAGAATCTCCTGGTTTGGTTGTTTATTTGATGCAGAGTCCAACTTAGCTATTTCCTCTTCGGTACGATAATTTACCGAATCCTTAGTTTTTCTTACCGATGCCCAATTTCGTTGTACATATCCATTTGTACCAGAACCTCGTGGCGTCGTCAAACCAATGCCATTATACATTGTGCCGGTTTATTTACCTGAAAAACATAAATCAAATAGAAGGCATGCTACACCAACGACAAGTGAGACGCAACTTGATCTAACCACGTCATTGCATTGAAAGTTAATAAATTTCAACAGGACAAGGAGCTAATCATTAGAAAGCAGTTTTGAGGATTTACTACACGAATATCTCACCTTAATAATGTATTTCATTAATTAAATTTTATTTGTATGACACACGTCCATCTTGCTTCATTCTGCTTTTTTTGATAGATTTAATCTGGGGTTGCCACTAGTCAGAAAAAAAGGATACCAGATGTAGTAAAACCGAAAACGTAAAATAAATAAGTCAGAGAGTAAAGTAATAAATACATGGGACGAATAAAGTAAAAATGGAATATGTTATAACATAATCGCAAAATAATTTAATAAAATTAAAATTGGATAAAATAGTTCTATGTAGGAAGTCCGTTTTAAAAAACCATAAAAGTTTTAGTAAGTAATATTTTACAAATGCACTAACCGAATAGTCAACACGCTTAGTCAAGCCCTAAATAGTATGCAGTAATTGTCAACTGTCACTGTCATTTTTGCATGACATTTTTACTGTCAAAAAAGCCGCAACAATTTTATTTGTTTACCAAAGCAGATGCATAGTTGCATAAGTTAAAACTAAAAAACAATAGTTGGTGAATGATAATAGTGTATATTTCATTTTGAACTTACATTGTGCAATATTGTTGTTACAAGTACATAACAAAATGCTGGATAAAATTTTGTATAACACCGTACTGTCCCAGACGCTGTCATCTTGTGGGAAGTATTTGGTAGCCGGCAATATATACGGTCAAATAGCTGTTTTCGAGTAAGTTTAAGCATAAATTATAAATGGACTACAATATAATAAAGAACTCTAATAAGGCGTAGTAAAATGTAACCTACTGTATTCTGTTTTTTATGTTGCAGTCTCGACCGAATTCTGAACCCTGTCGTTGAACTTCTAACTTCTGACTATAATAAACCAAAGCACATCCATACTCTAGAACACGGGCACCAAGTGTGTAGTTTAACAAGTACAGAAAAGTTTTTAATAGCTGGCACTGTCAATGAAATATATGGATGGGATTGGAAGAATGTAGTTGCTGCTAAATTGAGTAAACCTTCATGGAGCATAAAGATACCTTCACAAAGTCCTATGGAACAAGTTGATGTAAATTCTCTTTGGTTATCGGAAGATGAAGCCAAGTTGTATGCAGGGTGTGGAGACAACAATATTTATGTGTTTAGTTTGGATGAAGGAAGACTTTTGTCTACATTTAAGGGACATACTGACTTTATACATTCTGTGCAAGGAAAGTAAGTATTAGACAATAATAACATACATTTAATAAATGCCATAGCTTTATTATGCTATTTGGAGGTAAATTTAAAGCCTAAACAAACCATATCCCATTCTTATAAACAATTAGGATTGTTAGATCATTACAAATGTAACAATGTTGATTGATCTTGCCACTTTAAATCATAATCTTGTCAAAACACAAGACCAAGATCAATCGTTGTGAAATTTAACAGTTCCCGATTAAGAGATACCTTCCTCGCAGCATCTATACAATACAATAAGAATAATTCAAAAAATAGACTTAATTCGAGTGATCTTGGTATCGCCTCCGATAAGCCAGTCCCGATATTCGTCGTGGAACACCTATCGCCAGAAAACAAGGCTTTGCATGCAGCAACCCGCACCCGTGCTAAAGAATTAGGCTACAGATTTGTATGGGTTCACAATGGGCGGATCTTCGCTAGGAAGGATGAAACAACACAAAGTTACGTCATAAGTTCACAGGAGACCCTGAAAACGCTAACATAAACTGTCCGACTGGTGTAGTCTTAAGAATGATCTATGGTTATTATTTTAAAATTCACTCCTGTAAAGTGCTATTATCAAAATACAAGAGGTCTGCGAAGCACCTTGTCTGAGGTGCGTCAACACATACATAACAGTGAGTACGATGTATATATTCTAACTGAGACTTGGCTCTGTGGTGGTGTATTTGATTCGGAATTATTTAATGATAGTTTTAGTGTATATAGGAGGGATCGCGAATCTTCTAGCTATAGCAATCATAAAAAGATCGGCGGTGGTGTTCTTATCGCGGTGTCAAATAGATTTAGTTCATGTCGCAAAACTGAATGGGAAAGCAACTGTGAGGACATATGGGTAATGATTGAGACCCCTAAGCAAAAGGCTGTGAAAATATGTGCCGTATACATACCTTCACCAGTTTGCACAGACCTATTTGAACATTTTCTAGAAAATTGCAACTTAGTTATACAATCTAACTATGAAAGCTCCACTCTAATAGCCGGCGACTTTAATTTAGGGTGCATTGAATGGACGTATGATGCTACTGACCGGTCTTGTATAGCGTCATCCACAGGCACGGCCAACCTTAAATATCTCCTTTTAGACTTTATGGCCCTGAATGATTTGAGGCAGTACAATTTCATCAGAAACTTTCAAAATAGAATACTGGACTTAATACTTTCTGACGTGGACTGTCTGCGAGTATGTTCTTGTCTCGATCCTATCAGAGAGTTAGACAATTATCACCCTGCCGTGGAATTTATGCCCAGACTGCCTTTGTTAGCCAAACCTAAACCAAAATTAACTTGTAAGCCCAATTACTATAGGGCAGATTACACGTCTATAACTGAATCACTTAGTAACATTGATTGGGAAAATGTGTTTGCCCCACATGATGATGTAAACGTTTTGACTCACAAATTTTATAGTTTAATCAGGAGTACGATAAAGAAGTTCGTGCCCGAAACTAAGTACTTTCGAGGAAAATACCCACCTTGGTACACAAACCGTCTTAAACAGTTGCTAAAACAAAAAAATAAAATACGTAACAAAATAAATAAATACAATAACCCTCTAGACAAAATTGAATTCAACTACATGAGAAAGGAATGTCAAGTACTTACACAACTTTGCTATAAAAAATATATAGACGAACTTGAAACTAAAATAAAAGACTGCCCTAAGCTATTTTGGACTCATATAAAAAACCTTAGCAAAGGGGGTTCATCCTACCCCTCTGAGATGCAACTGGGTGCTAAGAATGCTTCAAATAACAAAGACATCTCAAACTTATTTGCAGAGCATTTCTCATCGGTGTATGATCCTCCTAACTCAAGTAGTCACAACAGAATAGTTGATAGGTCGATTCCAGCCCTAGAGATCTATAACTTCTCCATCTCAAAGGAATCAGTATTCAAAAAACTCTTAAGCCTCGACAAATCAAAGGGTGCAGGGCCTGACAATGTACCTCCAATATTCTGGTCCAAATGCGCCGCATTGATATCCACCCCACTTACTACTATTTATAACACCTCACTTCAAACTGGTATCTTCCCCAATATTTGGAAACAAGCTAGGATAGTGCCAATTCACAAAGATGGTAAACGAGAGGTGGTTACTAATTACCGTCCAATTTCAATCCTTTGCACCTTAGCCAAAGTGTTCGAATCGTTAGTATATCCCATATTTTACGATCACGTTAAGAGCTATCTTTCTAATAATCAGCACGGCTTCAGAAATAAAAAATCTACGACTACAAATCTTGTGAAGTTTGTATCGGACGTATCATCAGCAGTCGATCAGGGTCTGCAAGTTGACGCAGTGTACACAGACTTTTCCAAAGCCTTTGACAAAGTTAATCTAAATTTATTAATAGAAAAACTACGGTGCTTGGGTATCACCAATACCACATTAAAGTGGTGTGAATCCTACCTTCACTTCAGAACTTCTTCGGTTGTTGTGTGTGGCGATGAATCTGATCCTTTTCCAATTACCTCAGGCGTTCCTCAAGGGTCTAATTTGGGCCCTTTGTTTTTTAATATCTTTATCAACGATATTTCAAACATATTCAATCATACAACACCTTACCTATTCGCTGATGATTTAAAGCTGATTCGTGTTATTAAAGATGAGAATGACACAAAATTACTTCAAAAGGATCTTGATAGTTTAAGCAGGTGGGGTGTGGCTAACAAGATGCATTTGAACATTAATAAATGTTACCACATCAAATTTACCAGAAAGCGCAATCCAACTCAGTCCTCATATGACATTCAGGGTAACACATTAACAGAAGTCAATGTTGTCAAAGACCTTGGCATATATTTGGATAGTCGATTGAGCTTTGTGGTTCATATCGACAAAATGTTAAACTCCGCATATCGTGCACTTGGATTTGTACTGAGGTCTTCAAAAGAATTTAAAAAACCATCCACCCCTTTACTTTTATTTAACAGTTTTGTAAGAAGTAAATTAGAATACTGCAGCCCGGTGTGGAATCCTACGTATCGGGTACATACTGAACGCATTGAAAATATGCAAAAAAGACTAGTCCGTAATCTTGCATTTAGATTTAAATTGAGAAACAAACCAACGTATGAAGAGAGGCTAAGTCACTTTAAACTCACGCCGCTGGAATTGCGCCGTACCGTGTTAGACTTAACATTCTTATACAAGATAATGAACAACGACGTGGACTGTCCTGATATTTTAAGCAAAATAAATATAAACGTGCCTTGCAAAATTCCGCGTTATCCCCGTCCATTATTTAGTACTCCGAGGTGCAGAACCAACTTAGGCAAGCATTCCCCAATCGCTAGAATGACGAACAAATACAATACTATAACCGGCTCCTCGTTGGATATAGACATCTTCTCAAACAGTCTGACCAAATTCAGGTTCCTAATTTGTGCAAGTTTAAATAGCACATAGAGTGTGTTGTTTTAATTATATATCTGTTTATTTGCCTTAAAATTAATATTTGCACAATTTAATTTGATTTGAATTGTAATAATGCTTTATTTCATTAATTTATAATTTAATTTTGATTTATTTCATTGATTTATAATTTAATTTTGATCTGTCTCATTAATTTATAATTTAATTTTGATTTATTATTGTTTTTTATTTTTATTTTAATAATTATGGTTTTTCTGTTTTTAATTATTATTTTATGTATTTAATAGTAATGTTTTCTCTTTCAATTTGATTAATTTGTAATTTAATTTTGATTTATTTCATTGATTTATAATTTAATTTTGATTTATTATTGTTTTTTTTTATTTTTATTTTAATAATTATGGTTTTTCTTTTTTTTAATTGTTATTTTATGTGTTTAATAGTAATGTTTTCTCATTGACTTTGTGATGTTGATTTTAATTTAATTTGATTAATTTTTATATGCTCCTGGTTTTATATTTTTTATATTGAATTTTTCGCTTGGTTTTAATTTTATCCGTATATGATGTTAATTTTAATGATTTTGTTCCTGATGTTTTATTTAATTTTTCACATGATGTAAATTTTGATAATATTTTATTATATAATAGCATGATGAGATCTCTCATAATTGCAGAAGCACAAAGCTAAAAAATGTACATTATTATATTATAGTCATGTAAGGTGTATTCTCCGTCAGGGATCCAAATTAATAAATAAATAAATAATATTAATATTGAAATACCAGGGCATTATCTGGCCAGTATACTTTATACTTACATTAAACTAATCATAGAGTTTTATTGTAGAAATCAACAGTTAATATCAGCCAGTGAAGATGGCACAGTCATGTTATGGGACACCAGAACGCGCACAAATCAGAACAAACTAGAGCCACATACCAATAGCAAAGTTAGTCGGCCGGATGCTGGCAAGTGGGTTGGATCAGCAGCATTAAATGATGATTGGATTGTGAGTATATTTTATTGTTATAATGTGGCAACTTCACACGTCCAGGTATAATGGCAATGTATGGACGTCATTAGGTAATACATGACGGCCCATATCTGTTACTCTAGTTTTTATCAAGAATTTAATATAACTGGGTTTTTGTATACTTTTTCTTCGGGCCATAGGCCCCTAATGTGGATTAACAACTGTTTTACTATAAAGACAACTGGGACTGAGTTTGAGTGCTTTCCGAAGCATAGAGATGGTCAGAAGAAATACCACTGAATGATTATCTATGGAATGACCTTGTCGATGTTGCTTATTGAGCATATTGCTTATGCCAATGACTGCGAAATCAAAGCCGTAGATGGAATAACAGTTTGATAGATTCACCAAACATAATTGTAAATTTTAATCCTCAGGTATGTGGTGGGGGTCCTCGGTTGGCAATATGGCACCTACGTACCCTAGACGCTGTCACAGTCTTTGACATCCCAGACCATGGCATCCACGTGTCATTCTTCCACGACGATTGTGTGGTCGCTGGCGGAGCTGCTAAACACTTATACCAACTCTGTTACTCCGGTGAAGTAAAAGTAGAACTGCCTGTATCAGCAACTACAGTGTACTCCGCAGTGCTAAGAACTACTCCTAATAATATCATGGCTATTGCAGGGTCTAGTCCAGAGATTGACCTTTGTACTAGTTTTAATTATAGGGACCAGGTTTTACATTTCAGATAAAGAACTAGTTGTAGGATAAGGGTTTGCTTAAGATATTAAAAGAGGATTGAATATTTTATACCTATTGTATCATTTATAAAAGTAACTCATTTGTATTATAACAGTCCCTTAATATACCGCTTCACGGGCTGAGTTCTTTCACAGACAGAAAGCCCACTTGTATACTAGAATGGATATTGAAAGTAACAATTTAAATAAGTAGACAGATGGGTAAATACAAAAAGGAAATAGTGTTATAAAAACTCACTGAGGTAAGTACCTATTTGTAAATATTTTATGCATCTCTTACGTAGGGAACTGAGGGGACGGAGTGGGCATAGGGTGTGAATTACAGAAGAGAGATTACTGTGTGGTGGTGGACCAGGTGCTACCTATGTTACTGTTTCTACAGGTTTCCGTAACTTTATCTTTAAAATTATTATGATTTAAATTTACTGAAGTAAATGTCATTACGGGGGAAATAAACAAACAATTTTGTAACTTATTAATAAACGAAATAATTTATTAAAATTCTTAAATATAACCATGTCCAGCCACGACTGCTGGTATGAACCCTTGACTCCCATCCCGTTTCTGAACGTAAAACCATTCTGCGTCGACATCAGCTTCAACACCTTCACCTTGGACTAACACTACTACATCACCTTTCTGCACACTCAACGTCTTATTTAAAACACTTCCTTTATAATCACAATTGACTACTAACAATGTTTGTCTCACTTGACTATAAATCTTCTCTTTATCTATCGAGCAAACTGATTTGGTCTTTAAATACAGGCTGTCAAAGTCTTTTTCTGCGGAATTTTTAGTTCTTTTTCTGTTTTGGTAGCGGCATTCGGAGCGCGTGCGTCCACGAAGTTGTTCCTTCTCGTTGTCTGTTAAGTTTCCGCACGGACGAGGGTAGATGTCTGTGCTGCTCTCCCAACACGGCATCTTCTTTTCTGTTGATGTTCTGAAATCATATAAATATGGGGTTAAAGAGGTTCGAGAAGAAAAGTCGAAATTTTATTTTATAGTCAGTACCTACGTAAAGAAGGTGCCTAATGCTTACACTTTTTGTTCCATTAGGTAAATTGTGGATCTGGGAATATAATTACAAATATATTTAGTAACTAGTGAAATTACAGGGCTATGGGACTTATTAGTCTGACGAGCGCAAAGGGCTTTAAGTTTGTAAATCATAAAATTATTTGACTAGATATTATTGCCTTTTACAAGTCTAGTCGGAATCTAGTCCTAGACTAAGCAGATTAAGTATACAAGGTTAGTGTGAAAGGACAAGTCGGTTCGGGTAGGCCCCGGAAAACATATGTTGACCAGATAGGTTGAATATTGGAGAAGGGCCAAATAAAGAGCACTTGTAACCGACACGCATGTATGACTCGCTTAATGAATATAGACGAGGCCCAATCTGTTTGCCAGGATCGTGGCAAGTGGCGTTCTGTCGTCTCTGCCTACCCCGGACGGGATAAGGCGTGAGTTTATGTGTACCTATGTACTAAGGAGATCATTATTAAGAGTAAATCAAATCTGCTTAGTCTAGGACTAGATGGCGCAGTTTGGTCAATATTATAATGGAAAAAGTCACTATACTCACCTATTAGGTAATATCCCGAGTGGTAAACACGCACTATACAGTACATATCCTTCATCACCGTGAGGTGTTTGCGCGTACAGCCATTGTTCGTTTTTGAAGACAGCATTCACGACAGTGCCTAGTGGAAGTGCTAGCTCTATCTGTGATTCCTTCTGCGTTTGGTATAGCGCGCTCGGATATGCTATGACTACAGGAATGTTGCCCGGTCGGTCTATTGATGCCTGGAAATATAAAAACATAAACTTTAATGTCTGACGTTACAATAGTCTATTAATTTTCAACTACAAAAGCCCCCTGCTTTTACAAAGAACGAGAAAAAAATGTATCTGATTTGTGTTGTATTGTGATCAGATAATTTGGGATCACAGGCTTTTAGGTGCATCATATTTTTGTAGAGATCATCCAAAGCTGGACATAGGCCTCCTCCAAATATTTCCGGCCCTGTTTACCCCTCATCTTTCGATTTTTCGCTCCCCTAACTACGTCGGTCCACCGTAATAGATATAATATCTTTCATAAGTACAGATTCATATCTTCCAACTTTCCGTGAACGGCTTTTACAACACCCATAAGATGACGTACCTACACTAGAAACATCACGTATCCTCTCCTCCTTATAGTAAGACTCCATGACCATCGAAAACGAAAATATTTAGCACTAGCTGACCCGTGCCTACTTCGTTGGGCGACAAAAAATAACACGTTCCTTTTTTAAATATATTTCATTACTGCTCCTCTCCTATTAGTCATAGCGTGATACTATATAGCCTATGACACTCCCCGATAAATGGACTATTTAAGACAGAAATAATTTTTAAAATCGGTTTATTAGATCCAGAGATTACCCCCTACAACGTCACAAACTCACAAACACAAACTTTACCTCTTTATAATATTAGTACTAAATAATAATATAATTATCAAACTGCCGAACCTAGGTACTTTGTTGCCATAAGTACCAGCGAAATATTAAACCGGGTCGAGTCGGGTCGTGGTTTTATAAAATGTCAGTCTTGTGGCAGAGACAGTAAAATACCATATAAGTAGAGGTACCTAGTGGGCGTAGGTATGTTAGCCATCTTAGCACAGTTCTTAAGTTCAATTTAAAAACTGTATTCGAGAAAGTAAAACAAACGTAAAAAACATAACGTACCTACTCAGTCATCCAATACCTACAAAGTAACTTTTTTATTCTCAAGATTCTCAACTATGCTATGACATAAACTAAGACGATAATTAAAACTAAAGAGCCTAATCCATCATGTAAATACCTACCTATTTTTGTTAATCAAATATTTCTGGGTAGGTAATTTGTTTTCTAATTTTAAACCTGAAGTTTTTTCATTTGTTTCGTATTCAATATTTTTTCATTCGTATTGAATCTAGGGGTAGGTACATTTACCTAAGATTATAAATAAATGATGAAGTAGTTAATGATTGAAAGGGCTAAATGCCTTTTGATTTAATCGGTACTATACATTTTAGCACACGATTAAACATACAAACTTTTTATATTATTGTCCTAATCTCAGTTCAAATCGTTTATGCAGATTTTATGATTGCGTGGGATAATAAGTACCTATAACCATAATCATTCCACGAACTTAAAAGTGTAGCGCTTAAAGCCCAAAGGCTTTTTAATTTTATGCTCAAGAAAGGTCACGAACAAATTATTATAAGCTCTCAACTCGATATTTAAAAGTCTCTCATGAAATATTGTATTATCGTCCGGCCAGAACTGTGGCGCAATTAACACGGTAACGTTCAACCCCAACAATGATATATTGTTGTTTTAAATAAACCGCATTGATGAATGACCACTCCTCGTTCGAGATTATCTTGGCGATTTTATTTTTACTCTAAAAACATTCACTTAAGGAATAAACAAGCGTGCAATACAAAATTGCTTCAGGTAATATACGGCCCTCGAATGAAGAGAAACAAAAACTTGGGTCAAAAATATCGGAAATTTTAAATGACTTGCAATTTATGCGGAGTCCAATTTTGCGCCAATTTCGCGGCTTACGGGTCCGTAATACAAAGTAATGCACAAAAACCGTACGCTTACAACATAACGTCATAATAACATTGAAGAAATGAATAATGATCGAGATTTACAGGTGCATTTAAATTCTTTTGCAATAGAGCTCCGTTAATATCTGGCGTAACGTGTGTCAAGAGACGATGATAAATGGCCTTTTGGAAATTGAAATAGTTTGCAATGTTTTCATCATTGTCAGCCCAGAATCGTCCTCCTATGGTGGAGCGATTCTTGATATAGGGACCACGAATCACGATGCATGGTCACACGGATATGAAAACTGTCTTTTATTGCTTTAAGTTTTCGTAGAAATAATTTCCGCCTCAGTCATTGACGATATAGGAATAAATCTGCCATATTCCCATAACGTCATCTAGTCTTCCACTAAGCACAGCTGCTGATAACTGCTTATAACCATATTAACTACCTAAATATTATTTACTTAAACTTCTCCAAAAGGAGGAAGAGGTTTTAAATCCCTTTGTATTTTTATTCTTGTTTATTACTACGGAACTCAATCATTTATGATCAATTTAATTAAACTTTTTTGTATGAAAGGGTATACTTTCAAATTGGTTACGTAATTTGATTTTTAACTAAACAATATGGAATTATTGTAAATAATTTATTTAAACGCAATTTTGCGTACCTTAATATTATAATCGATATCGAGGCTCTGGTAGAAGTCGGTTTTTTAATTATTAAAAATGTCATGTAAGTATAAACGAAAATTTTAGATAGGTATACCTACAATGAAAACCAATCTAGGTAAGTAAACATTCTCGTTCAAATATTTGGATTGACCGAGAAAAGAAACCGAGCCTTCGGCCATCTTCGGCGTACCAGTCATGTAGGTATCCATATAACCACTACGCTACAGAGGTAAACTAACTGAGTGTGGGAAAATAATACTATTGTTAGAACCACTAATTACATTAAATGCAAACTTACCTCACTAAGGAAGCTATCTAGATCTCTGATGTCATAACCGAATTTCCCATTTTGTTTCCTTTTCTTTCTTCTGTGGCGATGTCTATGTTTCCTCCTTGCATACTCTTCTGTCCCAACACTAGTATCAGAATAAGTATCGTGCGCATTAGCGAACTCTTCACACGCGTTTCTAAACCTAAGATTATGGTAATACTCGTTACGTCCAACGACCCTGTCCTTAACATCTTTAGACTTGCACTTTCTTATACGTTCGATTTCATTAAACTTCTGATTGTGTTTCTTCTCTAATTCACCTCTAATTATAGTAGTTTTTAATCTATCTTCACTTTGTAATTTCCCTGTGGTTAATTTAGAATTTTCCAAATTTTCTTTCAGCACCCACGTAAGTGATATTTTTGATTTGTGACGGTGTGCTAATGGAGTGGAATGCCAGAGACCCATCTCATTAATTTCTGTATACTCTACACTGCTTTCTGGATCGTTTGTATCATCTGTTTGAGACGATATTTTGCAATTCGCGAGCAAATCTAGTACTTGGCATACTGGTTCTGAGGTCTGGAAATATAAATGCGCCATTATCAACAAACGATTGTTCATAAATTATAGAATATATTAATATCTAATTATGTATTGTTAAACTTTGCATACCGTGCTATTTACTCCTTGTTTATTATTGTCTATATCGTTCACTCGTTCACTATACGGTGGCGGTTGTTCTTTAAATTTAATTTCTGGAAGTTAAATAAAAATAAACAATTAAAAATCACTATTCAACGTAACTTCTCACTGGGCAGGTAATATTTAATCACTTATTTTTGTACCATAGTCAGCTGATCGGTTTATTGGGCATAAACAATAAAGTTGGAGTTATAACAATGAAAGTGGGCGAGTGCGCGAAACAATGCCGTCCCGGGGGGATGCGCGCTCCCGGAATACGAGCAGCTCCCGTGCGTACGTGAAGCTCGCGATATTCGCACGCTCTTGCGAGGCATAAATCTGTGTGAGTACGCGCCGCCCACCGTCCGCGGGCTCGCGCCCAACACTGTCTGGTCAGATGCTTTACATCGAGCCTCCTTCGCTGATACACTATCTACATGCCCTCCTCTAAAAAATGTCGGCTCACGCTCACAGTTCAAAGCGGGCGCAATGAGAACCGTCGAACACGCCTCGAGAGTCGAGACACGACTCGCAGATACAAACGTTTACTCGTGAGAGTGTTACGTCCTCATTTGCATGGCTCAAGTGCTGATGAGTCTCTATAAACAATAAAAGTAAGTGATGGTAGAAATGCAGAAGTCACGATGCTAACTGTCAGGTGTTAAATATCAAACAATGAGATGACTCGGAACGTTTTAACACATTTAACGAGTTTGAACGGTTCCGAAAGCACACCAGTGTTTACATTTCGTTAGATCGTTTTCAAATTGATTACTTTGCATCTTCTTAATATTAAGTAAATTTTGTGGTCCGTATCTCGAAATTAAAATCTAGCAATACGTACTTACTTACCCATAACATACATATTCGTTAATACAACTTCGTAAAATGGAAAAATAATACTAAGGTACTATAAATTTATAGTACCTACATAAGAGCTTTCTTTGTGTCTTAAATAAGTACCTTACCTGCACATTAAAATTAGTGCATAGGTACTAAGCATATAAATCAAACTGTTGTTGTTTGTCTGACGTAAACTTATTTTTTATTAATAAATGTGTTTTTATATCCATCATTATCATATGGGTAATCCAATTGACATCCTCTGATTAACGTGGGCCTTCCTCTGTTATTGATATCGCCGTCCTAACTAGGTCGTCGTAAGATACTTAACCGTATAGTTTGCCTAAACTAGAGACACTATTATAAGCAATGTTAGGTATGTGTATCTTAACAGTTTACGCATTTTATTAGCTGACCTACGCATTTCTCACGTAAAATCTGCATGGATTCTAATCCAACAGAGATAAGTTTATTCTGCTAATAAACTTAATCCTTTTATGACGTCGCGTATTATCTTTTTATATCACTATACATAACAAGAAAGTTGTTCTTACAAGCTTCTATAATTTATTATTACCTCTGACCCAAATGGTCATTTTGACGAACTTACCGCATACATTTGAAAGGTTATTTAATCTCAAATGATGACAATTTTATAGCTCTCATTATTTACGTACACAATAAAATAAAATAAAAAAACTACATGCGTCAGTACTTAATAACATTTTTTGTGTTTTAAAATTCCATGAATTTGGAAAGTAAGACAGTTTGGATGATGTTGCGGTTTTATTGCGTTCGTTTACATTAATTTACTGCTCACACATAAGCAATAAGTAATTGATATTACATACTTCAAATAAGTACTTACGGACAAATTGACTTTTAATGTTTATCGTTTGTTTTAAAAGTATACATTTTATTTATTAGGGATCAAGTAGGTAATGTGTCGCGGGGACTTTTACAAAAATATTTTTAACTGCCACTAAGGACACTTCTTCTTCTTCTTTGCGTGTCGATAACAATCAAACTGTGTCAGCCCAAAATTTTGCCACGAGTATTGCATTCTCAGTGGCATGCATGAGATCCTCTATTGTGCATGTGTTAGGTCCTAGAGGACAAGATAGCAGATGTTCCATTGTTTGTGGAACAGCACCACACACACATTCCTGGTCCTCCCTAAACCCCCACCTGAACAAGTTCTCCTTGCTTCTACCGACCTGAGTCCGGAGTCTGTGGACACTAAGACAATAATTTATGGATCACAAAAATAATTACCTTACATGGGATTCGTACTTGAGGCCTATACTCGTATAGTGTACGTCAGCAAACGAGATATTTATGCATTATTGCCAATACAATATTAGTATGTTTATATTACACACAGGCATTGACATGTTATTTAATCGTTATAATGTAACCTACTAACTCTAATACATACTTGAAATGCCCATATATAACTACTTATGTATTGATTGTATAAAACTCTAGTTCTGACAAAGTCAGCCAGTATTGTAGAGCCGTACCAAAGTCCCATAATTTTCAACAGGTAGGTACTATAGACTTTTCCGCGTGGTGACGGAGTAAGAATACAATATGTCACTACCCCATCTCATCCCGTGGGTGTCGTAAAAACCGACTAAGGGTCTATTCGTGAATATTATCTTTTCGAAATAAAAAGAAAGAAAGAAAGAAGAAAGAAAAATTTTTATTTTGTTGCACAAACGAAAATCATACAATAAAATAAATTTAAATAAAAAACAAATGTACACAAAATAGGACCTAACTCAGCTAATTGCTGTAGCGTCATGCGTCATAGACAATATGACACTACAGCGCTGGTATTCTGTTAGGCCCATCAAAAAGAAGGAAAAGTTGAAATTAAACCCTATACCAATGGTATTAGTAGGCCAAGTATCCCTCCGTCATGGAAGGAGGTCCGTCCCTGCATTGGGACTTTAATGGGCTGCTATGATGATGATGACTACTGACTAGGTACTAGACTCTACCGTCCTCTATCAATTTTTTTCTTGATAGGTGTATATCAAGAAAGGCAAGCCACGAAAGCCTTTAAAAATGAGACTTATTTTACAAATTTTATTAATCGTAACCTTAAGGGCAAGTCCAACAATATAATTAAGTACTCAAACTGGACCGGTGCTAAGATCAACGCATTAAAACAAACAAGTTCTTAAACTTTATGATATTAGTGGGTAATTAGAAGATAATAATTACTTCTCTGCAACCACCCACGGCGTTAACGTTGTTTTCTATCAGGTGTGCTGTATATTCTCATTAATATTATCAATTATAATATAGTATTTTAAATATAATGGTTTTTAATATTAAAAATAAAGTAATTAACATAATTTGATTTTATGAAATCGGCTATGACGAACTATTACTTAACCATACGTTAAGTAATAGTTTGCGTGTGAAATCTGATCAATAAAACAATTTTGTTACCCCCTTACATTTTAAATAATATTTAGACGCGATTTAAATAAAAGGATTAAAGAAAAAATAAATTACATATTATTGTAATTTTTAATTTAAGTATAAAGAATACAAAAGGCATTATATTATCAAAAGTTACTAACTATTTACAAAAATACAAACAAGAAGATAGGTATTAAGTAGGTATGATTTATTCAACTATACAGCTTATCTCACATCTTCCTTGTAATTAAGGAATCCGAAGTTTAACAAAGGCGAAAAATATTTCACGCATTCTTCCGTATTCTTCAAATAGGAAGGTTAAAAGTCGTGAAAATGGAAGACAATACGTTTAAGCTAAATCACGAGCATATCGGTATGTTGAGAATGTGTTTCTACAATGAGATGGAATGCTGTGCGGATCACGACCAATGCCGAAAACGTGCGTACACGCGTTGTGTCGGCGAGAGAGACCGTTTTTTATTACAAAATATTGTGTGTTTACTTTTAGGAAAAAAGGTAGGTATACCTACTTAAAGAGTAAATAAATTGAACACCAAAATTAATAGGTTTTTTTATTGTAGAGAGATTGTGGTTAAAACAGATGTAGTAAAACATAACACAAATTTATTTAAAGGGTCAAATCATACTACAGCAGAGTCGAAGCGCATCGAAGCGTCGATCCAAAACTGAACATATTAAATTCAACCTTAACTCCACAGTGTAACGAACACATTACTTCGGAGATTTTAAAAATATGCGCGCATTCTTCCGAATGCGCCCGAATGCGCGCGTCTGCGCTTGACAAACGCTGATTGGTTTCGCGCACAATCTTAGAAGTAATGTGTGCGGTATACCGTGGAGTTAAGGTTGAATTTGATATGTTTAGTTTTTGGAATGACGCTTCGATGCGCTTCGACTCTGCTGTAGTATGATTTGACCCAAAGTTGTAACTAAGTATGTTAATTGTTAAATAATAAATACTTTTTCTGAAAATATATTATTAACCTATTTGAATTTGGGATTTAAAAAAAGACTTGTTGATACCCACACACAGATTTAACCTTACGTTGTGGTGTAATAGAGTTAAACAAACATACTAACAACATAATAAGCAGAGTAAGAGCAGAGAGAGAGTTACACAACTGTTAAAAGTTCGCGTAGACAATACTGTGACGAAAGTATTTAAATCTTTTTACACTCATAGCAATACTATGGTCTCAAAATACTATGAGAAGTTATCATAATTATTACACACATCCAAACAAATATATAAATATAAATATTCCTCACACATTCACACAACGCCATCTAGTCCCAAACTAAGCGGAGCTAAGTCATCAACAAAGTCCAAGGGTTTCTCATGCAGATGCTGCATAGCAAACAGATGAAAGTCTGAGATTGCAGACAGATTTGTTTATCCACGCTTGGGTAATTTAAAATGCGCTCTTGCATGTATTCACATGCGTGTATTCGTCACATATTCATCCATCATCATTTCCATACCAATTTTATTGTCATTTTCGCTTTATTGTGGTCTTAGAGTCTAAGATAAAATAGTTTTGAACGAGGCACTATAGCTAAAACTTCACTATGTAGAGATAAATATGTAGTACCATAGTATTTCTGTGGACTGCGGCAAAGGGAAATTGCAGTAGGTACCTACCTATTTTATTTCCTATTAATTTTTCTGTTGTCATAATTTTATTTACATTTTACAAATGCCTGTAATAGTAATAATATAATTAAAAACCCTGTTTGAAGATTCGGAGATAGTATTCAAAAACTTTTTTCACTCAATGGACCATAAACGACCACGTAACGGCATGCCTCACCTTAGATGTTCTAAGAACGTTAAAAATTCACATATAAACCATACAATATGTATTGGCTATTAGTTTAAACATGTTATTATGAAGATCATTATCGATTATTCATTATAATCGTTCGAGAAATATTTTGGGAACGCCTACGATCGGTTAGACAACACAATAATATTTACGTTATCGCCAAAATCTTTAGTAAGTCGAAATAAAAAAGGTGTTAAGTCACTTTAATATATAGGCTTGTTTTTATAAACGTTTCTCTAGTAAGTTTTAATGTTAACGCTAACTTGTTTTAAAGTAATCTAATGTGACAAATTTTAAGAATAATTAAATATTATTGCTGTGTTTGAACTTTTTCTTATGTCTCTTAAATTTATCAGATCGGTAATCTAGAATACTTAATGGCGTTTGAGTAATAAAGCTTGAGTTATTGATGAATTATTTGAAACTTATGACTTTCTACATCAATAAAAGTTAAAAATCTATATAGCCTTCTCGGCGGTCCCCTGTGAACCCCTTATACAATTTGCTCTACGTCAGCGTAGAGCAACTGTTTATGGGGTTCACAAATTTTTGTCCTGAACTTGGATGACTTTGTCGCCGTCAATTATATTTTAAATTTAGAGTCCCCGCGACGACAGGGCGAAAACCATAGTACCGACGAAAGTTATTTTTTAAAAGTTATATTATGATTTGTCTATTTGACTCTTCAAAATACCTGTTATCGGAAAGCGCAGGGAGCGGAGACTCTTCACACGGTGGACCGATGGATGAGAGAGGCACAGGACCGCACAAGGCAATACTTAAAGGGGGCCTATGTCCAGCAGTGGACGTCGATTTGCTGATATGGTAATGACGATGAAAATACCTGTTAATATCGCCCTGGTAGAGTTTGAAAGTAAAGCAAGTACCTACGCGGTTTTACTGACAAATTGCAGAAAACTATCTGCACTAGTTTTACTTCTTGTAATAGGAGTTGCACTATAGTAGATTGTAGAGAGTACCGAGCATTTGGTGTTTTTTTTTTTGAGAACGTTTAAAGGATTTTTATTTTTCATACAGATGTAGACGTTTCTAGCTCCCTCAAACTCATGGTTAAGAATGGAACAAGGTTGGTTAAAATAAACTGTACGCCTTCTTAGGCTGAGTCCGTTGATGGTCAACAATATTGGATCTTCCTACACTAAAAAAAGGTTTGCAGTACGTAATATATACAGTAAACTACCGTTAGTAATTTGTATTGCTAATGTGATTGCGTCCGAACTATTCCTGATTTCGTAACGCATACATAGTTGTAATGATATTTTAGTTTCTACCAATGTTATTTATTCATAACTTAAACCACTCTACCCAGACGGATTGGTTTATTTATTTATATTATGATTTTTTATTATATTAGAGATCTAGTACCGGCACCTAGCAAAGACTGATTTACTTTAGTTTGATGCTTTATAATATGCATGTAATTTGTTACCTATTACCTCCTAGTTACTCAACGATAATTATGTAAACCAAGACATCTTTCAAGATCACTGGGGTATATTTAAATATATACTTAGGGTAAAATAAAAAATGTCGGTGGTCTGTAGGGTTATCATTTCAATGCCTTGTCCGGAGTCTTCGACATATTATATGATAATTAGGAATATCTGATACTGACAGTGTCGTAAAGATCATTCGGCATTTCCACACGTAGATAAAAGGAAACAGGTAAAAGAAATATAAACAGTTAAATATAGTAGAGAAAAGACTCTTAACTAATGTGATGTTATGTTTATCACAAAAGCCTATTAATGTCCCACTGCAGGCATGGGCCTCCTCCCGTGACGTAGGGATACTTCTCCTACTAATACCACGATGGCCAGACGGATTGGTATAGGGTTTAATTTCAAGTTTTCCTTCTTTTTACTTCGTAAAGATAATATTCACGGATAGTCCCTTAGTCGGTTTTTACGACACCCATGGGATGAGATGGGGTGGTGACATATTGTATTCTTACTCCGACACCACACGGACTATGTTATATTTATAACAAAAACAAAAAAATGTAAACGAAAGTCCTATTCCCTCTCATATTGTTTAGCGGTGATTTAAAATTCGTGAATTCGCATCAGAATCACTGTTGAACTGGTAGGAGGGCAGGCTCAAATTAAGGGTAAGTGTAGGCAACCGATAATTGCATCGTGGGAAACCGTCCAGACATACGAAGCGATGGCAACGAAATAAACGACTCCTTGAGACTGCTCTTTTCTTTTTTAATAAACTCAAAATTTCACTTTTTAGTGATACGTACCCGATTTTAATTAAACGTTTAGTAATGTCTGTGTAAAAAATAAAAGGTCAAAATTACTAGCAACTTTTAATTTTTTTTGGCACATATTTTTTACAGTATTTTATCGCTAACGGTATAGTAGATATAGATCTTTCAGTTTTAATAACAGGCAAGAAAACCGAGTGAAAATTTAAAGAGGCTCCATTAAAACCAGAACCGCCAAACTACTTCTAAAAATAAAATTGTCTACATTTTGAAACTGCTGCCTACCCTAAACTGATTGTTCGGTCTCATATCCCTAATTTTAGTAATTTCGCTAGCTACTGCTCCCTGCTCCAGTTCAGGTGAACTTCCACCTTAAGAAGTAACATTTTTGCCCCATTGCTTTAAGGTGTTTTATGCCGGCAGAGGCGCTTGTACCGATCAAGACGGCCTCTTACTACTTGGTAGTATAGGTACATATATTTCAAATGAAACACTTTCTCATGTTAGATATTAGACATAAAGTTTACATAATTTTATCTACTTAGTAATACTTATAAGTGTATCGGTTTTATGCGGAAGAATACGTAACTATTGGCACTATTTATTATACTGTTAACAATTAACATCAAATCGCATAGTTCAACTATAATTTCATTACATAAGTAATTTTTAAAAGAAACAAGAAATATGATTTTGACCTGGTTTGACCTGGTTTATTATCCGCATTTATTTTTTTTACCTGGTAAATACCACGGCTTTACTCGTGTGGATATAAATTGAACTTCTTACTCGTATAGTACTTTGCGATTTTTAAAAGTAGCCTAAATGTAATCCCTGGTGTCTGTTCCTATTACCTCACCAAAGCTTGTGTGATGACGGACTAAGGAGTTTTCTTGGCCGATGGTGTTTATTATGCCCGTGTTATCATACAAGGCAATAAAGAATAATTTTAAGTTTAGGACTACTAGATACAGTGAAAGATTAGGGCTCGGCGATGACTACAGGACTACTCCTTAGACTTCTTTACGACACTCTCGGCACGGGACGCTTTCCCTTTATTCTTAACTAGCTTTTGCCCGCGGCTTGGCTCGCGGTAAATTCGGGGTAGCACTGATCCCCTTTCCTGGACTCAAAAGAAAAGAAAAAATGTAGCCTATGTTACCCTCCATCTCTTCAACTATCTCCACCTAAAAAATCACATCAATTCGTCGCTTCGTTTTGCTGTGAAAGAAAGACAAACAGACACACTTTCCCATTTATAATAGGTATTAGTATGGATTCCGTCACCAAACGGATCACTTCATAAAAATCTATAATGCGTAATATTAATTAACATTTATTTTGCTGACCGTATATCCCTACACCTAACCACATTGCACGCTACAATCGGTAAAATTGCCCTGCGAGTGCATTACTACGTCCCGAGCTCCATCTCAACTGACTTAAAGGAAGAAAGGGTTGGCGTTTAGAATCTATTTATTGTACTAAGTACTTATTAAAATTATTTATGTTCTTGGCATTTTATTCTTGGATGGACATACGCGTGGTGGTTTTATAATAAATGGCAGCTAGGTTGACGTAACAAGTTTGATTCCCGCTCAACACGAATGTGTGTGTGTCTATGTGTTTTATTTTGTTACACCTTTTTCTACACTGTATAATATTTATGAACAAGAAAGTATAAAAATATGTTTGCTCTCCTGCTTAGATAGGTACCCATATTTATGTACTACGCTACGTTGCTTAGGTTGAAGCTAGATAAAATCGTGTCAATGTGACATTGTCTCGAAATTAAAAGGTTGTACAATACTTATTTATTTATTTCCAACAAGAAATATTTACAAAATATCTGCATTAAAACTGTGGCGTCGTTATCAACGTTCCTCTTATTAGACACGAACAAAGACACCTCTATAGATAGATAAACATCCGGTGACAGTTATAACTAGAAGCTAGCGATGTGGTAAAAAATAAAATACTGTAGTAGAGCCAAATAACGAGCAGGGCTACAATTCAGATTCTTTTGTTTTTTTTTAATTGACTGTATGCTGCAGATCTTTAGAGGATTATCAACCTACCTAATATATGAGTATTTACCTATACCTACTATACGTAGGCTGAGAATATAACTTTTACTTAGTAGTTTTAGTTAGTAATTAATTTTTGAGATTAACAGCTAAACTTTACCAAAGAAACTGCGAATTTCGAAGTTTACAATTCGTCCCATTAGTAGAATATTGTTGTATCATCACAAGTAACAAAAATGATTTTATTGTAAATTCGTTATCATAATGACGTAAGCTATCTAATGATATATTTTTTTTATAACTTTTGTTCTATATTTTAAAAGTTATGAAGTTCGAATAAAGTTTTTGCCGCGCGGCATACGTAGAATAACGTCTCACGACCACTTAACGCGCGCTCCCGGCTCCGTGCGTCGCGTTTCTTCATTACAACGCACATTGTTCGACGGAGTCGGCAAGAGTGAGGTGTTGTAACAATGGAAACCGACAGTGGCGATCAAAATGGTCAGAAATCGGTCAGAAATCAATTAAATTATTGTTATTTTGTTTACATACACAACGTTGTTCATTACTATTGAGAATTAAACGTTTAAATTAGTAATAAGAAAATTATTTACAAAATAGAATATACGTAAAATACATATTTCATGGATTTTTATAAAATTTATACAACATCCATAAATTTAAATTATATTTAATGGAAAATAAACAATTTTAGTATGTTAATTACATTGTTTTAGGTGTATTACACAAAATTATTGACATTACCACAAAGACAGTATTTAAAATCACATAAAACATTTTTCTACCAAGTTGCCGCATCTTTTTAAAATTAAGTGTAATCCACTAAAATACTTTACTGATAAGTTTCTTAACATGTTAATATACAATGAAGCTTGTCTTATTTGTTTTTCTAATTTTGTAGTTACTTATGCACATATTATATTTTACTACGCATAATTGTATCTTCTTTTCGTCGGTACGTAAACATGAAACATTATTCGACCAAATTATATTTTAAAGTGTGCGTCGTAAGCACTTATGCTACTTTTTTCTGTTAATTAGTTTCTTGTAAAACATTATTCGAAATCTAAAAGTGTTATAAAACTATTAAATACAGTATTAATTGTACACAGCTATTCTTAATATCTAATTTTCGGCTAACTCTACATAAAAACCAACAAATTTTACAATTATATTGGTGTTTCAAAAAAAATCTAGGTCTAACTTCATAGTACACACATCCGTGTGTACTACATATAAACAATCTAAGCTGGCCGAGCGATGGTTTCATAATATGTACAACCAAATGCGAGATCAGCTTACACTGATTCTGTATAGGTTGAACGGTAGCAGTGTGTACAATTGTAAACGTCGTTCTACTTGTCGTGATGGACCAGCGGATCCATCGACTCTTACTGAACTGCGTCCTGTAACTCCGTTCCAAATTCAATCTGCATCCAGTTATGAAGCATCATTGTTATCAGTATAGCAGCGATTTTAAGTATAGTATCGAAGATTTGTATACCTACGCCTATGCTATCACCACCTCCGTATCAGACAAAGTGTTATAGTGATTTTTGTCTGATATATTCAGATCAGTCAATTGAATCTGACTTGAGTTATGATAAAATTACATTTCCCAGCAGTCGACTAAAAAAGCGCCACTTGCCAGTCAAACATTCAAGACAAAAAACGTATTTAAATAGTATTCGTAAAAAGTACTGTATAAAACTGCAAGGTATTGAAGAATATTTTTCAGAAGAACATCATGATCCATTCAATTCAGTGAAGCAACCGAATGCACCCATAGCTAAATCTTACTCAAGTCAGTTCAACACTGAGAGTAACGTGATGGCATTACGTGCACTTTCTGATCAAAGTCAATCGCTTTATGGATCGCTCTGTTTCTAATACTGTCATATCACTTTAATCACAAGTGCAAGCTATCGAAGAACGTTCTTCAGAAGGTCCTAATTAGTCTAATTCTATGAAGCAACACTAGCTCCCAAATTGCTCAATCTTGCCCAACTCGGTCAAACACTGAAAGTACTGTGATGGCATCTCCCGCTCCCTCAGCTCAAAGTCAATCATTTTATGGTACAAATAGCTCTGTTTCTGAACTTGCGATACCACGCCAATATATCGCGATAATTGGACTGATCTAGGAAGGAAACGACAACCTTGGACAGGAGCATTCTACTAAAGCTGGGAACGTATTTAATACAAAACAAATCTATCAAGTGCTTTGATATTAGTTACGTACAAAGCTTAGATATATTTAAATAGTTTTAGGAGTTTTGTGACTGAAAAAAGCAATGAGAGTATGTGTTAAAGTACACAACTAAGAGGTCATGTTGTGCGTACGTGACGTGTTTGGCCAGTTCCTAGATGTGATAGCTGTCTACAATATCCTCAGGAAATCTATTCATACGACGATGGAAAAATTATGGTTTGGACGGGAATTCGTGTGGGTCTTAAAACAGACTTAAGTACGTTTTGATCAGAAGCACCATGACGGCTGAAAAATAGCTTAACGAGGTTGTTTGAGCTTCTAGTTCCAATAATCTACCCCCGTATACTACATTTTGACCAAATGTTTAAGCTCATGGACGATAACACCCATCCGTTTAAAATGAAAGTGTTATCCAGATAGTTGCAGGAGCACGACATATCGGTCTTATCCTGAATCACTCAATCACCTGGACTAAAAACCATAAAACACACGTAGGAAATGTTCCAAAGAAGTGCTTTGATGAATTTTCCTGCAAAAATTGCGATTGAAGAGCAACTTTTTTGCATCCTAGTCGGACATGGAACAATATACCGCACCAAGACCTGGATAACTTAATCCAAGCATGAAAAACCGTTATTTACGTTTTTTGGATGTACTGACTAGTACTAAGTTAAAAACAGATTAATAATCGCTTTTTGTTCAGTTAAGTTTTTAATTTATTTGAATAAAACATTATTTACGCTAAAATAATATCTAGATTGTAGCTATATGCCATTTATATGGCTACAATCTAGAATTAAATAAAATTTTAGTGTATAAAAATATTAACGTATTGAATGTTATCTTCAATAATTTTTGAGTTAATTGAGTAAATACCAAATATCCCTAGACAAAGTTGATGTGTGTATTTAGTCTATAAAAGCCGGATCTCAAATTTAACCAGCACATATTCATGTGATCAATAATTATTATAATTACGTGTACCTTCTTTATAGTCGTAATCATAAAAATTCGGCTTAGTTAACTTTTAGTTATCTGTGTGGTAACGGAGTAGGAATACAATATGTCACCACCCCATCTCATCCCATGGGTGTCCTAAAAATCGAAGGGACTATCCGTGAATATTATATTTACGAAATAAAAGAAGGAAAACTTGAAATTAAACCCTATAGCAATCCGTCTGGTCAGCGTGGTATTAGTAGGCCAAGTAACCCTCCGTCACGGGAGGAGGCCCGTCCCTGCAGTGTGTGTGCAAGTGCATTCAATACTTGGAAATTCACATCATTACTTACGTTAATTCTTAAGACGGGCGGAGCCGACCGACAAACTAGTATTATATAAAACATCTTCTCGAAAAACATTGAGATAATTTTAGGATTTCGTAAAATATTGTTTCACCTGCACATACAACGTGATTAATTTGGTCAAATAACGTTGCATGTGTTCAAGAGACAGCTCCTGAACTGTTTTCGTTGGCAGTACAATGTTATGTATGCACATGCGACACACTATCTACGCACAGGAATAGTTTTTAGACTAAATAATTATATCAATAATAGCTGTATTTATATCTATGTACACTGTAAAAATATTACATGGCTAAAGTCTTCCGTAAAAAAGTTATAAGCAAAAAATGCTAGCGCAAAACTTCAAATCGCTCTACTGAAAAGTAGACATTTTGTAGATACAACATTGTTCTACTAATGGGACGAATTATTCTCTCCCCTTTTTTAATTTAATGGTTTATGTAATAAAAATGTCAACAATAGAATAATATAATAAGTAGTTGTACGAGGTCTCTATGTTTGCATTCGATCTGTTAGGGACGCCAGTTGGCTAGGAAACCAATCTATCGATAAAATCAGGACATTGCATATCATACATATAAAATCATTTCTGTAGTGTCATTTATTACGGAGTACCTAATCAGTCAATATTCAAGATAAAACAGTCTTTACCACTTCCCCTTCTAAAAATGATCTAAATGCCTATAAAATAGGTTGGCAACCCTAATGACATAGCATAATACACCTCCACGAACAAAGCGTTGTGCACATCCCGTAATGACTCTATGTATTCCTGGATCTACACTCTACGAATACGATACAAAAATGTGAAACAGAATTGTAATAACTCTACCTTACAGCTTTTATTACTCTTCATTGTTTGATGGCAAGTTTAAGTGTCTCTCGTCCGTTTCTGCATGTCTAAAAGTAGTACTAGTTACTAAGTAGGTAACTAAAATTACATAGGAAGGTACTAATGTGAGGGCCAAGATAACTACTGTTTATTATTAAACGAAAAAAAAATCGAGAAAGTTAATAAATACCTGGTACAATTTTTACTTTTTTCCTAACTAAGTATAAATTGTGAAACTGGTTTAGCAAAAGAAAGTGACATTCGTAATCTTTTTTACCCAAACATTATGATTAGCCAAATAATGGTGTATTTACAATAGAAAGCGACAGTACCTAGAGGTTAGTGGAACGCTTTCCTAATATCACAAAAGCAGCAAAACAGTATGACTGGAACGAATAGGTAATCTCAGATAGCAAAGGAGGAATTCGTCACAGACACCCGGTTACTCGCACACAGTGTGAGGTGACATTTTTCCACAATATACGAACGTACGTACATATTATTATGTATTTTATTACCTGGTCTACCGTACTTAATGGTTACTTAACTTCAAAGTAATGCTCAGTTGAGATTGCTTTTGCTGTTTCTTAAATTCGATATGCAAATTTTGTTGGATGTCTACTAAAAATGTTGTAGATTTGGTACTTTTTAGATACTATAAAGTATCGGCATAGATAGATTATTATTGACCCTTAAGGAATTTGGCTCTACCAAATTTAGTATTTACAATCAATATCTATAACTTGATTACTTGGTTTGTTAAAATCTTTGTTTCGAAAGGAACGCCTATTAGGTACCTCTTACTGATATAAATCTAATCCTTTTACCTTTAAATACAAAAAATACCAAGAACAACATTATCGCGAACTTTTAATTATTACATCTATGTCCAATACAAAAGGTATCATTAACAATTCGACGTAGCGATGCTATCATAAGTTCGATCATCGCTCGGTTACTTATTGGTATCCACGTTGAATTCCAGCTACATCGGTATTCGGGAAAGCTATTAAATTTTACAAAAAATAACTTTACGTACAATAATTTGAGTTCAAGAAGGAGCGTGATCTCGACGCAGTGGATAAAAATTATTTATTTGCGTGGGGCGCGGCAATTAGGGGGGCGGAGTTTGTCTGCGCGCGTGACCCCTCGACCCTCGGCCTCGCCGGGCCGCCTCGCACCCGCCCGTGGACACTCGTCCTGACACGCTGTCGGCAACAAGAAACTATCTCGAAATTGCCATATCCCGCAACACGATCTCAACCTACTTTCATATATAAGTATGTTATATACCTATATACTTTTTCGCGATATGTAGGTACACAACTGCATTTTTAATCGTTCCGAAAATTGCGACGATCAACTTTAAGTTGAAACAGAAATTGAAAAAAAATAATTAAGTAAAGTAATTTAAGCTTGTAGTCTTTACACGCTCTAAATTCTCATACAGCACGGGTTCGTACAGTTTTATTATTACATTCTTTATGTAGATGCAATTACGATACTACATGCATTGGTCGCACTCACACGCATGCCGACGAAAAGTAGGCGGCGAGTAGATATTAAACGGATTTCTAGTATCTGATATTTCACGTTCCAAACTTCGTAATGCTTTTATTTTTATTGATGACCTTAGGAAACTAGACTTGAAGTCGATTTGCACGCACATAATATACTTAAATATATTATGTAGAAATAGGTTTAAAGAAGGCTTCTTGTTACGCGTTATCGGTGGTTTTCCCTCTCCGCCATGTTCCCTCTCTACCTAGGCAAATTTAGTAAAACCCTAACAGTGCCGCTTTGGACATAATACTAGAAGAGAGCTAGCTGAAGCTCTTGTCAGTCTATAGCCGATAGTCATAGCCTATCTATGGACCAAGTTTTAATGAAAGACCTCTTTACAATGAGAAGTCCCGTCCCTCCTAAGCGACATTCATGACATCATATTACGATTGTCAGTTTGATTTGAGCATGAAATTTGCTTTGCCTTGGCCTGCCGTTTACTGTATGTACCCAGTATGTAGCTGCATAAGGCTAGGAATTCTAATTCCATATTGAACAAATAATTATGTAATGTCCTGTGGATAGGACTTTGTTGCGTTTTATTTTTATCTGCTTAATTAACAATTTATTTAATATTAGGTACACACAACGGTAAATAGGTTTTTAAAGGGTCGACAACTCGCGTCTGATTTCTCTGGTGTTGCATGCGTCCTTAGGATACGGTAACCACTTACCACGAGCTCGACCCTTTTGCCACCGTGGTATAAAAAAAAGGAATATAATAAATAAAAGGTTAACTTACTTTCTTTAAACGTGTTGATTATCTTCTTCATGTTAAAGTTTGTTTCAGATCTCCCCTTTCTCCAAATTTAATCTCCTATTCTTCGGATCTTCGGTATCCTTTTTCTCCTTCTATCTACTAGGAGTGCCAGTAAAACAAGTAGTGTCCCGGCACGCGCCTGTCACAATAATGTGGTACAGTGAGCTGGTGCGTCACGGTATGGTAAGCACGCACCGGTAGCGCGCGGGGTGGATAAACTCACATCTTAATACATGCCCTGCCTGATATGGTGTGCCTGCATCATTTGCGAACCATGACTAAGTAGGTTTGAGGCTTTGTTACTGTTCTGATATGTTTTCTTTTAAAACTTTAAGTACTCTTAGGGTAAAATTTACGTCTATATCAACTTCAGCTTATTCAGCGGGCCAAAGCAGCAACAAAAGATCTTCTAGTTGGTTTGGAAAAGAAGGAAAATTCGACTAGGTAGGTACTTATTAGACCTGCGTGATATTAGTAGACTACTTGGTGTTGTATCGGTGTTGTATCGTGTCTGGTGTGATATGGTCTCACCATACAGCTTTATTACCGGCCAGAGGAACCTGTGCAGAAACTACAAACTGTCATACTAAAAACTGTTTTTACTTAGATATGTTACACTTAGAATGTTGTAGTTATTATGTATTTAGTTGAATAAGCCTTATAAATAAATAAATAAACTTAAAGCTGTTTTTATTCGTCTCCTATACCTAAGCCTACGACCCATAGTTCTCTAGAGCATAACGCACGGGTTGGGTACATTCACGGTCGTGCGTTCTCAACCGTGATTCCTCAGTTAGGGTTTACTAACATTTTTATATAGGGACTATAGTTTTACTGGTGCACGCTATTTTGCAATCATAGTATTTCGAGTAGTGTATCTCTATATAAATTGTAGCGTAAATGTTATTCTGATGTATAAGCTATATATGAAGTAGTTATAGCAAAGTTTCATTAAAATCCAATTACTTGGTATGTGTATAGTTTTTACGTTAAAGACCAATAAGCATTCAAAAAATTTAAAATACCAGACAATATTTTTTTCTGAAAAAGATAGCTCGGTACATATACATATATATTATATATTATATACTTATTATTGCTCGTACAAGTAGGTACAACCGCACCTACGCCAGACAAAGAGGGAATTATAATAAGTTTATTTACATATATATTTGCAATATACGAGTATAAACCGTTTTATTTACTTTCTGCCACTTTGTGGGCAGAGACATGATCCCGTTACTGTAAAAACTTTAGGACTTATGATAAAAAAAGTCAATCCCAGGCGAAGGGTACTTAGATGACCGCGAAGTATGATTTACGACAAAAAAAAATTACCTACGTGTAATAGATACCTACTGACACTAAAAGTGGGTAACACGTACATCTTTATGTCTTTTATGCCTCAAATGTCTAAAAATGTAATGCTTTTATTCCTAGTTTTGGGAGTTTCTACCCTTTAATATCTAGATGTAATGGTACTACCAAAAATGTGGGCATTAAGCTACCATTCAGGAAAATAAATATACAAAGCCTGGCTCTTTAAAACTCCTTGTAGGCGACATAAACTTGACTTCAGTAGTCATCATTACACTGGCCAGGCATAAAGCTGATTGGCGAAGCGATGTCACACACAGCTCCTGTTTTCATCCTACATTGTGATATTCTTACTGATACTGATTGTACATACCTATTATCATTAGTTTGTAAGTATATTATGCATTGTGTGTTGTGCCAAAAAGGGTTTTTTTATCACAGGGTTCTATAATAGCAGTTTATTTGAAATCGTCTTACTGGTTATAATTTCTACAGGAACTTTTTGATCTTAGTATTATGTTCAAAATTGGGCTTGCACTAAAGTCTACCTTGCTAAATTCATATCAAGGATAGTTCAATGTGTGAGTGTGGTTTGGGTGATAGTTCTCCAGATCATTCTATAATTTTGCCTCGCTTTCTTAACCTCGGCGATTTAATTCAATAATAACCTTTGTTATTCTAATTCAACGCTAATGTACATTCTAGTTAACGGTCAATACTTAAGATTAATCTCTAACTAATCCTTTATACAAAATTTAAATTTTGATATTTGGGTGATTCTTCGAGCCCAACATTTTCGATGTCTGGAGGTTTTTCTTTGTAACTAACAGACCAACCAAACTGCAATTATTTTTTAAACATAGTATAGACAGTTACTGTTTGTCTATAAAGTCAAGAAATTAAAGTTTGAGGAACTAAATTGTTCATGTGTCTGGCAACACTGAAATTCAAAATAGACTTGTACATGAGCTGTCATCGAGTAGAAGTTGCGGAACGATTTTAATTTTGGGATTTTTATTATGTTATTAATCTACAATAAACTAATACTGACTTACGAAGAACAACATGAACAATGAGTAAAGCAAATCAAAGTGGCACGAGGGAAGTGATTTTTAAGGTTATAATGTGATGTTTGTCGGAGCACGAAGCTGTTCAAATTATATGTGATTTGGCTGATGTTTATGGGCGAACTGCAACTTTGATGGGTATGTAATCGTGTCACTGTGTTTTGTAATCTGTCTCAAGTAATAAATTCACTCCATTTGAGATTTAGAGACCAAAAACAGGCATTGCGTACATAGCATATTTTTAGGTAAGATTGTCATTGAAAGTAAGAAATATTGTAGTACGACCTTTTCTGTTGATACATTATCAGTTGCATTAGGATAATGCAGTCAAGATGTATCCCAATTTTGAAGTTGAATTAATTAATTGCTTTATGTCTACATTACGGTTGATAACTAAAATAAGGATGTCACTTTCGCATCAACTGGTCTGTCGACAATAAATAATTAATTGCAATATTTTATTATTTAGTTCTTAGTAATTCCATGTTAAATGATATCTTGTTGGTTAATATTTAACACTGAATACATTTTAGTTAGGTATTGCAGTTATTCTTTCCATCCCATTTTTTGCGTGTATTTTGTGTCTAGGTACCTCTGCCTAAATTTATTTTAAGTATAATTAAATGTTCAATCAACATAACTTTTGTTAAATTTCAGGCTCCAATCCTCAGATAACAGCTGCAGGTGATAGCTAGAACTGAGATGGATTTTAATTGTAGTCTAAGTTCTACGCAAAATTTTAAATGCAATAGGCTTTACCTACAAGAAATGCCCTAGTAATATAAAAATCGAGATTTGCCTGAAGAACTAAGGAAAGACATTATTTATCACTCTTCATACAAGGTAACCTGTATAAGCATATTCTTTTGTATAGTAATTTTTCTTATTATTAACTGTATACAATAGTTAAAATAATAGTTTATAGCCTATTTTTCCATTCTACTCCTCTTTACCCCCTCCAAATAAACCAATAATCAAATCTTTTTTAATAATAATATTAGTATAGTTAGTAAATCAGTAGTTTCCGTGTAGTGACGGAGTAAGAATACAATATGTCACCACCCCATCTCATCCCATGGGTGTCGTAAAAACCGACTAAGGGACTATCCGTGACATGTTATCTTTATGACATAAAAAGAAGGAAAACTTGAAATAAAACCCTATACTAATACGTCTGGCCAGCGTGGTATTAGTAGGCCAAGTATCCCTCCGTCACGGGAGGAGGCCCGTCCCTGCAGTGGGACATTAATGGGCTGTTATGATGATTAGTATAGTTTTAATTGATATATAAAATAACAGAATATTTTATAAAATCATCACTAACAAGTAACTATTTATGTTCCCGCAGGTCACAAAATGTTGGCAATTTCTAAAAAGGGCCTTCAGCAGCATCACAGCTGAAACTTGGAAAAACAGTTGCCATCGCGTCGAGAAGCTCGGATCAGAATACTACAAGAGAAGAGGCAAATACTGACGATAATAGCAGCAGCAAAGAAAGCTTTAGTGATGACGATGAAGGTGGCAACGAAAGTTATCTCAACATCGAATATCTAAAAAATCCTATGATGAAAGCGATGAATAAATCTCCTTGTTAACTGTGTACATGCGTTTTTATTACTCTGATTCAATCCGTTAATTTATTCTAATACCCATACCATTCTAATAGGTGAATTTTGACCCATGTAGTTTAGGGTTGGTGTATGAAATCGATTAAGAGATTTATCGATTTAGATAACAAGCGATTAATCGATAATCAATTATTATTTATAGTTTAGTTTTTAAGTATGGTATACATGTGGCAGCAGCCATATATAGTAGCAGCACTAAAATTAAAACCATAGAACATAATTGTTTTGCAGAAGTCAAAAATTACGTTATGGCTCATAATTCTTACACTAAATTATGTTACATTCTATGGCTCAAAACAACTGTCAAAATTTAAAATGGCTTGACTATAGTGCATATAAAACAGAAATAAAACATCGTCATCTAAAATGTTTAAAGGGCTAACACTACTTTACTTCTATAAAGGTCATGTTATAACAATTATTCAAATTTCTCAATCACTTAGGGTTTCAACCAATGAAATGAATTATCTCGTTATGAGTTGTGTGAATTTCTTACTTGAGTATTTGATATGTGTTTCAAAATTACTTATTTTATTTAAATAAATTACTAGTATGAAAACTATTTTCTCAGACTAAATAGGGTTGCTACGTGTAGCACAGTGGCGGCCTCATTTATTTTCAGGACTTTATAGACAGAGTGTACCTATCTTGCACACGTTATTGTTTTTTAATAATAGTTTTCTATATATTTAAAAAAAAATATTAAAAAGCGTTCTTCTGATTAATATGGTGTGTCCGTACCCCAGTTTCTTGAACGTTAGTAACAGTAACATTTTTTCTTATTAACAAATCGATGTGCGTTATAAATATTACGATAGAATATTAGTTGTTTCTTTACACAAAAAAAATGGTACTAATATTTGCGATAGTTTTTTAATAAAAAAATAAATTGTGAGTGTCCGGCACAAAAGTCTGATTCATATTCGCGCGCTTTACTCGAACGTACCTAGCTAAGTACGAAACATCAGGAGCTATCCCTTCTAGTGCTGGTGGTAGCCAGGGACTCTGCTGACGTGGTCACAACGTTACATGCGGCTGGTTCGTGTTGTTGCGGAGTTATAAATGTAAATATCTGATTCATATTACTTTGGTTCACCTGTGTTTCTGATTACTATGTTGGCTGTTATAATTAATTTAAATGGTTTTTAAACTTGAATCTGTTGGAAATATAATTCAATTGGGGACTAAAAGCCTATGTATAAATAGCAATCCTTAATTGTATACGTGTAGTGATTAACCGATGTTAAAAGGCAAAATTTTGATTTATATGTACCTGATTCATACGGTAAAAATACTATATTAATCAGAATTTCATACATATTGTTAATATGGCGGCACGGATAATGATTGATATTGTCAAGTTGTCAATGCTTCTAATAACTAGATTTAGGTGTGGTGATAATCATTGTGATTATCAACTGTGATTTTAATAAATAAATAACTGATTTTTATAACTAGAGTTTCATTTTTGTTCCTAATTCTGATTTATATGACCTCAAAAAAATTTAAGTTAATTATCTCGAAAACCATTTCATAAAAAAGTGTGCCTTTTTCAGACATTGTATATTAGGTTATCATCTTTGACAAAAACATGTTTTATAAGCCAAAATGTGAAAAAAAAATTTGCCCATATGAATCAGACAAAGAATCGAATTTCGAAGAAACACCCATTTACATCATAAGAATGTTTCGTAATTGATCATATCATCATATCAGCCTTTGGACGTCCACTGCTGGACATAGGCCTCCTCCAAAAGTTTCCACTCTGCGCGGTCTTGTGCCTCACTCATTCATCGGCTTCCCGCCGACCTAACCAGGTCGACGGTCCACCGTGTGAGGGGTGTCCCCACCCTGCTCCTAATTGATCCTAATTTAATATAATTCTGATACCTACTAATGGCTATACACAAATAGTACAAAATGGTATAACAGTAATGTGATAAAATTTATAAGTCATCTTGTTGGTTCTTTAAGTTGTCTACGAATTTTACAGATTTTACTACAGACCTATTTATTAAATTATACCTAATCTTTTTGACTTTTTATTTCTTTAAAAAATAAAATGCGTCAATGTAAAGTATTTTAATGTCACTCGCAAATTGTCAATTAAATATTTATTAGTAATTACCTACTGTATATTTCTATATCATATTGTGATTATAAATTAAGTCTTCTTATATAATCTAAAACGATTTGTAAGTGAAATATGAGCACTTCAGATGGTACAATGCAAGAAAATGGGCTAAATGCCCTTTCTTCGTCAATAGACCCAAGTTCAACTGTGAGTAATCTTAAAATGTCACAGATTACCTTGAAATACGACGAATCAGTAGCCAAACATGAAACAACATTTATGGAACGGAGAAGGATGTTTAGAGTGATGTATGATAATTTAGATTTGACACCAGAAGATATAACAGATCCTTCATTTGCCACTATGGATGAGTATGCGAAACAGGCAGCTTATGCATCTAAAACAGTTGTTAAAACAGAAAATCAAATTAGAAGTTCATTTTCGAAATCTAAAATGACTGTGACATCAGATAGTGCTAACGTAAAAGTGTTTGCTACGACTATCAACCTTGACGATATACAAATCGATCACTCAATGAACACCGAAGAAGGAAACCTTTCAACAGACATTGACTTAGATCAAGCACCTTCAGCATATGGTTTGCCGAAAATGTATCCACCAACATCTTATCCTCGAGAAATATTGGTTATCCTGAAGGAATGTGATACATATTACCTGTTTGAATTACCAAGCATTAGCTATGATAAGGGTACAGTTGAAGCCAACAATGTAGAGGAACAAAATGCGCTGTATGAATATATGACGGTTGGAAAGGGAAAAAATCGGAAGATGGTTGTGGAAGAAACTCAAACAGAAGCGGTTTTATCTCAGTCTAGACATACTCTCGCTGTCAGACCTCTGAAAAAGAATGCCGGGTCATTCGCGTCTTTATGGGACATGCACGATACTTACGCGCTTCTAGCTAATCGAACTGAACCGCCTGTAGAGGATGAAATGGTATTATATCAGTCTGCAGCACCAAATATGCTCCGAAAAAAGAAGAGACAAACTGTAAGGTCAGTGAGACGTGGCAAAACGTGGGAGGAGATTGCTGAAACTCATGAGTTCTTAGATGCCGTTTTATTAGTAGAACGTGTGCTGGCGTCTTTAGAATATGATAAAGCACAAAAAAGATTTCGAGGACTGGTCAAAATAGATTTACTTTCGCTAGATTTAGTGTATATTTACACTATGAAACCATTATGGACATTGGAATATGACGAAACAATTAATAAACCTATTATATCAGTTTCTTTTAATCCAAAAAACGAAAACATTTTGGCTGTCGCCCATGGTAAATATACATATGATGAAGACTGTAAAGGAATTGTATGTATTTGGTGTACTAAAAACCCTATGAAACCTGAGAGACTATATCGCTTCGAATGTCCTGTTACATCGGTGGCTTTCTCTGAAAAAAATCCCAATTGGTTGGCGTGTGGATTTTGGAACGGCGACGTTATTGCGTTGGACATTACGTCATACACAATCAAAACTATGGCTACTAGTAGTCGCGACACAAATCCTTGCTTTGAACCTATATGGGTAACGAAATGGTGTGCCTTAGACAGGGATAACGAATATTTAATGACGGCTTGTCAAGATGGAAGAATTAACAAGTTTACTAGCACGAAAACTCATGAGTTTATATGTTCTCCTATGATGCGAGTCACCACAGTCGAAGGGAAGTTAAAAGGTCTTGACATACCTAAGGCATGTCTA
This sequence comes from Schrankia costaestrigalis, assembly GCA_905475405.1. Taxonomy (NCBI): domain Eukaryota; kingdom Metazoa; phylum Arthropoda; class Insecta; order Lepidoptera; family Erebidae; genus Schrankia; species Schrankia costaestrigalis. Next base: position 3,604,371 of record FR997832.1, on the reverse strand, counting down.
AAGATGGACGTCCCTATTACACGGTATCCGGGGGCTTTGTGCATGCTTTGGCACGCCCATGTTAATCACGTTTACTTTGTCGGGACTGAAGAGGGTTGCGCTCATAAATGTTCCACACATTATCTGAATCAACACATAGATGTTTTTAGATTCCACTCTGGACCTATTTATGATTTAATTAGAAGTCCATTTCATGAACACATGATGGTTACTGCAGGAGCAGACGGTACCGTCAGGTTTTGGTTCGAAGGTATAGATGAAATGATTCTCTCATTATCTTGCGGTGCTGCCGTGCATGGAGCAGCTTTCTGCCCGATAAATTCGACTATAATACTTTGTGTAAGTGGAAATGTATGCTCAATATGGGATCTTCGGCGAAAGACACACATGCCGTGTACTGAATACACATTTCCATCTGGAGTAATATTGACCTATATCCATTTCTCTAAATCAGGTGATAATGTGTTCATAGCTGATTCACAGGGCAGGATGTACACGTTTCATTTGGAAGATACGCCGATAGCTCCCTACTATCAAAGAATAATGTTAGATGAAGCAATCCGTAAGGCTTTATGCACTCGTCCACATCTACTGAAGCAGTATGATAAGCTTGAGTCGCTGCGAAAACAGCATAAGAATATGTAATTAGATATATGATAAATTTTATTATTGTTATTTATAAGAGTGTTTTATTCATTTTTAAAGAGCGTTTACTCACTTAAAATGATTTTAACATTAGTGATTTGATTCTATTTGCGAATTATGGTATTTTTTTTCAATTAGCGACGCTAGTGAGTCTCGTAACGTTCAAGAGAAATCTTTTCAAGAGAATTCTTCATGTGTTTTATCTGGTTTCAATGAAATTAGCACATGTTTGCAACATAATGGAAAATAGAGATTCAATAGTAAAAAGGGAATTATGCCAACAAAGCCACCTATTTTTACAAAGTAGGTTAGGTTAAAGAGGTAATGCAACATGTCAAAATTAATTAGAATTTGAGTAAGTATAAGTGTTCTGTGATTAGAATGTAAACAAAATACCTAGTAAGCAAAAAAAATATTTCCTTTCCTGCTGACGTATGTAGATAATAAACTTAATATGTTATCTAGTAATATTTTTTTGTTTAAATCCCATGCTACGACGACGCACTCCTGGGTCTACGGGTAATTTATTTCCCCGTAGTCCCACTGAGTTAGAAGAACTCGAGCCTTCAAAAGGGCTTGCGCTTTTATTAAGGACTCGAGACTTTAAAAAGGTAGAGTTTCGAAAAAGACTCCTGAGTCGTCGGGTGGCCATACAAACGAAGAAACGACACGGAACTCGGAGCAAAGGGATTTGGAATAAACTAATCATCAAGGCTACACTGGTTACTAAGGCGACGATGAACATAAGACTAACAAAATACACTTCTCATCAAAAGAATCGAAACGGTGTGCAAGTTTGTGTTTTGTAAGGATTATCTAAAAAATGTGTATATTTAGGAATATGTGTTATATGTCATTTAATAGGGAATTTAATGACGTTTTTAAATAATAATGGTAATGTTCTAAATTCAAATTAAATTTTCATAGATATCGGATTTTGTTTAACAAGTCGTTTTTACCGGGAGTGTACCATACTTTGACGTAAACTGATAAAATGACGCACGTAAATAAAAAAAAAGCTAGGAAATGTTTATTTAATAACTTGTATACCCTTTCCTAGCCCTCATTACTGCTGCTGTACGGTTCTTCATCGATAGGACGAGAGTCACGATCAAATATAGTGGCGTTCTATTCCATTCCTCTTGGATTGCATTTTAAAGCTGGCTAAGTGTTTTTGAGGCATGATTTCTAACACTAATTCGTCATTTCTATTCATCTCAAAGATGTTTAGTCGGATTCATGTACGGGCTTCTTGCTGGCCAATCAATAATAAAGATATCGACTTCAGTAACATAATCTCTTACGATGCTCGCGGTGTTTGCCCTAGCATCCTCGTACATAAATGTCAAACCGGGGTCAAATAAATGTGCATAGGGCATCACACGAGGTTCAAGATACTGTTCGATGTATCTATGACTGTTAAGAAAGGGCAGACGTGACCCAAACACAAAGACAAACTCTGTCTTGTCGTTGCCACTAATTTCTCCTCAAACAGTCCATGAACCGCCACCATGGATGGCCTTTTCTTTTAATCCTGCATGGTGCAAAGCGTTCTCCATCACTTCTGTAGACCTTAGTCCTTCTATCTTTACCATACAATACAATTTAGGACTCATCAAAAAGGAGGAACTTGTTCCACTTCATGTATGACCAATTTAGGTAATTACGTGAAAAGTTAAGACGGACTTTTCGATGATCTGCAGTTGATTTCTCCCTATTTGTTGGCTTGTAGAGTACTAGTCGACGTTTCTTCAACCTTCTTTTATTTGTAGAGTCACTTACATCCACTATAGGTTCATCATGAAGCTGCTGCTGCGGTTGAAAGACATTAAAGTGTAGATTTTGTAAGAAAGGTGTTACTATAAATCGATCTACTCGGTCAGAAGTTACCTGTTTTCTGCCAGATCTCTAACGGCGCGTGAGCAAACTAGTCTTCTGATAGCGTTTGCAGATTCTATTCAAAAACGACAAGCTTAGATGCAATATTTCAGCCGTAATAAGCTGTCTAAGACCAGAATTCAGCAATGCCACCACTTGGTGGTTTTTGCGGGTTAACATCGCGTGGACAGTAATAAGAGGAGCGAGGAACTCTAAGTGCGCGATACGGGTTGTTAAATAAACGTTGTCAGCTTTTTTTTTCATTTACGTGCCTAATATTGTCAATTTCCGTCAAACTACGCACAGGATAAATACGACTTGTTAAACAAAATACGAAATCTATGAAAATTTAATTTGAGTTTAGAACATTAACGTTATTATTTGAAAACCTCATTAAATTCCCTATTAAATGATATATAACACATATTCCTAAATATACCTACACATTTTTCAGATAATCCTTACAAAACACAAACTTGCAACTGTTTCGATTTTTTTTAAGAGAAGTGTAGGTATATCGTCTCTTTTTATTTAACAACAGCTTTGTTTATGAATACAATCTTTATGTTATAGTTGGAATCGGTAGGTTACATGTGATATGAGACTCCTTGTGGTTTATTAACCCAATGTCTTTAAGCACATGATAACATTTTTATTATAATTTCTATACGTTCTACCTACATTGTTTTGCTCTACCTACCAACCGGCACGACAGTCAAATGCAAGAGACAATACGTTCTAATTGACCTATTTTGGGATCTCGTGACACTCACGCATAATTATGATTGTGACTTTTAATACAGGTTGTCACCATCGAGGCAGTTCACAGGTGGTGTAAGCAGCTGCCGTGGGGTCGTGTTTTCGAACCCTCATTTATAACTGTAACACATAGTTCTTTATGTGTATTGACACACTTTATATATATAATTTTCCAAATCTCCACTTATCTTAAAAAGTGCTACTTTTGGCAAGTGCACTGATTGCGAAGTGTACCAACCATATGAGAAGTGCACTAGTTGCGAAGCGCACCTTTTGAGCATGGTGTACAGCCAAAGTATTCTCTAGAAAAGTCGTACTCAAAATAGCATTATCCACGTGTTTTGATTCCATAAGTTACGCATTTATATACTTACTCTTTTTGCCAAATCAATAAATTATTTAAAAAAATATAAAAACAGCGTCAACACTGAATACATTTGTAAATAAGCGTCAATGTGGCATTGACTTATGGTTTTTAATAGTATTATACTTTCGATTTAGATTTATTATATTTTTAGAATCGATTTGCTTTAGTAATTATTATTTTTAAAACATTACATTGTGATTATTCTATACTTGCATAATCTAAAATAAAGGGAGAATAAAATATGATCACTTCAGAAGGAACAATCCAAGAAAGTGGAATTTTACATTCCTCCTTGTCAATAGAACCCAGTTCAACTTTGAGTAGCAGTTTTGCCTCACGATCTACCTTAAAAGGCGACGAATCAGTTTCCAGCAAACATGCTGAACAATCTTTTATAGAACGGAGAAGGATGTTTACAGTGCTTTATAACAACATAGATTTGACCCCAGATGATATAACAGATCCTTCATTTGCCACTATGGACGAGAGTGCAAAACATGCAGCTTTCGCAACTAAAACAGCTTTTAAAGAAGAGGTTCAAGCCAGAGGTTCATTTTCTAAATCTAAAATGACTGTGACATCAGATAGTGCTAACGTAAAAGTGTTTGCTACGACTATCAACCTTGACGACATACATATCGATCACACAATAAACACCGAAGAAGGACCCCGGGAAACAGACATTGACTTAGATCAAGCACCTTCAGCATTTTATTTGTCGAAAATGTATCCAACAAGATCTTATCCTCGAGAAATATTAGTAACGCTGAAGGAAACTGAAACATGTTTCCTATTTGATTTTCCTTGCCTCAGTTACGATAAGGGTTCACCTGAAGCCAATATTATAGAGGAACAAAATGTGCTGTATGAATATCTGACAGTTGGAAAGGGAAAAAATCGGAAGATGGTTGTGGAAGAAACCCAAACGGAAGGGGTTTTATCTCAGTCTAGACATACTCTCGCTGTCAGACCACAGAAAAAGAATGCCTCGTCATTTGCGTCTATGTGGGACATGCACGATACTTACGCGCTTCTAGCTAATCAAACTGAACCGCCTGTAGAGGATGAAATGGTATTATATCAGTCTGCAGCACCAAACATGCTACGAAAAAAGAAGAGACAAACTACGGGTATAAGGTCAGTAAGACGCGGCAAAACGTGGGAGGAGATTGCTGAAACTCATGAGTTCTTAGATGCTGTTTTATTAGTAGAACGTGTGCTGGCGTCTTTAGAATATGATAAAGCACAAAAAAGATTCAGAGGACTGGTCAAAATAGATTTACTTTCGCTAGATTTAGTGTATATCTACACAATGAAACCATTATGGACATTCGAATATGACGAAACAATTAATAAACCTATTACGTCTGTTTCTTTTAATCCAAAAAACGAAAACATTTTAGCTGTCGCCCATGGTAAATATACATATGATGAAGACTGTAAAGGAATTGTATGTATTTGGTGTACTAAAAACCCTATGAAACCTGAAAGACTATACCACTTCGAATGTCCTGTTACATCGGTGGCTTTCTCTGAAAAAAATCCCAATTGGCTAGCGTGTGGATTTTGGAACGGCGACGTTATTACTTTGGACATTACGTCATACACAATCAAAACTATGGCTACTAGTAGTCGCGAAACAAATCCTTGCTTCGAACCGATATGGGTAACGAAATGGTGTCCCTTAGACAAGGATAACGAATATTTAATGACCGCTTGTCAAGATGGAAGAATTAACAAGTTTACTAGTACGAAAACTCATGAGTTTATATGTTCTCCTATGATGCGAGTCTCCACAGTAGAAGGGAAGTTAAAAGGTCTTGAAATACCTAAGGCGTGTGCAAAGATGGACGTCCCTATTACAAGGTATCCGGGCGTTATGTCTATGCTTTGGCACCCTACCATTAATCACATTTACTTGGTCGGAACTGTAGAAGGTTGCATTCATAAATGTTCCACACATTATCTGAATCAGCACATAGATGTTTTTAGATACCACACCGGGCCTATTTACGATATAGCTCTTAGTCCATTTCATCAATCCTTAATTATTACTGCAGGTGCAGACGGTACCGTCAGGTTTTGGTACGACGGTATGGATGACATGATTCTCTCATTATCTTGCGGTGCTGCCGTGCATGGAACAGCTTTCTGCCCGATAAATTCGACTATAGTACTTTGTGTTAGTGGAAATGTATGCTCAATATGGGATCTCCGGCGAAAGACACACATGCCATGTACTGAATACACATTTCATCCTTCAGTAATATTGACTTATGTCCATTTCTCTAAATCAGGCGAAAATGTATTTATAGGTGATACACAGGGCAGGATGTATACGTTTCATTTAGAAGATACGCCGATAGCTCCCTATTATCAAAGAATAATGTTAGATGAAGCACTCCGTAAGGCTTTATGCACTCGTCCACAGCTAATGAAGCAGTATGATAAACTTGAGAAGATGAGGAAATAGAATAACAGAAATCTCTAGCTTTAGATACGTATTACTTTTAATAATTGGTATTATTTTAGATAATAATGTTATTTTTTATTTATGTTACGTTTTACGAAATATACTTATAATTACATATTTTATCTATTGTTGTGTTTTTTTTATACTTTATCGCATCACAAATGTCTGACTAATGTGTTGGAAGGTTTTTTTTTGCTAAACTGAATGTCAATAACAATCAGTAATGGAAAAAATAATGGAAAAAAAGCTCACCAAGTCTTTTAGTCGCACGGGTATAGTTTTAATGTCTGAAATGGATTAATTACAATCCACTTTAAGTAAGATCGTTCTAGATATTATTATTAATTAATATTTGTCATTTGTTAATGCGCTTACTTAATCAATATCGCTCAAGTTATTAAAATAGTATCTCATTTGCTAAGTTTATTTAATTCCCTCGTTTTGTAATATAAGAAGAAATATAAGAAGAAATAAGAAAAGAAGAACTATAAGAAGCAATTGTAGATAAAAAAATCAGAGTTAGCTTGTAACAAATAAAATCACTTTAATATAACTTAATATATTTATTTTTGTCTCATACGTACAAAATGATTTACATAAGTTTGTACTACACCAAAGACAGCTTTATGCTATTTTCAGTTAATTGTGATGTAGGCCAGATATTGTGTTCTTATCTACAGTAATCGCCAACTAACTCAGCTGGCGTGAAGTTGTTGCAGATGGGTGCGCAGATGTTAGTTTTCAAACAAAATGGCGGGGGGCGTGGGGGGCGAGGGTGTTTTATTTGTTCCTGTCACGTGCGAATTTCTCTAATTGCTAACTTCAGGCCGGCCTTGTCACTTGGCGAGAACTGTATAACACTGATTTGTGGCGTCAGTTAATGTTGCCAGAACAAATAAGAAGTAACGCTTTTGAAGATTTAACTGAAAGCCGCCGTTTTCATATTGCAGTAAAGCTAAACTTTTTGAGATTTAACTTTAATTTCAGTAAAAGCTATTAAAAGTTTAGTCAGTTTTATTTATCAATCTTGATGTTTTGGAAATTCTCTAAAAACTTAAACTTAATAAAGCATTATTATATACATGAATTACCCAAGTTAAATAAAAGTAAATTATTAATTTGGAAATAAATTAATATTTGAAAGAGGCCTGTATCCATTGACTGATAATGATGATGATGAATTTGGAAATTAAATGTCTTACCGAATTCGAGTATTTTGCCAGATCAAGATATCGGGTTATTTCGAGGTCGGGTTATTTAATAATAAATGAATTTTTAGTTAGTCTGCAAGTACGCTTAGTAGTAATCTATTTCCCTTAGGAGCAGTTCACCAGATTCTCAATTTACCAGATTCGCAATTCACCAGATTCTCAACTCACCAGATTCGCAAATGACCAGATTTTGTACTATCAAACAGAAAATGCATTGCAGGTAAAATAAAAAAAATTGGTATAGGAAAGAAAAACTTGAAATTAAAGTTTTCCTTCTTTTTATTTCGTAAATATAATATTGACGCATAGTCCCTTAGTCGCTTTTTACGACACCCGTGGGATGAGGGGTGATGACATATTCCTTCTTGATCCGTCAATTCACGGATTTTTTAATTAAAAAAAAACGTATTTTTAAAGTCTATTTTAAAAAAATTATACTAGACATAATATCAAAATTCAATTTGTGCTTGATTATACTTCTGGTCAATTGCGAATCTGGTGAGTTGTGAATCTGGTGAATTGCGAATCTGGTAAATTGAGAATCTGGTGAATTGCTCCTAAAGGATCTATTTCATATCTCTTTCGTGTGGTGAATGCAAAACCATGCTAGGGGGGCAATGTAATAACAAGCGTAATAATAACGAATATGATTGTAAGTATATCTTTTGGTAGAAATTTACGGTAAATATTAGTATGGCATGACGGATATATTCTTTCGTGTCAACGGTATCGAATAACAATAACTCACGGTTTTAGAATACAATAGTATGACACACGGAACAAAGAATCAAGTGGAAATGCAATACGACTAATTAATTCACTATGGGATCCGCTGTCGCCAAATTTACACAAATAAACCACTACTTACAAATAAATTACGTAAGTAGCTGATCCTACGTCTGGGAGCAAACCTTAATACACTATAAATAGAAGTTATTTTGCTATAGCGCAGAAAGAATTATATGACGTTTAGTAATCTAAATAGATTCAATTTTCAAGTAAATTCCGCCGGTCGTCCATAGATGACGGTTTTCCCAGTTCTGGCAATTATATACTTTAACACGTTGTACATAAGGTCGATACCTATGACGTCAACGACAAGTTAGCGAACCAGCGCTTATTTTTGACACGCGTACCACCCCTACTTAGCAACTCCACTTGATTCTATCTTCTGTGATATGACAAGACTGCAAATGCAAGGTGTCAATAACCCACCTAATCAGAAATATGCCTTAGAAGGCAACTAAAGGACAACTAATTATCTTACAAAAAAAGGAAACATGATTCCAACCAGTTTGGCCGGCTGTTGTCGTGGCAACTGTAGACCAATTTATACTTCATACACACGTTATTCATAAAAACAATCTTACCAGAAGCTCAGCTAAACATAAGTGTATTTAAATACAAAATATGTTACAATTGAGGTGCACTTAGTTTACATAACTATAATATAAATAAATAGTAGATACACAATTGTGATGACTAGGACTTAGATAATTTTTGTAGTTGGTATTCTTTTTTCAATTCCTTTAAATTCGCCTCTAATATTGCCACCTAAAAATATAGAAAAGACACATTTCAACAAAGATATTCTTATAATTTTAGCCGAGCTTTAAAAGATGGGACTACATACTTGATTTTTTCCTCTTTAATGGGATTTTTGAATGTCATTAAAAAAAATTAGAATTTATTGTTAAGAAATAACTTTAAATATACTTTTTTTAATAAACTTTAAAGTTCAAACTGCGGCATAATAGGAATCTGAATGGCGCGTACAATTACGAGCACCTTGTTAATTGAAACACAATAGTTCCTATTTTAAAATGTCACACAACACACTCAGTATAAAATAAATAACATAAACCAACCTCTTCAAACTTGAGCTCACTTCTAGCCTCCTTTATATAACCTCGGATGATGTTCATCTGTTCTAGTAAAGGGTTATCATCATCATCGTCTACTTCAAGCCTGCTACCGCTCGGTCCAGCGAGGTCTTCAACTCTATGCCTTTGTCTTTCCATCCTTTCCCTTTCTAGTCGTATTTGTTTCTCGGCACGTTCATACCTTTGACGCCTTACTTCCTCTATTTGAGCTTCCGTTGGTAACTTTCTTAGTGATAATAAATCTTCCTGTAAAGATACAGTTAATCTTAAAGTATTATTAGGAAAGGATTCGGGTTCAGTTGCTGTTTGATGCAAATCTTTGTGTGCATAAACATGAATATTGGTCTGGGTGTTTGCAATGAACAAATGTATGAATTTTATTTTAGTTACAAAAAAAGTATACCTTTATAGCGTTTTATGAATGTGTGAGGGATATATTACATTATTATTCCAGTCAAACATTTTTTATACAACATGGTGACGAGACAACGTAAATAACAACGTAACATCATCAGACAAAGTAGATCTTACCATCTTAAGCTCAAAAACATATTTAATTACATAAACATAAAGCTCATAATTGTCTGTACCTTAATATAATGTGCTGCTGCATGTCTAATAGATATCTGTAGTCTATGCTGCCTAGTGCCTGGCTCTGTAGGGAAGGTAGCAATCTGTTTGCTTAGTAAGTCTATGCCCTCAGCTAGCTTGCCGATGCGTCCTCGCATAGCGTTCACATCTGTTAGGTTGTAACTTGTCTCTCCATCAAATAGACTTTGACACATCTGTGGGATTGATAATATATTTTTTAAAACTACTTATCTGTATAGCCTGCTCTTAAATAATTATTTGCAGGGAAATTTCCTTTACGATACCAGTAAGTAAACCTAAGCTATTTAAACTGTGCTGTTCACACAGTTTGGTGTAAATTTATACTCCAAGATTTTATTTACTTTTAACTTTACTGTGTGCTGATGAAACCATACACAGGTAACTACTACCCGGTCACATTATCTCGAGACCTTGCGTCTATGACGTCACGTCGAGTCGGCCGTACCGTACTCAGGCGCCGCCGGGGCGAGCGCGGGGAGGAGAAAACAATGGGGGCGGGGAATTCGCATTCCAGCGAGGTCTCAAGATAATGTGACCGTGAAATAGTTTCTTATTAAACTTTCAGCAACCTCAAATGAGGATGGACTCTATTATTATTTACCACACTTGCAGCAAACTGCAGCCTAAATCAGAGGCGAGGGACGACGCCATGCTGTGCCGTTGTGTTGTGTCGTATTAAGCATTTATTTATGTAACTGGTTAAATACAATACCAAAGCAGTCACAAGCATAAAGATAATTGTGAAGTTAATGAAATAGCTTATATTTTCATCTACTTTATAACCTCATCCTTGGGGTGAAATAATATCTAACTTCACACACCAAAGTTAGTATCTCAACTATTTAAGTTCTGTACAAAATTAAATTCATAATACAGTGAAAAAGAACTCACTAGTTACAACTAAATATGACGCCATTTATTATACTACAAACATACCTTTTCATACATGGCTACAGCTGGCCTAGCTTGATCCATCAAGCTCCTCATCTGCTCATAAGCAGTCACAAGCACAGTCTTGGCATTCCTCGTGTCCTGCACTTGTTTCCTCAACTCTATAAGGTTGTAGCAGTGCTCACAAAGACGTAGACCAGTCTTGTCTGTTAATTCTGGATCGGACTGGTTTGAGCACTGTGGTGCTGATGGGTCTACGATTGATCCTGTTGGTGTAATATATGATATAAATAAATTGTTATCAAGAAGTAGAGTTTGCCTCAAACTAGTCTTGAAAAACGGTTTCTAAACATGACAAACTATATCTAGGGAAAAATTAAATAATTTTTTTTTATTTTTGAGACTCATTATTTTATGATTTGTATGCTTTTGAGCCCACAATAGCATGTCAGAAGGCACATGGGCAGTTATGATTGTACAGTATTGCAATAGAAAATAATCAAGATAACTAAATGAAATGAATTATATTAAATCTATAAATTAGTTGAGAATATTGTTAAAAAGTACTCACTAGCTACACTAACATCTAGGAACAAGGAGCAGTCATGACAAAGTATAGAACCACACAGTCTACAATGGTGTTTTCTACGAGTCAGGTTGAAAGCCTTCGCACAGTTGGGACATAACTTCACTGATGAACCATCTAACCATGGTACTACCTGAAATTATTATACATTTTAAAAATTAAATTATTATATTACGCATTTCATCTGCCGTCAAATGAGTGACAGCTGTAAAACATTGTCTCCGTGTTTTAATTTAAATTTATATAATTAAATTAAATAATATTGTGTGAATTTACCTATTTAATGAGTTATTTGATGAGTGATTAAATATATATATATAAATATACCAATATCTCAAAATAAATAACTTAAACTATTAAATTTTGTATTGTTGACATTTAAAGAAAATTTCTATCAAAATCAATATGTCAACGAAGAGTTGTTCTGGATGTATGACTGTTTTAAAGAGTAATGAGAGTCTGAAGTGCAGCATTTGTCAGTCGTGGTTTGACTTACTCTGTGCAAATATAACAGTAAAACGCTTCAAATCTCTGTCCTCGGAGAGTAAACGTAGCTGGAAATGTCATGGATGTCGTAGTAAGGAACCAAAAGCTGATAACACGAATACGCCGATTCGTACTAAGAGTCCCATTCTTATGCATGGTTCACCGCCTACGTCTGGTGAGTTGTTTCGCAGCAAGCAAAAAAATTGCTCTGTGTCGGATATTACTAAAGATGAAGAGGTAATTGAAACCTCGAGGGCGGCACTTAGAGACATAGTTAAGCAAGAGATACAAAGTGCTTTAAAAGACTTAGTCTCGGAACAATTTAAAAAAATAAATGAACTCATAACCAGTTTCCAACAATCACTATCTTTTTTTAATGATCAATATGAAGATATGAAGGACTTAATGCATGAAAAATCTCTAAAAATACAGCAACTAGAGAAGGACAAAGAAACGTTGCAGGATAATCTCAAACAGCTTTCAAAACGCATGAATCAGATTGAGCAACATGCTAGATCCACAAATATTGAAGTGCAATGCGTCCCCGAAAATAAATCTGAAAATCTAATGTCAACTATCCATCAACTAAGTAAGGTCGTTAAGTGCGAAATCAAGGATCATGATATACATCTTTGTACAAGAATTGCCAAAAAAGATATGGAGAGCAAACGACCACGTTCTATTATGGTAAAGTTTAGTTCTCCTAGACTTCGTGACAGCTTTTTGGCTGCAACTATTAATTATAACAGATCCAATGCAAAGAACAAACTTAATACCGCTCATCTAGGCATCGGCGGAGATACATCTCAACCTATTTATGTGGTGGAACACTTATCGCCTGAAAATAAAGAAATTCACGCAGCGGCTCGCTCTCGTGCAAAGGAAATTGGTTTTAAATTCGTTTGGGTTCGCAATGGTAAAATACTAATGAAGAAATCTGAATCATCAGAGACTCTAGTTGTTAACTCTATGGAAACGGTAAAATCTCTAAATTAATTTACAATAAAATATATTTTAATATGTATTTTTGCAAGTTGCTTGGTTAAATTATTTAACATTCAATCGTTCACTTTCTGTTTATTATCAAAATGTAAGAGGCCTCAGAACTAAAACGCTAGATTTTTATCATAATATGTCTTTAAGTAGTTATGATATTATTATTCTAACGGAGACTTGGTTAAATAGGAGCATTTATGATTCCGAATTATTCGATGATAGATATATAGTATATAGGCGCGACAGGGAAGATTCCCGATATAGTAATCGCAAAAATGGTGGCGGGGTACTAATTGCTGTGTCCAAAAACCTAAAGTCAAGTCGAATATCGCAATTTGAAAGTGATCTCGAAGATTTGTGGATACGCTTGGATTTGAACTCGGGGGGTTGTAAAAATATTAATATTAATTCTAGATACTTGTACATAAATGCGGTCTACCTACCACCCCCACTGCACAATGAAGCTCTAGAATTATACACAACCAATACTCAAAATATTATTGACAGTGGAGAGCCCGTCCTGCTGGTAGGTGACTTTAACTTAAATAGTATACTCTGGCTCCAAAAGAATAACACTCTCCAACTTGAACCAAAATCAAAAACTACCGAAGTTAATAATACGTTTTTAGATTTCATCGCCCTCAACGATTTAAAGCAATATAACTCAATAAGGAACAACAAGTTCAAAACACTAGATTTAATTTTAAGTACCTTACCGATAACTGACCTTACTAGTAGTGACTTCCCTTTGTCATCAATTGATGCATTGCACCCACCTTTATTGTTTACTACACAAATTTCCACTAAATCTGCCTTAGAACCAGCTGCAAACTTAAAACCGAATTTTTTTAAAGCAGATTATGAGAAAGTAACAGATCATTTAAATTCTATTAATTGGGAGAATTTATTCAAAGGTTGTACTGCAGTAAATGAAATGGTTCGTATATTTTATGCCCAAATCAGGGAAATCATATCTAACCATATTCCTATAAAAAGGGCCAAGAGTAATAAATATCCGATCTGGTATTCTCAGGATCTTATTGGCACAATTAAAGAAAAATACAAATATCACAAACGAGTAAAAAGATTCAATAATCCCCTGGATCGAGAAACTTTTGAGTCTTTACGTAATAGATGTAGTGTTCTTTTGGCAAATTGTTATAAAAGTTATGTCAAACTAATAGAATTAGCTGTAAAACAAAACCCTAAACTATTCTGGTCTTTTATAAAGAATAAAAAAAAGTCTGCTAGTCGTTACCCTTCTGATATGAGATTGGGCGATAAAGTAGCCTTTGAAGGTAAGGAGATATGCAACTTGTTTGCTGAAAATTTTAAAAGGTCTTTTACTGTCACGGTTAGCAATCATTCATTTCCACTTGACACTATTGTGTCATCTTCATTTTGTAATCTCACTCTCAGTGACTTTGAAATATTGCGGGTTTTAAAAACATTAGACGAGTTTAAAGGAGCGGGGAATGACGGGGTCCCACCTATATTTATTAAACGCTGTGCAATTGCTTTAGTTACACCTCTTAAATTAATTTTTAATAAATCCTTAAAGGATGGTATATTTCCCACGGCCTGGAAAGAAGCTTTAATAGTACCTATCTTTAAATCTGGCGACAAAAGCTCCGTTAATAATTATCGACCTATCTCCATATTAGTAACTTTTGGCAAAATTTTTGAAAAACTTGTAACTGTTCACCTGTCTTGGTACCTTAAACAACATATTATAGAATCTCAGCATGGATTCATGAAGTCCAGATCAACGATGTCAAATTTGCTAAGTTTTACATCACAATTAGTTAGCACTGTAGACAGTCGCATACCCGTTGACGCTGTGTACACTGATTTTAGTAAAGCATTTGATACAGTAGATCATTCAATCCTTCTGCATAAACTAAGCAAATCAGGAGTATGTGGATCTATGTTAAACTGGTTTACTTCTTATTTAGCCGAAAGGACGTCTCAAGTAGTAGCAAGTGGGTACTGCTCAAATAAATATCTGGCCACATCAGGAGTCCCACAAGGATCCCACTTAGGTCCTATCCTTTTTAATATTTTTATTAATGATATTTCTACTTGTTTTAAACACACAAACTTCTTTCTTTATGCAGATGACCTCAAAATTATGAAACCAATACAAAATAATTTGGATACATTCTTGCTACAAGCCGACCTAAACTCTCTATCCGAATGGTGTAAAAACAACAATATGAAAATGAATACAGATAAATGTTACTATATTCAATTTACTCGTAACAAAAACACACACCGTAATGACTATAGTATTGATGGAACTCCTTTACAATGCATGAGCGCAGTTCGCGATTTAGGCATTACAATAGACGCTCAATTGAAATTTGACACCCATATTTTAAATGTTGTTTCTAAAGGGTTCAAAACTTTAGGTTTTGTACTACGAAACTGTAAAGAGTTCAAAAAGCCTAGCACTAAAATATTATTGTTTAACTCTTTAGTCAGACCCATTCTTGAGTACAATAGCCCAATCTGGAATCCACACTACGAAGTGTACAACAAGCGTCTAGAAAGTGTTCAAAAACGTTTTTTGTACCACTTATCTTACAATGACCATCTGGCAAGGCAGCTTCCCAGTTATGTGGATAGGTTAAAACACTACAACATGAGTATTCTAAGTAATCGCAGACAGTACCTAGACACAATGCTTTTATATAGGATATACAACGGTCTCATTGATAGCAGCGAACTTATTAACAAACTAAATTTTTCAACACCCTTACACTTACCTAGAAAGTGCTCATACAACCTTTTTGCAATACCCGTAGCAAAATCAAATCTCGGGTATTTTGCTGCTGTACCAAGACTCTTTCGACAATATAACTCACTCTCCAAAACCAATGAATTAGATCTCAGCTTACCTATATTAAAATTTAAGACTATGCTAAAAAATATAATCTCTCAGACACAATTGTAAATATATTTTTGTATATATATTTTTTATTAGTTTGTTTTTCTTTCTTATTTTCAAATTATTCAAAATTAATTGTTAATAGGATATTATAATATTATTTTTAATTGGTGTTGTTGTTGTGTTATCATATTTAAAGGATTTAATTTAAAGTTTTCATGTAGATTTCAAATTTTAATTTAATTTTTTTAATTTTTATATTGCCAATGTTTGTTTTTATTTTAGTTTGTCATTATTTTAGTTTGTTTTTTATATTCGCATGCTGTGGTTTCCTGTAATTGAAGGAATACACGCCATGTTTCTGTAATTTTAAAATTGATTTCTGATATGTATTGCCTTTGTTGGAGACCCATAATAAATAAATAAATAAATAAATAAATAAATTAAATCATTACATTTTTAATGTTTTGTTATAGATTGTCTATTGGGAATATACAAGGACCTTCCGGTGTTAAAAGGAACTGAGAAGGCATTTTTTATTGGGAGTCACAGGGATAGCTATAATTATAGCATTTCATAGTATTAAATAAGGTAATTTAAATTTTAACTGCGATTAAAATGTCTTATGATCTAAATAATATAATGATCTCAAGAAATAATATTTCTATAGTTTTAAAGTAGAATGTTCTAATGCACAAGTTAAATATATTTTTGTAACAATCTTCTGGTCATAATTCCAAGGTAATTTTACTTGCTAATACAAACATAAAGAAATATAGTGAATTACTAAATAAATACTTACATAAATTATACTTGTTTAATAAATTAAATATAATATTTCTAGTCAATGTACTTGATTCTACAATCAAGCAATTTCAAGTGCACAAATAAAATAAAAATTCAATATATATCAGAGTACTTACATCCTGTTCGTAAAGTTTTCTCTGATTTGGTTCAGAGGGCATATTGCACACTAATTTATCCAGTCTTATTAATAGTTTGTTTGTTTCTGTCGCGTACCTCTCCAAGCGCGCACTCCGCACCGCCTTCAGGTAATCTGTAGAACTACGACACACGCCCACTGTCTGCTCCTCATCTAAGTATAAATGCTCCTGGTAACTAAACTTCAATGCACGGTCGAAAGTCTCTTTCAAATCACTTTCATCATTATTAAGTATTATTTTCTTCGCTTTACCAAATATCTCTTTTAAAGATTTAAGAACATCCTGTTCTTCCTGATGTAAACTCTCAAAATGACTCGTTAATTGGGCGGCTGATTTCAAGTCCGCTTTACAAATCGGACAGAGGAAACCTTCCAGTATCTCCTCGTCATTTGCTGCAGCCATGACTAAAGTGTATCTACTTTCTGTATAACATTTGAAGAGCTTTCATTAATTTGAAAGATATAATTAAAATTTCCAAGAGAAATTAGCACTGCGAACTGTATGTAATTATTATGACAGCTTTGACATTGACATATTGTTTATCTACCTAACACGTTTTGTTATCACGCTGAAGAAAGAAAGGATATAGGCATTTTGGATCTACGATGCAGTATTTTTTTCCTATTTCACATTATCATAGCGTGTTTCATCAAACAATTTAATTTTCGAAATATTGTGCAGATATTTGTATCATTGATAACATTGGAGAAGAAGGCAACGGAACGTTTTTTGGCATAAAGATGTCATCACTGTCATTGAGACCATCTATCAAATAGCTGTCTGCTTGCTTTTTCTTGTTTCGAATGTCGGGGTGGAAAGTTCTAGAAGCGATTGATCTGTCAAAAAAAATAATTGAGTGTGATTTATTTTTTGACATTTTTCTTTGATTATTTTAAATATATTTTATTTTATAATTATTCATATTTAAGGTATAGTTTTTTTGTTAATTATAGTATAGTGGGAAGTGGTTTCACGAAAATGGAGGAGGATGATATTCCTCCTCGACCGCCAGACCCTCCGGATCCCGGTAAGGTTTCTATTGCTAATAATAAACGTCGACTTGAGCCTAGCTCTCAAGTTCCTACTAAAAAACCGTCATCATCTATTGATGATGTTCCTTCTATCGACACTCAATTTACGGATCCAGCGATGGTTGTGGGGGCTTTAAGTTACTCACAATCTGACGCCGGCCCCTTTATTATCCATGTATCAAAAATTGATCAAGATGCAGGCTCTTCCATTAGACCTATTAAGTTTGGCCAGTTTTTAAAATCTAATAAAGTTACTGACATTTGTCGTGATGGCGTTAGGAAGGTTGGAAGAAACAGAATTTCGGTCCAATTTACTACTGCCGATGCGGCCAACAATTTTTTAGCCCTTCCACTTTTGGCTGCATATAAATACGCTGCAATTATTCCTACTTTCAGCATTACACGAATGGGTCTTATTAGACAAGTCCCTACTGACATCTCTATGACTGAATTTGTTCAGTCACTTGTTTTACCGACAGGTTGTGGCAATATATTAAAGGCGCGACGTCTCAATAGAAAAGTCTGTGACAGTTCTAATAATACTACTTGGGTCCCTACACAGACAGTTGTTGTCACCTTTCGTGGGCAAATGCTGCCTACGAAAGTATATTCCTACTACACAGCGTTACCAGTGGAATTGTATTATTTCCCCACCATTATTTGCCACTCATGTTGCAGATATGGTCACACAAAGGCTCAATGTCGATCAAAGCCCAGGTGCTTTCGTTGTTCCAAGGAGCACTTTGGTGACACATGTGATGTAGAAGAAACTGATTCTACTTGTTTACATTGTTCTGGACGGCACTTTGCTACTAAAACTCCTGCCCAGAATTTGCAAGACAAAAGTCTATTAAAATGTCAATGTCACAAAACAATATTTCGTATATTGAGGCTTCTCATCAATTCCCGAGAGTTGATAGGTCATACGCTGCGGTCACTCAAGAGGTCAGTAGACCTCGATCATCTCTTTCCCCTGTAACTCCATCTCAGTCCTCGTCTTCCTCTTTCTCGTACAGAAACACTAAGTTCCTTTCACCTAAATCCAGAGCTCCGTTAGGTAAATCTTTTGATAGGGTTGCTCTTCAAAATATTGTATCAACGCCTCCTTCTCAGCTGCACAATGGTTGTGCAATTGATAACAGCTTACAATCTGAATCAGGTCCCCAATGTGCCAATACGTTGGAATCCCTGATCACTCTTCTTCTCGAATTTATTCTTTCAAATTCTCAATCATTACCGTCCAACGTGGCATCCAAACTTATACATTTAGTTTCTCTTTCTTCCAGTAATGGAACAAATTCATCTCCTGCAATGGAATTGCCAAAGCATGCGTCGCAAGAAGCATGAAGTTTTAGATCTTATTTCCCAATTTAATCCCTCAGTCATTGCTATCTCGGAGACTTGGTTGAAACCTGGTTCCCGATTTCGGGTGCCTGGTTTCTTCTGCCTGCGGGATGACAGGGCTGATGGGTATGCGGGTTGTGCTTTGCTCTTAAAGCGCGCTCTTTCTTATCTTCCTATATCTTTTCCCTCTCACCCTCCTAATATAAATATTGTTGGCGTGAGAACTGTAAATATCTCTTTTGTTTCTTTGTATATTTCTCGCCCTCATTCATCTCTTATAGCCGATATTCAGTTACTTCTCTCATCTATATCGCCCCCAATGGTTGTGATGGGTGACTTTAACGCCCATCATACTCTTTGGGGTTCCGCGAACTCTGACTTATTTGGTCTTTCTCTCCTAGATTCCTTCTACGAAATTGGTCTGTGTGTTATGAATAATGGTGCTCCTACTCGCAGGGTATATCCTTCCCAGAATCCTAAAAGTGCGGTGGACCTTACATTATGTTCGCCATCGCTTACCCCTCTTTTTTCATGGAGCATCTTGCCTCTAACTTTTGGTAGTGACCATTTCCCGATTTTGAGCACCCTTACCACCAGTATAATTCCCTTTTGTAACTCTAATCCCTCTCTAAAATACAAACTATCTTCTGCTGATTGGCCCTCTTATTCGGCTACCCTAGATTCAAATTTACAAACTGTTGTTTTTGATCCCGTCAATGTTGATCCCTTAGAATCATATAACTCTTTCGTTGATGCTATTCTTTCATCTGCTTTACTCCATATTCCTAAAAAGAAACCTTCCAAGTCTTTTAGGATTTCCCCCCCGTGGTGGGATTCTGAATGTACAGAAGCTGTTCGTGCTCGAAAAGAAGCTGAATTATTATATAATTCGTGCATGAACGATCAAAATTTTTTCAACTTTCAAAATGCTTCTGCTCGTTTCAAAAGATTAGTTTTATCTAAGAAAAGACTTGGTTGGCAAAAGTTTTGTGAAAATCTATCTCCAAAAACTCCATCTACTATAATCTGGAACCAAATTAGGCGCTTTAGAGGAGCAATGAATAGTACGGATGTGCCTTCCATTGACTCTTCATCTTGGCTGGAGGTATTTTCGGACAAACTAGCACCTAGTTTTGTTCCTTCAGATGATTTCCTTCCTTCTCCGTGTTCTTTTCTTGTCTCTACTAATACATTTGATCGTTCCTTCTCCTTTGATGAATTGTCTCTGGTACTAGGTAACTTGTCGGACTCTTCCCCTGGAATAGATGGCATCCCTTACTCATTTATCACTAAATCTTCCGTTCGCACAAAACAAAAGTTTCTAAACCTTATTAATTATTTTTTCGATTATGGTATTGTTCCACTACAATGGAAGTCTCAAATAATTATCCCTATCCTTAAGCCTGGTAAAGATCCCACGGATGGCAATAGCTACAGGCCGATTGCTCTTTCCTCAGTCTTGTGCAAAATTACTGAACACTTGCTGAGAATCCGCTTAGAGTGGTTTGTAGAAAACAAATCAATTCTGGCGGATTCTCAGTTCGGGTTTAGAAAGGGTCTCAGCACAATGGACAATTTGTCCTTACTAACGGTGGACATTATAACAGCCTTTAAACAAAAAAAATATCTTGCGGCTGCTTTCCTTGATGTGGTAGGTGCCTATGACAATGTCCAGCTTCCAATATTAAGAAATAAGCTTTGTCAGCTTGGTGTTGCTTCCAAGCTTATCCGCTTCATCTGCAACATTCTGATGGAACGTTCGGTAGTAGTAAGGTACCAAAACATTCTTCTCCCGCCTAAAACTGTCTGGTGTGGGTTACCCCAAGGTTCGGTGTTGAGTCCTCTCCTGTACAATATTTACACATATGACTTGGAGCAGAGCGTACAATGCTTCTGTTCCATAATTCAGTACGCAGATGATATCTGCCTTTATGTGCTCGATGATTCTATTGAGATTGCGTCAAATAATCTAAATTCTGCCTTAAGTTACCTTAATTCCTGGATGTTGAATCATGGCCTCTCAGTGTCCTCATCTAAAAGTTCTTCTATGGTTTTTACAAAAAAAAGATTGATTCCTCCTATTGATCTGTTTATCGGTGAGGATTTAATTCCCCAATCTAATAGCTCAAGATTTCTAGGCGTCGTTCTTGACAATAAATTTTCTGGCTCTTTTCATTTTGATTATATTTCCAATAAAGCCGAACGCAACCTCAACATTCTCCGAGCTTTGTCAGGAGTATGGTGGGGTTCTCATCCCTATTCTCAAAAATTATTATATAATGCAATAATTCGTAGTCACTTGGATTACGGTTCTTTTCTTTTAAACTTGTGTAACAAATCTTGCCTAAATTCTCTTTCCAAAATTCAATCTAAGTGCCTTCGTATTATTTTAGGAGCAATGAAATCGTCTCCAATTAATGCTATGCAGGTTGAAAGTGGAGAGCCCCCTTTAAATTTGCGTAGACAGTTTCTTGCAGACAGGTTTATTTTTAAACTTATTCAAAATTCTAGTCACCCTCTTATTCCTAAGTTAAATATTCTATTAGAACTTTTTCAAAATTCAAACCCTGACAAACTCCCTTTTATCCTAACTAGTTATATTAAATTTTCCAAAATTCCTTATTCGATTGTTCAATTCCCTTTAAATCCGCTATTTAGTATTGCGTATGAGGCGCTTATTTATCAGCCAAATATTATTTTAGACTTTGGTGTCGATAAAACGTCTCTCTCCCCTAATACAGCATTCTCTAATATTATAGATAATAATTTTAAAGATTGGTTTACATTTTATACTGATGCATCGAAACAATCTGTAAATAGTAATGTCGGTGTAGCTGTATGGATCCCTTTTACTAGAATTTTTTTAAGCTATAAATGCCCTCCTCTTTCCTCAGTTTTTACTGGGGAAGCTTTAGCTATTCTTGAAGCTATATTGTACATAAAATCTCATGGTCTCAATAACTCAATTATCTTTTCGGATTCTAAAAGTTGTCTCCAGGCCATCTTATCCAACCCATTTCATTCCTCTTCCAAACCTGTAATCCTTAAAATTAGAGAATCCTTATATGATTGTCATTCTTCCAATATTCTCGTGGCTCTAGCATGGATCCCTAGCCATGTTGGTATTCCTGGCAATGAGACTGTTGATTCCTGTGCTAAATCTGCGTCCCAAATTGGATCCCTTGATCTTTTCAAAATTTATTCCCATGATTTATGCCTCCTTCCTAAAACCATCCTTCAAAAGTCTTGGGCTCAGTATTGGGCTTCTTCAAAACATACAAAAGGCAGATTCTATGGTGAGGTCCAACCGGAGTTACCATCAGTTCCTTGGTTTTGTAAGTTTCGACATGCGAATAAATTAACTACGTCCACTATTTGTCGTCTCCGGTTGGGTCATTCATGCACTCCTGTCCACCTGGCCAAACTTAGGATTAGGGATAATTCATTGTGCGAATGTGGTCTGGACATAGGGTCTGCAGATCACATCTTTTTTAATTGCCCTCTTTATAGATTTTCCCTCTTCGACTTTCTCCCTTCTAATATCCCTCGTCCTGTTTCCTTAAAATGTCTCCTTTCCCGTATCTTTAGTCCTAATATTGCTTTATGTTTATGTAAATATATAGCGTTTAATAAATTTAAATTGTAGATAGTTATGTAAGTTTGTGTTTTTTTTTTTCTTTTAGCTTAATAATTTTGTATTTAGTTATCTTATTTATTTATTTTCGTGTATATAATTATGTTATTCTGTTTAAAATAATCATCCTGAACAATTTGTTTGTGATTTGTTTTGGTTTACCATTTATTTGGTTAATAGCATGGATCATGACACTTCTTGATTAATGACATTACGAGCCCCTCGACAAGACACTGGCAAAATATGTGACGTTTCACATGAGGCCATTCACGAAGAAGTCAAGTCAAGTCAAGCTGTCTGCTTCTGCTCATTTTTTTTTTTTTTTTTTTAATTTATTTCATGACCATGGATACAAGTCCTTCAGCCGAAGTCTTAAAATAGTTATTTTACATCGATAAAGTTAGAACAATGTTAGTGTTACTATAATGTTATACCTCTTATTACATGCTACATAAACCAGCTAAAATAATATTAATTCTGACCCAAAGCTAATTACAGTTTATATATTTACTATCTTAATATGACTAAAAGAAGAATTATATATAAAAAAAAGAAAAAAATATAAATGGCTTATTCTATAAAAAATACAAAGTAATTAAATTGTTTCTATAGTATTTGCAATGAATACGAAATAATAATGAATAATACACGGGAACAAAAAAGGCTGCATTGGATAATAAATCTTGAACGCGGCGGGGAACACATAGTGAATTTTTACTAGCAATGTCACTTATGTCATTGACAAGCAACAACCGTTGGATGGCAAAAGTTTTACACTTAAAAATAAAATGTTCAATATCTGCATTTTCTTCTGAACAATATGTGCATTTGTGATCTGTAATAATTTTCATTCTGGTGAGATGCGCTGGAACCAAGCAGTGTCCGAAACGGAGACGATTAATAACTGTTATGAACTTTCTGTCAGTGTATTTAAAGTTATTATACCATGGAGTAGTTGGTAATTTCTTTTGTATATCTGCATACCATTTTCCTTTAGATTCTGAGGTTTTTGTCCAGTACTTTGTCCATATATTCTTTGCTGACTGTCTAAAATTGTCATAATAGTCCGTAAATGGTACTTTAAAATGATCTGAAAGATCTTCATCATGGTTTTGACGAGTTGCTTGATCCACAACCTCATTACCAGTTATGCCACAGTGCGAGGGAACCCACACAAATTCTACATTCTTTCGTAAAATCTGAATCTGAGCTTTAATTTTATATATAATATAGTTTTGTTTATATTTTAAATTACAATTAGTTAATGCAGACAACACACTCTTAGAATCACTAACTATTAATATATTCGCACTATTTACATTGGTATTTACATATGTTAAAGCAGCCTGTATGGCCCAACTTTCTGCGGTAAAGATGCTGCAAATAACTGGTAAGTTAATACATTTGGTCATTTTGACTTGTGGATCATAGTATGCTGCTTTAACATAATTACTTTTGGAGCCGTCAGTATACAGAATGTAGTAATCATTTTTATTGCTTATAAATTCCAAGAAATCATGCTTATTTTCAACAGATTCTAAATGGCATGTGATGTTAAAGTAACTCAATAATATGTTATATGGAAATTGATACATTGGCCATTTGTTATTTATATACATTTTATTAGTAATGTTTTTAACAATTGTCATTATGGTTGGAATTTCAGGCAGTACACCAGAGATAAAAGACAAACAAAGATGCCAATAACCCTACATCATACAGACCTATTTCTTTATCATCTTGCTTAGGTAAAATTTTTGAAAATATGTTAAAGTTACGTTTAGATTATTTTGTTGAGTCCATGGAGAAGTTACCAAACATACAATTTGGATTCAGAAAGGGTAGAAGTTGCTCTGAAAGCTTTGTAACTCTTATATCAGATCTTAAAAAGGTCAAACTGAGTCATTCTAATGCGGTATGTGTTTTTTTAGATGTGAAGGGTGCTTTTGATAATGTAAAAATTGAATGTTTAATTCGTGTTTTATATGAATTAGCCTTTCCAAAAAAGGTGTTAAATTGGATTTTAAATTTTTTAAACAGAAGAACCCTATATGTTAGATTTAACAATAAACTACATGGACCAAGAGTTGTTAGCAAAGGGACAATGCAGGGAGCAACATTGTCACCATTATTATACAATTTATATACATCCCAAATCCTTGATTTTGTAAATACATCACAAGTGAAAATACTTCAATTTGCAGATGACTTGCTCTTATATAGTGAAAATCAAAATTTAAATACTGCTATTAACAATTTGAACACTGCATTATCCCAATTAAACAATTATTATAGCAACATTTTACAATTAGAGATCAGTATAGAAAAAAGTTCAACATTAGTATTCAGTAAAGAACCATTTGAACAGGGTACTATAAATATCACCTACAATAATAAATTGATTCCAATAGTACATCATCATAAATTTTTAGGTGTTATAATAGATGACAAATTAAAATTTGATAAACATGTCAATTATATAAGTCAAAATGCCATGAAGGGCATTAATGTCTTAAGAAGTCTAGCAGGAACTTTTTGGGGTTCTGATCCTAAAACACTTAATATGCTATATAAAAGTATAGTCAGAAGTCATTTTGATTATAGTTGCTTAGCTTATATGAATGTTAGTTGTACACTGCTGAGAAAATTAGATGTCATACAGAATATGGGTTTGAGGATTATGAGTGGAGCCATGCGCACCACTCCAATAAATTCCATGGAAATTGAAAATTGCATACCTCCCTTGTCATTACGCCGTTTACAGTTGGCTGAGCGATTTTGTCTCAAAGAGTTGTCTAATAAGAATGACATAGTTATGAATAATGTTTGCTATCCAGAAGAAATGATTCAGTCAACTGGAACATCAATCTTCTCTGAAAGCCTCTAACTTTTGGTAGTGACCATTTCCCGATTTTGAGCACCCTTACCACCAGTATAATTCCCTTTTGTAACTCTAATCCCTCTCTAAAATACAAACTATCTTCTGCTGATTGGCCCTCTTATTCGGCTACCCTAGATTCAAATTTACAAACTGTTGTTTTTGATCCCGTCAATGTTGATCCCTTAGAATCATATAACTCTTTCGTTGATGCTATTCTTTCATCTGCTTTACTCCATATTCCTAAAAAGAAACCTTCCAAGTCTTTTAGGATTTCCCCCCCGTGGTGGGATTCTGAATGTACAGAAGCTGTTCGTGCTCGAAAAGAAGCTGAATTATTATATAATTCGTGCATGAACGATCAAAATTTTTTCAACTTTCAAAATGCTTCTGCTCGTTTCAAAAGATTAGTTTTATCTAAGAAAAGACTTGGTTGGCAAAAGTTTTGTGAAAATCTATCTCCAAAAACTCCATCTACTATAATCTGGAACCAAATTAGGCGCTTTAGAGGAGCAATGAATAGTACGGATGTGCCTTCCATTGACTCTTCATCTTGGCTGGAGGTATTTTCGGACAAACTAGCACCTAGTTTTGTTCCTTCAGATGATTTCCTTCCTTCTCCGTGTTCTTTTCTTGTCTCTACTAATACATTTGATCGTTCCTTCTCCTTTGATGAATTGTCTCTGGTACTAGGTAACTTGTCGGACTCTTCCCCTGGAATAGATGGCATCCCTTACTCATTTATCACTAAATCTTCCGTTCGCACAAAACAAAAGTTTCTAAACCTTATTAATTATTTTTTCGATTATGGTATTGTTCCACTACAATGGAAGTCTCAAATAATTATCCCTATCCTTAAGCCTGGTAAAGATCCCACGGATGGCAATAGCTACAGGCCGATTGCTCTTTCCTCAGTCTTGTGCAAAATTACTGAACACTTGCTGAGAATCCGCTTAGAGTGGTTTGTAGAAAACAAATCAATTCTGGCGGATTCTCAGTTCGGGTTTAGAAAGGGTCTCAGCACAATGGACAATTTGTCCTTACTAACGGTGGACATTATAACAGCCTTTAAACAAAAAAAATATCTTGCGGCTGCTTTCCTTGATGTGGTAGGTGCCTATGACAATGTCCAGCTTCCAATATTAAGAAATAAGCTTTGTCAGCTTGGTGTTGCTTCCAAGCTTATCCGCTTCATCTGCAACATTCTGATGGAACGTTCGGTAGTAGTAAGGTACCAAAACATTCTTCTCCCGCCTAAAACTGTCTGGTGTGGGTTACCCCAAGGTTCGGTGTTGAGTCCTCTCCTGTACAATATTTACACATATGACTTGGAGCAGAGCGTACAATGCTTCTGTTCCATAATTCAGTACGCAGATGATATCTGCCTTTATGTGCTCGATGATTCTATTGAGATTGCGTCAAATAATCTAAATTCTGCCTTAAGTTACCTTAATTCCTGGATGTTGAATCATGGCCTCTCAGTGTCCTCATCTAAAAGTTCTTCTATGGTTTTTACAAAAAAAAGATTGATTCCTCCTATTGATCTGTTTATCGGTGAGGATTTAATTCCCCAATCTAATAGCTCAAGATTTCTAGGCGTCGTTCTTGACAATAAATTTTCTGGCTCTTTTCATTTTGATTATATTTCCAATAAAGCCGAACGCAACCTCAACATTCTCCGAGCTTTGTCAGGAGTATGGTGGGGTTCTCATCCCTATTCTCAAAAATTATTATATAATGCAATAATTCGTAGTCACTTGGATTACGGTTCTTTTCTTTTAAACTTGTGTAACAAATCTTGCCTAAATTCTCTTTCCAAAATTCAATCTAAGTGCCTTCGTATTATTTTAGGAGCAATGAAATCGTCTCCAATTAATGCTATGCAGGTTGAAAGTGGAGAGCCCCCTTTAAATTTGCGTAGACAGTTTCTTGCAGACAGGTTTATTTTTAAACTTATTCAAAATTCTAGTCACCCTCTTATTCCTAAGTTAAATATTCTATTAGAACTTTTTCAAAATTCAAACCCTGACAAACTCCCTTTTATCCTAACTAGTTATATTAAATTTTCCAAAATTCCTTATTCGATTGTTCAATTCCCTTTAAATCCGCTATTTAGTATTGCGTATGAGGCGCTTATTTATCAGCCAAATATTATTTTAGACTTTGGTGTCGATAAAACGTCTCTCTCCCCTAATACAGCATTCTCTAATATTATAGATAATAATTTTAAAGATTGGTTTACATTTTATACTGATGCATCGAAACAATCTGTAAATAGTAATGTCGGTGTAGCTGTATGGATCCCTTTTACTAGAATTTTTTTAAGCTATAAATGCCCTCCTCTTTCCTCAGTTTTTACTGGGGAAGCTTTAGCTATTCTTGAAGCTATATTGTACATAAAATCTCATGGTCTCAATAACTCAATTATCTTTTCGGATTCTAAAAGTTGTCTCCAGGCCATCTTATCCAACCCATTTCATTCCTCTTCCAAACCTGTAATCCTTAAAATTAGAGAATCCTTATATGATTGTCATTCTTCCAATATTCTCGTGGCTCTAGCATGGATCCCTAGCCATGTTGGTATTCCTGGCAATGAGACTGTTGATTCCTGTGCTAAATCTGCGTCCCAAATTGGATCCCTTGATCTTTTCAAAATTTATTCCCATGATTTATGCCTCCTTCCTAAAACCATCCTTCAAAAGTCTTGGGCTCAGTATTGGGCTTCTTCAAAACATACAAAAGGCAGATTCTATGGTGAGGTCCAACCGGAGTTACCATCAGTTCCTTGGTTTTGTAAGTTTCGACATGCGAATAAATTAACTACGTCCACTATTTGTCGTCTCCGGTTGGGTCATTCATGCACTCCTGTCCACCTGGCCAAACTTAGGATTAGGGATAATTCATTGTGCGAATGTGGTCTGGACATAGGGTCTGCAGATCACATCTTTTTTAATTGCCCTCTTTATAGATTTTCCCTCTTCGACTTTCTCCCTTCTAATATCCCTCGTCCTGTTTCCTTAAAATGTCTCCTTTCCCGTATCTTTAGTCCTAATATTGCTTTATGTTTATGTAAATATATAGCGTTTAATAAATTTAAATTGTAGATAGTTATGTAAGTTTGTGTTTTTTTTTTTCTTTTAGCTTAATAATTTTGTATTTAGTTATCTTATTTATTTATTTTCGTGTATATAATTATGTTATTCTGTTTAAAATAATCATCCTGAACAATTTGTTTGTGATTTGTTTTGGTTTACCATTTATTTGGTTAATAGCATGGATCATGACTAGGGCATGAATATCGGAATCTCGGAATCTCGTAATATCGGAATCTCGGAACGCAAAGTCCGATATTACAATTCCGATACTGGGTGATCGAATATCGGAATCTCGGAACTCGAATATTTTTCTATATTTTGAGTTTTAAATTATACATATATCGATCCTTGTGTATCGCCGAGCGAAACAGTAGGTACCCTATTAATGTTGCCCGCTCGCTATGCATGTGCTACAAGAACAATAATATTATTACCTGTTTCGCTCACTCTTTACCTACTCTAATAATATGTGATATTATTGTAAGGTTGTTAAAACGCCTCAAATATAAACAAAACGATACTAGCAGTCTCAACTTCAAAGTAAGAAAGACTGAAGCACCGATAGCTTTTGTCTCTTCAGATGAAGATGATGAATCACTAGCTAGTCTAGCTACAACGAGTGAGCTGACCCTGCACCAAGAATTTGAGAAGGAAATAGAAAAGTGCAAAGAAAAAAAGAAGGCAGTGCTTCCGTCCGACGAATTTGATCTATTGGGATTTGTAATAAATGAAAAGGCAACATACGTTAATAGAGGTAAAAGATGAGTTTATTTGACACAGACATACACTTATCTCACATAAATTTTGCCCACCAATGTTGAAACTTTAAAGTGATCATGATTTTTCGTCGGGCGGTTATTTATCTGACAAAATGTTTGACGCTTTGTTGTTTTTGAGAACATATTAGCAAGAAAAACGAGATTTTAAAATAAATATAAACCTATGAATATAGCGAACCTTTATTTCAGTTGATTGTAATTTAAACTACCAAACTTAGAATCAACATGACTTCTTAAAGTTTTGTTGATTCCGAGTTCGTTAGTTTTATATTAGTAACGAGTATAGATAAAAATAAGACAAAAATATTTCCAATAATTATTGTTGTTGGCATATTATTAAAAATTAAGGTACTTTACTGTGCTCTCGTGCGCAGTATCTTCGAATACGCATCAGTGGTATGGAACCCGCTTTATGACATTTATAACAAGCGCATTGAATCCGTACAGAAAAAGTTCCTAAGATATTTACAGTATAGGTGTAGGTGCATCGATCATGGGTATGAGAAGCAAGATGTAAGAGGTATCATTTTATGCCCCTACAGAATAGACGTACAATATCTGATGTTGTAACAATTGTAAAAATTGTCAATGGTGAATTGTGAATGGTAAAAACTGCCAGTTAGGCGCAATCAACCCTTAGTACTACCCTCAGCCAACACTAATTTTAGACAAAACTCATTTCTCATTCGTGCGAGTAGTTCCGTTAACAGCATTGCCAAAAGGCACAGCGAATTTGAGATATTTAGGTCTAAGCCAACAGTGGTAAAGAAATTATTTACTACTGATTATTTTGGTCCCAATCCCAGAGAAGCAACAAATTAAATTTACAATTTATTTTGAACTATTTTTTATCGGGTCATGCTATGGTCTTGCAATGGTTTTATGTTTAGTTTATATTTGCGAATACCTGTTAATAGCTGTGTATAAGTATATTTATGTATTAATTAAATTAAGCTGATGATTTAAGTAAATTATGCTGTTAGTGTTCCGAAAAAAATAAAATAAATAAAATATTATATAAGTATATAGATAAGTTTAATAACTAATAAGATATTAGATTAAAGAATAGGATATTATAAATTACTTTTTGTTCCTAATTGTTGATTTAATTTCAGATTTGAGTCTCTAGTCAGATAGTTTAATTAGCAATAAGTACAGAAAAATAATGAGAAATATCTGATTTAGTAAATACTGTGGGTAAAACTTAAATACGAGTATAAAACAAGCAATCCAAATTAAATAATATGATTTATAAATATTTTTTATTCCATTAAATCTAACCTCACACCGAATTTGTGACATTTTGAACAAAAAGTGCAATTTCTAAAAAAAATACGAAATTCCGATATTAATATCGGAATTCCGATATTGAGATCTAATATCGGAAGTTAGTATCGGAATTGAAAACCTTCCGATATTGCATGCCCTAATCATGACACTTCTTGATTAATGACATTACGAGCCCCTCGACAAGACACTGGCAAAATATGTGACGTTTCACATGAGGCCATTCACGAAGAAGTCAAGTCAAGTCAAGCTGTCTGCTTCTGCTCATTTTTTTTTTTTTTTTTTTAATTTATTTCATGACCATGGATACAAGTCCTTCAGCCGAAGTCTTAAAATAGTTATTTTACATCGATAAAGTTAGAACAATGTTAGTGTTACTATAATGTTATACCTCTTATTACATGCTACATAAACCAGCTAAAATAATATTAATTCTGACCCAAAGCTAATTACAGTTTATATATTTACTATCTTAATATGACTAAAAGAAGAATTATATATAAAAAAAAGAAAAAAATATAAATGGCTTATTCTATAAAAAATACAAAGTAATTAAATTGTTTCTATAGTATTTGCAATGAATACGAAATAATAATGAATAATACACGGGAACAAAAAAGGCTGCATTGGATAATAAATCTTGAACGCGGCGGGGAACACATAGTGAATTTTTACTAGCAATGTCACTTATGTCATTGACAAGCAACAACCGTTGGATGGCAAAAGTTTTACACTTAAAAATAAAATGTTCAATATCTGCATTTTCTTCTGAACAATATGTGCATTTGTGATCTGTAATAATTTTCATTCTGGTGAGATGCGCTGGAACCAAGCAGTGTCCGAAACGGAGACGATTAATAACTGTTATGAACTTTCTGTCAGTGTATTTAAAGTTATTATACCATGGAGTAGTTGGTAATTTCTTTTGTATATCTGCATACCATTTTCCTTTAGATTCTGAGGTTTTTGTCCAGTACTTTGTCCATATATTCTTTGCTGACTGTCTAAAATTGTCATAATAGTCCGTAAATGGTACTTTAAAATGATCTGAAAGATCTTCATCATGGTTTTGACGAGTTGCTTGATCCACAACCTCATTACCAGTTATGCCACAGTGCGAGGGAACCCACACAAATTCTACATTCTTTCGTAAAATCTGAATCTGAGCTTTAATTTTATATATAATATAGTTTTGTTTATATTTTAAATTACAATTAGTTAATGCAGACAACACACTCTTAGAATCACTAACTATTAATATATTCGCACTATTTACATTGGTATTTACATATGTTAAAGCAGCCTGTATGGCCCAACTTTCTGCGGTAAAGATGCTGCAAATAACTGGTAAGTTAATACATTTGGTCATTTTGACTTGTGGATCATAGTATGCTGCTTTAACATAATTACTTTTGGAGCCGTCAGTATACAGAATGTAGTAATCATTTTTATTGCTTATAAATTCCAAGAAATCATGCTTATTTTCAACAGATTCTAAATGGCATGTGATGTTAAAGTAACTCAATAATATGTTATATGGAAATTGATACATTGGCCATTTGTTATTTATATACATTTTATTAGTAATGTTTTTAACAATTGTCATTATGGTTGGAATTTCAGGCAGTACACCAGAGATAAGAGTATTTTCAGAGAAGATTGATGTTCCAGTTGACTGAATCATTTCTTCTGGATAGCAAACATTATTCATAACTATGTCATTCTTATTAGACAACTCTTTGAGACAAAATCGCTCAGCCAACTGTAAACGGCGTAATGACAAGGGAGGTATGCAATTTTCAATTTCCATGGAATTTATTGGAGTGGTGCGCATGGCTCCACTCATAATCCTCAAACCCATATTCTGTATGACATCTAATTTTCTCAGCAGTGTACAACTAACATTCATATAAGCTAAGCAACTATAATCAAAATGACTTCTGACTATACTTTTATATAGCATATTAAGTGTTTTAGGATCAGAACCCCAAAAAGTTCCTGCTAGACTTCTTAAGACATTAATGCCCTTCATGGCATTTTGACTTATATAATTGACATGTTTATCAAATTTTAATTTGTCATCTATTATAACACCTAAAAATTTATGATGATGTACTATTGGAATCAATTTATTATTGTAGGTGATATTTATAGTACCCTGTTCAAATGGTTCTTTACTGAATACTAATGTTGAACTTTTTTCTATACTGATCTCTAATTGTAAAATGTTGCTATAATAATTGTTTAATTGGGATAATGCAGTGTTCAAATTGTTAATAGCAGTATTTAAATTTTGATTTTCACTATATAAGAGCAAGTCATCTGCAAATTGAAGTATTTTCACTTGTGATGTATTTACAAAATCAAGGATTTGGGATGTATATAAATTGTATAATAATGGTGACAATGTTGCTCCCTGCATTGTCCCTTTGCTAACAACTCTTGGTCCATGTAGTTTATTGTTAAATCTAACATATAGGGTTCTTCTGTTTAAAAAATTTAAAATCCAATTTAACACCTTTTTTGGAAAGGCTAATTCATATAAAACACGAATTAAACATTCAATTTTTACATTATCAAAAGCACCCTTCACATCTAAAAAAACACATACCGCATTAGAATGACTCAGTTTGACCTTTTTAAGATCTGATATAAGAGTTACAAAGCTTTCAGAGCAACTTCTACCCTTTCTGAATCCAAATTGTATGTTTGGTAACTTCTCCATGGACTCAACAAAATAATCTAAACGTAACTTTAACATATTTTCAAAAATTTTACCTAAGCAAGATGATAAAGAAATAGGTCTGTATGATGTAGGGTTATTGGCATCTTTGTTTGTCTTTAATATTATTATGGGAATAACACATTGGGTTTTCCAAGACTCTGGTATAATTAAAGTGTTCCATAATGTATTATATATATTTAATAATATTTCATGAGCATTGGGATGTAAATTTTTTAGTAATATGTATGGTATGGTGTCCAGCCCTGGTGTTGTGTTTTTTCTACTTTTAAGGGATATATATAACTCACTCAATGTAAATGGCTCATTGAGAAATGAGTTGTTATCATTTTCAACAGATTGATCAAGTATATCATCTAAATTACTGACATTCACTTGTGTGGAGTCTGCAAGGTTGTCTAAAAAAGTTGGTAACCAGTCGTCATTTAAATATCTATTACGAGAAGAACCTATCCTCTTAAATCTTTTGATATAACCCCATATTCTAGAAATAGGTGTCATTCTATTAAAACTACTGCAGAGCTGATGCCATGATCTAATACTTTCTTCTTTTAGAATTCTTTTCTTCTTAGCATCAAGTTTTTTGTACATAATATAGTTCGGAATGGTTGATGATGCTCTATATAATAAAAGGGCTTGCTTAGACTTTTGTACAGCATCTGTACATGTTTGATTCCACCAAGGGGCAGGTTTTCTCATAACTTGTAATGATTGTTTGGCCTTTTGTTTTGGAATTGTTTTTGTTCTTAGATCAAACAAAATATTTACAAAATTATTATAAGAAACAAGAGGTTCATTTAAATCTAAATTAGAAAAACAGTTTTCTGATAACTGGTAATATTTTTCCCAATCTGCTTTATTATAGATATATTTTTCTTCTACAGGACGTACTTCATACATAGATGGCTTCACACAAATAATTACCTGAGTTGGGAAATGATAACTACCCATTGGATCGTCATGAACACGCCATTCACAAAGTGGAGCCAAAGTTGGGCTGACCAGAGCCAAATCAATTGCGGAGGGATTTCTGTTTGGTTGCTGAACAGTGGTTGGTGTACCATCATTCAAAAGACACATATTCAAATCATCAATAAGATTATATAAACTATTACCTCTATTATTATTTGCACAACATCCAAACAATATATGATGTGCATTAAAATCTCCCATAACCAGACATGGTTTGGGAGTTTCAAGCAACACTTTTCTCATCTTGTTGGTATCAAACCTACTGCTATTAGGAGGACAATAAACACATAATATATATAAGGTACCTATAGATGTCTCTACTGATAAGCAAATGTTTTGTATAGTTTCATAAAAACTTGTATTCACAATAGTATATTTTAAATTTTGTTTAATTAATATGGCTACTCCATTATGAGTATTTAATGAATTTTTGTAAAAAAAATTATATGGTGTAAAATTGGGAATAATACTATTACTTGTAAGCCAAGTTTCATTAAGTAGGCATATATCAATATTATAATTAGAGAGAAATGTGTTTAATAGGGTTTTCTTACTCTGTAAGCTTTGTATATTAAACTGTGCTACATTTAAATATGTATCCATTAAGGTATTAAATTAGCTAACAATATATCTTTAATTCTTTTATTTGTAATTGGTGTACTACTTTTATCATTGCCCAGTGATATTAATGACTTTACTAGTGCATTAATTATAATGTCATTTTTTAATAGTTGTTCTACACTAAACGACTTCTCTTTTATGTTCTTTTTTAAAGGAGGAAAAACATTAATTTCATCTAATGGAGGCACTGAAGGTGCTGTTGAACTCACCACTGTGGCATATGACTGGCTGAACTTTTGCTTCTTTTCAATAATTTTTTGATTTTTGATGGGACAATCTCTTGAGATGGCTAAATGATTGCCACTGCAGTTTATGCATACCACTTCTGCAACGTCGCACTCCTTATAGGAATGCCGTCCAGCGCATGATGAACACATTTGTTCGCCTCTACATACTTTAGCGGAGTGATTAAATTTTAAGCATTTATAGCACTGCAGCAGTGGTGGAACGTAAGGGCGTATTGGATACCTGAACATTTGTAAGTAAGCATATTGTGGTAGTATAGTTGCTGCAAAAGTCACTGCTATAGTGCTCAAAGGGGTGAGCTTTCCCTCTATTTTCTTCATAAATCTTTTTACAGAGATAACTTCAGCGTCACATGTAATATTCCTATAAATTTCTTCATTGGACATGTCTTGTGGGACATGTCTTATGACCCCTGTGGTTTCAGTCATGTAAGCAGGCACAAAAGCTTTGAGTTTATTCCTGTTGAGGAAACTGTCCATATTTAAAAAACTGTTTGCTGGTGCCGGTTTACGAAATGTAACTCCAACTTTATAAGCATTTACTCTATGCACTCCAACAATCCCTTTAACATTTTCGGTAAAAATTTTTGTCAATGTTATGGGGTTTTTATTTCCTATTTTTTCTTGTTCTTGTGATTCGACATAAACAATGCAATCAACACTGCGATTTTCAGGAAATTGTCTTTTGTAGTGCTGTTTGGTGAATATTTTATATTTTAACTCGGTTCCTCCATCAAGTTTTCGTTTTTTATATTTTTCACCCGGGGGCTGGCCCCCGTCGCTATCTACACTCATATTTATGCTTACTACGCAAAAATATTATTTTACAACAGAACTGTACAGATATTAAACAATGAATCTAATAATTGAAAAATTTTGTTATTTAAAACTGCCGCTTTATTCGACTTCCCGCCAAAAAGTCGCTTCTGCTCATTATACGCAGTGTTGCCGCAGCCGAACTATCGATTGTTTTACTATCGATAGTTATCACCTGAGAAACAGCATCCTATCGATTGGACTATCGATACTATCGACAGTATCGATAGCTCAGAATGAGGCAATACTATCGATAGTATTGTAGCTCGCTAAGAATAAAGTATCGATAATATCGATTCTATTATTGTCCGCAAAAAAAAACTACTTATCGGTATTCGGTAGTATCGATCCTACCGATAGTATCGATTATTTTAGAGTATGGATAGTCCGCGAAATTGCAATAGTATTAACACTTAATATAATTATATAACATACTTAATATGTTTTAACAATAATTTAACTAAATACATACCATAAGCACATCATAATTGTTGTAATTATTAAGCATTAACTTGAGGAATTTATTGTAAACGATATTGTTAATTGTAAAATTGTTGATTGTCTAAAACAATCGATAGTGTCGAAAATATCGATAGTTTGCTCTCGGTAAAAAATAATACTATCGATACTATCGACAGTTTATGCTTAGCGATCTACAATACTATTGATAGTATTGCCCTTATTAGTGTTGCCGATCGATTGATGAATATCGATAGCAGTACGATAGTCTATGGATACTATCGAAGCTCTCTAAAACAATACTATCGATAGTATTATCTTTACGAGCTTCGATATTATCGACTATTGATGCATGTCAATAGTATTGACGTAAAGTATATAATCGATAGTATCGATACTATCGATAGTGCTATCGCTGTAGTAGATGATTTTTGAAAGAAAGTCAAGTCGTCTTGAGTAAGCTCAAGACGACTTGACTTTAAAAATTATATGCATACACACCCAGGCTAAAAATAATCAGTTATGGATCACACAAAGAATTAATTTGCCTTAGATTTGAACCCGTGACCTAACGACAGACGCTCGGCAGACGCATACGACAATCGAACTTACACTTAATTTACACCAGGTCTGGCAAGGGATAAATAAGTCAGGATATTATAAATAATAAAAACTCCAAATACATATTTACATAATTGATTTAATGTACTCCGTAACCTTAGTAAATAAATTTTGTAATTCTACAAGGGCTTCACTAATTTCAGGCCAATCTTGTTTCTCAGCCGCTCTGAGAACTGCTTGTCCAGTTAACCGTGCTGAAGATAACTGTTGATTGGCTTGAACAATGTCCTTCTCTTCTGCCACCTCTCTAGCTTTCAAACTTTGCTCCATGAGACCTTGAGCTAGTTGTACTACGCGTTTACATGTCTCTGGATTATTTGACCAACTGCCATTCTGAAATAAGTAGGATTTTATTGTATTTACGTACTTACACCGTCCACTTTATCATTGTGTAGTTATTACAATAAGCGCATCTAAGTTGGCTGACTTGAAGTTGTTGAATGGCTGCGCAAGTCATTTTTGGGACTAAATGGCGGGGCACAGAAGTTTTTTAGTACATGCAAACTTCTTTGAAAGTTAACTTAAGGCCGGCCAGGTAAGTTTGCGCGAGCTGTACTTTTGTGTTATAAGCTTAACCATAGTATTAAATAATTAATTACCTGTGTATATCCGCGATAAGCCTTCTGTAAGCGTTGAGCTCTCAGTAAATGAGTCGGGCTAATGTCAGAGTACAGTTGCCAGATCTCAGGCTTGTTCTGATGTATTGAAGTTATTCTACCAAATAGTTCAAGAACTCTTTTCTGTAACCTAAAAATATATTGTATTACTTAGATGACATTGTAGCGACGAAAATTGAATTGATTTATCCTAGGTATATCAATATTCTGTTTAATCATAGCGAACAAGTAATATAGCTTAATATAATGTACAGTATGAGGACATTGATAATATGATTGGTTTTTAAAGAAAGACAGACAACAATGAGGAAGCGAGAAAGTGAGATTATAATTTATTGATGATTTTGAAATTGTATATTATAACGTTAACAATAAGTGCTATATTTTGTTGCACTGCAATGACTTTTTAACGAAGTGCAATGTTTCCGTCACCAGTGTCACTTAGTAAGACATGATGAAATATACAATATCAAATAGAAGTAAGTAGGGATTCAATCTTTTATAATTGCAACCTTATGCCGAACGCTATAAGATACATTTTAATGTGATAATTTTCAAAACTTATGCTAAAATTATTCAGCTATTTTCGGTAATCGGATGTACTTTTCTTACTCATTTATTTGCTGTCTTTCTTTAAAAGCCAATCACATTATCAATGTCCCTATACTGTATGATATTTCATATTTTCTAAAACAAGGTATTTTTAACTAACATACCCAACTTAGATACATAAAGAAAAACGGTACAATATGCTTATGCTATTTAATTTGAATTTTCAATTTATATAATTTATTTCTTTCAAAAGGTACAGAAGTTTCTTATATTACAGTAACATTAAACAAAAACCTTGTTGAGAGCTGGAGTCTGAGCTAGGTTCGAAACCTGTGTGACAGATCTCCAGGATCTCACCTCGGAACAAATCAGAAGTAGAACAAAAGTATCAACGAATGTCAATAAACCAACACTAGGGAGAAATAATTACAAACAATAATTCCTAATTATTATTATGCTATTCTAACTCTAAGGCTAGTGGGAGGCAAGGAGATGTATGATGATTTGTAGGTCAGGTTCGGTAGATCTCCTGTCATCATCAAACATATTTAACCACTATGCTATTGCTATTACCTTGCTGCACCATTCCCATCTGCATCGACAACATCTTCTACAACAGCTCGTACGAGTAGAACTAACACTTCAATGTCCTCAAACTTTTGCTGCAGATCTATTAGTCTATGGCAGCCGCGGATGACGTCCTCGAAGTGACTCGTGTTCATGCTTATCAATATTACGTTCTCCCATAACTAAAAAAGACATCAAAATAAGAGGAGAAATATTTTATTTTTATTAAATACTTAGTAAAATTTTGCAGTAAGAATCAAGACTTTGTGACGGGGACATTTAATGCCGCGTACACACTTGCGCAACGTAACACGCAATGAAAGAATTTGCCGTCCACACTGTCGCAATGTAATGCCGCGTAATCTAGGCAGCAATACGTTGCGCAAATCTGTACGCGGCATTACATGCATTACTTAAATTACTTTCTTAGGCACCTAACGCTATTTACAACTTCAGTCTTAGCGGCACGCATCGCTGTACGATCCAGTCAGAAAAACCGCGCAAGTTTATGAATGGTGTGCTTTAAACATTCCATACTTTTAAAATATAACGAAATCAAGAACATTCGCCGCTCAAGACGAAGCAAAAGCCGTGAATATTTTTAAGTTAAAGAAATAAATATATTAGCTGAATTTTATGCTACCAAGACGATTTTTAATTTAATATTATTTTCCTCAGACCTGTAACTTCGTAGGCTAAGGCTAGAAAATAGGCTTTTCTCGAAATCCTCTCGGCCAAAGTCGTAGCTCAATCTTGTATACCTACTAACCTTCCAATTATCGTAATTGAATCTAAGTGCCTCCATAAGCGCTCTGTACGCGCGATTCTTATCGCCTTGATTCACGTACACTTTCGCAAGATTGTTCCACGCTTCGAATGTATTCGGGTGTAAATATGTGTAGCGGCGGTACGCTTTAGCTGCCATTTCATATTTCTCTGTCACTAGGGCAGCGTAACTGAAAACAAAAAATAAAATTATGATTCGACGAAAAGTGCTTTGTATGAATACTTAGTAGTAATAACATTAGCTGTCCTTTCTTTATAAAGTCGTATCGTACATACAAGCGTGTTTCTGTATGACGTTACAGGCCCGTTTTAGGGTCGTAGCACATATAACGTAACGTAAACGGATCGGCACTAGGGCATGCAATTCCGGAGTTCCGGAATTCCGTAACTCCGGAATTCCGTAACAATTTCACTGATTTTTTAATTCCGGAATTGAGAGGAGTAATACCGGAATTCCGGTATTCATCATTTTTTAATATTATTAAATAATACCTGCATAACATACCATTATTTGGCTAGTGAGTTGTCATAATGTTGCCTGTGCCATAATGCAATGCTATTACAGCTAAATTTAATTAAACTAGACGAACATAACAGCTCTATGAGTTGAGACAACTTGCGAAGTCGTGTAGAACTCTAAAAGTCGACTACTATGGGAATGGTAAGTGATCACCGCCGCCCATGGACACCCGCAACACCAGAGGAATCACAGATGCGTTGCCGACCTTTAAAAAGGAAGTACGCTCGTTTCTTGAAGCTCCCCAAGTCGTAACGGTCCGGAAATATCGTCACAACGAGCTTGTTCCACAAAACAGTTGTTCGCGGTAGGAAGTTTCGCAAAAATTGCACAGTGGATGACAGCTAACCATCAAGGTGATGACGATGGTAGGACAGCCGATTGCGAGTGGTTCTGTGGAGAAATTCAGCTGCGGGCAATGTCCAGAACAACTCCTCAAAACAATCCCAGTGATAAATGCGGTAGAGAATGCACAGAGACCCTACATCTCTCCGCAAAGCCAAAGAATCGAGCCGACTAGAGAGCACCTGATCGTCAACAATTCGAGCCGCCCTTCTTTGTATGCGGTCAATTGAAGGAGTTGACTGGGATGCTCCAGCCCAGAGATGGGAACAGTACTCCAGATGTGGCTTGTAGAGTTGTAGGCGATGGTTCGGCGTAAAACACTGACCCGCTCTATTGAGCACACCCAGTTTTTGCGAAGCTAATTTAGCTTTACCTCCAAATGATCGCGAAACTGAACTTCGCTAGAAATGCTGACACCCAGGATTTCAATAGACGACTTGGCAACAAGAGGAGCGCCTTCGAAATCAATATCCACGAAGAATAGAAATTTTTTAGCGGTAAACGCGCAAACCTGTGTCTTTGAGGGGTTGAATCGGACTAAATTTAGCCGACCACAATTCGAAACTA
This sequence comes from Schrankia costaestrigalis, assembly GCA_905475405.1. Lineage (NCBI taxonomy): Eukaryota > Metazoa > Arthropoda > Insecta > Lepidoptera > Erebidae > Schrankia > Schrankia costaestrigalis. The sequence continues at coordinate 3,563,274 of FR997832.1, read as the reverse complement.
AGCATGTTTTCGATATCTGACACAAGTTTGTTCCGGTTCTCATTAACGTTTTCTACCGCGAAAGAGAAATGACAAAGCGGAACGTACTCTTTTTAAATGAAAAAGGTTTTTGTTTCTATCAACAGCGTTTTTGAAATCGTGTTTACTCCGCTCCGTTTTCGAGGCAGGAGCGAGCTCATTTCTACTCTTTCTACACGCTCGGCTCTTTCCGTCCGACTATTTGTTGGTGGCAATACAACTTTCCTCAGTAGCATCTTTTATCGTCTTCAGAACTTCACAATAGCAGTTCTTTAAAGAATTAGATCTCTCGACCAATTTTCTAATGTACGCGATGGCGACTATCTGACAGAAGTTTACAAATATATTTTTATGTGTTCTGCTAACAAGTGTGGAGAATGGAAGTGTTTTTCTGTGCTGGCAAAATGTAATTATCAAAACAATAAGTAAGTTAAGTCTTGCCTTAATTTAACGGCTTAGAATGACAATAATAAAGAAGAAAAATTACCAAACATGTTCAAATTCTTAGTGAATATAATTAAACAACTGATATTATTATACACTTCTTTTAATTCAACATATTCCAAAAATTACCAGTTCCGGAACTAGCTCCGGAATTCCGGAATTAGACCTCCAGTATTGGAACTCAGTTCCGGAATTGAAAACCTTCCGATATTGCATGCCCTAATCGGCACCGCGTCGCCTTTTTTCTCGGTGTCAAACGTCAAAAATCCGATTACGTTACGATTCCGATTATACCCCTTCCAGCGCACAGTGTTTTATTTTGCCTCAAAATGACCACCTTCCTTATTATTAGTGAATCATATAGAACTTTTTATTCTAAATGCGAGAGTAAAACTCCCACGAATCCATCTTAACTAGTTTAGGAGATATCCGGAGTTAAAACTTTTTACCCATATATTGAAAAATAATGAAAATAATATTAAAAAAATTATTTCATCTAAACTTTTAAAGTTGCTTTATTTGTTTAACTACATTTTAAAAGGTCTTGTTTTTATCTATGTTACGAGTCCTTTATGGCAGCTCTAGACCTCGTAGGTACCGAGAAATCAGCGATTTTGTTATTTTCGTTTTTATTTTTTTTTGACCATGCTCTGCAGTATTAGGATCTGCTATTTACTTCAAATAAGAGGTAATAAGGTAGACTACCAACACAAAAAAAAGCAACAATGAATTCCGTGGAATCTCGGAAATACTAAGATTTACCCGAACCCGCGGTAATTTCTTTTAAATTAACATAGTTTACATTTACGAGAACTGGCTTTGTTTGTGTTTTGTGTTAGTTAACTAACTAATTTTGTCCAGTAATATGGTCCGGGAAAGAGTCCACCCTCAAAAGGCAATCTCTGAAACCCTGTACATACATCTTTCTTTGGAGGACACGGATTTGAGACACTATGGAGCCGTCAGAATCATAGTGCGACTTTGCCTCAGCACGGTTGGAGAACGGACTTGAGGCCTCGCCGACCAACATGAGGGTTGGTGCCCTCATGCCCTCCCTGCATTAAGTCATCCGATCGGAGCTCGGAGTGACATCCCTCAGCACGGTGGGTCAAACCGTGCTGAGGCAAAGTCGACTATGATTCTGACGGCTCCATAGTGTCTCAAATCCGTGTCCTCCAGAGAAAGATGTATGTACAGGGTTTCAGAGATTGCCTTTTGAGGGTGGACTCTTTCCCGGACCATATTACTGGACAAAATTAGTTAGTTAACTAACACAAAACACAAACAAAGCCAGTTCTCGTAAATGTAAACTATGTTAATTTAAAAGAAATTACCGCGGGTTCGGGTAAATCTTAGTATTTCCGAGATTCCACGGAATTCATTGTTGCTTTTTTTTTGTGTTGGTAGTCTACGTTATTACCTCTTATTTGAAGTAAATAGCAGATCCTAATACTGCAGAGCATGGTCAAAAAAAAAAAAAAACGAAAATAACAAAATCGCTGATTTCTCGGTACCTACGAGGTCTAGAGCTGCCATAAAGGACTCGTAACATAGATAAAAACAAGACCTTTTAAAATGTAGTTAAACAAATAAAGCAACTTTAAAAGTTTAGATGAAATAATTTTTTTAATATTATTTTCATTATTTTTCAATATATGGGTAAAAAGTTTTAACTCCGGATATCTCCTAAACTAGTTAAGATGGATTCGTGGGAGTTTTACTCTCGCATTTAGAATAAAAAGTTCTATATGATTCACTAATAATAAGGGAGGTGGTTATTTTGAGGCAAAATAAAACACTGTGCAGCGTAAGTTTAGCTTTTTGACAGTTCACGTCCATGAAGTTTCGTAATACTTCCGCTTATTTTTCGAACAAATTATATTGTATTTCATGGACGTACCTATGTCTTTTCAGTTACCATGGTTACTTAGTGATGGACACTCATAACGATTACCACCATTATGAAACAAATTACAAATATACGGTAGAAATAAATGCTATGAATAAACCTGAACTCTTCATAATACATTTATAAAATGAAATATGATATTTTAGATTAGTTATAACCCGCGAATGTATCACGATAAATTATGTATTTTAAATAATACCTAAGCTAACTATAATTTTATCATTTTTAGCTATAGGGTAATTCTCTTAACATAGAAGAAAGAAACAATAATAAAATGATAATGTAAGTTGATGTAAGGATCCAAATGTGTAAAAAAAAGTAATTTGAAAAATCGCGAAATCGCTTACTATCGATTGGCATTACATTCGAGATACTGCTGAACGTCACTAACGTCAATCTGTCAAATGTTGTTAAATATAGTGGAAGGGGTATAGTGTGCGTTGCAGTAAGGAGTTTCATACAAATAATAATGAACGGCTCGAGTTGATACGATGCCGATCCGTTTACGTTACGTTATACCTATGTGCTAAGGCAGACAAGCAAGTGACGAGTTCATGGAAGATAGCAATGCTAGCAAAAACAGATTTTTTTAAATTTCATAGCTCTGTAGTTTCTCTACCGTTATTTTAGCACAGTGTTAAGTTATATTTTATAGACAAAAGCAAGAATCGGCCTGCAAGAAAACACGATCTTAAACAGATCGCACGAATGGACCGCCTAGTTCAGTCCAAAATAAAAGTGTATATTTTAAATTTTTCCTGGGTTCGTAATACTATCGCTCCTCTCCTCTTATTTAAAACTAGGTAACTAGTCAAACTTGAGGCAGCCTCAAGGTTGGCGCAGATCTGCTATAGACCGTCAAGAATGGCGAGCGTTGGAGGAGGCCTATGTCCAAGAAGGACAACCTGATTAAGGAAACTTAAAAAGTACTACGAAATTTTATAGAAACATGTAATCAGTGAATAAAGGCCTATTTTATTTTATTTGTATTTAACTAGTCAAACTTTAGTTTAATTTATCACTATTTCCTTTAAAACTATTTTTATCTGATCCTTGGCTAGCTTATGCAATAAATTTACTTTTTACCTACATGTACCCCTCTCCTCTAGAATTAGTATTCTATTTCCCAAAAAAACAAGTGAGCCCCTTGCTCATAATTATTATAGAAAGCAACCCTATTTATTAAGATCAAAAACGTCGAGACTTACCCCAATCTAAGCCACACACTCTCCTGTATGGAGTTAATTTCAACCGACAGCTCATAATGCGGTATACATTCTTCATAGTTCTTGTGGTCGAATAGGAAGTTGCCCCAATGTCTCTGTGCTCGGCTACTGCGGTGGTTAGAGAACTCCCAAGCTTTCTCGTAATGTTTTACGTCGTCTGGAAATTTAGTAGAAATTGTTAGTTGAAGTTTTTTTGGTAACACTATATAAAAATCGATATAAACGCTAGACTATGATGAAATTTGGGACCAATTTGTTCTTTTTACACATACAATAGTGTGTAGTTCAATCACACGAAATAACACTGTGTTTATCATCCAGGCAAATAAAATTTCGTATATGTATTGGTATAAACTATCATTTGCATTTGATTTTAATTTTAAAACTCATTAAAATTATGGTTAAACGTAAAGTTACAATTACCTGTAGCGTCACCTAACAAGCAGTATAATTTGACAGTAGGATTAATTTCAATTTGCTGTTGTATCACCTCTGCTGCCTGAAAAACATACATAATTAAGTCATCATAACAGCTCATTAATGTCCCACTGCAGGGACGGGCCTCCTCCCATGACGGAGGGATAGTTGGCCTACTAATACTATGCTGGCCAGACGGATTGGTATAGGGTTAAATTTCAAGTTTTCCTTCTTTTTATTTCGTTACGATAATATTCACGAATAGTCCACACAGATATAACGATAGATAGATGGGGTGGTGACATATTGTATTTTTACTCCATCACCACACGGAGAGAGCTTTTCCTATTGCTGCTTTACAGTACATACATTCAAAGTTACCACACAAAAAAATTGTGCTTCATAAGATTATTTCTTAGTTTTCTAGGCCTTTCAATTTAAAAAATTCGATAGTAACATACCTTATGTCTCAACTGTAAAATAGTATAGCACACAATAACATCTTCCCATGACTGCAGTTTCTGATACTCTTCAAGTGCAGCCTTAACCAAGCCTAAGCTGAGGTAGAGGTCGGCTAGTTGTTGACGCCACGTCCAAGATGGTAGCAAGCCAGTTGCCCATAAATATGATAATCTGTAAATAAATATTAGCTTTATATCATTGTAGGAAGTCTGCGATTTGACGGCCTCTGTGGCGTAGTGGTGACATGCAACATGACTGCTACGCAGGGGTCTCGGGTTCGATTCCCGCTCAATGCAAATATTTATGTGCAGGTAAAGATAAGATAAATCTTCATACAAAACGGCAATTTCATAGGTAAAGCTATGAAATTTATCAGAAGTTAGATTTTTCATACTAACTAGTACTAGATTTTATCAGAAGCTACTTCTGATAACTGCTTTCAACCCAGGGTTGAAAGGAGGGACGCGAGGTTCTCATTCCAGCGAGGTTTCTAGATATTGTGACTGTGTTATATATTTTTTTCCAATAGTGATCCTTACCGTGTAGTAGACTTAGCTCCACTTTTATCATTAACAATAGCTTCGCATTGCAACATGGCTCTCTCAACAGTTCTCTTATGCGATGCCTCTAGCTTACACCTTATCAGTAGTGCCGCTACTCTAGTGGACCAAGCACCTTTCGTCTGAGTAAGTACAGCCTCTATGTATGGTTGTATTTCCTCGTTCATTATTGCATCTTTTGCTTGAGACTTCATTGTGTATTGACTGTAATAAATGAGAGATTATATTATAGAATTTAGTTTGTAGAAATTGAAGAGGTATTAGGTACTGTATCAGCACCCCATTTTGTCTTATGGATGGAGTAAAAGTCAACTATCTAAGCTCGAAGAAATTATCTCTACTAAAACAAGAGAAGGTAAACTTGACATAAAACACCACCAATCCATTAAGGTAGTAATATTATTTTGTATTCCCAGTTTCCCTCTGCCTCCGGAAGAGGTTTACTGGGCTGCTGTGATGATAAAAGAATATGGAGTGTACATGATCCACAGACCAAAAACTAAATTGGCAGAATTTTTCCTTATATACCTGATAGTAACATTCAACTTCCGACTTTGCATGTGCTAAAATCGAGGATTAAAACTATCTTTGAATGATCAACTTACACAGTCAACAAACACAAAATCTGTTCCAAACTCGGTAGTTCAACCTGGCTTATTTTCTCTGCATATGCTATTTTATTAAGTCTGACATCATCTTGTAGCTCTATGTCGGGAGGAAGTTCAGAACTACCATGACTCTGTTCAGCTGATGGCCTTGCTATTGAAGTGTCCAACTGACTGGATAGAGCCAGTTGAGGTAAAGAGTTCTGTTGAAACTTGGTTCTTTTGCCAAGGACACCTGAAATGCAATAAATAATCATATTATAAAATATTTATTTCCCTGTCATTTGCATAATTTGAATGTTGACTCATCCGTAGAACAAAGTTCGATCTGCAGGATTTTTTGGTATGTTGTTATGACATACCATGTACAAAAATCAAAATGTTGCATCTCATAGTTCTAGAATAACACAAGTCAACAACTTCTCTAGCTTCTAATAAAAACTAGCCACCCTGGAGATCGAACTTTGTTCTATGGATGATTCATTATTACATATTCTTTTTTAGAAGACATGGCAATATGAGTATATTGAACATGATGAAAACCTGTAGAAATGTCATGAAGAAACATTGCCATTGCCATCACTTTATCTTGAGCAACTGCTTCTTTACACTAGTTATAAAGGACCCAACATTATAAAAAGAGGGGAAACACAATTTGAGAACACACCAAAGAAGCCAAGCTTTCATACATACCAGTTAATTCTAACTTCAATCCTGCAAGTTCTCTGGCTCTAGACAAATACTCCTCAACTCTTTGCACTCTGCCATAAAGTAGGTAAGCTTGTGCAATCTCGATGCATAGTAGAATCTGTAACCTTGGCTTATCTTGTATGGTTTGTAGAAGGTTACTTAGCTTGGCTATGATGATCTCAAGGTCAGCATACAATGTTGCACTTGTGTCTTCCAATGATCTTTGATGGGCTACTTTACTTCTGAAGTACCACCATAAATGTAACTGAAAATTATGAAGAGTATATTTTTTAAATAGTCCTATTAAAAGAAGTAGTTATATGTATACAAAGACAAAATACTTTTTATTTTGTCTCTGTGTAAGTATTATTAAACTGAACTCATGTCTTTTAGGATAGCTAAGCATACTCCTAAATAATCAATGGGTTCTAGACAAATGTCTTAATTGAATTAAGAACATGAAATTAAAAACCAGAGGTAGAATTTTTATAATGAATAACTCCATTACATTAATAACATTCAACTAGGGCATAGTATGTGATCAACTACTCATAGTATGAAAAGACAGACCTCTCTATAATGTAAGATGAAATTAAACAGTTCTCTAACTTACTTAATGAACGGATATTTTATTCCATTTGTCACATTATTATAAAATGAAAATGAAAATGAAAAAATATTTTATTTCATATAAGTCAAATCAATGACACTTATGAACGTCGGAGTTTTTATAGTGATCACAGCACGTCTATACAACTTACCAAACATTGATCTACATTACACAGGGCATTGAAAACTTGAGTAGAGAAGTACAGTAATTCAGGGTATAAAATATTTCCATACAATGGCTCTGAATCCCGCTGCAACTGCAACTGTGCATTTATTCCTTGAGGCCACTCCACATCAAAGAATTCTTCTAGTGAAAAGTCTTGTGGAAATGGATTCCAATTACGGTCACAAAAAATTAACAATGAACTAACAGAAGCATAAAGTATGTTATCCAAAGAAGTTTTATCATTTTGATATTTTTTTATTAGATCTTTTAGAACATCTGTTTCAAGTCCCGTCTGTAACAATTCTTTGCAACAATCAATGTCATCCAGTGACCATTTCTCTGACCATAATTTTTGTATTGTTACATTCTCTGAAATAATATAAATTTAGTAGGTTATAGTGCTATTATTTGGTAAATGGACAGAAGAATATTGTTAAATATGTAAACATAATAACACTAAGCACACATCACTACTCAGAGCGCTCACAGACGAGCTACCTATAATTGGAGCAGTAAATGACCGTGTGCCCAAACAATTTGTCTTCGACAAAAAATACAAGATCCAACTCCATGAAGACCGCCACTGTGAACCTACACAACAACAGGCGGAACTACACATCTTCACAGATGGATCTAAAACAAGTACAGGCTCCGGGACAGGCGTCTTCTCGGAGGACCTGAATATCAATATTTCAGAACCACTGGGAACTCACAGCTCGGTATTCCAGGCCGAATGCGTGGGAATCACACTGGCAGCCTCAGCGGTCATGGCAAGAAAAGTGGAGGGACACTCAATCCGAATACTCTCGGACAGCATGGCTGTGCTACAGGCCTTAAACAGCCACACTATTAACTCAGGACTTATTCTGGAATGCCACCACAAACTAAACCAAGTAGGTTATACAAACAACATAACCTTGCAATGGATCAAAGGCCATAGTGGATCACGTGGCAATGATGCTGCGGATGAACTTGCAAGAAAAGGATCGGATACGGTAGTGATGGGCCCTGAACCCATAATACCGATCCCCTTTATATACCTCCGCACCACAATACACAGGCAAACGAAGGATAGCCATAACACTCGATGGGCAAATCTGGCAGAGTGCAGACAAGCTAGAGATGCACTACCTATGCCCGACCATAAACTTACAAGGAGCCTACTACAACTGCCCAAACGGCAACTACGAATGGCTACAGCCGCCATCACAGGGCATGGCTCCTTTAACAAACACCTTTCAGTTCTAGGTATCACAGACAGCCCTCTCTGCAGAGCCTGCATGGGAGAGGAAGAAACGGCGGCACATGTGCTCCTACACTGTCCTGCGACCGCCACATACAGGGCTAAGTACTTCGGAAATCCAGGTACGCTCCGAGAAACCATCAGCAACTTGAAGGGCCTGTTGGCGTTTTTCGACGAGCTGGGGTGGATCGAATAAATCACCCACCCTAACGCAAAACCCGCGCCTTGACGTGGAATTGCGGAAAACAGCCCGCTATACCATACCATACCATATGTAAACATATTTTTACAGGTATCTTAACATCACGCACTATAGGAGCAGTGTCCCTGGATCGATTGTATATCCGTGATTAATAGTTAACAATTTTTAAGGCATATTAAATTTGCATTCTTCACTAAGGTATAATTTAAAAAAACTACTATATTTTCGTAGGTCGAGTTATTATTTATTTATCTTTTTAAGTATAGACTTACCAGAGATGACCTGATCGTCATAATTACACAAATATAAAACAGAATCCGGTGACATTTTGTTTATAGTGGGAAAGTATATTAAATAGTTAAAATTTTAATATTGAGAAGTGCGCCGTGCAGTGGCAAGGCAATGTTTACTCGTGTTTTTGACGTTTAATTAACCTTTAACATTGACGTACATAGATTGATATGTTGATTTACCGTTCAGGACTTCTACTTTTAGATAATAAACAGTTTTGTTTGACCATATTTTCTATGAATGTTCATTTACCCTCAGCTACAAACCTACACATTATAAAAAAATTCTAAATAACAAAACAAAACAAACAAGCCTGCTTTTAAAGCAACTAAAATAATATTCCTAGGCTAGTTCCTTACTTAGGTACGCGCGTATTCTACCCTGAGTATACAAAGCTCAACAGAAAAATAAAATTGTCGATGGTTTGTTTGGTCTATGGACATACGGCTGCCAAAAAAAAAAGAGCCCATGGCAAATAAAAATGGACGTAATGTAATTTTAGGTTAGGAAATTAAAAATGTTTTAGTGACTAAAAGTGACGAAAATGAAATATATTTATAAAATGGAGTCAGTGCTGATTAGTATAGCTGTTGTTTTATGTACTGTGTTATTCATAAAATTACTTTATAAATTACGGTAAGCAAATAAGGTTAGTCACTGTTATCGCTTTCCCGCCCGATACATAAATATAAATAGATTAATTTATTGGTTTCAGGTCAGCTTTACCATGGCGCGTAAATTGTTGGTTCTGTAATAACTACTTTTGGGTTAAATATCCCGATCGCAACTGCTGGACTTGCCAAAAATGTGAACAGTACAATGGCTTTACCAAGGTAAGGTTATTCGCATTACTTTTAATTGAATAATTGCCATACATTTATTACATAATATGTATTATTCAATTAATTACCATTAATTAGATTAAACATAACAAGTAGAAATAATTAATTATTTTAATGTTCTAGGATGGAGACTACAATAAACCAATCACTGCATTCAGCAATCAAGTTAATAAAACACCAAAGGTTTTCAAAAACAGTCCGCCCAAGAATGGTCTCTGCAAAATGTGTAACATCAATCAGCAACTGAAAGTGACTCAACTGGCTAATTTTGTTCCTATGAATGACAAGAACTATGATAATGAAATAGAATCATACAGGTATTATATAAATCACATGTACTTTTGAACCTTATGTAGTTTTAAGTGCTGTGGGAGCTCTTATCTTATTTTTTCTTTATAATTATTAAATTTATACACAATTTAAACTTTTGAAATGGAGGAACTTTAATAAAATTAAAATTTTAACAAAATTGGTAAAGCAATGAGGTTGTATTACCTTAATTAACTATAATATATTATGACGCATACATGTTATAGTTACTTTTAGAAAATTGTCATGCACATTTCATAAATCTGCTTTATTCTCTTAGTCACACTAATGTAATCAGATCTCTGATCATACAACTCGTTCTACTGAATTAAGGATAGCCAATCAATAATCTTGCCAAGTAGCATTTCATTGAGTAGCCATATAACAAGACTTTATTCTATGTCTCTTGTATTTTTAGTCATTTAAAGTTTCACTTGAACAAATATTGAAATAATATGTATTTATGCTAAATACGTTACAAGCACATTGTGTTGTAGGTTTTTAATTCACCGTTTTAGGTTAAACTATTTAGCACATTGTGCTTATCATTTTTGCGAATTGTTTGTAAAGATAATTGTTAGTGTTTGCTTATCCCAATTGATAAAGTGGCTATTTCATTAATTTGCAAATCTCAGTATTTTCCACTCTTATTGCAAGTTTTCCATGATGTGGATTGTGTCCAGTGATATGTCTGTCAATATTTGGTATTGGTAATTAACTTTAATTTTTTAGGCTATTAATGTTTTCATGTCACCATGATGTTTATTTATTTTGTCAAAATTAATTTTTTTATAAATAATTTGTTATAATTCAAGATTTATGTATTTATTAATTTTGTGTGCCCTACACTGAATACATTCATCATTACCTCAGTAAACATCAGTTACTTTTTTGTAAGAAACATAATAGCTAATTATTTTTAAGAGGCATGTATTCATTTTAATTTTGTTTTGTTTTAGGTTGCAGTTAGAAAAAGCTTACAAATTATGTAGTCCTTGCAAGAAAGTTGTCCAAATGAAATTACATAAAGAGAAAGAAACCTTTCTTGGGTCCAAATTAATACAAACAAGGACACCAGAAAAAGTTGTTTCAAAGCATGAAAAACAAAATGACTTACTATTGAAATTTGTAAACAATACCTCAATGCTTATAGCTCTTATACTTTTTATACTGGTTTCTTTTGAACTTTATACAAATGTAACATTAAGATACAAGAATTTACTTAGTACAATAACTAATCTAAAGGAAATAGCTGTAGGTCTTCTAGAAAGAATATATTCAATAGCTGAAATGAAGACCGCAATTACATTCCCGTCTTTAGAAAAATATTACTATGATATTTATGATATAAAAATGATGCCAAAAAGTTTTAATTTTACACACAGCAACGTTGACCAGATAAACTTGACCATACAGAAGACTTTAGGAAGTTTCGTATGCTTTTTACAAATAATTGGACTCATATGTAATGTGAATAGTCTTAAAAACACTATTATTATTGACTTGCAATGGCTTATATTTGTTGTTGCCACTCTAGGCCACCAGTACTTGGACTTGGAACCTTTGTATTTGAGTTTAGCGAAGGTATGTTCATTTCACTTATTTCTTCATACATCCTAATTATTTTAATTTATTTAGTTAAGTTAAAATCATAATAATTTTATGGAAAAGGAAACAGGATTTAGTTTTTTAATCTCTGTAATCATACAGAATATTTATGTTATATTTTTGTTGTTTCAGGTGATATGTACACTAGGATTGATTTTTGTGTACAAGACTATTAAAATAAAAAGAATATATATGAAAGTACCTGTTACACCAAAACGAATGAAGAACCTAGTAAACCGCTCAGCAACCTCTGTCATTGACGAAGATGATGATCCCATCCACTTGGACACTGATGATGATGTTTCATTAAGTAAATTTGGTGTACACAACTTCTCTGAGTCTTCAAATGAAACTGTGAATCCATTAAATGCTAGTTTGATAAACGGTAGGGCCTTTACACCTAGATCAGAAGGTATATGGTCTAAACCAAAACTAAATTCAACCTTTTGTGTAAACTCAATTATGAAAAGTCCAAGTTCAGTTTCTGAAAATATATTTGTCAAACCTTCTTTTAATAAGTATCAAAAACTCGCTAAAGACGATTCTGACTCTGAATTAGACGAGAGTATAAGCAGTTTATATATTGGGAGTCCTACAAAAACCAAAAAGAAGGCCAATTCCATATTTTCATTAAGGAAATTTACAGCTACCCCGAGTTTTGTAGCTCCGACGCCTTTAGTCCGTTCGCGACCTTTGATATCACCAAGTAAATTAGGTCATGGTACTTCTTGGGTGGCAGGTGGTTACTGGGGATCCGAAGGAGAGAGACAGCTGTTCAGTGTAGATGGTAGTCGATCCTCAAGCCAAAGTTCAGGTTTCGAATCTCAGACGTCTAGCTTGAATCAGCGAAATGTAATTTCTCAACCCTCTTCTCGGGAAGAATCCGTGTGTGGAGAGCCGATGATTCTAGATCGTTTTCAGACTACAAACCATTTTAGTAGTTTTCAGTCTCCTCAGAATTTCACTCGAGTAAATTCCCCTGTATTCCCTCAAATGCAATACAATAGTCACGTGCTTATACCACAGCCAAAGTTTGCTCAACATAATGCTGATTCTCTGAACGTTTTCGCGAAGCAGCAGACTACACAACAGTCATACATACAAAGTAGCATGTTCAAGGCTCCCAACCGCTCGGGACTTATAAAACTGCCACAACTCAATAACTTTACATCGCGCTGAACTTCCCGCTAGTCAACTGCTTTTAATAACTTAACAGTTGTTTATATTCGTACGTATTTTCAAACTCTTACCTCTTTTATTTTATACATGTTTTTTTTAAAGTTCTGTGAACTGCCATTATGTTAAGAATTTTTTTGTTAAGTTGTATCATGTTAGTTTTAAGCGGTTGTTAGTTGTAACTATTGAGACTAATGTTAGTTTGTAAGACGTATTTGCTGATCTCGTGTTGGTGCCAGGGTAATGGCTATATGAAAGCATTAAGAATTATTGTATTGTTAATAATTTATATAAAGGACGTCACTGTCCTGTTCTCGAACAAAATGTGATATTGTAAAGACTAAATAATTTTTTTGCAAATGAAAAAATGATTCTTGATGTTATCATTTTTTTTTTGGTTTCGTTATAGGTTTAGTCATCTTGAAACGGAATTCTTTTGTGAAAGTCCTGCAATAAAAAACGTATAAAAACTATATTAAATGACTTTTATTTATGTCTTCACCTTAAAAAACTCCACAAGTTATAATTTACATACAAAGAATAGATCCTAATAATAAACTATTCTTCTTTGCGTACATTGTAATGAGGTAGGGTTTTGTAGTTTTCTTAATCACAATCTTCGTATGACTGAGACTTTTCAGACTCAGCACTTGCTCTTTTACGTAAGTAATATAATTTATTCTCCACTGCACCATTACATGGGCCTGCTCAAGTGACTGTGTGTTGTTTAGTTGTATATCTCAATACAATTTATAAAATACTAGCTGATGCCCGCGGCTTCACCCACCTTGTATTGGTAGCTTACATATTATTCTACATCCTAAACTATATTATAAACTAAACCTATATTCCAAATTTTATCAAAATCCATTCAGTAGTTTTTGCTTGAAAGTGTAAGAAACATCCATCCTCACAAACTTTCGCCTTTATAATATTAGTAGGAAGGAAGTAGGACTTACGAAGTTCTGGCTTTCCTCTCGTTAGGCTGCAAGTACTGATGAGGCTGTGGCGGGATAAACGTATCTTCATATAAACTGTTCTGGTAATCCGACACATTGGTACACTTCCATTCCCACTCCATAGCTTCCCTCAATCCCCACTCTGTCACGTTTCCCTACAAATGTATTTTAAGCCTGTAAATAACTGTAGGTACACGTTTACATAAGCAAGGTAGGTAAGCGATAAGTCTATCGCAACTGGCAGGACAGGTTCTTAATGTAGTACTTATGTTTTGGTTTTGATAAAAATATTATTATATTAAACACCACCGCTACAATTGAACACTAGAAAAAGTAGACGCTGCACTGTGGCGAGGTCGTGTCATACGAGTTAAAGCGAGTCACTACTGAGTCTCCTGCCTTAGTATTATGTAAACGACGTATAAGTACTTCAATCAATCAACTAGCCTATTGCTGGACATAGGCCTCTCCCAATACACGCCACAGAACTCGGTCCTGCGCCTTCCGCATCCAGTCCGACCCAGAGACCTTTATGAGGTCGTCGGTCCACCTAGCTGGGGGGCGTCCTACACTACGTTTGCCGAGTCGTATAAGTACTTATTACTTGGATAATATATTGCAGCATGCTATTAATGTTCCAGTACAGAGACAGGCCTCGTCCGTATGGGGGCAAGCTTGGTCTACAGATCCAAATGGGTTAGTATCGGGTTTTGTACCAACTTATCTGTCGTAAAAATAACTAAGTAATTAACATACATAACATTTCATTAAATCCGGTTGAGGATACCATTGATGCGCGCTTCTCTTATAATGTCGCATATCTGGTCCGCATAGTGGCTTTGGTAAATGGTTGTACACCAGATCGTTGATGGATGCATAGTTCCCACAGCCATTGTGACTGTCGTGCTTTATTATTGAGTTTATGTTGCCCTGAGAACAAGCTATATTTAAGTTCTTACTTATTGTAAAAAAGTAGGTACGTTTACTCAGTTGGTGCTACTCGTAAAAAGTTCTTAGTCCAAGATAAGAAGCACATAATCAAAGCAGCCCATGGACGTCCACTGCTAGACATGGGCCTTCTCCGTACATTAAATAAAAACACATCTTAACCAATTTTGATAACAACTAATCTAAGTATACTAATATTATAAAGAGGTAAAGTTTGTGTGTGTGTTTGTGACGTTGTAGGGGGTAATCTACTCTACCGGGATCTACGGAATCGATTTAAAAAAAATTTAATGTGTTGAAAAGTCCATTTATCGGGGAGTGTCATAGGCTATATACCTAGTACCTATTATATGCTATGACTAATAGGAGTGGAGCAGTAATGAAATATGTTTAAAAAAGGGACGCGTTTTTTTCGCCGCCTAACGAAGTGGGCACGGGTCAGCTAGTTAGTCAATAAATTACTAAGTTTTGAGGTATATTATGTAGGTATACCTATGGTGTGTACACCTCATTCAGTTCAGTTCGTCATACATTAATTACTTTGTTTTAGCATTCTAAATGTAAAAGGTAAACAAGGTATTTACTTACCTGGTTATTTAGTAATTTATTAACTCTGAAATCAGGTTGTCTTGATTCGGGTTTCATTTTAACGTAGTCTATTTTTTCTACGGGAGGAAAATAGAGAGTACCCCCTTTGGGACATTCTATTCTATCTTCCACCCAATTGCCTGCGATAAAAATAAATAAGTTAATTGTGTTTTTAATGTTTAAACATAATTCAGCTTTATCTCGTGGACGTTTAAAATGCCGTTGAGTGAAAAAGAGTTAAAATGAGTTCGATTCCCGCTCAATGCAAATATTTGTGTGCATGAACATGATTTGCATTGGTCTAAATGTTTCTATGTATAATGTATGTATATACAAAAAAAAAGGATATGGTACCAAAAAAAGGAAATGTTGTTTAGGTACCTACCTTAATTACCAAGATTTGATATTGTAAATTTTACTTACCGATAAGCACTCCATTAGTATATTGGGGTCGGTTGACTAAGGCTTTTGCAAGAGCTTCAGTTCGGCTTGGGGATTTCGGCCTTGTGACCACTGTAATGATAAAATGTAGGTATTCAAAGATGTTCATTATAATATGAGTAGCATTAAGAGTCGGTACATAAAACCCTAATTGACTTAGGTATGGCAAATTATAGAAACTACGTTGCTTAAAGTTAAAACACACTTACCCTCCATGACTATAAAGAAAAACAATAAATATCAAACAGTTTTTATAGAAGTAAAAGGAAATACTTTGATTTGTATGATTTGATTGATTGATATGACATTAAGTACCTATTATTATTATCATCTGTTAAAAAAAAACATGCACAGATGCAAAGCATCATTTCCCAACATTACAATTTAGTAAAGAGGTTGAAAGTCTCCATGTAATTTTGCAGATAGAGCTTTTCATTCCGTAGATAGAGTACCTAATGATATTATTTTGACATCATTGAGATCACTGAAGAAAGAATTACGGAAGAAAGATCTTTTCTTTTAACGCCTGGACCGCCAGGACTCGTCCTGGCGGTCGAGGCGTTAAAAGCGTTTTTTTAGAAGATGCTAGTTCGAATCGTGTGTCGAAATATCAAATTTTATCCTTTGTATTTCTTTCTTTCTTTTCAATACCAATAAACTTTTGTAGTATAGGTTAGACTCTATCTAAGTGTATGGACCCAATAACATTGTCAGAATTGCCCGATTTTAAGTAGGGGCTAGCAAAGCACATAGCATGAAGTACCGGGAGCCAATGGACCAGATAGGTTTCGGGGGATCCGTAACATGGAGAACGGCAGACCTGAGTAGGGCAGACGAAAACCAAAAAAAAGAGGGAACCCCTTATGCTTCAGTTAGAAATATTTAGATCAGATCTACCTGTAGCAGTAGTCCTTTGGTATACTCAAGCAGTAGTCTCTGCTATGAAGCATAGTATAAGGAAAATGAATCAGACAATGTCTAAATATGTATGCAAACTTTTATTTATTATTATTAATGTCATGAACCATTTGCATTTGGCTGTATTATAGTAAGATAATTTAAAGTTAATACTCATACGTACAACTTGACATGGCAAACACATTAGTCTTACATTATTTACAATAGATACCTGGCCTATCTAATCCTTTTTTTATAAAAATATACAAGATTCTATTTTGAGCTAAGGTAATAAGAAAGAAATATTCCAAAATATTACATTTCAATTGAAACCCCATGTAGTGACAGAGTAAAAAACCTGTTTCAAGATCTCATTTGGGTATGTTATGACATTATGTTTACAGATCTCTAGAAAAACAAAAGAAGGAATACTTAAAATAACTACCTATACTAATAATTGACCTGGCCAGCAGTGTTAGTAGACCTCTGTCACGGTAAGAAGCTGGTAGAAAATTAATGAGCTGTATTGTTGACCTTATTATTGAAGCAGTCAATAATTATAAACAATTAATGTATGGTAGAAACAAAAATAAAGTTTTCTTCAGTTTAGGTTCAAAAGGCCCATGTTTTACAGCAACTTCACTACTTCTTTTCAGTAATAGTTGAACACTTAAATCACTCAGTCTCCATAGGCAAATAATTGTTAAAGGATGGTTTTGGCAACTCTTGAAGAATTGCACATAATTGCGGCTCCATTGGTCCTGCTTTCTGAATAAGGTTTCGAATATTCTTCTCTACATTTAAAATATCTTGATTCACTGTTTCCATGTTCTAAAATAAAAAAAACAAATACATTGAAAAAACAGTAGTGCACTTTATAGCTGGAAGAACATACAAAACTAAACAATTTTTTTAGTACGTTTATAGGGCAAAGTAGTTATTGCTGTATTGCATGATAGCTGGTAACTTACCTCTATCATAGATGTATATAAATGTTTAACATTTTCATTGCTGTAGCGGATAAAACCACTAACATTCGATTCAGTATCGGATGGTGCAATAGAGGCCATTTGAAAGTGTGGTGGATTAAAAAGAAACGAGAAGAAATTCAATAGTTGGTTTATGCACTAATATCGCAGAAGTTTACTTTTAGTAAATCTGTTTATCTTCACTATAATCTAAAAACAACTTTACCAAAATTAAACTGAAATTATTTAAATTTACTGTCATTTGACAGAAAAAAAATGACAATATTGAATATAGTGATAGTGCATAAAATGGTTCTGTCTTTGTCACATGTGCGCATTATCTATTACAATAAAGTGAGATAGAAATACTAATTTAATAGAAGGTATGTTAGAAACTTGATTATATTTTAACTGAATTTCAAGAATGACATAAAGCAAACTGTATAACCGTAGAAAAATGTATGAAGTCAAAAAAACTCTTTTTGCCTTTACAAAAACACACTGTTAGCTTTTAATAATAGGCATTTAATTCTTACTCTAAAAGATTTAATTTAAAAGCAAGTTTTGTAAGCATATAAAATATCATGATGAACCCAATAAAACAGTTTCTGAACGAACTGGATAAAATGTCAATGTCATCCGCTGCGGACTGATTCGCTGCATTGGAAAAAAGCCAATTTTTTCCAAAATCTCGATTACAAAATTAAAAACACAATTTTTTGTGTGAAAATCTTATTGTATCTTCGTCAAAAGTGAATGCAGTGGTGTGGATTAAATCACTTTCACATATATACCTTAGTTTTTGTGATGGTGTCGTTTAAAGATTTTGTTTTTATTGCACAGTTTATTGATTTAAAATTAGCACTAAAATATACAAAAGAAAACTATCAATAAATCCATGTATTGTAATTGGGTTAAATCACCGAGCCACTTACTTAATGTTAAAGTAAATCCAACGATCATTGGCTAGAATATTATAAGCTTATTTATTTAAATTATTTTTTTTAACTTATATCTTTTTTTTTTTTATTAGAGTTGTAAAAGTAAATTTAACTCGTAAAAAATAAATAGGTAAGTGATGAAGTGCCTTGTCATATTAATAATGTAACTAAATTGTATAAAAACAAATAAATTGAGTTATCAATTATATCATCTTACAGTCAATATTGGAGAATAAAGCATTTATTTCGAAGAAAAATAGTTAAAGTATAGTTGTATTAAAGTAGATATCTTATGCTCATTGTTTTGAAAGAAACATAATCACCGTATCAGCCAATAACTGTGTACTGTGAAATGATTTTATCATCCGTGATCTTGTTCCTCCTTTATCTATCACTCTTCTGCTGCCTTTATCAAGTTATCAGTCCAACATAAGAGGGGTCTGCTTACCTTGTAATAAAATAAATTGTAATTTTTATTATATTTAGAAAAAATACAATTTGTGAGATATCTGATAAGAATCAAAGTGTATCTGTATTTATAATATGTACTATTGTTGAATAAGCTGAGTTCAGTTACATTTCCTTATAAAAAAAACTAGTCAAATAGCTTACATTTATTGTTGTAATAAGCAAGTTATTGCTTAAAAATATTTATATTAATGGCAAGACCTGAACAAATATAAATATCAACTAATACAATGGACTAGATATTCTTACTGTTTTAATTAAATTATATCAGATTTGTTATCTTTCTACTGCTTGTAAACATTAAAATATACAATCAGGTACATAAATATTCTAAACACAAAAGATCTTATCAACAGAATCAAGATATGTAATTTTTAATGCTTTGAGAATCCTTATAATAGAAATGAGTAGATAAGTAAATTGTAGTGATTTTGCTCTGAGAGTTAAATAAGGCGGTAGTAGGTCGGCAGTGGCGCCGGTCAGGCTGGCGTCGCGACGTCGCCGAACGACGTCTGACACCCTCTTCCCCCCCTCCGTCACCCCGCTGGAGGTGGTAGTCGGAGGGGGTGATACATGTCTCAGTATCACTAACTACCCCTTATGATATTCTAGCTTATGCTTCCCTTATAACTTTGCAACCTGTGTTTTTATTTCGGCGCGCTCATTCAAACCATTTACTTACGATTTGTTTTTACGTCAGTTTCAAACTAGGCCTATTTTTATCGTATTACAGTGCAACCAAGTGTGTTAAAAATGAGTGAGGAATTTTTGTAGACTGTAGAGTCATGTCTGAGGATCATGACGCACATTCTTCCGTGATTGACGACAAACAAACTGACGGTAATGACAATCAAGTTGTGGAAAGTGACAAACAGTTATTGGAAGATGACTGTAATGAAGAAATCGACGAAACAAGTGCCAATACCTCCAAAGATGAAGCAACACATACCATAGATAAAGATTTAGGTAGTGAAGTAAATGAGGAAGGTGTTGTTGGTGCTAAAGCCACGTTATGCTGGACGTTAGAAGGACGAGCGTTCAAAGTGTCATGGAGTCTACCGGATGGTGTAGCCACGTCTCAAGACTATGTCGCTCTATATTGTACGGGTAAGTTTCTCGAAGTTATTGTTATTTCTAAACTTATACCCCCTTACTCATAAACGCCTCTTAAATTTAATCACTGCTTAGCGAGATTTTTATTAGTAAATTCAACCTTATACCAAACAAAATCGTAATAATTTAAGCTAATCAATTGAGTAAAATTTAAGACGCGTTTATGAGTAAGGGGGTTAGATTAAAAAGTTTTTCGAAATATTTTACTTATTTCGTAAGTAGGTATATTATACACCGAGCCGTAAGCAAACAATCTTTACCTAGTTACGATTTCATAGATTGATTCGTACTACCGACGCGGAAGTTCCCTTTTAGTAAGCACAAAAAAGTAATAGTTCACTTTCATAATGACAATTTGAAAAAATCTAAATTAAGTGTATTTTTACGTGTATGCTAGAAATCATAATGTTTGGTTATTTGATAATACATTGCGTGCGAAACAGAAATGTAATGTCCCTTGTTCGTAATTAAACTAAGTAAGTTAGTAGTTAACGTACAGGACATTATTTATTATCTTTACTTGATTCATTTCATTAACTTTTTCGACTGGTCATTGTGATCTCAAAGGAATACGTGGATGATTTGCTTAAAAGCTGATTTTGTTTTTATCAGTTTTCACGTATCTATAATCCTAATGTTTCCTTTCTGACTCGCATGGTTTGCTTTCTAAGGATCCTTTTATTCCTGTGATAGAATTGTTTGTTTACTTGTTCTTTATGATGCTTACTCTAACTTAAGTCAAGGTTTAGACAATAGGTCCCAAGCCCGATTTACACATCGACACAGTTAATTTGAAAGATCTCCATCCTATTTTTTGGCGAGTTAAGTACGAAGTAGTCCCCTCTCTCGCGTCTCGCCAACTTAACTCGCCAAAAAATAGGATGGCGATTTGTTTAAATCAACTTAATCAACAACTTACTACTTAACTCGCTACTGTACTTGTCGATGTGTAAATCGGGCTTCGGTCTCTCTTGGGTATGACAAACATCACAGCGGAACAATAAGTACGATATGTTTAGTCTATCGAACTTCTAACCGGAATATTGACAGTTTGAGTGCAACATTATCGGGGGTTAGATAGAAAAGAGACGATTGTCTTATTACACGAGTAACAGCAAAGAACAGTTATTAGTTACTAGGTTATTTATTTGGGGAGTCGAAAACCAATGACTTTCTCGAGATATTTCAAACCTTATGGAAATAGCAAATATGGACTAGCATTGAACGAATTTGGTCCAACTATACAGGGTGTCCCAAAACTCGACGTTAATTTGAAACCAGGTGATAAAGCAAGTCACGCTGGTTATCAGAAAAATATAAAAAAAAATCCAAGTTGTATGGTTGTAAAGTTATAGGCATTTGAAAAAAAACGCAAAAATCCACACCCTGTGTCAGTCTTTTCACTCCTGTTGTCACAAATCTTAAATTTTTCTAACTTTTTTTTTTGCTGTGTTACCCTGAATAATGCCTCTTTAAACTCTAATAAATATTTTAAAACCAGCTGGTCTAGTTTTCATATCAATAGGACTTATTTCTTAAAATAAAATTTATAATGAAAAAATTCCGAGTTTTAACTGCCTGTAGTGAAAAAAAAATATGCTACGCGCGTTTGGCAAGTTATGCCAAAAGTTGCCGCAATTAGTAAGGATTCCAAAATGGTATAATACTTGGTAAATTGTTGCTGTTATCATAGACAAAAAAATACTTTTTAGTTAAATTTAGGAGCCGATTCTAATGCCGAATAAGTTAAACGGCTAAGTAGTTGAGCCGGAAAGAGTCACCATATCAAGTGAAAAGTAGTAGAAACTGTAATATTAGTTAAAGGTGCCAAAAAATACAGCCTACTGCAATTTTAAAAAGCCAAGAATTACACTCATTACATGCATGCAAGTTATGCATGTTCATGTTGCTGTCCTTTTTGAATGTTAAATCACAGACTTAAACTTTTTTTTAAAAAGCCGGTCATCTCAGTACCTCTTCAATATCTTATTTGAAAAATTAACTCGATGTTGGTAGGCCCCGGATACTAACGTTTGTAAACTAGCTCTACTAACGTGGTACGGGTGCAATTCGTGTCTTTTTAAAATACGATGGGCTGTATTTCTTGGCACTTTTTAACTAATACTACAGTTTCTACTACTTTTCACTTGATATGGTGACTCTTTCCGACTCAACTACTTAGCCGTTTAACTTATTCAGCATTGGAATCGGCTCCAAAATTTTACTAAAATGATTTTTTTTGTCCATGATAGCAGCAACAATTTACCAAGTATTATACCATTTTGGAACCCTTACTAAATGCGCCAACTTTTAGCATAACTTGCCAAACTCGCGTAGTACATTTTTTTTTCACTACAGGCAGTTAAAACTGGGCATGTTTTTCACTATAAATTTTATTCTAAGAAATAAGTCCTATTGATATGAAAACTAGACCAGCTGGTTTTAAAATATTTATTAGAGTTTAAAGAGGCATTATTCAGGGTAACACAGCAAAAAAAAAAGCTGGAAAAAGTTAAGATTTGTGACAACAGGAGTGAAAAGACTGTCACAGGGTGTGAATTTTTGCGTTTTTTTTCAAATGCCTATAACTTTACAACCATGCAACTTGGAATTTTTTTATATTTTTCTGATAACCAGCATGACTTGCCTTATCACCTGGTTTTGAGTTAACGTCGGGTTTTGGGACATCCTGTAGAAGTCACGAATTGTCCTCGTTCAGTCGCCGTCACCTTTAATTTCACTTTAATTTAATAAAATAATAAATTTAATTGCATAAAATAAATAAACTCTATTTAATAGATCAATAAATTAATTAGTTAAACTTTAATATCGTTCTCGACAGTATAAGTAGGATCATAAATAAGGGTACGTTTATCACCGTAGTTGTTTCCAATTCATACCGTCTTATTACAAAAAACTAAATAAAACTCAGTTTAAACCAGGTTCAGCTAGCACAGGCTTAATTTTTAAACTGCAGTCTAAATGTCACCTTATTACAAATCATAAATAAACCGTGGCTTTCATAGAACAGCAATTAGACCCTAGCTTAAATAAACAGTCACAGATTATCCAAAATATTGCTTGATCATTCATTACATCATTCGATTATAACGTTCCGTACTACTCGAGGGAAAGCTTATTGCTAAAAAATTTATAAATTTAATTACATATCAGCAATGAAATGATAATAATTTATATATTTAGTATAAATATATAACATTGGTTATTAATGATTACCATTTATTATTCTAGGGCCCTGAAATAATAAGCATTTTCATAACTCGCAATGTTAAATATAAGACGTAGAACGGAACAAAATAAAGAAGGTATTATCATCATTAGGTACCTATTCGGGCATCATTTGAAATACGAGTAAGATGTCAACAATATGAAAATAGTTTGTATGTGATATGGTAACCGTTGTAGGTAAAACAAAAATACGTTTTAAGTAGTTTAAAGTTTGCTCTTTTCTCAACCGACTAAGTAGGTTTTTAGTTGTTTTGTGTAGGTGTTGTTGTGGCCCAGCTTTGTAATGCGCAAACCTTGAATTTCAGGGGACAAAGTACATCCCCGAGGGTCGTGTGATATTATCTACCAATAACTCCAAAAATTTTTAGTACTTAATACGTTTTCTAAATCTATAGGTATTTTTTTCTAAAATCTTTGGATAATTCTAAAAAAGGATCAACACGAACAAGCTCACTACTGGGTCGTCGTCTTTCTAAAAGTTCAATATCTTCAATAACCATGTCGATATCCATTTTGAAACAAGTCAACAATATTATAATACTAACACATTACCAATAGCAACGCTAACCTCAAAACAACAACTTTGACAGAACTGTATGTATTTAGACCATGGTCTATAGTTTAAACTAGGGGTCGAGTAGGTTTATCTTTAAATCTGACATTACGCCATGGTTTAGTGTTAAAACTGATTTTGTAATAACAAATTTCAAAAACAGTGGTTTTGTGACGTAATAAACCGTGTTTTATAGTTAGACCGTATTTTGTAATAAGGCCGATAGAGTTTGCCTAATAAACTGCCCCTAAATATTTTCTAATTCACCTATGTAACTATATTAGAGCTTACTTTAAAATTTTGCTTAAATCAACAGAAAATGTAGTAGTATTATCGTATAATATATCGTACGTCGTATTGAGCTGTTGACATGCGGCTGAAATAAAGGATTGCTAATATGACTAGTTGTTTAGAAAATGAAACAGTAGATACCTCAAAATATAGAACACACTTTTGTGCGATGTTTAAATCACAAACTTAATCATCCAGTTTCATTATTAATGCAAGAAATGATAAGGCCCTAACAATCAGACGATAACTTGATACCTAAATCTTCCTAATGATACAACAAGATTAGGTTCCGTTTCATAAAAGGGTTAAAAGTCAGGTTTGAGTCGACTAATGTCCCTTTTGTCTCTTAGGTGTCATAAACGTCAATTAAGTAAATGTATTACGATATCTTGGCATTTTAATTGTGCAAGTGCAAAAATTAGGTACAACAACGACGACCTCATAAAGGTCTCTGTGTCGGACTGGATGCGGAAGGCGCAGGACCGAGTTCTGTGGCGCGTGTTGGGAGAGGCCTATGTCCAGCAGTGGGCTGCAATAGGCTAGTTGATTGATTGATTGAATAATTACAACTGTTCCTCCATCTCTTTTTAGGGACATGTCTTCTGAAACAGGTGAAGGGCTTTTAATAAGCTATTTCGATAGTATAGGATTTTGCTTTCTGACCCTAGTAACCGGAATGACAAGAAGTGACACTTTCGGAAGGAAAATATCAATTAAAGTAGCTATTAATTACCGGCGCGGCGTCGGCTTAATAATGGGTAACATGGTCATTGCAAATTAACCATATTTCTCTTTATAAAGTAAAATCATAAAATGTCGAAAATAAAAAATCGTCAAAAAAGTCAAGAATAGATTTATTTCAACTTAAAAATGCAGTGACGTTTGATAGCTCTCGAGTTCCGAGTAAACAAGGGCGTGTACGTGGAAATAGCAAATATGAATGTAAAATTGAAAACGTCGCGTCGCACGACATAATATGCAGATGATTTTCATAGAATAAGTACGTTATGTGCAATATTAGATTTAATTGAAGTTATAGATCGAATGTATATTAGTGTGCGTACGCCCAGCGGAATGTTGTTGAATTTAAAGATTTTATGTATGCAGATATTTAGTGTGATACGTAGCGTAATTGTGTATGGTAAAAAAAAATTTGTGTGCGCAGCCATTGTGGAGAAATTTCGTCAAAACCTGATTCCGCTGGACGAACGTTGTAAACGTTGTCCTGGCGGCACTTTTTTTGAATCCATGGACTTGAAGAAAAGAAATGTGTCTAAAAATTAGTTTGAATTTGTGTACGATTGTGTATGTATGAATAAAATTAGTGTATGCATAAACTTCGGAGATATTCAAGTTTCCGCTGCGCGAACGTTTGGCCATTTGCTAGTTTTCATATAAAGCGCTTATATAGAGAGCTGTAGATTTTTACATACGTTGTTTTGAATTTGTTTACATAAGCGCATAAACAGATTTAGAAAAAAGCGTAGGCTTTATAAGATAAAAATATAAACGTAAAATACGCTTATTAGGTCCTAGTTCGTATAGTATGCACTTTGGGGTTTAGATTTTCACGTTTATACAAACCTTGTAAGTGTCTGCAACATGTTGCCAAGTATCAGTGATTTTCCGTTAGTAATTAAAAAGTTAAAGGACTATTCAGCATAAACAGAGCACTGTTTACAAAGCAGTCAAATAGCACGATGTTCTGAAAGTTCTCTAAGGAATTGCATAGTAAGATGTATTCCAATTATCAGTGTAATAATTCAACTACGCACATGCAAAATTTCATCTCATTAAATTCAGTAATTAAAGAGAAATAATTAATATACTGACAGAGCTTTGAAAACCTACATAACCCGACCACGTTCGGATGGTTATAAAAAAGCGGCCGTGCCATATATTTAGGTACCATTTTAACATTTACAGTATAATACCGGTTTTGAATTGGTACAGGTGATAACACAATTAATTGTTGTTTCGATATAATCTAGGTAGGTATATTATTTATGACAAATAAAAATCATACAGCTAATATTTACTGAATATTCCACGGATTAGGATTCTAATTATAGACCTTAGGTAAATTAAATAACTACCACGTGTAAGTACTACTATTTAGGTAAATAGTTTTTATTAATGGAATCGGTACAACTCGGAAACAATAAATAGTTGTGTGTTCTAAAATAATGCCTGCTTGTCGTGCTGTAAATAGCTGTTAGAAACGGTCTCCAAACTGTAATTTGCAAAACGCCGGCATGACATTTCATGTAAGTGTTTTTATTTCTATATTATTACATTTTTATCAAAAAATCTGATAAATTCATATTATTATTTCTCAGTATCAATTAAGATTTATAGCGTCCGTACATGATATTACCGTTGTCCTGTTAGTGTCGTATGTATGTGAGCGTGTTCCCCTGCACCACACCAAAATACCTATGCAGAATTATTATGTTCGGTTAAGGTTTAAATTAACTACAAGTTATGAATTGCATAAAAATATTCAGAATACAGACAATAGGCAGACTCAAATCTGAACAACTGAATAGTCTAGTAATGTGATCTGTGATTTTAATTTTAATGAAGTTAGAAATATTATACTTACCTACCTTCATAATCATAATCGTTTATTAACCTTTGTATTTTAGTTAAAACTCATTTTAGGTTTGTTGCAATATCTAACCAATGACAGTATGATTAGCCATTTCGCCAATTTTTTTGTCTAAATACATAAATATTATGTGTGATTAAAAATATTTTTGTTTAATTAGAGAATTACTTGTTAATTAAAGATTTTTTTATCGTAGTTAGTGTCGTTTTTATTAAAAAATATATATTTATTAAAGAAATAAAATTGTTTTATTTTTTTCTAACGCTTGTGTACGCAACTGTACCATATCAATAAATACTATACTGGAAGCTTAGGAACGTTACTTAGATGTATGGCACGGCCGCTTTTTTATAACCATCCGAACGTGGTCGGGTTACGTAGGTTTTCAAAGCTCTGTCATTATTTTAATTATTTCTCTTTAATTACTGAATTTAATGAGATGAAATTTTGCATGTGCGTAGTTGAATTATTACACTGATAATTGGAATACATCTTACTATGCAATTCCTTATAGAACTTTCAGAACATCGTGCTATTTGACTACTTTGTAAACAGTGCTCTGTTTATGGTGAATAGTCCTATAACTTTTTAATTACTAACGGAAAATCACTGATACTTGGCAACATGTTGCAGACACTTACAAGGTTTGTATAAACGTGAAAATCTTAACCCCAAAGTGCATACTATACGAACTAGGACCTAATAAGCGTATTTTACGTTTATATTTTTATCTTTTAAAGCCTACGCTTTTTTCTAAACCTGTTTTATGCGCTTATGTAAACAAATTCAAAACAACGTATGTAAAAATCTACAGCTCTCTATATAAGCGCTTTATATGAAAACTAGCAAATGGCCAAACGTTCGCGCAGCGGAAACTTGAATATCTCCGAAGTTTATGCATACACTAATTTTATTCATACATACACAATCGTACACAAATTCAAACAAATTTTTAGACACATTTCTTTTCTTCTAAGTCCATGGATTCAAAAAAAGTGCCGCCAGGACAACGTTTACAACGTTCGCCCAGCGGAATCAGGTTTTGACGAAATTTCTCCACAATGGCTGCGCACACAAATTTTTTTTTCCGTACACAATTACGCTACGTATCACACTAAATATCTGCATACATAAAATCTTTAAATTCAACAACATTCCGCTGGGCGTACGCACACTGTATATTACGATATAAGATACCAACATTTGATTATATTATTAAAAAAAGGAAAGAAGTTAAATACTTCTCTTGTGGCGTAGTAGACAACCACATCAAATACTTTAAATATAATCAAAAAAGAAAAAACACAAAAGTACCTACTTACTGTTCGGTGCCATGCTGTTCGAATGCTACGTAGGACAAATTTTATTTGAACCTCCTAAATGATTGTCCTGAACCTGTATATTCTCTATGTTCGTTGAATCGATGTCTGGGAATTTCCTAGGGACTCAGGAGATGATCCCTAGTGTGGAAGTTGCCTTTTACGATAAGGACTTAGTGTTAGTAGGGATGCTTGCTAGAAATAATGCAGTAGTAGCATTAATGCTGAGTCAGGAGTCCTTTTGGCCACTATTTATGAATATAGTGGTCATAACACAATTTTTTTATTGGCCTATCAGAATGACTCTATGGTGCCTGATGCTAAGCATCCAATTGAGTACAAGAATGGCGAGCACCATGCCAGCTACAATATTTGTAGAGGCATGAATGTCTCCACTATGGCGGCTTAAGAAGATGCTTTTTCACGCCTCGCTTGAAAGAATATTTAAGATCACTTCACACCTAATGTTAGTAAGATCACTTGCTCAATATGTTTTTAAGTAAATATCTCATTAAATACTGACATAACATACGCACACGCAGTATCTGTATAAATAAATTTGTAGGTCATAAGCCATAAAAGTGTTTGTTCTATGTGAGGATCAAACTTGCAAGCCTTGGCACGGAAGGCGTATCGCCACTGCGCTATTTCTATAACGTTACGTGGGCTGCGTTTTCTGTTAGCTGCAGTTATTTGATATAGCCTTCTATGTTGTAGTGTAGCTTTATGAATTATATAACTACAAATCTATCTAGTACATGTAAAATAATGGCGAATATTACTATAGGAAATGATTACATACATTGCGTGAATGATGCAAATCGACCAAATGGCGTACCTTCTACGCCAGAGGTTTGGCCAAGACCACAACCGCCAACCACAAGTGAAACGTTTGTGTGCATGGACATAATTGATTGATTCCCTCTGGTAGTTTCTAGGTATACTATGTATGTACTTACAAACAAAAGTATGTAGGTATTAGTATTTATTGCAAACTCTGCTTAATTAAGCAATAGATCGTTGTATGGGTGTTGTATGGGTAAACTAACGGATTATATATTAAAATAATAGTTTTTGTTGCTGTTTTAAAACATTCATACATATTTCATTACACTTTTTTACTTTTTATTAAGAATGTCGACTAATATATTTTCCTATTTGCACTAGTTAAGGGGAAACAATTCAATCGCAATTCCATACAAACAAAGAAAGTTAATTCCTCCTTCATTAGATAATAAATACTCAAAACTATAGATGATATCGTTTTGTCTTGTTATTATCTAGTCTTATTGATTAATAAAACAGTAAAAAAAATATTCATTTACAAGTTATGAGGCTTCAAAGTTCATAATTCTATGCACATTTTATGACAACTTTTAGCGTAATAAAATAGGATTAAACGTTTATAAAGGTAAATATATTTTGGGACTAGGAATAGATTATTTATTCGAAAATTCAAATAATTTTATATTGACTAGATACATTCTAAAGTTTGTACGCAATTACCTTTTTCCCAAAACCATTTTAGGAAATTTTACCGTGCTCGTTTCCGACATCTTGCATCTCGCCTCCACTTTCTGCACCCCTCGGGTCGGCGGATGGGAGGTACGACAGCGAGCCGACCGTCGTCGAATGTTACCGAATATTTTTTTTTAAACTTCAATAAACTTTAATTTATGTCATTTATGACAATTACGTATCGCTTGCCAGTAAGAAGTTTCGTAATTTCTTTTATCAAAGAGATCCAATTATTATCAGATGCATAACCAGTTAAATAAAATACCTACATCAGTGACATTCTTGACTAAAATCAACTGTCAAAATTCACCTATTATTACAATAGTCAATAGAGCATAGCTAAGGCTGTCACATTGCACAAACTGTATTTTTTTTTGTAATTAATTTTGTATTTTTTTTTAAATATTTACGTGACTCACCCCCGCCCCGGTATCTGAATGACTGATCAAGTATCATTTCTTGTCAACTATCATTTCCAGATTTTATGATTATTATTTATTTTTAATAAAAATAATCATGAGTTAGAACTGGTCAGATCCTGGAGACCACCGAGAGTCGAGGGAACACCTCAACGGCATATAGTAGCTACCTTGTGTTTGGGCTTATTTTAATTGTATTGATGAAAACTTTACACAACTTTACACAAACATGATCTGATGATGAAGACGACTGAGGGTCGAGGAAACTTTTCAACGGTATATAGCAGCTACCTAGTGTTTGGGCTTATTTTATTCGTATTAATGAAAACTTTACACAAACATGATCTTATGATAAAGACAACTGCAGAAATTTATTTAATACTAATCTTAGAAATTGTAATCAGCATGGTTTTTAACCGACTCCTGTTGAAGTCGGTTTTTTAATTAGAAAATTATATGATTTTACTTCTTTTTTTTTAAATCCAGCTAAAATTAACTTCATGTAGGTACTGTATGTGAAGTAAGATATTATTGTGTACTGTATGGAACCCCTATTAACGATGCACGGTCTAAAAAACTGCCTCAAGAATAAACAGTTTAACTTGAAAAAAAAAAAAAAATTATAATGTTTTACGGTGTCATACCTACACCACTTACAAGATAAATTGATGTCTCGCTTGGTGTGTCTTCCGCAACAAAACTTACAATAAAATATTTTTTAAAAACCCATTTTAGTTATCTTTATTTACTCCTGATTTATTACTTTTTGAGTAACTACCTACAGCTAGTATTAGTGTCAACCCTAACAATCAAGAAGAACAATATTTATATTTTGAACGACATTTTGATTTGTAATAAATACAATCGAGCGCGTGTGCGTGTGCATGTTTCTTACTGCTTTTCTATGAGTTGTTCTCTTTCTCACGCGACGTTTGGTGAAACAACAATGTTTTAGGCTTCGCCGACAGCTGAGTTGGTTTTGACAGAATGAGCCTTCTTAACTACGACTACGGAAGAAACTAGTGAACCACCAACGGTTCCATTTGTTTGAAGTTTATAAAACATAAACAAGTGAAATTATACCCAGCATCTACAACCTTTTTTATCTTGTTAACCGGCCTGACCTGATAGAAAAAATCGCATTAACTCTAATAACCTTCGGAAGATGTCTTGGAAAGGATAACTCCAAACCTTAGCTAGAACCACCTGAGATATAGCAGCTGTAAGGAACATCAAGTGGTTTTACTCGAATTTGACATACCCGTGACATTGATAGTATGTCGTGAAGTTCGTTCGGGATTTTTAAATGTTTTGAAAATCAGGGTAAAATAGACGAATAAAGTGGCTGGTATTATTAAAGTGTATATGATTATGATTAAAGTTTGGTTCTCTTTCGAATCTCATTCTGATTTAGTCACATAGAGCAACCAAACAACATAACTAGTTCCTTTTACCCTATGTATGTAAGTCTTCTCATACCATTGTCTAGTACCCATAGTACAAGCTTTGCTTAGTTTGGGACTAAATGGCGTTGTGTAAATGTGTGATGATTATTATTTATTATTTATATACAGCTCAAAGTAAGCGACCGTGTCATCGACACGTATATTATCGCTGAGTATAATGGTCTATGTCGTTCGTTTAGGAATACTGACTGCGCAATGTATGATGATTGCACCGGTCAGTCTCGTGCATTTTATGGCAAGTATAGACAGTGATTATGATCTTGCAATACCAGTAGTTTTATAACAGTACTTACGGCTGGCTTTCATTGCATTAGCATTAATTGACAACAGGAAGCGAGGTGAGTAATCGACCTACCCCCTTGTAGATTTTATCGCATGGAAAAATTATGTATGCGTCTGTTTTACTGAGGGACTTGTTCAAATTATTATTTATTTGTGTGCATAATTAAAGAGCTTGGTTCTGTATAAACATAGATAGTAAGTATTCGCTTGTATTTGTACTTAAAATCATTGTAGAAACACATTGCACGATGCCCCCTCGAAAGTGTTGATCAAGTTCATAAAAGTTAAATTATAGGTCTTGTGTGACTTCTACCACTATGGAAAAGGAAGTTGAAAGTTAATTGAAGCTGGTCCATTTGAATTCAGTGTATCTGCTGCATTTAAAATTCACCGTGGTGCCCATTGTGTCACTCATGCAACGCATGGTAAAACAGTTTTCTTTCAATGTTTCGTTAGAACTAATTCTCTTCCGCCTTACCACCCCTGGTTTTGGCAGCCTAAGATTGTGATGCTTTAATCTTTGCGTAAGTTTATTTTTGTTATAGAATAAAACACAAATTAATTTTACCCGTTTACTTTTCAAAATTCTGACTCAAAAGATGCTGTATTATAACTATAAATATTTATTTTATTTTATTAACGTACCTAAACTTACAATGACATGTTATTTAAATTATCTTAGTATACTTACTTTATTCATTTTTACTTTATTTTATCTAGGTTCATCTGCGCAACCCTAAAAACCTGTCACATCGCCAGCATCTTGTCAATCTACTAGGTAAAGCCTGCTATCTGACTGACTATCGTTCCGCGTCTCGATAAGATCAGCGTTATTGTCCAATTATTACCTTGGCCAAATTACAAAGTTCAGGTAGCTTCAGTGGTTATCAAGTCAGTCCAAGTTGATTATCTGGATTTATTGAGTTTAAAAGTGACGATCATAAATGTCGCAGTTGAAAATATCTGACAAACTAGCACTTTCGGAGCTTACTGTATAGAAGCTGTGAGAAATATATGGGCGAAATTATACAAACTTAGGTCACTCTTTTAAAAAATGGTTATTTGATTTCGTTACAATTTTGAGCACCGCAAAGGTACGCGATTGTCTTAATTCGTTTCCCAGTATTAGATAGTATGTTAGATAATTAAATTATACAGTGTACACTGTACGGTGTGACCTAAAGTATAAAGTGTGAGCAGTTATGATTCTCTGTTTCTAATCTCTACAACTAACTGGGGAAAGCCGTACAAGCATTCTGTGACGTCGTATAAACTAAAAAATAACGGATAATGTTTCAGCTTATAATTGTAAAGACATTTTTTGGAATAGTCTTTGACAAGTAAATTATAACAAACAAAATGTTTTTAAGCTGGCATGTACTAACTTGTTTTGGATATTAAAAATCGATAAATACGCTTAGATCTTCCATCCATCCATCCATCCATCCATATCAGCCTATGGACGTCCACTGCTGGACATGGGCCTCCTCCAAAAGTTTCCACTCGGCGGTCTTAATACATATTAAATAAATACATAGAAACACCTACACCAAATCAAGTTATACACAAATGTTTGATTTACGCAATATTTGAAATTGCGACCACGGAAGTGGGGTGCAAACATTAACTTACTTAATTGGTTAATGTATTATGTCCTTAAAATCAGCTTAGGTTTGATGTTTGATAATTTAAATTAACCGTAATTTGTATAATGAGCTACACAGTCGTCATGACGAATGCAACACCTCATCTTTTGAAATAGATTCGTATGTATGACCCAGATGGAGCCGAGAGCTAGGTCGCACGCACTTACCTGTGCTTGCGTTGCATTGCAATTATAAAAAGTTTAAAGGAATTGTATTCTTCAAAGCGACAAGAAACGTGCTTGTATTAGACAATGATCCTGGAGCTTTGATTGAGTGATTCATAGTAAAACAACTAAATTATTTTTGCTCCACATACTAATTAGCAAAATATTGACACTAATGTACTAAAGTAAATGCGGATTGTTTAAGTAGTTTGATAAACTTCTTTTCCTATGTCCACTAAGATCCATTGCTTGCGTTTCTTCCATGTCTTGAACCTTATTCAAAATAACCTGTTAAACGGTCTTGGAACATGGAAAAACCGTTTAACATCTTGAAATGTTACCACTTAATTTTTCAGTTATGACGATGCAAAATATGCCAACTAAAACTTATCGACACAATACATTTTATACAATACAGGGCGCCATGCCGTCTCAAGAAGCTTAATAAACGATTAACCGGGATATGGAAAGGTGAAGGTCAAATGGATCATGCTCGTATTCGCCTGATGGCATCTATAAAAACGACGGCACATCATTATTATAACCAAACTACTGGGTATTATTTGGATAGGCATCAGGCGCCATATGAATGTTTACGTTATTATTTTACTAAACTTAAATAATATAGCGGCGCTTTTCGCGTGTGTAGCAACGGCGAGCACGTGCGGTGCAAGCTGCTTTGTTACATAAACCAGTAGTGCCTTGTACTAAGAGCCTTTCACCGACACTGTTGCTAGTAATTTTCTTGCTTGCCAAGTCATTATTGCTGTAAATCCGCCGGTGGCGCAACGGGATCCGATTTCAAATCACCGTTTTATACGTAGCGGTTCAACAATGATATAATGATGTCGTCTATTATTAATGCTAAAGCTTGCAAAATTCATTTTGATGACGTTTACTTATTATCTTCATCTCGACTTTTTTCTGGCATTAACTACGTTGTACGTTCGCCTTAAATAAAAATCGAATTTCTCCTGACTTTCGCCGAATCTTGTGTTGACTTTAATTGTGTCAGGTCACTTCGTACCTGATGCAATTGCACACACGCAAGACCGGTCGCATTGCTAAATACTGTTATTGTGTTGCTACTGAGTCTGTGGTACTACAAGAAAACTGGTGTTTTGAATGGTTGTGACTATTAAGAAGGATACAATGCTTTTATCAGCACAAAAATGTGTTTTGGTCATTACTGTAGCAATTTAAATGATAATCGTTTTGTTGAATCGCATAGTACATACGTAACTACATACCGCAGGCCGCAGGTCACCAGACCGACTTCGTAATCGCATGAATGAGCCTATGGGTGAGACCCCGCGCGCCTCCATGCCCCGCCACTCGTTTTGTGAATGAAACCCCCACCGGCGCGTGCCGCGCTCTCACCGCTCACGCTCAGTCGCGCCGTCGCTGAACGCGCCAACACGCGAGCGCTCAGCGCATGCTCGTGAATCGTATTTTGACGTTTTGTAATTTCAAATCGTACGTGTTTTATAGTGCTCAGTTTTGTAGACAGTTCGCAATTTTGTGCTACGTATATTCATTTTTGCTTGGTCTACCTTGTGATGATCACAGTGCGCCGAAAGCCCCTGGTTCTTTAAGAAGGCCGGCCTCCGGGAAAGCCATCAACCGTAGTCATAGTTTGACATATACGGTGAGTAAACTGTTACGAATACTTCTTTCATTTACTAGTAATGCTAGGTACTAAGTTAAGGTGACACGTAGGCTAGGCTTAAACGAAAAATACGATTGTGGGCCGGCGTTGTAGGTGGTGCCCACGTAACATCAATATTAGTAGGTGTACTACACCGACGATTCTTCTTGATATCGAGCATAATGAGCACAACCAATCTCCTTGCTATGGTTTAAATAATTTTATTTCAAAATTCTAACTCATTTTTTGCCTATTCAGCCATTATCCATTCATGTTGCTTATCTATATGTACCGCAGAGTTCGAGCTCACTTCTAATAGCTTTCCTGCAATTAAGTACTTATTTATCATGAACATTTAGATACGTCCGGAATATATTTACTTCTCATAAGTCTAAGGAAATTGAAGTTGCCATTTCGTTTAAATTAAAATTTCTAAATCTCTTTCGAGTGGTAACATTCTCGCTAACCTGTTTTATACGATCGTTCCTAAAATAGTTAAAATATTCAAGGCTATATCGGGGTACCTCAAGGAGACAGATGCGTTCTGTTTTTGTTTATAAGTTGTTGCAAAAAAATGGTCAGAGTAGGCGCCGTTGCAACACAATAGACCGTTTAATAAGGCGCTAAGAAGCTAACTACCTGGAGTCGATTCTCGCCATTTTTTTTATTTCACCTTCCATTTGAAATTGATGAGCCCCTATTGTCTGATGCATGATATCGATCCGTTTTGGTGCGACACCATTTCGCGATTTCGGCTCTTTGTACGGTAATTAAACCTACTGAACGAAATGGAAGAATATTGGCCTATGACAATTGTCGATTTGGAGACAGAATATTGAACTTTCCAACACGCGCATGTTAGAAAAGGGATTTATTCTTAGTAATATAAATTAATCCATCGTTAAAGCAAGTAAATTCTAATCCGAGGCTAATAAAACTAACATCCATCATGAGCCCACCAGCGGATATTAAATTGACACGCCTTGGCCGGAACACTCCTTCATTTTATCCCATTACGATGATATTACACGGAGTAGGTACTAACGTTTCTAACTGATCGCTTGTGGCAACTATTTTTTTTTCTCCAATAAATAGTGTTTATTACGGAAATTATATCTAGTTCAAATATGAAGTAAGATTTTCTTGCTTTATTGCTGTAGTGAGATCACGTACGTAATTAAGTCTCGATTGAACAGGAAGTCGATCGGCGTTTGCCAGTTATCTCTGAGGATTATCTTATGTCTTATCTTTGATGATGTTTTTATGGTGCATCGCGTCGCATAATTAACTCTTAGTTTTTTTATTGGTCAGTTGCTAGGAAACTGGTGTTATGTCACAAATCTAATTTAAGTCTATAATGGTGTTTCCGTCTTCATTAACCGTTCCATAAACCTTTATGATCTAGCTATTATAGCTTTATATGTTTAGTTATTAAACAAGTTTTCATCAGCTTCAAGTATTTAGTAGCTAACTTTTTAAACTGTCTTCTAATGGAATGGAAACGAGTACTTGCCTTAGTCTAAGATCAATTTTTTAACGCAATCTATTTTTCAGTATTTATGTTGCCCTAGTCTATCAGTATAATTATGTTTTTGCATGTTATGTGTTTAGTAAATGTTATGCTTAAAGTGATTAAAGCTATCTGGTAATAGACCAATCAGTCGAATCTAGCTTTTAACATCTAGCAGTCTTATCAGCGTTCTTGTCCTTATTAGCTTGAGTATTATGATTTTCTAATTATATTTGTCACTTGTTCAAGTTTTATATAGTTTAGTTTTTTCTCTGAAGTGTTGTAACTGATAATGATAACTTAGCTAATTATGTTCAGCATTTCGGGCTGCAATCGTATTGTAATGTTGCAAAGGCATGTTTGAAATATTAAAACTCGGAAAGTCTCTTTAAAACTTATAAATTCTAAACAAGCTTATGTTTTAGGACACAGTTGAATACTTATCATATGTCTGTCTATGGACCAAATGACCAAACCCTACCAAAAAAGTTCACCTAAGTATTCGATGTTTTGCTTACCAGACAATATTCAAATGAGTTCAAACCTATATCGAATGAACTCATTCACAATATGGCTAATATTATTACGGAGTAGGAATACGTGGTGACAATCGTAAATTCAAATGACGATGAACTATCCTATTAAGCTAAAGTTCGCAGAAGAAATTTAAAAAATAACTTGATATGAAACCCTATACCTATATAAGCCTGTCCAGTGGCCACCAAGATTCTAGAAGGCTGAATTCCCTCCGTCACTTGCAGAGTCCCGGCGGCCCTACTGTCAAAGCTCTAATAAGCATTGCATTTTCTTCATATTCCATCTTTATTGAAGTTTAAACATTTTAGTATAAATAACACTTCCTTCTTCTAATTATCCAAACGTGTCATATTATTATACACATCCTACAGATAACATTTTCTCATCATTGTATTTAATGGAAATGTTGCTCAATAAACAATTAAAATAAGGACGTGGAGTGCTTTAACCTGACATGTGAATATACTTTATGTATTACTTGACGTAAATCTTTTTTATAATTGGCAGAACATTCAGTATATTAAACTTCTAATAGGATACAAGTTGTAGGAATATTTCATTGAACTTAACGCTTGAGTCATTGTGCAGCTGATATTCTCACGCAGTGCCAACAGAGAGCCTAGCCGCCATTATTAAAGAGGTGTGTTAACTCAAAAGAAAGAAACTGTGAGACAATTTCTCACGAGGTTTGCTTGCCAAAGAAACAATCGGAAGTCCCGCTGTTTGTCCGAGGCATATTTGGTGTACGGACTTTTAATTACATTTCTCAGTAAACATTGTTTTTGTTGGCTGCAAGGTCTTGCGGGTTCTGTGATTACATAGTGCCATCAGTATGCTTCTGTTTAATTGTTTATAGTGTTTTATGTACTGTCTTAATTTGTACTGTTAAGTCAAAGTCGAATAACTACTCCTTGAGATTTTGAGATACAAAGTCATTACTTTCGCAGATGACGCTAAAGAATTGTGGTCAAGAAATTAGGCTAATTTCTTTCAAATTATGTATATTATTATGTTAATAAATTACAATTAGTAGCATTGTAAAGTTTAAAATATAAAAATGCATAAATTTTTGTGATAATAAATTGATAAGATATAAAACTTATAATTATGTAGGTATTTTAAAAAGTGTTTCTAGCATAACAAATATAATGTTCTTTACTGTTGTTACCACAAACTTAACGCAAATTACGTCTCGACACGTTGTAAAGCTATTAACTTCACACTTAGAAAGCAGAGTGTTGTTACTGCCTGAAAAATACGGAGAGGAAACGATAAATTATGTTGGAAGTTTATACGATCACTCGGTAATGGGGTACGGTCTCGCGATCGTTGCTGCGCTTGCGCACATAACTACGAAGCCTCTCAATGACATTGTTTTGTTTTGAATAGAGGCTATTTTAATCGAATTGTATAAAAAAAATTGTATTATCTGATTGGTTGGACTTGTTTTTAATTATTTGTTTTTCGATTTGTACTTTATTTTTTAAATTAATTGTCTTGCAATATAGTTATAAGTTTAGTCAATTTTGGTATTGTATTTTAAATTGAAATAGATTAATTGTCAAACGTATAAAATAAATAATACGAGTTAATAATACGGGAACACAAAATGCGGTTGACTTTTAACAACTTATTAATTTTTGTCCCTTCCGGAACAGCCCTCGGTAGAGGGTTGCTACCGGTACTAAAACGGAAGTAGCATACGCTTGCCATACCTTGCTTTTGTAATTGGCAGCACGGGCATCATTTCCGCCTTCTTTTAAGAAATACTAATAATAGAACAAAGTATTTCCTTTCTTGGTACTATTTTAAGTTGTTTAGCATTTTGATTTAATAATCGACTTAGCATTAAATTGTGGTATTTATATGTGGTTATACATTGCGGAATGAATGGAATTTTAGTAATAGGTATATAGTTCATACATACTTGTGAATTAACACAAGCTCATGACCTATTTTAAGTTCACAACAAAGTTTCGTTCCGACACGTGAATTTACTCCAGCTGTAAATAGTTGGACGCATTTGGCGACTCAGTAATACTTTACGCTACGAAAATAAATGCATATCTCATTAAGAAACGCTCTGCCCATTCGGAGGGCGCGGTGTTCACATGTAACGTGCTGCGAATACCATTACTCTCCTGTCATCCATTTGTGGATGTAATTGTATGCTCACCAAGTTTTATTGTCCTGTACCATAGCGGCTCAGAAGTTAAGTAGCTCATCCAAGGACGACTGCTAACTATGTGAAATCCGGTCAATGAAGTCACGTCTCCGCGTATGTGACGATATTACTGATAATAAAATTATTGTAATCTTGATATCATCAGTTTTGCGCTTTGTTATGTTTTTCCGAGAAGTTTTTTTAGTTGTTATTCAAAGATAAGTGAAGGGTGGAGGTGCTAATGCATGAGTATACGAACGTCCGGTCCAACGGGGTCCGTTAATTGGTCCGCGTAAAAGGGATATCGTGTAGCGTGTCCCTCGCCCCCTGCCCCTGCTTCCTGTCTCGCGACATCACTCGGCGACAACTCGAGATCGTGATTTTATACTTTGAAGAAATCTGCCTTAAAAGGTTGCTTGTCCAATTAAACGTTGGCATATAACCCCCTGCAGAGTTTTGTCTTCTTTGCAATCTGCAACCACGATTCGTATTTTAAAATATATTCTGTAATTAATGTTGTTGCATACTGCCATTCTATTAAAAACAAATTGATTGTGTAGGTATTATTATTTTTGTGTGGAACTTTAAAAAGCTCACTTTTGTTTTGCTTTATCTCAGCTAATACGAGTAAGATGGTCGCTTTAGTCACTTCTTCATTAGTAACATTACTTTTGTCCAGTTGCTGTTTGACAAATGAATAAAAACATTATTTTTGCCTTCATAATTTTAGCTTAATAATTAACACTAGAAATAACTTTCTACAAGGTAATTTACCTTCCCACGAGGATATAAAATCAAATCGCGTAACATTTCATAGTAAGATCTATATTTTATCTTTATGATGTGTGCAGTCTTCAATAATGCATTTTCCCATGACGAATTCCTAGACTGTGACTTTATATCATCATTCATGTTTATGTTCAGCCTCCCATGAAGCTTATATTAGTTACAGCATACAGCAAAATTACTGTCAAGAGACCCACACTTTTACCCTCAAATGTAATGCTAACATTTCAAGCTCTCCTCTATAATTTTCCTCAATATTTTTGACTTTGACTTTTATAGCATATCCAGGAATGATTTCGACGGAGATATTCCAAATGGCGGTGGTCAAAGGTACCGTCCCGAGAACTAAACAATCGAAGTGGTTCCTAGAAACAGTGAATGGTCTCGTTAGGTGAAGTGAATGGAAAGAGTACTCGACGACAGAAACAATAGGTGTTAACTTGCACATTTAGTACGCGACTAAAGAGGATGTGAACTGATTACTGAGCATTTCCTATTATTATATGTTACAAACTTGAGTCATTATAAAAAAATAAAAAGTTAGTATCAAATCGTCAGCGGTAACTTGAATTATGAGTAACTTTAAAATAGTTAGTATCATACTACGAGTATAAGTGTTTGTGTTAATGTTATTGGCGGTTTAATATTTTTGGAGGACAACTAACACATATATAACGGTTAAATATTAAAGTCAAATAATACTAGCGATCCTGCGTCAGGAAGCTTTGCATAAAATTAATTTACAAACTTATACTTTAATGTTAATAGCCAGAATTGCTGAGCTGCCAGTTCGCAGAACGCATGGGGTAGAAAAGTTCTAAATTAACAAAGAAAGAAGTTAAC
This sequence comes from Schrankia costaestrigalis, assembly GCA_905475405.1. Classification (NCBI taxonomy): domain Eukaryota; kingdom Metazoa; phylum Arthropoda; class Insecta; order Lepidoptera; family Erebidae; genus Schrankia; species Schrankia costaestrigalis. Next base: position 3,522,168 of record FR997832.1, on the reverse strand, counting down.
TCCGAAATAAGTTATACAGTACATTTGAATCTATATATTATGTGCGCCAAAAGCTTACCTAAAATTTCAACTCCGATAATTGGAAATCCGAAAATGTTCCTCCTAACATTTTTCATCCCAACAATCTCAATTCCTAATAACTTTGTCTCTAATTTTTTAATTCCGATGCATTAAATTTATAATGTCAGTAGCAAAAAATATCTATTAAACTTTTATTTGCTTTCCTATATTTTCTCAACATACATCATTTACACTATTATTCAAAGTCATAATAATCGTTTTGGTTTCACTTTAGGTCGCAAAAAACTGTGTTTTGGCCGACGCCCTTAGTTAAAACTGATTTTTGCAGTAAAAATTACAAATAGTTAGGAAGAACAATTTCGGGTGAAGAACTTTAGGTGAGCCAATATGGACCCACATACATCCATACTCGTCATAAGTCTTTGCCTTTTTAAGTTTAATGTTCATTATACCACTTCTCAACTATCAAACGTTTCTTAATTATATTTATTTCATAAAAATCGCATCTTTGCCTTGTCAGCCAAAAGACACACCACTTCTCGCCCTAAGGATTGTTCAAATATAATTAATTGGTTTGGAATTTGTATTCTTGTTCCGCCCTTAACGTTCATCACATTTACAAACAGATATAATTTGATTAAATTAATTTCTAAATACTCTAGAGATATACGAATGTTTTTTATTACTATGTATTTATATTTCTGTTTGTATAATATGTTTAAGGGGAAACAATTCAATCACAATTCCATACAAACAAAGAAAGTTAATTCCTCCTTCATTAGATAATAAATACTCAAAACTATAGATGATATCGTTTTGTCTCGTTATTATCTAGTCTTATTGATTAATAAAACAGTAAAAAAAATATTCATTTACAAGTTATGAGGCTTCAAAGTTCATAATTCTATGCACATTTTATGACAACTTTTAGAGTAATAAAATAGAATTAAACGTTTATAAAGGTAAATATATTTTGGGAGTAGGAATAGATTATATATTCGAAAATTCAAATAATTTTATATTGACTAGATACATTCTAAAGTTTGTACGCAATTACCTTTTTCCCAAAACCATTTTAAGAAATTTTACCGTGCTCGTTTCCGCCATCGTCATCTTGCATCTCGCCTCCACTTTCTGCACCCCTCGGGTCGGCGGAGGGGAGGTACGACAGCAAACCGACCGTCGTCGAATGTTACCGAATATTTTTTTTTAAACTTCAATAAAATCTATTATTTATGTCATTTATGACAATTAGTATCGCTTGCCAGTTTTAGTTTCGTAATTTCTTTCATCAAAGAGATCCTATTATTATCAGATGCAATACCTGCCCAGTTAAATAAAATACCTAGGGTCTGACTCAACTATTATTTCCTAATTCTTAATTTTCCCCGTGTGTAATTTTACAAATTATTTTATGGACGAATTCTTCTTTATCAATATTCTTAATTTTACCAATTCTGAATTTTCCGTATGTTTCATTTTCACAATTTTAGATAGTACGAATTATGGTTTTTCAAAAGAAAGTACATCATCATCATCATATCAGCCAATCGACGTCCACTGCTGGACAAAGGCCCCCTCCAAGTACTGCCACCTTGCGCGGTCCTGTGCCTCCCAAAAGAAAGTACAGTTAGGAATAATTGTGCTTTTTAATATAAACAATAAACCTCGGTTACTCGCGCGGATTTTTAGACTCGCGAGCACTTGCGGGGTGTTGAGGCCATTACACATACGCAAAGTGAATTTATATATCTATAATTGCATTTGGTTGCAGACGTATGTATATAAAAAAAGCTAAATTTTATTTTCAATATTATTACTGTTCTTATAACCATTATAATAATTAACCTTTTTAATCATAAGATTTGGGATCTGTCATCAATCAATCAAATCAAATCAATAAATATATTTACTATAATTGTGAAAATGAGGCATTCGGGAAATTAAGAATTGGGAATTATCGTAGACAGCCCCTCGCCCACGACGACTTTTTGTAGCGATGCCGTCGTTTCTTCACATCGATACAGTCCTGAAGCGGACTCAGATTCAGATGTGAAGCATTGCACATCTGTCACGATGCAAACAGGATGGTTCTTCACTCCCTGCGTTCTTATTAATACGCGGTAGCGCGTTTGCTTTAATACAGTCGCGATGCAGTAGCGCGTTGCAATGCGACTAACTGCTGTCGCGGTTTTAGTAACGCGCTTTTTGTTTGATGAGACGAGACGTCATAGAATTTTGGTGGGAAACTTAACATTTAGCCAGCTGACGTGAGAGTTGTTTAAGTATTAATTTTCCCGCCAGAGTCCTGACGTCATCGCAATTTGGCGGGAAAATAAATAGGTTCGTACGGAACCCTCGGTGCGCGAGTCAGACTTGCACTTGACTGTTTTTGTTAGTATAGTTAATTCAATCGCATGAGAGTCGCTTAGGGTATGCTAGATGATAAAAATGATATAATGTAAAGTTACTGGTGACGAGGTGTGGACTCACGAGTTTGTGGGTGTCACGTCACATTTACAAACTCGTTAACAAACTTCTAAACTTCTCCGTGTGGTGACGGAGTAAGAAAACAATATGTCACCACCCCATCTCATCCCATGGGTGTCGTAAAAACCGACTAAGGGACTATCTAAAACTTGAAATTTAACCCTATACCTATCCGTCTGGCCAGCGTGGTATTAGTAGGCCAAGTATCCCTCCGTCCCGGGAGGAGGCCCGTCCCTGCAGTGGGACATTAATGGGCTGTTATGATAACAAACTTCGGAGTGGAAACAGGATGAGAAGGGCGGGTGGAAAAAAATTAGAGATTAGAATAAAGTAAAACGACCTCATAAAGGTCTCTGGGTCGGATTGGATGCGGAAAGCGCAGGACCGAGTTCTGTGGCGCGTATTGGGGGAGGCCTATGTCCAGCAGTGGACTGCGATAGGCTAGTTGATTGATTGATTTGAATAAAGTAAAATCCCAATAAGCCCCTTAAGTTCTGCTTAAGGGTTTTATTTTTGTACTTACCCAAGTTAAGCACTAATGGATAACTAGTAAGTATAAAGCATTAGTAGTGGCAACCCTACACTCTTGTAAATAATATCATTTGAACTGCTAGCATTAGTAGTGGCAACCCTACACTCTTGTAAATAATATAATTAGTAGTGGCAACCCTACACTCTTGTAAATAATATAATTAGTAGTGGCAACCCTACACTCTTGTAAATAATATAATTAGTAGTGGCAACCCTACACTCTTGTAAATAATATAATTAGTAGTGGCAACCCTACACTCTTGTAAATAATATAATTAGTAGTGGCAACCCTACACTCTTGTAAATAATATAATTAGTAGTGGCAACCCTACACTCTTGTAAATAATATAATTTGAACGAAATTGATACAGCTAGCTATTTTCATATTATATCTTTGTATTTTTTAAAGCTGTATGCTTTTATTTAATAAATGGAGACGCGTTACTTTTTTAAACGCTTTTTATTACATAATTTACGTCTATGTTCAAAGTCGTATAGTTCCGTAATCATCAGTCAATTCAACTAACAAAATAATAATAATGAGGTTGAAATATATAATTACTTAGGTTATAATAGTAAAAATCACTGATACAAGAATGTATGTACTCTTGAACCAACTGAACCATGATCCATCTACTTGATAATTCGTTTAAAAATTTCATACTTGTCTATGTCGTAAAATTCAAGAACATTACGTCAATACAAAATAACAAATTTGTTTCTAGGGAAACGTGTGATTACATCAATTTAAACGAATTTAGGTTTTATTGCATTTGAATGTCATACGAAAATTAGAATATAATTGGTCGTGATTCAGTTTTGATTTGATAGTACCTATTTGTATAACACGTTATCATCCGAAAACTCCAAGAAGAGATAGAAGATATTATATAAGAATAAAAGACCCGTAAGTGCAAGCGAGATAGATATAGAGAAATGATATGGCTCTAAGACTCAGATGATAATGCGTGTGCATGTGCATGTTTCTTACTGCTTTTCTATGAGTTGTTCTCTTTCTCACGCGACGTTTGGTGAAACAACAATGTTTTAGGCTTCGCCGACAGCTGAGTTGGTTTTGACAGCATGAGCCTTCTTAATGCTTGGTATTGTTCGTCTGCTTTTATTAAATAGTTCGTATTGTTATCATAGTTCAAATGAATAGACAATACCGCTGCATACTAGAATGAGTTGTTAATGACGTTGACCTATTGTGTTGCCGATTTAGTCACATTTTTATGTTTAGATATTATATTTTAATTGATCTTTGAGTGTCATGTTGGGTCGTTGTATAGATTATGTAGGGACATACTCGTTTGGACATTCCTTATAGCATAGCAACTTCATTATATTATAATATTTATGTAAAACTAGCTGATCCGGTGTTCATCGTGTTGTTGATTGCAATTCATTTGCAGTTAATATATTTAGCTGCCCGCGGCAGATTGTATATGTATGTAAATGGTTACGATATTTCCTGAGAAATTACAAACAGTAAAATATAACAGCCAACATGTTCATTTGTATTTATGTAAGTATATTATGCCAATATATAATGTCTTAACAGCCAACTGTCACTCTTTTGCATAAATATGTTGTTAATACAAATTGTTTGGTATAGAGATTAGAAAATCATTAATATGGGATACCTTACTGAAAGCTATTTTATAACCGCTAATTTTTTCCTTTCTGTTATGTTAAAATTTTTAGTTAACGTTGTAAAGTTTTTTGTGTCAACAATATTCCGACCAGATGGATTTCCCGAAACAATAATATTTTTGATTTATAGAAGGAAACTCTGAATGTCATGTTAAAGAATAGTTTAAAGTCTTGACTACTGAGGTTATACCTGGACAGCCCCGCAATCACCATAAAATAATTTATGCATGTATAATGAATATCTACATACATAATATAAGCTAAATTGCAAAACAAAATTTTTTTTTAAAGGCAAAACAAAACATACCTAATATTGAAATTATATTGCTGTGGTAACCCTATTCTGCTTCACAAAAAATCAAGGCATTCACAGTTTTTATCTGGTAATGTCTAGAGCCTAGATATATTTTCTTACTCAATATTCTGAGATAGTTGAAGCTGGACAGTCATTTCCTAGCTGTTATTGGGATTATAAGTGAGGACGTTGAAAACCCGTATGGCTTATTTATTACCAGTAGAGAGTGGGCCGGTTCCGTTCGGTGCTTGCACAGGAAACCTGCAGGATATATCAGAATTAGAATCGCGAGCCGATGAACGGTGGCGCACTTGCGTTTTGTCGACCGCACTTCCCATATCCGTTTATCAAAGTCCCTTGAAATAGTTAAATATATAAACTACTGAGTAACTAACTATATCGCAAATTATGCGTCTTCTATTTCTTTTTTAGTAGATGCTACTTCTGTCCTTTTCTGTTGTATAAACAGTCTATACAATATGTCTATACAATATATCCGTAAAAACGCAACCCTCTTTGTATGTCGTGTTTCACATTTGTTACATACTTTAAAGTGTTTATATTGAGTTTTTCGATGTCCGCTTAATGCCGAGCCAATTGAAATCAGTGTATCGTTTTATTTTCGATGTTTCTCGTTGTCCGACGAACGGAAGTCATTATGCGCTTTCCGTTGTACGTTGTACTGCTGCCCTGTAAAATGTATTCATTAAATCAGCGATCATGGGTTCATCGACGGGTTTCTTCTCCCAGGATCATTGTCTGACGTCAATTTTACATTTGTTTCTTTTGTATCACATTCACATTGATCAACGATTTTAAATCGTCTCTTTAGTCATCGGTCTTTTCTTTATTGTTTTTATGTTTAAGTCTGGTGTCTCTTTTTAATCTTAAAGCTTGTTTGCGCTCATCTAAACTCGAGGATGACGTCGGCGTAGTGCGGCTCCTTGCAACACTCATGGGGGCATGCGACAAATATTGACTCAACAAATGTTTGTGTAGTAGAAAAAGCACGTACGTTTCTTGTGACTACTATGTTCACCATAGGTGATGCGCTTGTGCGTATAGATAACACAGTGACTGTAAAGCGCCGAGATAACATGCAGTGTTTATACGAAATAAACGGTGTTTGTTTAGTTTATGTCCTGAGTATTGCTGGCACGGATCACTTGTGCTCGGGTATTATGCGTCCTCACGTTCCATTTGCATTGCTTTATGGACATCCAGTTGCTATCAGTACAGGTTACATTTGCAGTAGAGTCAAATAAATACATTTTGACGAATATTCATCTTAGACAAGTTGATGTCAGCACGAAGTCGGGTTCTTCATTTAGTCAGTAAAACATTGGTGTCATCGTTTTACTAAATTAACTACGTATTTGAGTTCATTTGCCAACGCATTTGGTATCCGTAAACAAACATCTAGCCAAGGTCGCTTGTGTTTACGTGTCATCTATCGATATTAATGTGATCATGCGAGTTTATATATAAAAGGATAAAATTTGTACAATGGTCAAGTATTAAAATAAAGTTAAGATCTTATGTTATTGAAACTTGATCCTTCTGAATTTAATTAATTATTGTTTTTATATAAAAATACAATGATTATTTTTTTTGCAGTTTTTATCAGAAAATCTAAAGCTTTGCTTATCCTGTACAGACAGAGACGTGATATTTTGTATAGATCACAGAAATCTAAATAAAAGGAGAAGTGGTATGACGGCGTTTTCGTGGGAGCGCAATATGATTAGAACGATTATATAGCTAAAAATGGCTGTCACCTAGGTTTAGCTGTGTTTTGACAACGACCGAGATAACATATAAAATGCCGAGTTGTTCAGTGGTTGCCTGTAAAAATAAGAGCAATAAAAAAATCTTTATTAATAATGGAATCACTTACCATATGCTAGTACATGTATTTTATTGTATTTACCTCTAAAATCATGAAAAAATAATCTTCGATGTCCTCACTATGTTATTTTCATGTTCAGACAATTAAGTACTATAATATTTTTGTAACATAATACATTGCTTCTCTAATGCTGTCTAAACTAGTCATTCAATGATATATGAAGCAATGAACTATTCGCTCAACGATATTACGTATGACAGTGGTTGCTAACCGTGATCGCTCTAACAACCAAACGATAGTGACGACCCGTTCATGACTACGACTATCTATTGTTTTCGATAAAAAGTCGTGTATTGTAGGAATTTTAAATTGTAAAAATTTTATTAAGTTAAATAAAAAAAAAAATTTTTTTTTAAATGTTGTGTTACGCTGTTTAAATTAGGTAATTTTAATATAAGTATTACAATGTTGAAATAATATCCTAAATCAAAGGTGGAGTAAGTACTCTAGAACATAAAGGTTTAAAATGTTGATTACAGTGGTTTTAAAAGTTTTTTTTAAACGCTCATCCATTTATTAGCACACACGTGCTTTTAACTGGTTCTATCAGATTTGCTTTAAATCAGTCTAAATGCTCATCTATCAATCCCTATATTCATGCTATTGTTTTAATTTTATCTAGTGCGCCTAGATAAATAATATTGCTCGCGCATTTTGACATGCGCATGCACATGCTTGAATAAATAAACTGTACACGCTGTTATCTGCTTCGAAAAATAATCTATATACTTAGTCTTATTATCTATACAACTATCCAAAAATTGACATCTATAAGTTGTAATTGACTACAAAACAGTTTTGAACCAAAACTCAAAATATGGGGCACACAAGCTCACTCAAAGAAACTTAATGAACCATAATGAAATTAAACAAAGCGCTTTTTGAAGAGATTGATAATTGGCGATGAAAAGTAGATCATGCATGACAAGAACGTGCGAAAAAAGTCGTGGTTTAAAGTCAGCTAGGTTTTACCGACTGTGGCTAAATTATCACTAGCTCTCCCTCACAGGTGCGTTAATTTTGTATGACAACAGTCAAAATGTTACAAACTGCTGCGACAATAAGGACGCAAAGAAGTATGACGCTTGAGTTCCTTCAACCTGCGATATTACGACATCAGTTTTCGGATTAATTTGTTTCACGACATGTACGATCTTACACAAACTGTCGTGAATATTATTTTTCAAAAGTATTGTACAATTATAAATTATAATATTATACATATTTATATAAAAGTAATTATTATTTAAGTGTAGGTATGATAAGTATTTAATTTTTAATAAAATATAAGTCTTGTCTATCGATAAATTTTATTAACTATAAAAGGTAAGATAAGGTCAACGCCTAGCATAAATGTATTTTTTTTTAATGTAGTAGTTTTAAATTGTAGTAGTTCTTCTATCTACATTTTTTGATGTTTGTTTTAGTTGTATATATATAGTAGCGCTGATTGGTTCACTGTGACACCGTGTAAGGGAGATATTTCAAGGAAAAACGAGACAGAGTATTGCGTTCATTGATAATCTAGATGTAACTGAGAACAGTAGTCTATTCGTATATTCTATTGATGTGTGTGTTAATAAAACTGGCGACATTAGGTTTCCATACAAAATGACATTCAGGGCACATCTCCTTTGTTCAGATATCTGTGGTATAGATAGTCTTGAGGCCTTGGGCTGTGCTATGCTAGTTATTTATAACATAATAAGCCTACTGATATTCCAAAACGCCGCGATTTATTGGCGTGTTGCAAATCACCAGCGGAAACGAAGGCCAGTAATGAGCTTCGGATGTCGCTCACCTATTGTACCGAGCTAATAGATATTGACTTCCTTAGTTTAGCTTGTGGTGCTAACAACACCGGTCCATAATGAGGTATTGTTCACATCTTATTCTGTTTTCAAGGCGCAGATCCGGATTATCGAGTGATTGCAAAACTAGTAATTTGTTTATTGAATATGAGTGCTGTATGATAAGCTGCGGGCTGTTTCATGAAACCAGGTCAACGTTCCTTCACGGATCTGCAACGGCAATTTTAACTGACACCAAATGATAATGAATGTGGCATTTACTGCACGGTGTAGGTATACCGTGAATAAGAAATCGTGCTTGAGTTAGAAGCTTGTTTCGATGTATACCGTAGTCAATCATAGATCACGAGTTGACCCCTCTAACTTTACACGCCAACGAAAAAGTCTCTATAAGCTTTTTGTTCGTAAGTCTTGCACACGTAAGATAAGAAAGTAAGGGGTTCTATTCAGTAGTTTGAATTTAAAGGTCAAAATACATCAAAATACAAACGAATCCTTCTCAAACTAATGGTACATCTCCAAACAATTCAGTCGTTTAAAATAAACGAACCTTGTGTCTTGTTTCGTACAGTGATTTATGGTTTCTGAAGATTTTAATGTGCTTTAATGATTGAACCAATAAGACATAGAATTCTGTGTCTTTTTCTGTAATCGTTTATTGGGGACGGTCGGACGGTTGCAGCGGAACATTCTGTCGTTTTCCGCATGTTCCGCTGTTTTAGATGAGAACCGGCGTGCATTATCAATAAAACAGAACTCTCCCACAATATTTGATTGATCATTAATCCGCTCCACCGCGTCTTCCGGGTTCCTGGACTGTTAAACATCATTTCAGTACTAAATTTTATTACTGGTCTCGATGTGATTTTATTGTTATTATACTCATATTGAATTCTATTGCAAATGTTACTCAAATAGCACGTCACTAAGTAGGACTATAATCCTTTGGAGGCACGCGCAGCCACGAAACGTTGGTTTAGCGTGTCCCTTCATCTTTACTCAAGGTCACAACAATTATTTCCTGTGGGTTGTACATTACTACAATCAGATCATTAGCTAGCAGAGAAATATAGTTTTAGGAATGTGTTATGATATGAAATATTTCGAGTGAACTTGCTCAAAATCAGGTTAAGTTAGATATGTAGTATTTAATGAATGGAGTAACAAATCAAGTTCCAATATTAGCGTCCTTGATATAGTTGAACTCGTTTCTCTTCCTGTTACGAGGCAAATTGTAAACGCTGAGCACGTCACTCATTCAGACTCAATCAAAGGATCGTGAATGAGATGTTTACCGCGGACATACACTGGCGTTTGTGTGCAATACTTGAAGCGTTTCCTGTTTTATAATATATCATAGGTACGAGTATGTATGCATCGCTCGATAGTGTTTCGTAATAGTATACCATTATAGTTTTCCTGTTTCGACAGTGATGGAAAATTTAATCTTATTTGAAAGTCTTTTAGAGAGATATATGATATATTAGTGACATGTATAACCGGGTTTGGTGCAATAATTCGATATTTTAACTTTAGTTAGGAACATAAATAAAGTGTGGCATATATGACGTAACTATAAAGCTGTGTAGTATTTAAATGTTACTAAAGGTATGTCCATGGCCAGTACACATCGCTGGAGGGCCACAGGGCAGTCCTACCAAGGCCAGCGAGTTCGTTAGGACCATTCATGGATGCCTGCGCGCAACCTCCTCCCCACTCCCGCGGCGACAGGATATTCTCCCTCGCTGTGCTATGCTGGTCGATTGATCGGTTTTATTTTTTAAATTAAACTGGAAGCAAAAATACACCACTCGCAATCGTAATACGCCGGATGCACTAACGAGTGTAAAATTTTTTAAACTTCGCCAAGCAACGTTAGTTTGTTTTTGTCGAAGGCTGTTTCCGCCATGACTTAATTCATAACTGAACCGGTACATACAGTATGCGATGACCATTAGAGCTTATTAGATTCTATTAAAAGAAACCGTAACACATTAAGTGTGTCTCCATCGGACATTCCTCTCATAACGTAATATTAATAACCAAATAGATTGTCTGTATTTTGTTTTGATACTCGTTGTCTGCATATTATAGAGTTTAATTAACTGTCTTCAAAAAGAGGAGAAGGTCGTCTTTAATTGTTGTTGCCACAGAAAGCGGTAATTGTTTGACTAATTGGAAAATATGGGTTTTTATTTATTGAAAAGGTTGGTCTCAAGTTGGCTCTTGAAGGAATTTATGCAGTAATAGGAATTAAACATTTGCACTTCACATTATTCATGTAATTTCTAGGATATTGAAAGACCAATATTAATTGATAGTCATGATCACTAGTCAAAAGGAAATGGGTAATGAAACCCAATGAATCACTTGGAATGTACAGTATACCTGCACTTATACATTCGGTGGAAGATCAGCGTATTTCGGACGCGTATTGTGAGCAATTCGTCATGATTTGCGTATGTAAATGGAGTTTGGTTGTGCGTTCGTAACGGTATTTGTGTCGGTCCACAGCAGGAAGGCGGATGCTATAAACACACTTTCAGCAATAATGCCATCGTGTTATAACCGATGCAGCTTTTGTTTAATAAATTCGTTGATGACATGTGCCGCAATAGTAAATCATCTTAAATATTTTCGGAAGCTTAAATTCTATGCTACACGTGCTCATACACACCGCTTACGGATTACCCCACCCTTCTCTTTGGCCAGTATAATCGTTGAACTTTGATGGTTTTTTTATGGAAATAAGTTTTGTAAATATTTGGGCAGCAATTTATCATCTTTGACGTGAACTGGTAAATACGTTTACTAATCTTGTCTTATCTCTATATTAGTCGGTGGAACAATTATTTATATCGTTTCCGATTGTTGGAGACCAGCCACTGATTTCATGATAAGGAAATGGTTGTCATGTCAATCATCAATGTTTGATTAGATTGTAATTATATTAATTTGCAGAAATTGCTTTGGTTTACTGTTAATTGACGTCTGGAAAATGGCTTGAGTTTGTTGCGCCGCTTCTTCTCGAGTAACACCTAAGAAGCGGTGTTAAAGTTTAGTAAACTCAAAGTAGGGAACCTAAGGTGAAGTTAAATAATAATGACGCCAATAAGTTGTAAGTAACTATGTTGATAAAACACCGATGAAACGTTATAGGCAGTTATGCAGCAGTGGCATTTTACGTTTTAGGTAATTCGCTTAAAAGAGGATTAAAATATACAAAGTAAAGTCAATAATGTTTTAATTTCGCATTTTTATAGTGCAAAATATTAAAAAAAATATAAACACTGTAGGTAGATATAATACGACATCAGATACCAATACACGCTAGATCTAATATGGCATAGTGAAAGTAACTGTTTTGTGGCCGCAACATATTTTCTAACTTATGAATGGAGATCGCATTGTTGTCGGTGATAAAAGTAACAATATATGCATATTTATTGCTTAATATGCATTTAAGACTAAAATGTTGTCTATTTTCATTATCCGTATAAGTCGTAGAACTTCACAAGTTGGTTTTAGGCCGTATATTTCCAAATTAGTCCAATGACTGTTGACTATGCTTTTCTTGCGATACCTAGGAATATAATAATTTTATTTTTAAATAGGTACCAAACGAAACAAACTTAAAAAATAATGATGAGCATACATGCGCCTTTTAAAATTCAAAGAAGAAATGCTGAAGTGATTTCTTATAGGGAGATTGATAAATCCAGTATAATTTATACCACCATAATAAATCACGTAAGTAATAAAATTTTGAACAATAAAAGCAACAATATATTATAAACGACTGTCCTATAGTTTACGTAAAATAATGATTTGTGTGGTATTCCGCGTTTGCATAACTTGATTCAGTGATTGTTCACTTCCCGTCTGTACTAATTCTAGTGCATTGTATTATGCAAGACTGCGTCACCCGTCACTATCACACTAACTTACGAAGACAACCCGTTTGTGTACTAACTAGTGTGAGGGAGTGTGTCGCGGGAGGTAGAACTGCCACCGCCTCCGACTAGGGAACCCACGCCCGCCTGCATATATATTCTATAATTACGCTTTCATCCTACCCACATGTACATATAGAATCTTTAGAAATATGTACCAGTTTTGCAATTTATTATCATTACTTATGTCACGTTGCATCAATCCTTTTCTTTGCAAAGCTAACTATACGTTTTATTACATGTTTGAAATGCTGTCACTCCCACATCAAGATTGATCAATCAAAAAGGATCGGCTGAATGGGATCAATAAGTATGGTGAATGTGGTGGGCGATCGGTCGTCGAACTGCGCGGGCGCAAGTCGGTGGTGCGCTCTAATTCAATTTAACGACAGCACATTGCGCACTAGGCCAATCATCAGTCCTGATACCACCCATATTATAACTTTAATGTTACCGTATGTCATCGTTGCCTTGGCACTGAATGTGACTGATAAAATCGCGGATTATATTACTTACTATAATTTTAAATCTTGTGTTGAATTATGACTTGGATTTCTTTGGAGCAACATTTTGATTTAACGTTTAATGCTGAATGCTTATATTATTAAAGTTGAGCATTAAAGCATTGAATAAAAGGTTTCATATTTCTTTGGATATATTATGGCCATAACATTATTAACTGCAAGCTTCTTCTTAGTTCAAAACTTGTGCAATTCCCCGGTTTAATCATATAAAAATACTTTACTTATTATTTTTTTAGTTATAAATTATTTTATGTTTTGTCTCTTAAAGAACTACCTTTAGTTAAGACCGGATTTGCAAGGATGGCTATGTCACCTTGAATGCCGGATGCCGGCATTCTGACAGAGGAGCAATCGACCGTCAATCGTGTGAGTGTATCGCCATATAACTCTAAAGTCGAATGCTTGTTTGTCTAGCGGTTACGAGGACCGTTTTTATTTTACGACAATCTACGTCCGCTGTGCTAGTCCTAGCCGAAGGTCAATATTACTTTCAAATGATCGGTGCATCGATAGTGCGCACAGTTGAATAAGTAAAGTCCATTTCAAAGTTTACGCTTATATGATATACAAAGAAACAGAGTTCATTATTTTGGTTAAGGAACGATATGATCAAAAAGCAAACCATGTGAGCATTTCTTGGGAAGAACGTGTCTTAAAAGTACGCAACGGAAATGGACTCAACGTGGGCGACGCCTACGGTCCGTACGACTGACCACTCAACGCACCAAGTGACAAATTTAATACCATTATCTATTTCTGTATCATCTCGTCCTCTGAACGTTGATATTTATTATGTTTTCATTTGTTTGTTTCAGGTAAGTTTGGTTATCTTCAGTATGAACTTGGACTTGCGTTTATCAATCGCTTGGTAAGTAGGTGCATTATCTAAAACATTTGTGTGGGGTATGATCTTTCAGATCATTAGTGTCTTCTGGTATCTACTGCAAATATTACTTGAAATGTTTTGTTGGTACATTTGATGCTTACTCAGGGATGCGTGTTGTATTTTTCTTAGGTATATAGACTTCTTTGATTTATTAATAAATGGAGCACAGCAATCAAATCTGTATGCATTTGCTTGTGAGGTTTATTTGCTTAATACTCTATCCCATTAGCGTTGAAATGATAACTCATCTCGTGTGAATTGTCAGCAGCTCTACTGAAGTTCTACCACAATAGAAGTGCATCAATCGTTTTGTATGTCAATACTTTCTCCTCCTTCTTTTCAATATAAAGTTTAATATTGATATCTCCACTTACAGCATCACAATTTGTAATCCTACGACTTATTTCCGCATCCGTTACTATAACGTTGTCCAGTACAATATTTAATCATCTTTTCGAGTGACAAGATGTATTAGGCCAGTTTTACACTTCGAGTTATGTCACGAAACTCATTGTCACATCTAATTCAATAAATTTAAGGTTCAAAATTGTTTGATATGTAAAATTCAGTAGTTCCCTTTGATGTAGAATGGGAATATCGACAAAGACGGATGTCCGGTCCCGGTCAGGATTTGTTTCACATGAATGTTGCATCTCCTCATCGAGATGAAGACTATTAAACGTATAATATTATTTATATTCGTTATAATATTGTACTATTTTGGTATAAATTTAATAATAGCGTTTTCTTGTGTACTCAAATTAGATTTTGTAGTTGCGTTGATTACTATACCTACCGTCTATGTATAGTTTGTTGTATAGTGTATAACTCAAAGACATACTTATTTACTGTCTTTGTAAAAATATAATACTATAAACAGTGACACCGAGACTAAACCAAAGAGTCACACAAATGTTTGACTTTGCGGGAATCAAACATGCTTAGTTTAGGCTTTATGTGAATATCTAGAAAAAATTATTCATAAAATTTTTCGTAAAAAACGGATACATTTTGCAAGGTCTTCTTTATGAAAGGGTTTTTACCTGCTAATTATTATTTTTAGGTTTTGACCTTACCTTACCTTTATTCGTTTAGTTTTAAATGTCAATAAATCATCTTGAAACGGGTCCCAAAATATTAGGTATAAATAAGGTGTAAATATAGCCTTAAATACAAGCCTGATCTTTCCGTTAAGTATTATAACCTTTTTTTGTAAACGATCCGAATCCGCGCATCGATTTATCACGGGATATCAAGATTATTTTTTAGAATCTTTTGCTAAATGGAAAAATCATAAATGATGTTTGCTTAAAAAATTAACGTTAGTGTAGGAAAAGGGAAGGGTCTTTTAAAATCCTTCCGGTCTTTTTAATAACGCGGACAGCGGCGTAGGTGCATTACAAAGGGCTGCAACGTTTGTCCAATATAGCTTCAGTAAACATTATTTGTTCGACGGGTGTGTGATTTTAACCCATTGTGTTTTTACTTTATGTATTAGTAAGGTAACGATTTAATCTTATTTTGTGTGTAACTACTACCGGAACTTCGTTGTTAAATATCTTAAGCAACAGAACAGCCGTCACAGACGATTAATTATGATTATTTTATAATATACGTATCCGATTGAGATTTTGTAAATAAGTCATAGGTACTTATATTTATTACTTTACACATATTTACTCTACTAAAAGTTAATAAACTCTTCGAATTTGTTCGAAACTTTTTGATAGAAAAACAATGAAGTATTTCAAGCTCGAGCCAGCATTCAAAACTGCGTCCTCTGAATTAACAACTTATGCCCGATTTACACATCGACAAGTACAGTAGCGAGTTAAGTAGTATTTTAAGATTAAGTTGATTTAAATATATCTCCATCCTATTTTTTGGCGAGATATGTACGAAGTAGCCCTCTCACTTGCGTCTCGTCAACTTAACTCGTCAAAAAATAGGATGGAGATCTATTTAAATCAACTTAATCAACAACTTACTACTTAACTCGCTACTGTACTTGTCGATGTGTAAATCGGGCTTTAGACCTGAACCAAGCTGGGAGCTTTCAAAAGGTCTTAGATGTCCAAAAAGAGCTGTTAACTCTCATAACTAAACTCGGTGGCATATTAAAGTGAAACATGTTTGCCAAGTTTATATTTTTTTTTCTATTCGCAATACAGTGCATCGACCTTGAACAAGGGTCACTATCGGCCGTAGTGTTGCACAGATTCTTGTGCACCTTCAATTATTCATCTTTACTTTTTTGTTCTTGTCAATATCAATTTAATGTCAATGATATGCTGTCATTCTATACTGGCAATGCCCTCTGATGGATTATTGTATGTCAATATCGATATTTGTCTTTTTGCGGTTTATTTTGTAATCGAAGCTATTTGTAAGTATACTATAAACTCAGCTAATATAAATGTAAAAAAATATTTCTTTGCATATTACATGAATTTGTTTTTGATTTTAATTAAATATTTATAAACTCAATGTTATATAAATTAAGTTTGTAATAAATGTCAAATCTTCAATCTAATTAATTAGTATCAATTAAGTTAATTTCTTTTTTTATATTCAATGCAATAACCAAAATGGAAATGTAGGGACACATTTTACATAAAAGACACTTTTAAAGTCATATCCGCATTTGTACCGTTAAAATTTCAATGTTTGGCGAGCTCAGTTTTGCATACAATGCCCAAGTTAGTTACTTGCGCAAGCGGTCATTAGGCCGGATGTGACGTTATATGCGCCCGCGCCAAATTGTGTCTGGACTAGATAGCCTTTCCATGTTTTGTATGGAGTTATCGAGTGTGTGTGTTACTATTCCTCTTGTTTACTTTCTGAACACAAAGGACTGATGAGATCAGCTTCAATAAATATTTCGATGCTATTATCGTAACTGATATTGAGCCGGCCAGTTAATTGTAAAGCGTTTTCTTTTGAGTTTGAGTTCTCCAATGTGGTTGTCATTTAAGAAATTGTGGCATTGTGGAATTTAGTTTGAATATAACATGCCGAATATAAAGCTTAGATTGGTATTTACATTTAGTAAAGTCATTGTTTACGAAGCACTAAATTAAGTCAACCACAGATTGTAGGCTTGGCATTCCTCGAAAGCTTTCACTTTCATTGGTCCTGTATTTCCTTTATCTATCGTTTACTCACTATTATTGTTAGTACTAAATGTCTACCATTGAAACGAATAATGTTTACCTTTATTGTTTGATTTTTACCATTCCGTGTTATGACTAGAATGTCGTCTGAATCACCAAATGGAAAACAATACAGATAAGTACAATCTGTATGCATAATGCAATGAGGAACATAATACACTATACGAATAGGCTGTCATGATATAGAAGACCAAATAGCCATCTTTCATCATCAAGTCGGGAAAGCGATTGGTTTCCGATACGTTATAACTCTTCTTCTATACATTCATTATAAAAATGCGACGCTTATTCACTTAATTGTAATTGGTTTGTATAAATCTCACATAACTAGTGCTTAAATAGGAAAACCCAACACCCGAAAGTGGTCTTTCACCTATAAGCTTCATGTGAATAAATATCTTTAAAGACTCTCACGATTTAATTATTATAACTATATATTTAACGGACGAAGGTATTAATGTTAATTTATTTTTATCTTTATGTGGGTTATTAACAGATCCTCTTTTTGTCGAAGTAACTATTAAATTACACAGTAGTTTTTAAATGTAAAAAAACTTGACTCTTTTGGTCGAAACGTTATAAGGAACAATATAGAAGCCCGCTTCTTTAATTTAAATAACCAAACTTTGCAACCTTATAATACATACATAAACCTAAACTCACGCCGACCGGGGTAGGCAGAGACGACAGAACGCCACTTGTCACGATCCTGGCAAACAGATTCGGCCTCGTCCACATTCATTTTAACATTAGAATAGAATTTTCTTTTTAATACATTTTACTACTGAATGAAGAAATTAATATAGAATTAAAAGTAGTTCTACGCTAAACTACAAGAGAGAAAGAAATGAGATAAACTCGCAAGGAATGGAACTGTGTAGGCGAGTGTGGGAAAACTAAAGTCTAGATCTAGAATATATCTGGGTGGTCCTGAACAAGGTCAGTCCTGATCCCATCAACGCGAACATGGGCACGCGCATGCATCGCACGGAGGCTCGGACAAACGATGCCGGTGCTAGACATCCGGTCACAAGCTATGTAAATTAGTGTCGCACTTCGACATAATACGATTGTAAACTGTCCTTGGTACTGTTTCTATGTGTATCGTGCTTTATAGATATGTATACGTAGGGAAAAGGGTATGTTTTCACTTTCTCTACTTTTATAGATTGGTTTGTTAGTCATGCTGTTGTCCAGTCAAGTATTTTATGTCTTGAGTGCTATGAGCAACATCGTAGTAATTAGTCTTTTAAAGGTTTTGTCTTCATTACGGTCGCAGTAAAGAACAAAATTAAAATTGATGATGAAATTATTTTGGTTATGTTGAATTTTGGAGGATCCATAGAGCAGCGATACAGAATAAATCATTCTATATTTTTCTGAGAAGCAGGTCTAGTTCATCGTAAGCCGCGTCAATGGTTTTGGTTAAAAATATAGAGTGAGAGAAGCTATAATAGTCTTTGTCGTAATTGCTTTAGTAGGGGAGCTGTTGATTAAGTACAAGATGGGTCGTAAAAACATCCTCAACGTGCTAGATTGTGGTAATAAAATAAATCAGGTTTTTTCAATTGTTCCGAGTTTGAGCACCATAGCACCAATGACAATCATAATTCGCTTTTATTTAATAAGGTTAATAAACGGGGTCGGTATGTCATTTGTTAGATTCTTATTGTCGCGGCAGGAATGCTATAAAGATATTACTTGTATTGTTAATTAAAGAAGAATAAACGAAAAGAGACTGCGTTGCAAGGATTGTTTCAGATTGAATGACCTGCCACCATCATAATTATACTGGTTTATAATTTATTGTATTGGTTTACCTGTATTTAGATAAGTTTTTGTTATCGTATAGTGCAGCGGGGAAACCTATAACTTTTTCAAATATCTGTACATTAAGTAAATATTGAAAGTTTCCTTGTCCATTCAGAAATATGGTCCTGACCTATGACAAATGTTTACTAAGAATATTTAAAAGCGTTTCTCCTAACACAGATCGGAGCCGAATGGAGCTCTATGTGTGGAAACACTTTTATACTTAGGTACTTATAGTATACGGACAGGTGGTCCGTAATGAATGAATATCATTTGTAATGAAGGCAACATGTTATTAATAGCGTTTACACTGCTTGTCTTTTAAATACTTACACGAACATAATTATAGTGATCGGATTATCTAACATAAGGTCAGCAACAAAGTTAAATTAATATTTCTATTTTATTAATTAGTAAAATTAATAAGGCTTAAATGTGTTAGCAATAATTTATTACCATTTGTATTAATAATTATCTTGTGTTATTATACTTTATGTTCCTTAATTTCATGTATGTGAAAGTACACCTGGCATCTATCCTAGAACGAGAGTTGTCACTTTTAATGTTACCAAAATTTTCTTTAAAACTAATTACTTAACCATAACAGTAATAAAGTTCGACCTTCCGTCTGTCTAACGGTAACCCTACTGTAGCCATAGCCACTTTATTTGTAGCATAGTATCCAACTGCAGGATGCCTCTCTCCACAATGGGCTACTAAAAAGGGGTAATAAAAAATCTTAAAGATAATAAAATATCCAATTAGTTTATTTGCTGACTGTACTAACATGAGCTCATTTTACATTAATATTGATTTGTCGAACACATCTAAGTGTAGGCATATTAATTAAACAGTACTCTATAATTACTGGCTACTAATAATGTGTTACCTTCGAAATGTTACGTCAACGTGTACTTCAGAGAAAAGAAAGCTCGCTTTGCATAATAACGTTTTGAATAATAGAAATAAAATAGAATAGCCGATGTTTTAGGAAATTTTAAATATAGATGTAGTTGATTACGACATGAGGAACAAGGGCTTAATTTTGAGCAAGTAGAGTTGGTAACGGAGTAAGAAATCTCTCCGTGTGGTAACGGAGTAAGAAATCTCTCCGTGTGGTGACGGAGTAAGAATACATTATGTCACCACCCCATCTCATTCCATGGGTGTCGAAAAAACCAACTAAGGGACTATCCGTGAATATTGTCTTTACGAAATAAAAAGAAGGAAAACTTGAAATTAGCCCTATACAAATCCGTCTGGCCAGCGTGGTATTAGTAGACCAAGTATCCCTCCGTCCCTGGAGGAGGCCCGTCCCTGCAGTGGGACATTAATAGGCTGTTATGAGATGAGAGTTGGTAATGCCCCATGATAACACGCGGATTATGAAGCTATGCCAATGACTTACTCTAGTCTAGACAGCATGATTAAATGTGAGCTTCTTTTCGTCTAAGAAGGTTGGTTTTCAAGTTTGCTTGTATGTAGTCATACATTTTAAGTGCAAATCCAGTAATCTTTAAAGATAAAACATTTTGCATGAAATACCAGTTATCCATAATCAAAATGAAATTCTAATCTCATGAATCTTACAGAATCAAAGGCATATTCACGTTGACAAGTATAACTGACGTCCCTTGTGTCAGTGTCGAGTGTATCAGAGTTCATCGTTTCATATTCGCATACTACTTGTATAATATAACGTGTACAAAGCACGCAACAATGTAATCTAATGTAATTATTGTGTTGTAAGCCGTTATGTTGCTTTCAATAGAGTATAAATAATAATATGTACAATATAGTTTTGTGGTATGTACGTCACGGTTTGTATTGCTACATATTGAGAATGTTTAGGAATCTCCACCTTCGGATTGGGTGGTTAGTTAATGAATTTTATATTGTGAATCCTTGTTGAATACTTAAATATGCTATAAGACCGTTAATTTTTTAATTATGTTTAGATTGCTGTAAATAAATCAATTACTTTTAGTTTAATTTCTATACCATTTTGTGTGCCCCTTAAACCAAGGATAAGGAGTAAGGAAACTTTATGTAGCTATCCCAATTCAACACATGAATGTTATAATAACAGACCCAAAAAAAAATTGTATGTATTATGACGACGAAAAGAAAAAGCATAACATGATATAAAACCCACTAGTGTGGTTCTAGTAGTCCCAAGTTTCCTTGAATGAAGAAAGCCCGTCCTCCACAGTGAGACTTGGATGTTATGCAATGAAATCAAAGTATCTGCGACAAACGATCAATGTAGACTTATTGTAGGTTGTAAACTTTCGCTATTTGTATACATACAATTTTAATTTTAGATATCGCAAATAAGACCCAAATAAAAAAAAAATTGTATGAGTCATTTTGATTAATAACAAATATTGTTACAGAAAAAACCGGAAAAAGTTTAAGATTATAAGGTTTCGAATTAATGTGTTTCAATCATTGATTTACAAAAAACCAAAGATACACACTCCACTTCCCAAAACCGTCCGCAACAAATAGGCTCACAATTTCAAATTGTGCACTTTTTTTAAATTAGTATCGCGTTGTTCTACCGGCAAACGTCAATCATTAAATTTTATTGCTTTTTGTGCATTACTTTTAAAATACAACTTTATGTCATGCGTGTAAGATTGAATTTGAAAAAAGAAAATGTTTACGATATTACTATACGTATTTATTGCGTATGTATAATTTAGTGACACTTTTGGCTGTTAGTTTTGTTTGAAAATGTGCATCTTGGGTTTTTTGTAAATCAATGGTTTCAATCAATAAATACGATGAAAGCAATACTCAAATAAGTTATAAGAACGACGAAATAAATAAAATTGATTATTAAAATCTTCAGAAATAAAATTTCGTAGAAAAATTACAGATGCTAAAGATTTTTTGCCTTATTATGAACGTTAAGAGTATTTAATGTGTTGTCTGTCGAATATCAAATGTTAATAGATAGCTTTGTCTATATCAATGTTACTACAACAAGCATTCCTATAGTATCTTATGATGCTTCGTCGATAAAATTGAGGAGGTTGATATGTTAAATACATTTTTGATAGGGCACGTTTTCAACTTCGTCAAGTGTCTTCTGAAATATGAAGATCTTATCTTATATCTCTATCTTATAATCGATAACAATTTTTTATACTTTTATTGCATTAGCTTAAAAGATTATGGCGCATTTTTCTATTACGATACTGCAATATGAGTATATCAGATGTTGATGGAAAGTATTGGAAAGAGCAAATATGGTTTTAAGGCAAATTGTAGTCACGAAATTAAATCTACCATACATCTATCACATACATGTTGTTACAGAGATGCAGAGAGATTAATCAGGATTTGAATCATTACAGATTGTTAATTTACTGTATTGGCTTCTAAACGCGATCACAACTTAGGCAAATAGGTACTGCCTCATTTGTGATATTAATAAACCTAATCATGGTGACCATTAGTTGTAATAGATAGCTTTGAAAACTAGATTCAAATTTTGATGCCCTTTAGATATTTATAAAAATAGTCTCCAGGTTATAATAATTGACATGGTTAAGTCTCAATAAATATCGTAATGTAAGTTGAGATAAACGATGTCGCAAGTTCGTGTCAGAGCGCAGACTAATAATAGTGATAGCTGAGGTTTATCGGCTTAACGTTTCATTATTTAAAGGGATTATACACTATTATATATGTTGTTTTAGTTTGTTATAAAATGGAAAGTACTCGATTAACATCAACTTTCCCTTACGTCAAAGACATTCGAAGAATTTTTGTAAGAATGTAAGTTGTACACCTTTCTTTAGAATAGGATACATAATCTGACAATTCAACTTAAACTACCCAGCTACCTACCTAGTGTAAACTTGCGCTAAAACGTCAAATAAAAATATTATGTAATTGCTTGCCGCGTTAATTCCCATGTAGGTACGTTTAATATATTATAGCTTTCAACCCGATATAAGTTATGACGAGAATAGATTCATTATGCCTTATAATTTTATTATACCTATTGCTTAAGAAAATTCCAGAAATTATCGAAATTTATGTAGGCTATTGTAAACTTTTAACTCTATTTTTAGTGTATCTTATGATTCAAATTAGTTTTCTAAATACTTACGTAAAATTCGATTTTAGTTTTTTAGATTTAATTATATTGATTTAAGTCATACTAGTATTCATTATTTGAAAGAATGAAAATAAAAAAAATCGTAAGTCGTGCCGTGACCGATTTACTTTTTTGTTACTACATACTTCTATATAAAATCCCAAAGGTTTTACCAAATCCAAATAAATGTTTGTGTTTTCCCTCATTTTTATATAGGTAAGTTGTTATTATTATTTGTTTTACTAAATTACTGTGCATTCATCAGTACCTTTCAAAAGTAAGAGTTCACGTCATTCTTTTTACTGCTTTCCTAATATCTGGTGTGTATGATATTATACACACCAGATATTTTTATATAGAGATTATTGTCCCTTGTGCAATGATGTCATAAAAAGACAAAGCCCAAAACTAATTAATACTTACTCTTAAAAGTATTACCTATTACATATTTGATGCTGAAAATAACTTCGTTCAAACTTATATTAGGTATAACTATTTAATAATTATCTCACTGAACAATATTCTTAAATGTTCCTTCTTATAACTGAAACGTAATCTGAGCTCACGAGGTGAGATAACCGGTGTACGGTATATGTAACTCGATATTATGCCACATGTATCTACGTAAAGGTCTAGTTTTGCTACTTGGCTAGAGCTGTAATTAAAATTAACTGCAGCATTACCTTAATTAAGCCTGAATCTTATTAAGGAGCCATTTCCTTTTAGGTTTAATTTAGGTTTAATTCTTTCCTTGGACAATCATTGCACATAAATATTCGTTGTTTAAATTAGTAGTCATTGCTACTTTATAGTAATGAGGTTGATATTTTAGTTAATGAGTTCTTTAAAACAACTATTATCTTATCTTGCAAAGTATTGCCTTTTCCTTAATCATGTGGTGAGACCATCGAAATCAGTTAGCCTTCTTGATCGCTATTCCTGATTCTTTCTCTTGAATATCTTACCAACTCCTTAATATCGTAATGCAGGGAAGGAGAGGCAATTCTTCCAGTGAAAGGAAATTGTCCTTTATACGTTTTTAGTTTGTAGGACATGTTTTCGTCATTTTTAGCGGGTGTGCCAAAAATGCCTACTCGTCTCAATAATTCTGTTTTAAAGTTTAAATTAATTTTACAACAACTTTTTGTTAATTTAGTTAATTATGAATACCTATACTTAAGTGTTATAGGATACTATAATGTTGACATATTGCAGTCAGCATGTTGTAAATTATGAAGATGTAAGGTTTAGCGAGGATGTATGTGACAGGAAGTGTCATGTGTCGTAATTACAACAGTTTACCGCGTCATAACTGGAACAGCGTTCACGTGTCGACGAAATTTATTATGTAGACTGCAACGTAAAGTAATTGTTTTCGTTGATTATTTTAACTAATGACGTAATTTTACTGTAATAAATAAGGTTTCAATGTTATCATTGCGGTTTGAGTAGCACAGAAAAATGAGTAAATAAGTATCAAAGTGGGCCGTTGTAAGCTCAATTTGAGTAAATGGGGCTACATTGAGGATTCAGCAACTCAGTGCGAGTGTGGCTTCGACCCTCAGACAATGTCGCACCTCCTAAAATGCCCTCGATGTCCCGCTACATGCAGCCCTCAAGACCTATGGGCTGCTACAGACAATGCAGTTGCTGTGGCCGAATTCTGGGCCGGCACTGTCTGAGTTTTTGCCAATCGACACGAAGAAAAGGAAGTATCAAAGAGAACATTATCTCATTTAAATGTTTACAGCGGGAGTGATACTTATCCTTATATCGTATCCTTACTTCACTCAACCATAGATCTCCAAGGTCCACCGCGTAAGAAGTCTGCGCACTACTACATCTTTGGTACCCGGTCGCCATTCCAGAACCTTTCTACGTCATCATCTATCGGATCGCTATAGGTGACATTTTACAAATATTGTCTTGGTAAAAGAACAGAATATAGGTTGCGTTTAAGGAAAGCTTGCTATGAAGCAATCGGTTAATAACTGTAACATTTTCCTCATCTAGACTGTATTGCTGTAGACTGTACGCGACGTAAGTGTTCTCTTATTAGTGTGTCACCTCACCACCTTGTCTCACCAAAAGGATCCATTCACGAAATATTAAAGTAACATTAAAATCTGCAATTAAAGTTTTAATAACTTCCACGTCAAAGGATGCTTGTAATTTTGATGGATACATAATTGCCAGGTTCAGACGGTACTCCGCGTGGGAACAAATGTTCGCTGTGGCTCGTTATTAGGTAAAGTCCGTGCGGGCAAGACCAGAACGATGTGGACTTCCGTGACAGTCTGACATTCTCGTGGGAACATTCAGGATATAGATAGTATCTGTAAACATTGCACTAGTGCCCACTTTGCATCTTTACGATAATGTTCCTTGGATTGTGTATGCGGGAAAGTAGAACTGCTTGTCTTATTGTTGACTGTTTTGCTATTGCCTAGAAATATTTATGAAGATTTCTAGAGGTTTCTCTTAGTTAGGAATAATATATATAATTCATTACCAAGCCAAATGCTTTGTCTGTCATTGTCTGACACAATTCCTTACGTGACCACCTTTATTGCACAAAAAAAAATACTTTAAAGTAGTGGAATATAAATAATTTCTACAATGCATTTTGTTTTTAAATATTTCTCAATTTTAATTAATTTATCTAACAGTCATTTAACTGTATATATAACTGTTTTAGTTAATTCACACGGCCCTGTACAACAATTGTGACTGAAGTGAATTGTAAAGATAAATCTGGTCCCTGCGTACAGAACGCATCAGCAGATATATTGTGGGAATACAACGCTCCACTTATGACTGTATTCTGTTATGTGAGCCTTTGAATAAATTTTATATTGTATTCACGATATATTATGTGTGTATGGTTTCTTTCATATAATGGTGCTTGGTAGAGTTTTGTAAAGAACTATGAATACAAAATGTCACTACCCTTTTTCATACTATACCTAGGTGACGTAAAATTGCTAGGAGAGAAAAACTCTAGACAAAGTATATCAATCCGTGTTTTCGAGGTACCTACTTGTAGGCCAAGTTATCCTCTCTAACTGGAGAGTGCACGGGCATTCTCTGTGGAAAAAAATGTAGGTCCAATGTATTATTGTACAATAGTTAATAATTTATCTTTTAATGTGAATTAAATGTCATAAAGCGATTTATGTAATTAATACTAAATTCCGATACTGCTTATTTATTTTACGCAGTTCTTATGTTAATAAATTTACTAGAAACAAACGCAATAAAGCAGGAGGAAGTAAAAAGAACAAAAGCACAAAGTTGTTTTTATTGTGGATAGTCCGACAATTTGAAAGAACGTAAGAATGTTTGGGGTTATTTGTTGGACGGTACAAGTTGCCCGATGGCATCGGTGAGATAAAGATTTATCCCGGAATGTGGGCACACGGGACGGCCACTTGTCGCCATACCACAGTTAACAGCTCACCTGTCTACCGTCCACTTCCTTTTCTCAGAAAAAATGGTAAATTCTCTAATGTGGCGATCGTTGTGCTCCTTTGACTGACAGTCCAGAATACATGAGAGGCTCTGTTGCATATCAAACCCGCTTTCATTTATAAAAATGCCTAAAATTTTGATAATTGTTCCAGATAGCAATGTTCATTGTCTCTGAATACCACTAATTTTCTGTGAAGCAAGTTTTTATGCACATTCATCGAAGTTCGCCTCAAGAAAAACACATATTAATCATAAGGCTTTGTTAATGATTTTCTCACAATACAAAACAAAAATGTTGAGCACTGATAATGAGACTGCACAATCACACGCTACCTGCGAATCATGTTTTGCACAACCATTGTTTGCAAATATGTAAGAATTAGTTCCCACATTATATTAAATTATAGAGATCAACTCTAAACACGAAGCTGCTAAAATATGGTATATTATATCTAGAACCTAATGGCTTTGTTGGCACATATTAATTACACCTGCGTTAACGAATAGCTGTTTATATGCGGAAATCCTAGCTAGCGACGACCTATGACATTTAAAAGGCGGATCACGGTCAATGGCACTCGCAGTCTCCAAGGCGAATGATCGCACAAATACGTTATCATCTTATTTAAAAGTTACAAACCAATAATAAGTTATTATTAGTTCGTTGTGTTGTTTTTGCCAATTGAACACTCGTACTACCGGAAGCACGTGTAAGTATTCGGTTCATTGAAAGGCCACGCGCGACAATACCACCGCAATTCGGTGAAGGTACATTAGCGTCCAAATTATATTAACTGTTGTAAGTTTTGTCAGGCAATCATAAATAAGTATGCTAGTCGAGAACTTGATTTGTGATCGGTACCTTTTGTAACGATGATGTCATCGATAAATTTATTAATATTCCTCTTATATTTCGGGAAGCCCACTATGCACTTTATTGCAACCTTGTAGTGAATTTAAATTACATTATTCTTGTTATTTTCCCATGATATATAAACTTGTACGCTAAGTCCTGGTTCATCACATTAGGCGACTATCCCATTACAACATTAGTATTCGTTTTGCAGATATGGAGGTCGTTCGTCCCGGTTCTAGTCTGTCGTCGCATAATATTCTTTTGCTTGCGGCTCTCCGAATCCCGATTCAACTTGCGTGTACATATTAACACATAGAAAGCGCCACGTTCATTGAATACTTTATTAAATGAAGTTTAAATTTCAAATTCCCAACATTCATCATTGGTTTATTTATATTATCGTATTTTCGACATCGTCTGAGTACAAAAGTAGCACAGCGTAAACTTGGATCCAATATAAATCTTAGTATCCTTAAAAATATGTAGAACAGAAATAGTTTCAAAAGTGTTAGACGAATTTATGGCGTGCTTTACGTGTCCGGAATCGGAGTAGCCAAGTGGCCAGTCGATAACCGGTCGATTTCGATCGATGAGGATGTCGCTGGCAACGTACCCATAAATTCCGCGGAATCGTACGAGATTTATAATGGCGGCGGTGTAACGGTGGGCGCGACGAGCATGCCGAGCGTACGCGCCTACGTGCCGCGTCACTTTTGAGTGTCATATTGTCGCGCTCGCACCACGTACTAAACCGTCAAATTGTCACACCGAACTCCGCCTCTATCTGTCGTTTATTGCGTAGCGCATCTTACTCATTAGAAATATTTTCTGACTGTCGCGGCACCCAAGACAAAATTCTTTATTTGCACAAATTTAATATTTTCTAGGTTATTTAATTCCACATTTAATGTTCCTAAATGGTTTAGATGTTACTGTTTATGCATCATGAGACCCATACAGTCATTCTATTTATTTTGAACACAAATAGAGGCATTTGTTAAAGTCGGTGCCTGATTGTCTTGTTTTTACGATAGCTACATTTGCATAATAATATGGAATCTTATTAGCATAATTAATTAAATTTTGCTCATACGTAATAGTTTGTTTTGAACATATTTATTCAACTAATTGTATCATCTACGTATTTATTGGGGCATGGCGAATCCAGTTTTCAGTGCATATAATTGCTGCCTAATCTTTTTAGCGCTATTCTCAAAGTGTTTGTTTAATTTTCTTTGGTTTTTGACTTACTCCATTTACTAAGCATTAATCATACAAACAGTTTATTGACTCTTGGCTTGCGAGGTGCTTCACGACTGATCGGCATGCGGGCTAGCGGACGTAAGTAGGTGTCCGCAAATATTAGCACTTACCTAATTCACTACCTACCAACTATACGTTTACTTTATTACCTAACATTTTAACTTATTCAATATTTTCGTTGTCACCTACACTCACCTTTAGGATCAACATTCCAAACTATTTAATTGCGGCGTAGGCGTAACCATTCGACATCCAACTGACAAGAAGTCGTTATTATTGAATGGAACAACTGTCAACATTATTAGAGATCGGTCCCGATCGAGGATTAAAGATAACGCCATCTTTCATAACAATACCTTCGTAAGAGTTCAACGACACGGTGTTAGGTTGTAGTGACAAGATGTCTGAATAATTTATGATTACGACATGCGCTATTTGAAACATGCGTTTTGCGGTGAAGGCGGATTACGGCGCGCGGGCATGCGCGCACGGCCGTGGCGAGGTCGCAATCGATGCGCGTGCGCAATATGAATGAATGAGTCTCCCCCACTCTGCCAACTATACGATCAATGGACCCGCACGTGGCGATTGATTCAGTGTTATTAAAAACGTAGTTTGTTGTATATTTCACAAAACTATTTAATCGGTTTTGTTTAATTGTAAATGTTATTATTTTGTGTGTAATCTAAGCATTTTTTACTCCATTGTAAGGACACGACTTTGTTTATTATTTGTAAATATTTACTTCTTGTTTAAACTCTAGGATGCTGTTTTACGGATTTTTTTACTGTGTTTAAAGAAAAGTTGACCCGATATACTCTGAAGCCCGATTTACACATCGACAAGTACAGTAGCGAGTTAAGTAGTAAGTTGTTGATTAAGTTGATTTAAATAGATCTCCATACTATTTTTTGACGAATTAAGTTGACGAGACGCAAGTTAACTCGCCAAAAAATAGGATGGAGATCTATTTAAATCAACTTAATCTTAAAATACTACTTAACTCGCTACTGTACTTGTCGATGTGTAAATCGGGCATGAGCGATGGATATGAATTACCTACTTATAAAACTCGCTTTTAACATAGGTTCTTCATATTTTTTATAAGATATATAAAGATGCGTTGTTAAGAAGAGCTAAGGGAAAAGGCTGATTTGAAAAGGAGAATCTTAAAAACAGATTGTAATGTAACAAAAGACTGATTACCTACTACGCACAGTTTGAGCATTCAGTACAGTCCCTTATTAAAGTCGACCTTGCAGGCTTATTAGATACATACTAAATATCTCTACTACCGAAATTCTTAATTTTCCTTGTTTTCAAGGTAGTTTACAAGAAACACAAGCATTCCTAAAATGATAGGCTTATCTTAGAAAACTCACAGTGTTGTTTTTCATAGGCAATCTGGTTTCAGTTAGAGTTCGTTGACAATGTTATCAATCTTGTGCACTTATCTGTGAGTGGTTCGATCACTTTATGACAGCTAAATACCCTATTAGAAGCGGCCACCATAATCGAGTGGCACCCGCCCGCCATGATATACTTGGAGTCACCCACGCTCGTCTACGATGTCTAAGACCTGTATTTGTTTACCAACCGTCATAAGGATGTAATTAGGTTTTAAAGGTAAGGCATGTATAGATTTTGAACTACTGAATCTTGCTGTTTTGAGACGATTGGGGTGCTAATGATCAAGCAAATTCTGTGTCTATTTGGCGATAGTATCGCAAGGTCTGCTCCTCTACTATCTTTTCTGGATTCCTTTTGTCCTCTCCCTGCACACAAGTAAGATGGCCGCAATGCCTATTGTAGGTGTTGAAAACTTATGTTGATGATTTGGGTGATCTTGAATTTCTGCAAAAGTAGTTGGTAGTAAAAAACACTCTTAATTTAGTAGTTATACTTCTCGTAAACCTTAAACATTTTAGGTGATCTATAAGAAGGCTTCTACTTCTGATGGAATAATGTTACACTTATTTCATTCATGATCAATTGTGCATATATCAGTTACTTTTTTAATGTTTACTCCGTCATTAGGCACAGGGGCACATAAAATTAACATTCATTCAGTTGATAGTATTATGACATCACGCATACGTTTAACCAGTTACCCCAATTCCTGTCTCAATGAATATTCTATTTTAATGAATCACGTTCGTTTTAAATAAAATCGGAACATGTTCTAGGGGCCTGCGTACGTTCGTTCTACTATAGCGATCGGATATATGAGTCACGCCGGATTTATATATGGTGTTGGTCGCTCGGAAAATTATTGAAGGTCATTGAGTAGAGGTTGCCTTTTCTATATAGACACGTGAATCAATTAAGATTAACATGTGAATAGATTCCACGCGATTTTGGCTGTAAATATTCGTCTTATACTCAATAACAAGACTATATAAAAAGTTTTGCCGGTAAAAATGGATCTGTTTTACCAAACTATACTCACCACATAATACCCCAACGAGAGTTTCTCAACCTGACATATCCCAACGTTCAATTTCCTTGCTCTATTCTCTTTTTGCGATGTCTCGAGACGACGAGGCTCATGCTATACTGTCTATTTAAACGGACTTGCTCTAAATGGTAAACATATATGGCGTCGTGTCAACCGTAGACTAAAGAGTACTGATAGCTAGAGATGTGTAACTGATGTGAATGAATGAAATCTTCACTTAAAGTTCTTTTAGTACTGAACGGTTTATGGCAATTTTTTTAGCTACATACATTATACAGTGTAGGTATATAATTACATAATATTCTAATTACGCAATAGGAATGTGAAGTCGTAAATAATACTAAAAGTATTAAACAAATTATATAGGTACCAATATTTACCACTTTTCAAAATTAAATAAAAAATAATTAAATAATAATAAACAAGTAATAATTAATAAAAATAATTAAATAATTTAATAAATGTAATATCCGTTATTTAAATGAATGGAAAAAGTCCCTGTGACACAGGAATTATTCCTAGTGCGAGAGTGGTATTTTTTAAAAGAAGATAGTTTGACGTTATCTGTTTTATTTTTTTCGTTTTTATTACGTCTGACAAAAGATTTTGGTTCAAAATAATAATCACAGAAAAGTCATTTTAGAATCATGTAGATTAAAAAAATTATAAATTTACTTACTTAAACAACATTATCTAGTACTTAAATAAATAATTTTTATTTTATTTTTATTTTGACTAGGTGATGCCCGAGGCTTCACCCACGTTGTATGAGTAGCTCAAATGTTATTCTACATCCTAACCTAACCCTATATTCCAAATTTCATCAAAATTCATTCAGTCGTTTTTGCCTGAAAGAGTAATAAACATCCATCTATCCATACATCCTCAAAAAATTTCGCATTTATAATATTAGTAGGATTTATTTAAACCCTTTATTCGCATAAGGGCAACTTCTCAGAATGGCAATTTCTCTTGACGGCAACTTCTCAAAAGGGCAAGTTCGCATAAAGGCAATTTTGGTACAGTTTTGCTCTTAAGTATAATAAATATGTTACTAATTGGAGGAGAATATAAAACTGTCTTAGAAGATTTATAACAAATAAAAAATTAATTTAGTACAATAGGTTAAAAGCTTAATTTTGAAAAATGTGAGTTATTTGTTTCTGAACGAATTGATCCTAATTTAATTTCACATGTTATTATATTTACAAAAGATACCAAAATATACCATTATCATTTTATTATCATTTTATTCGTATGCCAATCGTTCATTCACTTTTGTTACTCATCCCTACGAATCTATGAAATTTCTAGAATCTACAAATGTCAAATAATGAAATTAATTTTTATCTGTGAAATTTGCCGTTGGAAAATAATACATTTATTTAAAATATAAGAAAAATAGTGGTGAAATCAAAGTAATTTACGTGTTTTCTATTGCATAAACGTATAATGCTACTTTCCAGAAATTTTCGTCCATATCAAAGTGTGCGATTGATGTAAAAACTAGTGATTTTGTAATATGTGGTGTTTGTTTACTAAATAAATCAAGTAAGTATGAATACGGTACCTTTGGATGTTCGTAAACTGCATCAAACTCTAAATAAAATGTGAACGTTAACTGTTTTTATGTATTGCAAAAATATAATATTCGAAGTAATAGTAGAAATTCACTAGCTTTCTAATAAAATTAGATCAGAAAGTTCATTCTTCTTCTTTGGGTTGAATCATCCGTTAGTTTTTTTTGTTGAAAGTTGAAATGATAAGTTAAGTGTCGCCGGAACTTATCAGCGTAGGTGCTAATGGACTCATCCTCAGTTTTGTCCGCAACTTTAATTATCGAAGCCGATTTGTGCCTACCCTATGGAATTTTAAGTGGTCTTTACTCGTAAAATTAACTGGTCCTTAATGGACATTTTGAATGAGCAGAAAGGAATTTTAAAATAAGTATAAGAAGACTTCATCGGCCAATTATATTAGCCTTAAAGTTCGTCACTCGTTTGTTAAATTCGTTCCGGCACTGGTTAAATTGTTACGGTTTCGATTTATTATCCACTTTTATGGGAAAACTTTCATTTATTAGTGTGTACGTATTCTCATCATGCGTAAATATTTAATATTAACCTAGTTTTAAAAAGAGGACGTTGCTCTAAATTATTTTGTGTTTAAGATAACATTCTATAACAAAACCATTAAAGTTTAATTTAAAAATATATACTTGAAAGTATGATCACATTTGGAATTTGCATTTGTGATAGCGTTGTATTGGTAAGATTCGGCGCTTCAGAGATCATGTAAACACAAGTACGTAAGTAGGAAGTGACCGATGATGTATGTCTAGCTTGTCCCTCCTTGTTTTGTTGATTGTGCCTAGATCAGCAAAACAAGACAAGCCCTTAAAAGCAAGCGAAAATTGCATCTTAAAATCATAAATATCCATAAATTCCGATGAGGGTTTAAAATGGAATGATGGTTTACAGCCGGCTGACTATAGAGTACATGTTGTAAGTTCTCATGGCAACCAAGCTGTTAATACGTTGACAGCTATAGATGTGAGTGGTGGAAACAAAGAGTCGTTCTGCGTCGACATCTCTAAACAAGCTCGTGAAACTGTCAAATCGTCACTTGCCTAATGGGGTTCTGTCATCGAGACGACCCCTTTAAACTTTCGTTTCCTTAGTTGAGGAATGTAATTATTTCATTTATTTTTAGATATACCGTTTTATTTTTAGTTGAATGCATTTTTTTTTGTTAATTTATCGATACGGGCTTTAATAATTTATTAATCTGGTATGTATTGGTGTTTGACAGTCAGTATAGAGGTTCAATCCCTGATTAAATGTTATTATCATAATGAATATTGTAGAATTGAATTTAACATCCTTGCTCTCTTAAACTTTTTTCATGTTGCCGTTTCGTTAATACCATGCCGAAAAAGCCCTAAAATCTGTCTGTACTTACCAAACTGTCAATAAGATGACAACTGCACTGTTTATCCTAGTCGAGGATACGAAGTGTCTGTAGCAAACAGACATCGTGTGAAAACGAGGGGCCCACTTAAGACGTATCATGATACGTGTAAAAAACTCACTTAAAACACAGGGGCGTAGGCGTAAACTGACAGATGTGAAGGGGTCGAGGAATGACCGCTTAACTTTTAACTGCTAGCTTCCGCCAAACGGACGGTTATGTGACACATTGCCCTTGCACTCCATCGTCATAGTACTGATAATCTTATACGCGTCGTGATTCATTTATCTAATTGTATTGTAATTTTATACGTTAGGTAAGAACCATCGTGGTGGGATCGTATTTTTTCTTTGCTTTTTACTGCGTAATTGTTTTGTTTATTGCGCGATTCACATTGCCCACCCTAGAACGATTTTAAGCACATATAAGTAAATGTAGAATCATTTACATCGGGGTTATTAGCTCCTTATTGGAAGGCAATCCTTATGCACATACACATTTAATGAACGAGCTCATTAATGGTATTTTTTTTTTCAATAATCCTTTAAAGAGTAGTTTTGACACGTATTGTTAGCTATTGTCCGAAATAACGAAGTAAGGCCGTAAAAGAAAAGATTTGACTGTTTTTTTCTCAAGAGGATGTGTTTGAAAGCTTAATTAAAAACATTTACAAGGCATTTTGTGCATTCTTCTAAAAATAACAAGTCAAACACTAATTTTATACTTTACAAACTGTTTTCGCTTTACTTCAAAACCGTTTTAACAATTTCTTATTCGCGCTGTAAATTATGACGTCTTCCAGTGGTATATCGGATACTGTTTATTATTTCCTAGTATTCATGGTGCACTTACAATATCGCAAATATTTATAATCCGGTAGAATATATACGGCGCAATAGACTTGAGAATACTATATGAACCTGATGTACTTCATATGTCGGAACACAGAAAGTTATTTTTTTCGAAAACTCCGGGAAGCGAAATGAATAACAGATGTTTCCTTTTCGTGCTTGGTGTTCATCTTTTTTTTAATATGATTATTTTAGTTAAGTACGAACGGAAACAAATGGTAATACGTACATTTTTCTTGTCTTTCGTCACACCAAACTCTCGGTAAAGAGTTTGTTAGGTAAAAAACGGATGTAGACTATTATATATATGTTATAAAAATCGGTTTATAGTAAGCGTTTTATATCCGATAACATGATTTACAATAGGTAAAACACGCTGGCTAGTCTATCCCGAGAATGATGTACTTAAATTAATTTTTTTTTTATTAAGTTTAGATTAAAATCAAATTACAAAACAGATTTGTTGATATCTATAGAATGTCTATGGGTTTAAAAATCACGTATTAACACTCAACTTATTATCTTTATCTATCGTAAATCCCGCGGAAGCACAGAGTTTGATCTCCGCAAATGTCGCGACATTTGTATCTTCTACCGTATCCTGCAAACGGAAGAGCGCGGATGTTGCGTCACCGCCAGGAAATTAACGCCCTCTGTGTCATTGCGAGCTTACCGCGCCATAGCACGTCCCACTAACTGTAGTATACTGTCATTTCGGAACACCACAACACTTGTCATTAACACATGTCTAACAAACATTAAGTACTCGGTTGGGAAAATTAATAACTTACAACAAATTTCAT
This sequence comes from Schrankia costaestrigalis, assembly GCA_905475405.1. Lineage (NCBI taxonomy): Eukaryota > Metazoa > Arthropoda > Insecta > Lepidoptera > Erebidae > Schrankia > Schrankia costaestrigalis. Next base: position 3,486,321 of record FR997832.1, on the reverse strand, counting down.
GCTTGTAGCGACGTAATTATTTGCTGATGTATGTGTCCAAAAACTTGGCCTAACAAATGACTCTCGACAAAAAAGTAAAGACAGCAATCGATCTCGCGTCTGCCTTTAGACCCCTGTAATTATTTCCAAACGGAAACTGTTTCGAGATAATACACCGATTTATCCTACGCTACGTGTATCCGCCTGCATGTTTGTTTCGCGATGTTTCTTCTTCTCCGAGCACACATCGTCATGTTTGCACAAACAAGGGCGTCAGCCCCAAAAATAAGATTTAGATTCGACTGGAACACATAATTACCGTTACCGAACTGAAAACTTAACCAGTTGCAAGAACCCGCTAATCACCTGAATCGTATGTTTATCTCAATCAAAATATGCTAATGCTTGGCAGGACCTCCTGAGTTTAATTGTACATTCAATTTGCTCCCGTGAAATTTATCGTCGTGTTTCTCCAATTAACTGGCAATTCGGTGGCTTCGATTATTTCGCATAAAATGTGCGGGCGACTCCCGCATCCGGTGATTACGTCGGGCGCATAATTTGTGATGCGTCTGCATCGAGCTCAGTGGAGCCAGCCTACGCGCCCGCTTGATTTTTGTTAGATAAAAAAGGAAGAGTTTGCGAGAGTCGTGCATTGCTGCGGTATAACTATTTGGTTTGTTTGTTTGTTTCACAATCTCCATTGTCGATTCCTTTGCACCTGCTCATGTTTTATATTTCATGGTGGTAGTCTGCCTCATACCACTAAATGCGTTTCTTCGAACTTTTTGCTTTGTTTCTCGCTAACTTTAGTTTGATGGTTTCCTTTTGTTGTTTTAAGGTCCTATGTAAATTGCCTTCCTTTAATATGCATTTGATGCGAAAACATTAATGTTTTTAAATTTTATGTTAGTAAGTAAGATAACATGAATGAGAAGTGTCTCATAATAATAAATTGCCTTTTTTACATCGTTTGATGTAGGTACTTCATTACTTGTTTATTACAAAGCTTTTATGATCCATATATATCTTGTGTGAAATTTTGTATTATGGTTTATTAGTTGTACCGAATTTATTATATTTGAAGGTTTGCGCAGGGACGTAAGATTTTAGTTAGTATTTTGATAATATCTATGAATTATTATAATTAGACTGAAATAAACCAATTATTCCGTGTGGTGACTGATTATTAATACTGGGTGTCATTATCTCTTCCTGGGTGCCGTAAGAACACATTAAGGAAATTTACAAATCATCATAATATCAGTCAATCGACGTCCACTGCTGGACATAGGCCTCCTCCAAGTATTGCTGCCTTGTGCCAATATACAAATATCTATTTTTTTTTTAATAATCCATATAATTACATAATATACAATTACATGCAAAGGTCGAGTTTTCTATGAACAGCATTACCTTTTAATCGAACATCTTTGTATTAATTTATAAACGTACTATTTAATAATTTATTTTAATTAAGGAATTATTATTTATGTTACAGAGTCGACCGGCAACGTCGGCCTCGTCGGGCGCGTACCGGCCACCGGATGCGCCAGCGGCGACATAATGTGGCTTCTTGACGAGCCTAATCAACCTTATGAAGGTAGTTTAACCTTTAGTATACCTCTTATATTACCTAAATCAACTGTAAATACAATTAAGCTTTTGTATTTTCCAGACTGTGAACAACTACTTTGCTTTCGCTATTACAATGGCGAGGGCGAGGAGTGCGCAGCTGAGTCGTCGACGTTACCTACTAGGTTCAAAGTCGACCTCAAGAAACTTCCTCTTCGCTTAAAAGAAGGCATGTCCAGAAAGAGAAGCGGTGACCACGTGTCTCCGTTCTCCTACAACAATGAGAGTTTTGATATTAACTCTGAGAACCCTCCACGAATAGAGTTCGTCCCCGGCACCAGCCATGACATTAAACATCTCAGCGACAACGTCGATAAATGCTCAATTAGTGCTTTAGAAAGTAACGGGAACAATCTCGAACAAACAAATTGTGATCCTAGTAAATCTCTAGTTAGTAGTTTAAGCCAAGAATCTCAAAATGTAAATATTGAATCTCTGAGTACTGTAGATTGTAGGCCAACATCGTCAGGAGTCAAGAAAAAGTACCCTCCACCAGTAGATACAGGCGGTCAATCACTCAACGGTGTCAAAAAGAAACAAAAAGCTGTAAATAGTGGTTTCGATTCACCAACGTCTCCAGGTACTGAGTATTATAAAATATGGTCACCAAAGAATCCTTGCAAGATCATGAAATTCGTATACGACGCAGAGACCGCGAATATACCTAGTGATGCACAAAAATCACCCGTACCTCCTCTGCCACCTAGACAATCCCACAAACCACTTGAGAGGACGCACGCACTATCTCCACCACAAGTACCAAGACACAGAAAGCCAAAAAAGTTAACAAAACCCGAAGATGCATTCACTTTTGAATTGATAGACACAGATGAACAATTCTTTACGGACAATAATATTACAAACTCAGCGGTACTGCAAGCAGAAATAAACGATTTTAAGCCGGGAGAGTTTTATTCAGGTAATCAGATAGCTACATCGTCAACGGCAAGCTTTTGGAGGGGAGGTCAAAATGTCGCGCCTTTAGCAACTCCTGAAACAGATGGAAGCTTATGTGAGTCTACAATATCGAAACTGTCGAGGTTAAATGAAGAGAAAAAATGTAAAGAAATACCTGAAGGTTCTCCGAGTGCTAGTAGAAACAAGATATTATTTATTAAAGATATAGGACCTGATAATTATATTACTACCACGTTTGCAAGGAAAGACAAACCTTGTCCACCTATGGACGTAGTAGATAGTGTGAGTCGAACGCCAAATCATGCAAAATCAGAAGAAAAGGCTCAGCATACATTTTTGAACGATATTAGTAATCATTCTGAGTTTGAAGATGACAACAGAAATCAAATAGAAGAAAAAGAAATTACTGTGTTGAAGAGTCATAAACCTCTGACAAGACAAAACTCGGGCCGTGCTAATACACCTACAATGATGACTGCATTTTTAAACTCTTCACACATAGATCCTCCTACAAGAGAGATAGATAATAGAACTAGTTCGAAAAGTTCATGCAACTCTTCACATTCAACTTCACCCGTCGACGAATCTAGCAAAATATTACCTAGCGTTGGGACTTTATTACTAAACAGGAAATATTCTTGTGACTCTTCCACACCAAAACACTCTAGCCTACCTCGCCATTTGATCAAGAATCTCGGGTGTGAAGGAACGCCTAAACATTCACCTAGTAAAAGCAATACAAATACATTAGAAAGTCCTGTTAGGCCGCACCCACGAGTTTTGACGCGAGTGGCAGCATTAGCAGGTACGGCAGTACCACAGTGTCCTCCTACACCTACTCATCACGCACGAAGACCAAGGCCTTTACCACCGCCCGACTTACACCCACCGCCTATTCAAAACTCTGATTCTAGATTACAAGAAAACTTTGAAATGGTTGAATTTACTAATGAATTAAGGACATCTGAAATTAGATCTCCGAATATGGAGTTTGTTAATAGTAATCACTTTACGATAGTTCACGCGGGCCCTCCGGATGAAGATGTTGTATTACGAAGGCCTAGAGCAGAGGATAATGATGACAATGATAATTCCGTAGCGTCTCCAACACCATTGAGGCACATGGCGGGTATAAGATTGCCTTCAATACCGGAAAGGGCTTCCAGACAAATGGCATTGACAGGGGATTTTCCTGCTAACATGATCGGAGGCATTATTGAATGTGAAGAACCTTTACCTGCAGGTGAGTTCAATTTAGTCGTTTCTTTTGCCTTATATGTATGTATAATACCCAAGTTTTTCAAACATGTTTTTTATTAAAGCTTTTATTTATCGTACAGACAGACAAAAAATCAATAAAATTATTGTAAACATCATACAACCAACGCCATCTAGTTGTAATATTTCAAACTAGTTGTTACATGCTGTTGGTTGTTATAGGACAAACTAGATGTCGCTTTTCTAAAGAACTCACTGGTTTTTTTTATTATGAATGTTTAATAAAATGTACATATTATTTTTCAGGATGGGAAGCTCGTATGGATAGTCACGGGCGCGTGTTCTATATCGATCATGTAAACAGGACAACGACGTGGCAGCGACCAGGACTTAACGGCACCTCTCCTAGATCACCCGCACCTGAAGTACAGAGACGGCAGTTAGATCGCAGGTAAAAAGGTTATCCTATTATAAAAATATACTACACCTAGTAACTAATGGCAGTATATTACATAAAATAATCTGAAGCTTTATAATTCAATGTATTCTTGTTGAACTTACGTTCTAAATGAAAAAAAAAATCTTCGTGAAAAGTTTATAGCTCGGATAATTGATATATCCAAACTTTTTTCGTGTTGTCTCCGAATTAGGATCCATGCATATTTGTGCGATTCACAAATAAATGCTTTTTATGTAAAGACTGCATCTTTATCGTGCTCTTTAAATAAGATGTTAGTAAAAGTATTGTAGAGACAGGAGAAGTCCTTAGTACCTACGTTCTATTGTTTTTTTAAAACTAATCATTTTATTTCCCTGTTTCCAGATATCAATCAATCCGTCGCACGATGACACGAACACAGCTGTCTCAAGAAGAAGCGAGCGCATCCCCCCCGCCCCCGCACGGACACGCACACACCCCGGTCAGCATGCACCCGCAAGCCAACACGCTCACGCATGCGTCCACATCGCGAGGTGATGACGCCCCGCACGCACCTCACCCCGCCGCTGACTTCCTCGCTAGACCTGATTTCTACTCCATTTTGCATATGAACCAGGTAAATATTATTACGACTTTTAATTATAAAATCCTTTTAAGCATACATAGAAGTGACCTAAGACGACGGGAAACTGATGGATGAAGGCGGCATAGGATCGCGCAGGGTGGCAATATTTACAGTTGGGGTGGCAATATTTACAGTTGGTCTTTGTCCAGCAGTTGTCGTCCATTAGGTGATATGATGATGATACTCTTTAAGTTGGTTCGTAACTTGCTTATACTAATGCCGCGACTCTGACAAAATTAAGAAAATTTTAAAAATCAGTGTTATATCAAATCCTTCTGGTCATTTGCCTGCAAGCATTTTGTCTTAACTAATTGCCTAGTATTCATCTTTCTTATCATCAAAACCTTAAGAGTACTGGTTAGCTGAAGAGCTTTATTTATGTATAAAATAGCATTTTTCTCAATTAACTTTTCTAACTTTAATTATCTAACTAGATTTTTAATTGTTTTTACAGGAAGCTTCAGTTCTTTACAACGGCAACTCAACTCTCAAGCACATGATATCGAAGATCAGGCGGGATACCTCATCATTCGAACGCTACCAACACAACAGGGACTTAGTCGCACTTGTCAATATGTTCAGTGAGACGGACCGAGACTTACCTCTGGGTTGGGATACCAAGTTAGATCGAAATGGCAAGGTATGTTTATCCATTCATTATTTAAACGGAAACTGTTGTTGGTGATACTGGGTTGTATTGGAAGTGCCAACTCTTAAATGTAGATGGCGCTGACATAAATTTCTGTGTAACGAATTTTTGTTACATATTGGTTTGCAGAAAAGGCAATATAGATGTCTAAATATTAAAAGTAATATACACTATTGTAATACAAATATTATGTCTAATTAAATATGTATATTTTGGGACGCAGTTTTGAAACCAGTTAAAGCTGTTAATACATTGCAAATTTAAATTAATATTTACTTTAAGAACTAAAGAAAAACAAAAGATATATGTATAAACTGTAAGATTTAAGAAACCAGTGTGGGGATCCTTACACTTTGTTAAGTGGTTGCCCTGACACTTTTTGTTGACTTTACTTAAATATGAACAATGCCTACTATGCATAAAGTAATATTATCTGTGACTAGTAGACAAGCCATGACAAGTGTAATTATCCTTCTAATCTAGTCTGTCGATTATTAGCAACTGTTATCTTTCCGAGACTTCCTGTTTAATGGTCAGATTCAATATAGCATATAAGTTAGACGTACAATGTACTAACGAACCAACTTAATCATGACCCACCTTGCTTACAATACGTTAAAAACTTTCATACTTGTATATCGTGTATAATTCACTTACACAATATGATAGATAACTTTCTAGGGAAAAGAAAATCAACACCCTCATCATATCAGGCAATTGACGTCCACTGCAGGACATAGGCCTCCCCCAAATATTGGCACCTTGTGCAGTCCTCATCATAACAGCCCATTAATGTCCCACTGCTGGGACGGGCCTCCTCCTGTGACGGAGGGATAGGCCTATTAATAAATTACCTCTTCAGTCCTGTGCCTCTTTTATCCATCACCTTCCCGCCGTTCGAACTAGGACGTATGAGCGTATGGTGGGTCAGTTGTTTCGCTAGTACAGTGTGTTGCGTTTGTTAGCGTTTCTTCGTGGACCACGTGATGCGTCGCACGACATTCATCGACCCCCGCGTGCCGCGCGCGAGCGTGTCGGGTCCGTTCTCCCCGCTGCTGCCGCCGCGACGACGACCGGTCGACACGGTCAGTCAACGTTGTGATTAGACTGCTTGTGTTATACCTCTCACCTTTGTTTTTTGTTGTACTTTTGTTCTGCCTGTCTGTCACATATTTGTACTTTTTAGGCTGTTATGTTTTCTTTGCTGTATGTCGCCTTTAGGAGTTATAATATCGAGATTTTCCAGAGTTTAAATAATTAGAATCATTGTATATTAACAGTATCAAAAGGAAATAATAATATTGGGATACTAGTGAACCATGGCGCTTATTGTCACCGAGCCTCATATTGCAAATATTACAAAAATATATAATATTATTTCATATTGCATATAATGTATATAGTTAGTCTTCGGTTGACGAAAAAAGTATCAGAAATTCAAAAGTATGTAGATAATCGTATTTTCGATTATTAAGTCATCTGAAATATCATATATGATACCTAATAAAATAATCTTACTGAAAGAAATGATTTACAATAAGGCGTACAATTTAGACGTAAATTACGATTGGGGATACATATCGTAAAATAATAATAACCTTATTTATGTAGATAGAAAAAGTTGTTAAATTATTATACCTGACAGCATCCGCTAGTTGAAGCATTCTTCAGGATGATAGAAATAAATCTATTTTCATTAACATACAAGTGGCGACATCTAGATAATATTTCCAAGATTATTATTATTGTAGATTTGAGCGACATCTATTATTTTTTCCCAATTTTACCTTTACAGTATTTTTCTGTTTTTCTTTATTTATTTCGTGTGTTAGCATGATATGTGTTCTTTGTGTTGTTCCTTTAATATTTCGTTAGGAAAATGGCATGCTGTGTTTACATGTATTTTAAGGAATATAGAGATTTGCTTATGTGTTGTCCTTGTTTTTTGTTATTCCATTTATTTAAATAGTTACGTATGCAATGTTTAGCGGGTATTTAATTTATTTTGATGTGTATGTAGTAAATTGTGACATTATTTATTTAGCCACTAAGTCAAAAGTTAAATGCAATTATTTTGTTTTTATTTGTGTTATTGAGTATAATTGTTTGAAATGTTAAGTGGTACATAATATTATTGTTTGCGCAGCCCCCAATACCTCCTCCACGGCCGCCAGTATCAGCGAATGATCAACCACAGAACATATACCAAGAAATACCTATTGCTTATAATGATAAGGTAACTAATATCTAAACTTATTTATTACAGGCTTTAACAATAGTACAGTCTAAGATATTGGTTATTATTGAAGATTAAGGAAATTCTTACAAGATCGATGTATGTGTTAGGCTGTTCAACCGGGGATGTAGCTGGGTTTATATGATAATGACTAAGATTACAGGCTTATAATCACTCTAACTCATGCCGAGAATGTTAATAGAGACAACAGCATTACAATCAATATCTCAAAAAAACAGTAGACCTTTCAAAAACTGTCTGTCCTTCGTTGTATCTTTTATCCCAAATTTGTGTCTATCCTCCGTGCATGAGACTGTCATGGCTACTACAAAAAATATTGATGCAAGAGAATGTAAATTCTAATATTGTACCATTACTTCTGGCTAAATTCTTCTCTTTCACTTAAGGCGGTCCTTGCATGTAATGCAATGAAAAAGAGCTATTCAGAAGACTTATTAATATTATGATTTATTATTCTATCAATCAATTGACGTCCACTGCTTATTCACGCGGTCCTGTGTCTCCCTCATCTCATGGGATTCCCGCCGCCACATCTAGGTCAATTATTATTATTGTTTGTACAATAATACAAAAATTCACGCCTTTTTGACATGAAGGATAGGCTGAGACCGCTGAGCGCCTAGATCGTTACAAAGCGCCACTACGCAACCTGCTTTATGTCCTTGGCGTGGTGTGTGGCGAACATCACACCATGGTTGTTTGTACTTATTCTAGTGTTTTTAAATTAATATAGTTATGTTTGTTTCCCAGGTTGTAGCATTCCTACGTCAGCCGAACATAATGTCGATACTCCGTGAGCGGTGCGGCAGTTGCGGAGGTTCGCTCAGAGAGAAGGTGAACACTGTGAGAGTTGAGGGACACGCAGCTCTTAATAGATACCAGAATGACGTGCAGCTTACGTGTTTATTGAGGTTAGTAATATATTTTGTATCTATAACTCACTTACTAATCGTTGTACTTGATTTTGATTTTTTTTAACATAGCATTTTTGTAACCATTTTAGGGGTAATAAGTAAATAAGTACAGCCAAGTATCCGTGTGGTGACGGAGTAAGAATACAATAATTATGTCACCACCCCGTCTCATCCCATGGGTGTCGTAAAAACGGACTAAGGGAATAACCGTAACTACTATCTTTACGAAATAAAAAGAAAGAAAACTTGAAATAAAAACCCTATACCAATCCGTCTGGCCAGCGTGGTATTAGTAGGCCAAGTAACCCTCCGTCACGGGAGGAGGCCAGTCCCTGCAGTGGGACATTAATGGGCTGTTATGTTGAAGTACAACCCCGCATGACTGATTGAACCAACCTCTAAACATTATGTAGGATACCTTACACCTAAGCCTTAGAAGTTACTTAAGTGGTGTAATAAAACGTCTGTGTTATCAACTACTATACCATAACAAATAGTAACTAAGAGCGTTGGTAAGTAATTAAAACAAATACGAATAAAGTAAGAAAAGGTTATGACACATTACACTTAATTTGTTTTCTTTTAAATAATCTAATAGGTATCATGTCCTGTCGCAAAAACGATAACGAACTCACATTGAATGGAACAAAACTATTATTGTATATACTGATGCTTAATACTAATTACAGATAATAATTGTATACGTTAAACAAATTATTACGCACTTTTACTAAAAATTTAAAAAAAAACACCATGGACTTATACTCCTTTTGTGAATTGACCCAAAAACTATTTTGAAACAAGTTGCTGCAACAGAGGTCGCATTACCTTTGAATAAATGAATGACACGAATTAAAAAAAGAACAGTTATCCTATAATACCTTTTTAATACCCTACAATCGTGTGACACCGTTCACAAATCATACAGCCAGTGTCTGTCACTTTGTAATACAAAGTACTGTTTGCAAAACTATTTATTTACTGGCAGTCATAAATTATTACTAATTATGTACGTTTCAGATTGTGAATGTAGGTAGGTACAGATTTTGTGTTTCGTGTACAGTCACGAGCAATAATATGTACACATTTTCAAATTTTCTAAACTATCTGCACGTTTATCTAGACATTACAATATCAAAATGAATTCGTAATTTAGAAGAGGTTCCGTACAGTTTTGAATTAATCTTCGAATTTTCAATTTTGGATTGGCAGAACTTTAGATAACTGGTTTACAAAATGCGAAAATGTGTACATATTATTGCTCGTGACTGTACCAGTTTTTGATGTTAAGTACTTTTAGTTATTGGAGCGAGGTTTTGACACAGGACATACTGATGTTTTAATTCTATGTTATTATGTTTTTCGTATTTTACTTGTTACCATTATACCAGTGTATAAATGTCCTACTGTACAGACAGGCCTCCACTAATGATGGAAGGATGACCTACTTATACCACGGCCAAACAGCTTGGTTAGATAGGTTAGAGTTTAACGTCAAGTTTTTCTTCTGAATCTTCCTTTCTTTTTAGTCTACTTTTTCCATATCCACGGAGTCTCTTCAAATATTATGTACTAAATAAAAATTACGAAAATGAATACTTAAATAATAAAACTTATTCGTGAATCCCGAGGGAAATCAGCTTATTTAATTAGAAGAAAAGAAAGTGATTAAATAAATAAAATAAGAGTCGTAAAAACGAAGTAAAGAACGTCTGAAGAATAAATAGATAATTCAATTTAAACCCTTATATAATGTTTAACTATTTAACTATAATAAAAACGGAATGTTGTTGTGTAAACATATAAATAAGCCATAAAATCGTTCAACTATTTATACAGCATGCTGCCTCAATACTATATGGAGCGATAAAGAAATAGTTACAAGTAATTACTACGTTTTATTTCGTGCTACTGGTGTATCAATAAACTTATTAAATGCTAGTAGATGGTGTGTTCTCCGTGTAAGAATACAATATGTCATCGCATCCTATGAGTGTCGTAAAAAGCGACTATCCGTAAATATTATCTTTACGAAATAAAAAGAAGGAAAACTTGAAATTAAACCCTATACCAATCCGTCTGGCCAGCCAAGTATCCCTCCGTCATGAGAGGAGGCCCGTCCCTGCAGTGGGACATTAATGGGCTGTTATGATGAGATGGTGTGTATATGAAACTGTTATACGAATGTTGGTTAGCTGGTAAACAGTGAAAGCGAACTTTGAGAAGTCCATTTTTTATCATCTTTGTTCGGCTTTTGAAAGACTGTATTTAAATAGTTGGACAAAAAAAAACCTTTTGTCTTCATCAGTCCAGACTGCCGGTGATATTTTAATAACCGATTAAATTGTTATTCCAATTAATTTTACTATATTTCTAACATTTTATTTTAGTTGTTTTTTTACCCAAAATATAAGTAATATCTATAAAAACTACCTATTTTGTTTAAAAAACTACGGGCTGGGTAAAACATCTCATAACGTCCCTTTTCGTTAGGTTGCACTTGTTGTACTTCAAATATTTTTTTTTAACCCTTTTTTAAAATATTTTTTTACAATTCAATACACAATGTACTATAGTACAATAGTACATTGTGTATTCTTATTCCATCACCATACCACCTTACTCACATATAATTAGTTATAAATATTGAATGTAGTACACTCGTCTACGCGGGAGGAATCGCGAATTAGATTTTTATATATTTTTCCATAAATATGATTCAACACATACACATTAGTTGAATCACAGTTATTAAGATGACGTGATATTGTTTTCTGTAGGTATAATTTGTAATAATATAATTTTATATTATTCTTCACATAAATTACTATAAAATTAAATCTATAATCATCTATACCTATGTACACCATAGGCCCATTGTATAGGCCAAGCAACCGTAAAAACTTATTTTTACATATTTTTACGTAGAAATGTCGTTGTCTTAAATATCGTTATTGTGCATTGTATTTTTGAAAACGTAATTTAGTTCGCCGAAGTGTATCTAGCCGTTATCCATAACAATTCCAAATGTGTAAAATTCCAATAAAAAATACACGTTTGGTACTATTTGACAGCTGTTTGGATCTGAGTCAATCTGACGCATACAATGCGCCGTCTGCTAGCAGCAAAAAACCCTCATTGTCTCAATGTCTATGTAACATTTTGTTTCATTAAGATTTAGTTAATTACGTTTCTATGTGTATTTTAAAACAGTTAATATTCAAAATACAAACGATAGATGCATTGTGGTACGATGTTATGGTGTTTGATTTTTCCGTCGAATTATTTTGTAGAAAACACGGACACTTATAGATCACAAAGATAAAAACGCTTGCAAAATTCGTATAGCTCTTACACGATCAAATTATTCAACCTAGAGCCATGACGCCGAAATTAAGATAACATTGTTTGCTATTCTATTCATTTCCCACGAACAGAAGGCTAGTCTGACCTGTTTTATACGTTAATGCTCGAGTGTCCTATAATTTAAATGGTACATGATTGTAGGACTTGCCTTACAGACTTGATTTTATAACCTGAATCGTTGAAATAGCACCTGTCAGGTTATTCTAATGCCATAGGGATGTTCGTAGAAGTGTGAAGCTTTGGATATGGTACAATCTGTCGTCTAAGCCGGAGGCTCGTCCCTGCAGCAGTAGGACATGCATGCGACATTTCCTTCTGCATATACGGGCAGAAGGACATGTCGCATGCATGCCCTACAACTTGAGGTACAGATTTATTATCTGATTTATGATTAAGTTGGGTAGAACAGGGTTTTTGTCAAATCTTCCTTCCTTGCTATTAACTGTTAGTCGTCCTCTAGTCTACAACACATTTGTGAGAAAACGACTGATAATACTATCCTGTACTAGTAATAGTTAACCTTATCTGTCGCCTAAACTGCTATTGTGTTATATTGGGCTGTGACAAAGACAATAAAACTATATCGCGTATTAGTTACCGTCTCCATGCATCCGGCTCTGTGGTCTACGATGGGGCGTGCGTATTCAATTAAATCATTTTATAACAACAAATACCAATGAATTACTCACTTTATTTCTTTATAATAAGATTTATAATCGATTGGAATGCTAAGTGTTATAATTATGTGTTATTTTCGCAATCATGGTAGAGAACAGTAATTACAAGTTTTCATTTTCTAGCAAATAGTTCGGCCGTCGACTTTGACTCGTAATTGTCATTATTTCGTGTTCTTATTGTTGCTTGTGTGTTTACCATTGCATAATTATTTTATGTAATGAATGTTATGGCAACTACTTTAATTTAATTGGAGTTCGTACATACTTAAAAACTTAGGACTTATTGCAATATTTTTTATGACCAAGAGAGGTAAGGGCTATGGAAAATACGGGCGTAATAGCACGTCTCGTAATCGGCACACAAAAGCTACTGCTACTAGTATTCTAAAATCTTTTATATTTTCTAATATGCAGCAATGGTTCTTTTGTCACATAGGTATGCAAAATATTGTGTAAGATAATTATTTGATATTTTCCAATTGCAAATAAAACAAACAATATAAAACGTTAAATATAAAACCTTATATGAATAACGACCTTCTTGGTTGTAATACTTTTCTAAAATGGTTAATATTTAATTTTTTCTTTGACTATGATGGTAAATTATACTTGTTGCAGTAACATTCTTTGGTTTTGTTTTTTTTAAACATGCATTAAACTTGTTGCGGTAGGTCGGGCTTAAGCTTTTTACCGTTGAAGCGCTATTTGTAGGCAGACCACAGTCTATTGCAAATTAATTCATACTTTAGTACACTACACTTGTATTCTTAAAAGTTTTTAAACGATTTTGATCCTTATATTTTAAATTAAAGATTACAAATTTCTTTAAAAAAATCCTGTATTTTATACTTTGCGGTTATGCGCGTATAGAAACAGCTTATTATGGTGCATGATATCATAATAATGTTTTGAGTTCGATGTGTCATAATTTCGCAAGAAACATGCAATCTAATTATTCACCACTAAGCCAATTGCATTTGTTTATAATAACATTGAAAATCAGGGGCAAAAAAGTAATATTTAAATATTGTATAGGTAATACGTAATATGTACTTGGTCACAACTCTGACTATCATCGTCATCATATAATATTTTTGTCTCTCTAGCATCATAAGTACATACTTGTTGCACACCACATATCGGTGTTTTTTATATTTTTTATATTGTCTTTCCCCCGCTAACATGGTTTCGGGCCGGCCAGGGCGTTCAAGTTCTTGCAAATCTTACTTTTTGAACTCTTACCTAAAACCATAGGAGTAAGAGCAGGGGCAGCATAACTCGCCGGACGGGTACAGCTTGCGAGCTTCATATAACCTAGAAGAGTATATATGTAATCGATAAAATAACTCATTGATTTTATAAAAAATACCACAGGAATGGACTCTAATCTCACAGGTAAGATTAAGTACTTTTATGAATATACGATGTAAATGCACCTCTTATAAATGCAACGTGTGATGCACTTACTCCGTTACATAATATGTCCTTACTTTATTACAATATAACAACCCTATGTTCGTTCACAACACCGTTATTAAACCTACATAGCCTTCTCTACATGCAAATTTAACTCTACCAAGATTAATCGTAACGTGCTTTGACAATATGCGTGTCTCTATAAAATTACTTTATTGTTTAGCATTGCTATGTGGTGACGTAGTAAGAATACAATATGTCACCTACAATATGAATACATCTTATCACATAGGTGTCGTAAACACCGACTAAGGGACTATCCGTGAATATTATCTTTACGAAATAAAAAGAAGGAAAACTTGAAAATAACCCAATCCGTCTGGCCAGCGTGGTGTTAGTAGGCCAAGTATACCTCCGTCAGGGGAGGAGGCCCGTCACTGCAGTGGGACAATAATGGGCTGTTATGATTTACAACCTAGCTTTACGTTTTACCACGCTAAAGGTTTCTAGCAATGGCCTGGTTAATATAAAAGTATGGTGAACTATTTGTTATACTGTCATTAGATATACATTTTGTAGGCGGGTCTCTCAACCTTATACATTGTAGAACAACAAAACTAATTTACCTAAAAGTCATCAATATGTCTCGCTTTACACGGTCTCACATATATCAAGCCACCGAATTAAACACAACATTTCATTACCTCAAAAACGAATTCCCTTATTTCCTTACTACCATTAATATTGTCAGTATATTATCAAGCGTGAATGTCATTTATCGTCTTACGTTAATAGTTACGTAGAACCTAATTGTTTTGTGAACTGTAGCCGATAGCACGCCCATTAACTGTAAAGAAAACATACAAGACACTTTTGTAATTAGTGTGTCGACATGGAACGAATACTTTCGCAATTTACTCTACTCGAAACAGCCTGTTCTTTATGGCAGTGTGTCGAATTTAAAAATAAACAGTAAGTTTCTATGTTTGTGTGTTATTTTATTTATATAGGTCATGTAAACAAAGCTTTTATGACGACAATTCACTTTACAACGTCATGTAGGAGGACGAAGAAAAAACAGTGTGATTTATTCTTCTCTATTTCTTCTTTTCTATTCTATTTCTTACATGGCGTTTACCTTCTATAACTTTAACGAAAGATTAGCTGCACTTTGACTATTGAAATATGTCGTTTGGCGTATACCTAAGACCCGCTTTATAAGAAATTCCCGCGATCATATGAAACTTTCTAGTACCGCGTGTGTTCACAGGAACTTTCTTACCAAATTTGGTTAGGTAGAGGAGGGAATATAGCGTCCAATTAAAGCGACCGGGCTAACCCATTGTAAAGAGGCCTCCTTAAATCTATTTTTAAGGTCTTATGTTCTAGACACTGTCAAGATCGTAAATGTTTGTTCCTCATTCAGGATGGACTCAGCACCCGC
This sequence comes from Schrankia costaestrigalis, assembly GCA_905475405.1. Lineage (NCBI taxonomy): Eukaryota > Metazoa > Arthropoda > Insecta > Lepidoptera > Erebidae > Schrankia > Schrankia costaestrigalis. The sequence continues at coordinate 3,470,784 of FR997832.1, read as the reverse complement.
AGCATGAAAGCTAACGTAAAAAATATCTTTATTTACTATTTGACCTCTACAGTATATTCAATATTATACATTTTATTTTGCCATCATAAACTTAACATAAGACGAGGTGATGACTTTGTTTTCATAATCTATCACCACACAGAAACCACACTTACTCATAACAAAACATAAAAGCATGAAACTTAAAATTATTCCTATTTTATTGCCCACTTAAAGTTATTGTATGTCCTTACTTACGACTGGCCAGTAGACCATGTAACTTAGTGTCATGGTTGTCACATAATTGACAATGTTACAACAAAACGTTTGGTTTGTCTATCCTTGTATTCGTTTACTCTGGTTGGTATCGGAATTGCAGTAACAAGGCCCTCGCTATTGTATTTTTATTTGGTTAGAACAAATAGACAGGTAGCCACTTATGCATAGCCTCTTATTCTAATATTTGTATTTATAATGTAATGTGGCTAATATCTGTACGAAAATGTGCGTTCAATAAATTGTGGAGGCCTTCGTTTTTATTGTTCAGTTGCAAATATAACGATCAAATATTAGGTTGAATTGAAAAGCTCTAAATGTTGATTTGTTTGGTTAACTCAGTGGCGTAGTGGTTAGAGTCGATGACTGCTACGCAGAGGTCTCGGTATGGGTTCCTGTTTAATGCTAATCTTTGTGTGCACATGAATGTTTGCATTGTAATAGATGTTTTGTGTATATTGTATGCATGTATTTAAAAAACATCTTCGTTTTATAGTTAACATTGTTTTAGCTCTACATTGTATCAGCAGCACCATCACTGTTAATGCAAGTATGTTATAATTATGTCCTTTTAAATGTTATCATTATTTTTCACCATGTTACGATCGGAAGGAACTTAGTTACTTTCACAGCAACTCCACGATGAAGTTCCAATTACTTTTTCCGATCCCTCATTAGCTTATGAGCGTTACACATTAATCTAAATATAGAAGTTTCTTTATTTTGTTACTGGTCATTAGTTTAATAGAAATACATCATTGTTCCATGACTACTTTGAAGCTATATAGTTTATTAGTTTAAAAATACACCCTATTCCAGCTGATTAAAGTGAGAAATTGATCGATATGTTGCCTTGTCAACATAAGTTTTTGAACGTTACAAACATATTATGATAATATCCATTAAAGTACTTAGTATAAAGCTCACGCTACCAATTTATGATAACATAGGGTAGTCATGTTTGTTTACATCATTATCACTTAATCGTTTACCGAGCGGTAAGAGGACATTGTGTATATTGATAACATACTTATTTAGTAATTTTGTATAACATGGTTACCAATAATAACAATGATTAAATAACGTGTGGTGACGGAGTAAGAATACTGTATGTCACCACCCTATCTCATGGGTGTCGTAAAAACCGACTAAGGGACTACCCGTGATTATTATCTTTACGACATATAAAGAAAGAAAAGTTGAAATTAAACCCTATACCAATCCGTTTGGCCAGCGTAGTATTAGCAGGCCAAGTATCCCTCCGTCACAGGAGGAGGCCCGTCCCTGCAGTGGGACACTAATAAGCTCTTATGATGATGATGAAATAACGTTACACTGTCTACTCATACGACACCCTTCAGACTTATTAGTAAATGGTAGGTATAATGCTACAGACTTAGAACCTTCATCCTGCATTGGTCCTCACACTTCTTGGACTATTTTTCTATTTTTTTTTTATTTCTCGTGCTTATCCCTTTTTTGTACATAGAAATATTAAGACCAAATTCAACGGCCATATTCATGTTTATAAATGATTCTGTCATACAGGGATTGAACACGCAACACCCCCTACGCCATCAATAAGCGTATACGTTTAATATCTTCATACCAGCAGATGTATAAAAAGTTTGAACTTTAATAATCTCTACCACGAATAAAGTAAGATTTCTCAGTATAGATGTTTGATGATCTGTACGTATTAAGTTATACCGAGAAGTGTCAGAGTTATTTTATGGAGATGCCACTATTTATTTATTCGTGCGTAAACTGACGTTTATAGGTCATTAATATTTTGAAGTTTTTCAGTTATTTGGTACATTTATTTTCGTAGAATGTTTAGGTTTACGATTATATTATTTACACAAATAATATTAACATAGGTACTAAGAAATATTTGTCATCTATTTCCTTTTGATACAAAAGACCAGGTGACGTGGATTTACGTAAAGTTCACAATAGCCCATTAATGTCTTACTGCAGGGACGGGCCTCCTTCCGTGACGGAGGGATACTTGGCCTTCTAACGCCACGCTGGCCAGACGGATTGGTATAGGGTTTAATTTCAAGTTTTCTTTCTTATATTTCTAGATAAAGAGAGATAATAAAAATATATAATAAAAAAGAAAGATAATATTTACGGGTAGTCCCTTAGTCGGTTTTTACGATACCCATGGGATGAGATGGGGTGGTGACATATTGTATTCTTACTCCGTCACCACACGGAGAAACGTAATGTTACTGTCACTCTATCACCTTAGCCCAAGCTCTGATCGATCTACTCTCAACTCTCGTCCTATCTCTTTACACTATCTTCCCGGAATCATGTCAAAGGAGGTTTAAACGGCTATTAGTTTTTTTTTAATTATTGTCATGTCTCATTACCACAGAGTCTGAGCTCATTGCTAATCTATAAAAAAAAATATAGTTAGCTTGTCTAACTAACTAGATTTACAGATTGTATTAATTAAGTCTAATCTTTTAAAGTTAGTAAACTGAATATGCTTTATTATATTTAAACAGTTTATCCTTGTGGTATTTATAAGGTTTTTTGTTATATTTAATTAGTTAAAAGCTTTAAAGTTAATCTATTGTTTTGAATAAATAATAGCACAAGAATCAAATTATGTGGTGAAGAAGGTGTTGAACATGTATGTGGATGGATACAGGGGAAGAGGACGACCAAAGAAACGATGAATAGATTGTGTAAAAGACGATATGGCTGCAAAGAGTGTTACTTGTGAGATGACGTCCGATAGGAAAGTATGGAAGAAGAAGACATGCTGCGCCGCCCCCAAATAAAATTGGAATAAGGGCAGGGGAATTATGAATGGTGATGAATAGCAAATTTTAGCTTCATAGGTCAGTTCATGTCGGTATTTATAGCTAGGTTTGGGTCTAGACGGAGTCGTGTCTTATGATGTCTTATGATTATTATTTTAAAGGTATAAAAACATTGCAGACGAATATATTTGAATCTCACTTATGGTGACTTAAGTTATCTTTGTTAGTCAAGGATTTAAAACTAATTCTCAGAATGACGACCAGTTATTTTAACATCGTTGACAGTTAATATTTTATTTGACATCTTTTGAATTATAATTATAGTGTTCTAAGAATTTTTATTCGTAAATTATGAATATTTAAATTTTGCAGTAGACCTATACCCTATTCATCCTTACCTGATTTATTTCGTAAACAAACACCACATATTGCAAATTCACTAGTTTTTACATCAGTCGCACACTTTGATATGGATGAAAATTTCTGGAAAGTAGCATTATACGTTTATGCATTAGAAAACACGTAAATCACTTTGATTTATCCACTATCTTTCTTAAATTTTAAATAAATATAATTTTTTCCAACGAAAAATTTCACAGATAAAATTAATTTCACCATTTGACATTTGTAGATTCTAGAATTTTTTCCTTGATTCCTATACATTTCTCAAAGGTCAAAGACTAAAGTCTTTAGTCTGTGATTGACACGACGCCATATTATGTTTACGTTTTAAAGCAAGTCCGTTTAAATAGACTTCTTTTGTAAGAATTAATGTATTTTTATCATTTTGTTACATACAATAAGAATAGATTAGTAACGGAAATATTACATGAACGATGAACAGGTAACTTTTAAGTTTAAATGTATGATAAATTATATGATACGACAACGTACGTAAGTATATATTGATTTTAGTATGAAATAATTTTTAGAAGTAAGTATAGCTTATGCATCAGAATAAAATCCAAATACAATGAAAATATCCTCACCGAAACAAATCAAAAGACTATACTCCCATATTTTATGTCTCTTGTACAGATCTTGTTCATATCTAAACTATTGAACCATTAGAATATTTATATAATACATAAATCGTTAACCATCGAATGTATAAATCTAGCTTCTGAATTTACGTAATATAAGAACATAAGTTAAAATGTAAGTAGTAAGGGAATAATTGATTTATGATTAACCATTAAAGTATAGATCTTACGTTTTTAGGCTAATAATGGCTTATTACTTACAAATTTACGCATGCAAAGCTGTTCTCTTGTACACACAGCAACTAATCAAGCTAGACACTCATGTACCTTAATACCTTGAAATAAGACACAATTTCAAATAAAAATGTTTAACTTGATGTGTTGCTGTGTGTAAGAAAGTGATTATGTAATTGTAAACAATACTTGTTACTTATACGCAAAGTTTGAAGCTTTACGTTTATTATGTTAATATTTTTTATGTAATGTTTAGTACTCTACTTAAACACATTTATTAATCTGTCCAGAAAAGTATAGTTAAGCAGAGCTTTACAATTGTTAAATAACATTGATTAAAATTGTTGTAGAGAGATTGTTATGGCCAATTTTTGCGGGTGTCCATGGGCGGCGGTGATCACTTACCATCAGGTGACCTGCTAGCATGTTTTCCTCCCATCATATAAAAAAAAATTGGTGTTATCAATATAATATAGCTGCTTTTAATCAGTATACCATACTCTTAACTTATCCAAGGTCAAATTTAGATATGTAGCTGACGATATAACACGTTCTATAATTTTAGTATGTCAACTTATCCTACTTTGAAGATATATCATTTAAAATTTATGTAGGTGTGCTCCAATTTAAAATGTTTATTTATTTACCTAACTCTACATATCATTTACATCTGAAATTACTCGTGATCAATGACTGTAATTGTCTTAATAAAATTAATAATTGAATGGTTATTAACATTACACATAGTCTAATGACTTCACTAGAATAATTAACATTACAGCTACAAATTATATTATACAGCATGTCTGCAAACATAATCTATTTAATATTCTGATTCTGAAATACCTTGTAGTCTTCAATTATATGTTAATTGGAGATTTAACAAGAAGATCTACATTTATGTCTGATTTTGTTAGTAAGATAAAGATATAAAAATTTAAAGCCGGTTTACTGGCAAGAGTCTTAAATACAATTTTTTTTTATTCAAAAGTATTAAGAGGGCAAAACTTGATGGATGGCGCAAATACTACCCAGGATTTGAGTTGCTTTAAGTTATAGGCTGTATTCGCGTTTTTCATCCATGAAAAGATTGCTATTTTTTGCTTAGATATATATAAAAAACTAGCGCCCTGTCCCGGGTTCGCACGGGCATTATTTTGGGTGTTGAAATGTTTCCTGAATTTTCTTTCCTGTAAACGTCACGGAGCCCGAACCTTTCCAACGAATGGAAAACCGTGATAATAGGTTCGTGCGTTCTGGAGTTATAGCGTCAGGAAGGAAAATCCGAATATTTTTATACAGTAGAAGATGTATGATAATAAAAAACAAAATGATAAAAAGCCACTAAACGCAATCTATATTCATCCTGTATCGTATTGCCATATATCTAGCAAATTTTCCAGCGTGGAAATCAATTTACTCGCTAAGTGTGGACGTATACGGTCTGTTAACTGTGATTCATCACCTGGTTATGGCAATAAACTAATTACCTGCATTTGTTTGCATACCTATCTTGAAAAGCCAAAGCCATTTAAGTGCGGAAATCCTCGACGGAAAGCTACCACTGAAACCTTAGAGGAACTTTACTTAGGCATTGTTTTGTGTTGTAGAATTTGAATATTATTGAATTTTAATAAAAGTAGATAATATATTAATATTTTTTTAAATTTAATGTTGATTAAACCCTACTGGACGACTGAAAACGTATGAATAAAGAAAAGTGAATGCCATTGAATCGTAGACTTTGAGTCGTGACTTAGTCTACTAAAAAATTGCTAAGCTGAGCTAATATAAACAAAAATTGTCCGTGCCGTTATGCAGCTATTGATGGAAGACAGAGATTTTCCTATTTTCTGCCAATTTCTAATCATCTAGCTAAAGAAGTAGTCCACGAGGAAGTAAAACTTTCGAGGACAGTCATATTGGTATAGAAATTTCCTTCTCTTGCTAAGGCATTATGATTGTCAAATCACTCAAGGCCAGAAATTTTCTATGTCTATTCCGATACCACATGGAGTATTCGGTTTAGTACCAGTTAATAAAACGTATACGTAAAAGATTTTACTGCCAGTTTACCACGGTCAAAGTCGTTTGTTCGTGAATGTGCCTACTATCGTATTATCAAATGTATTATCGTACGTACAATCATTATCCAGATTCGGTTCTGTGGGAACTGAATACCTTGTGGGAATTAATCAACCCTAATTATGGAAATTATAGAAGTAAGGGGTCATGTGGGCAGTAAAGTTGTTTATTACCCATTTGATATAGTCTGGTTTATTTTAAGTTCGTTATTTGTTTCTCTACTTAGATTTGTGCACGAAGTTGTGGTGTGTTCTACGTGTTTCTTGTTGCGTAATCTTTTCATGAAGGATCATTTAATGAAATAATAAAAATTGCTTACTTTGTGTTTAGATTTCCAAACGCGTTTAGTAAGAATTCTTTTATGTGACAAAGAAAACAAATCCTGAATTAACATTGCGTAATGATTACGCGTGTACTATTTATTACATAGGTACATCAATTTAAAGGTCACAAAGAATGTTCAGGCTCAGGACATTATAATGTGGATTAAACAAGCAATTTGCTGCGTGGGCTTTGAACCCGTATGCCTACCTACTGAGATAGTTAAACTAATGTATTATTATTAGTTACCACAAAATATTACTACAGCTATTTTTGTTATTATCTTTAGTAATATCTAATCGATTAGTCATTAAGGCTTTGTTCGGTAGGTAATAGTTTATATTTAGAAAAAAAAATCAAGGTACTTTAGCTTTATTTACGAAATCGTTACTATTATCATAACAGCCTTATTAAATTCTATTGATTTTTATGACACGGCAATGATCGCATCGAACCTGAACCAGATGCACGAATTGGCCTCCTCTACTGTTGGAGTTAAACTTAGCGTACTTTAGGATGGTGGCCAAATGATTTATAATTTGGCTTTGCGTCTCTTTCTTCGTACAGATAGGACTGGTATCTGCAAAGCTTTTCTAAGAGACGAGATTCTATCTTACACATAGCTGTATTTTTGTTTATTCACCACACAAAAACTCAATAAACATCAAAATGATTATTCTTTATAGATATAAATACGTCTTTACACCCAGTTATTCTATGGCTAGCTATTTCGCATAACTTTATAGTCTTGCTTGTCAGAAAAGTCGCTAGTACCGTAATTATAGAGGGCGGGGCACGTAAATACATTACGAGTATAAGGTGTCAAATGCCTCGATTATTCAAAACGGAATAAATGTTATTGCAATATCTTGCCATTAAACACGAGATATGAGCTTTCATTAAATTGAAAATAGGTACTAATGAGATATGTTTTCTCTTGCAAGTCAGATATTCCATTGGGGTTTATGTAATCAGGATTGCAGCTATCCACGGTGTCCTTTATTAGTATAGTATTATAGCAGCCCATTAATGTCCCACTGCCGGTACGGTCCTCTCGTGACGTAGGGATACTTGGCCTACTAATACCACGCTGGCCAGACGGGTTGGTATAGGGTTTAATTTCAAGTTTTTCTTCTTTTTATTTCGTAAAGATGATATTGACGGATAGCCCCTTAGTCGGTTTTTACGACACCCGTGGGATAAGATGAGGTGGTGACATATTGTATTCTTACTCCGTTACTACACGGATAAGGATGGAGGAGTTATAATAGTCTCTTAATCATTTAAGCATGTGTTTCGATGGATGACATACGGACAAAACCGAGTAAATATGTTTCAGTAGTATTTATAATTTGTTTCAAATCTTTGTGTTAGATTGACTAATGCAAGCATTTATGTTTATTTATACAAAGCTTTGCATTGAGCGTTAATCGGTAGAGACTTTTACATAGCAGGGCCCTATTTAATAAAAGTGACAATTGTCTGGTTTTACCTGTCGAGTCTCTAAGAAAATATTTGTGGCAATGACAATTTTGTCGCTAATTTCGGCATAATTGTTGCAACATTTTAGAATAGCGTTGACATTAGATGAAATGCCTGTCAAAAATCTGTGACAATTGTCACATATGTCGGCTTCCAACGACAAATTAGTGTTTAATAAAACAAGTTTTTAAACAAAATATCGTCAATTGTCGGATTTTCGCCTGTTGCCTATCACCTGTCATTGTCGCGTTTATTAAATAGGCCCCAGGTCAGTGCTATAACTACTGCGCAAGTTTATTTGTATATGGGTAAATACCCTTGCGGGTTTGCGATCCTGTAGCAATTATCAGTCAATCTTATAATCATATCAGCAAGATGTTACAATTATACATTGTAGAGTTAATGTTAATTACGTTTTCTGTTTGCGTGTTTGATTGAGGGTTTGAAATATAGATCAGACCAGTAATAGTTTTTAAACGATTATGTTGTTTTTTTAACTGATATTGCTTAGGCATTACAAGGACTTGACCGAAATTGCTCCTTTTCAATGTTGATCTTATTATATGATATAACAAAAGTTGTAGTTATATCAAAGCGATTGATTTATTTCTTTTGTGGTGTAAGTAGTAATTTTAACTGGCTTTTATGGGTTTGACTTTTGCTCTATTTTAACTTTGACTTTCTGAACATAAATGTTTGCTTTGGTCTGGGTGTTTTCTTTGTATGGATGTATCCATTTAGTAAGTCATCACCATTCCTGTCAGCTGTATAAATACCTTAGGACATAGTAGATACATAAAAAATGTGCCTTGTAACAGTCAAAAGCTTGACTTAATTACAGGATACCTTACTGGCACTGGAGTATTTAGTGTCTTGCAACCTCTAAAAGCAAGTGTAGCATGTAGGTATTCTAATCTATACTTAATATTATAAAGAGGTAAAGTTTGTGTGTTTGTAACGTTGTAGGCGGTAATCTCTGGATCTAATGAACCGATGTAAAAAAATCTTTCTGTGTTGAATAGTCCATTTATCGGAGAGTGTCATAGGCTATATAGTTTTACGCTATGACTAATAGGAGTGGAGCAGTAATGAAATATGTTTAAAAAAGGGACGCGTTTTTTTTGCCGCCCAGCGAAGTGGTCACGGGTCAGCTAGTATTAGATAATCGGATATATTAATCTAGTGTTGTAATATCGACTCTTACTCATCATGTTGTGTTCGTCATAATTACGAGTATATCAATACGACTTCAACATTATTAGCAGTTTGACTTAAATCCATTATTAATTTCATTCAACCGGTAAATTGGCAATACGTACAGTTTTAAACCCACATTTGAAACTCTCATTTACGGCAAATAATTATTGATTAATTTTCTTGAATACGTTTCATTAAATCGCCATAATGATTCATTGATTTTTCCTTTAATTCGCCCTGTTAAGTGATTTTTACGTTTCAGCCCTTTTAGGTATTATACAGGTTGCTTTTATTATTAAAATATCATTTATGAATAATTTCTTAACTATCATAACTGAGTACTAACTGAGTATAACCAAAAATTAAAAAAATATGTTCTTTCTCGTTCCGTGGCTGCAGTAAAAGGCAACCAATATAGATTAGGAAAACATTTAGTATCCTAGAGACGGAAAACTGGACACAAACCTTCACATAAATAATCAGCGTGGACACAAAAATATCAAGATAATTATATATTTGTCTATGCGTGTTAGTAGGCCTATTACCCTACGTCACTAAACAATTTTCTGCACTGGAACACATAAAGGCCTGATAAGTAAAAAACACATTTGATTCCTTAATTTTTTCTATAAACGAATTTAAAATAAATCATTCGTTCATTGAGCTATTGAGTTTATTTGCAATAAACTATAGTGCTGAATGAAGTATACGGGTAGGCGAAATGTACTATTGTGCATATTAATATATCCGGTATTTTATGTTGGTATTTTGTTCTAACACTATTAATAATGTTGAGTAACAACTTTACTACTGTTAGGGTGCTATTCGTTTTTTTTTCTAGTTCTTTCTGTGTTACTTGTGTCTGGGTCCTCTCTCTCTCTCTGTCTCTCTAGACGGTCCCTCATTAGTGAGGATCGTGGTTACAGGAATACTTAAACTGTCTGTCCTAGAAATCGATAAATGGAGAAGTACCTATAGGTTGTGCTAAATTTGTCCGTATCTAAAACACTTTCGGGTTGTATTAATCTTTAGAAATTATAAGTAAACTATAAACAACACCTTAGATAATTTAACTAGAATTTTTGACAAATAGTTTACTAACCTCAAAAGTTATCCACTAAAACATAACAACTGTTTATGGTGTTGCAGCACTAAAAGTCAGACCAAAAATGGTCAGATTAACATAAAATAAGAAGCTCAGCTTTCTATTATCGCCAAATTTAACTATTAAACCGTTAATATGAACGGATGACCTCGGTCAAATAGGCGTGTCGCCCCTGTGAACATCAAATAGAAGACGAAAGGATAATTAATTACATGACTCATATGTAAATAGATGTTTAAGATTAGATTTTTATTTGTTTACATAGAGAAAATATTATGTTAGAAAAAGTATTTCTTTTTAATATAAAGAAAACGCTCATGTAGGAGTTGTAAGACAAATTTCGTAGTCTTTTTTAAAAGAGGGAAATCAATTAAAAACCCCGCGCACTGAAGTTTCTCATGTTTTCCTAGGCCGATCCAATAAACTTAGAAGCAATTTCCCGGCAGTGAAAAGAAGAAAATCCGTGCTAAAGAAATCGTGCAAACGTAATGTAAAAAAGAATTTGGTCAAACTGACAAAGGGATAGCGGCGTAGTTCTTGAACTGTATTTACGCTTTCCATCAGCATGACAATTCTCGTTCCTTAGCCTTAAAATCGTAAGTTAACTTTAGTTGTCAAATTGTCTTACCTATTGTATGACAATTTTACAACTAAAGTTAACTTAACAGAAATTTTAACGATTTTAAGGAACGAGAATTGACATGCAGATTAAATAAAGTAGTTGCTTAGTTAAGTAAAGTTGTGCAACTTTAATGCAGCCCTCGAGTCCTGTTATGATTGAAATTTGCAACTGTTATTTTCGCATTAAACAGTAAAATAGAGAATCCAGTATAAGTAAGATTTGTTAGCATGCTAACATACTAATAGCAGTACTTAAGCTGTCAGTCAACAAACAAATCCTTGTTGTCTAATTATCCATTGTCTATATAATCGTTAGCCACATTCACATAATTATTGTATTAGTGATTATTAAGCAACAGACATTCCACTACTTACACCACGATAACGTTAGTTATGAGGAAGTCCTAGAAGGAATAGAAATTAGTTTACTGATTGGAATGTTTTTGTGTCTTCTTTGAACTTGTTGCGCAGTTCATGTTATTATGTGGGCTATATTAACTCTAGTTCGTAAAGCGACGTCATAAGAATATTAATATGATGTTCCTGACACATCCGTACAACGCTGAATAGGCTCGAAGTAGATGTTCCACTCTGAATCTAGATAACTTGTAGAACCACCCCGACGAAGTCCAGCATGCTACTTGTTTGTGATCTTGTACGTAAAAAACTGATATCTACCAGTAATTATTATCATCATTAATGCCCTATTGCAGACACTTTCTTCAGTGCCAAAATGTACCTTAGATTACGCTATTATCATATTAGTCAATTGCGTACACTGCTGGACATAGGTCTCCTACGATAAAGCTGGGATGAAATGGGGTGGCGACACTTACTACATACTATTTAGTACCACACCAATCAACCATAATGATAATCTAATACAATTTTTAGTGCGTCGCCAAACGAACTCACAAATAACAGAAGGTCAACTAATGATAATCATAACCTCGCTCATGTTAAAGTGACAAAGATTATGGAGTGTGAAAACGTATTATTTAACGTGATTTAACACTCTGACTTAAACGTCTTGTTAAAACGTTGTCAAAGCATTTTGTAAGACGTCATTATTAATCACTTTGTCTGAGGGATCGCCTGCCCTTGCGCACGCTATGCGGGCATTAGCATACAATCGCAACAAACCATACCGATTCTCGTAACCCACTTGTTGTGGCAAATAATTAAAAGCAATATAATTGACACCGTCATTCGAGTGTCTGATAGATTCTTTGAAGTATTGTTTGTAAGTTATATAACTATTGGATCTAACTGATGGTTGTCTCTTAGCTCTCTTTATAGGTACCACTTCTAGGCTTCCCTTAATACTATTATACTAATCTCCATTCCGGTCATAACGACAATTGTTTTTATATAGTGTCTGGTAAATGACGTTCAATGAGTTAGCTCACTTCCAAATAGTAGAGTGCAAATATTACTAAGTTTAGGTACAACGTTACAGTAACCAGTGATAGTACTGTTGACTAAACTGCTTGTATGTTTTAGTGATGCAGTGCAAAGGCATTTTATGTTTTATATAAGTAATGATTACTTTTTCAAGGGTAGGTATTGAATAATCAAGGTCCCTAAATTGTTTTAATATTAAATTTTCTTCGAAACACTCAACGAAATAACACACCAAATCGAAATCAATCGATACCTTTAATCAAACACATCGTACTTCCAAAAATTTACGAGCACTTTACGTCTCCAAGGGTTGCTCAAGTTCTTGGTACTTACGTCACTGTTTACATTATCTCGGTCTTAAGAAGGAATGTTTCAGTTTATTATTCGTATGTTTATTTAGACATTGCTTTTGTATATATTTAGTTCAATGATCAATTGTATTTCGGTTAGGTTAATGAACTGATTTTGTTTACTTGACACGGTCAGGTTTTAATACTCAATTCGTTTATTTCGAAGTGTACTTCGGATAGATGAAATTCAATAAAGGTTATCGTATTTCAAATTACGTTGTTCTGGTTTAGTTTTTTCTCTTTCATGTTTAAATGTGTATTTTCAGTCAAATAAATCTACGCTAGATAAGTAAACCAGAGCTTATAAATTAATGGTCGGAAATGCTTGGTTAAGAAGGGCTTAGGATCAGAATAAGAAGTGCGACCTTGGAGAGGTTAAGTCCAAGAATAAACAGCTCTTTGACGAGAACCTTGCTGATTTATTTAGTATGTATATCATAAGAGCATGCTCCGCGTCTTTTCCCATTCCAAACTTAGTGGTTCACTGGAAAGGCACAGGGTAAAATAACATTTTGTAAAGTGACCTTATGCAACGTCTGCAGGTAAATTACAATTTATTATATTAATTTTGTAACAAAGTATTTCATATCTGTTATTCAAGATGTCATACGGTTCCCGGTTAGAATAGGACTGCCCCATATCCTCCCGTGGGAGTCGTAAGAGGCGACTAAGGGATACCAAGACCCGGTGAATACCACTTAACACCCCGGGTCAACCTCCTGTTGCGGAGTAAACCACCAACAACAGCATTCCCAAGGAGGGTTGGCGTCAGGCAGGCGGGCGGCCGCAAAATATAGCCAGAACTTTTAGCAGCGTGTGGAAGAAGAAGACATGCTGCTACGACCCAAAAAAAAAAATGGAGATAAGAGCAAGGGAATGAATATTTAAGATATCCTACCTAGTAAGGTTTTGTTAAGTTTCTTCACTTGTTCTTAGTACACAAAATGTGAACATTTTTATATTTTTAAAGCCCATATTTAACTCATAAACACATCAGACATAAAACGATAAGTCTACCGTGACATGGTTATAACATAATACATTATGTCTCATCGATTTGTTTTAACATTTGTAAAGGTAACATGAAATATTAAAATGCTATTCTAAATTATATGAGTTCTTTACAACTAATAATTACTGTCATTGCATGCGCATGTTTTACGATCAATATGTATTGCAGTCATGGCGACAGGACATACAAATAAATAAAAAGCATCGACTATTTTTGTTGTTACTTTTATGCTTAAGCAGATAAAAACTAGTATATGAAGAAATTTAAGAGCAGTTGCTAGCGATTAACGTTAAGTTAGGTCAAGCAATTTTGACCTGGGCATTCCATAGATGGGTGATCGTTTGGTGATGTTTCATCTGAGCGTCTCACTGATTCGAAGAGATTGTAAAAAAAATAGTGAGGATTTATTTTTGTATCAGAGCTCTGTAAAAATTATTGATACGCTTTAAAAAAAACTTGCAATAGAAAGCTGCGTCTGGCATTTGACGCAATATTTTCTGACACTGACACTATATTTATTGATCTTGAGTGGTTCTTAGTTGTTGTGATACCCTAAACCATCGATAGCTCGGCTCTTGTAGCCGTTACTGTCATGGTTATACATTTAATTATATAAAAACTTTAGTTCATTTTGTTTACGTAAAGGAATGTGAAAAATAACCCCCAGTTCAAGTTTCAACTGCCATTCACCGAGTATAATTATTTTATTATCATTCCTCAAGAAATCCGAGTATCCTTAATGTCGTATAAAACAATAGTTTCTTATACTTATCTGTTACTGAGAAATTGAGTGGCACTCGCAGACCTTGACTATAGCAAATACAAGGCTCATCAATTATTTAACATTTACCGCTTAATACAATAGCCAATTGGTTATAAACTCACTTTTTATTCCTACAATGCATTTTAATCGGAAATCTAATATAAACTGTATCTATCGATAGTAAATCGGTCGTGATTACGCCTGTAATAAAGTACCTGATTCTAATTCCTCACAAAAATATTTATGTGATCCACAAATTATTGTTCTGAGTTTGAATATTCTTCCGCTTATTTGTCTTCGCGAGACAATACTTGATCCCTATTGAGGAAGTTATCTTTTTAGAAACAAAAAGAAAATGAAATCTACACGCAACTATACTATGTATGCAGCTATACTGGCTCAGCATGGGCCGCTATTTTCGCGCGGTACTTACATCGCACGCGTCGATTATTTTCAGCTCACAGTACACTGATCCTTCGCACGCAAAATAAATAAATATGTAACATTATTTTGATAACGTTGGGGAGGTTGGCTAAATGTTATGTTGTGTTATAAAAATGTTCTTGTGTTGTTTCAGGTAAGGGACTGTTTGAGAATTGTCTTAACTGCTTGTGGTACGTATGTAATTGTTGTTTTAAAATATCGTTGAATCAACTTTATAAAAGTTTGGTAGCTTATTTTTTATGGTTGTTAAATTAAGGCGCATATGATTGTAACTATAATTAACACACGTAATGCTTTTGAATGGGACCATCCTTTTAAAAGTGTAACACTGTAAACCATAAATTTAAAGTTTCTTTATCACCACGTGGATAATCTAACAAGGATAACTTTCTCGTCATATCATTCCTATAAAATACGACATACCTAGGTATGGTTGATGCAAATAAACTTATTTGCAAACAATTAAACGATAATACGTAAACACCATACATGAAGGTTTTAATCCATACCCATAGTATATTATTACGGCTTATATCATATCAGATAATCCAACGTAATTCGAGCCTTGTCCTAGAAACTGTATTTTTAATCACTTATGTCAACCGCACATCCCATTATCTGTAATTACTTTGAAACAATAGACTGATAGTATCTCTGTGTTGTCCACAATGTTGTAGATAAGCCATATCCTTAGGCTTGCGCTGTTGCGCTGAATAGCCTGGACTTAATTAGTGCATTGTGGTTATGCCGCGGTTAAATGAGCCCTCTTTTTATAACTAGCTAATTAAAAGGTACCATGTCGTTAGAAGAGATTATATCAAAACTGTAAAAGCGACATAATTATCTAAAGCGGTATTAAGATTAGAAAAATATTTGGAATTAAATAATCGACTCTAATCATCGACCAGAGCACAGACACCTCCTGCTTTTTGGTAGTTTGTTAAATACATCACCTCTCCCTTCCCAAAGGACCATTATTAAAATATGTTGCTATTATAATAAATCCAAAAGAAATAATCTCTAGTAAAACAGAAACAATTCGGGTTCCCGTTAATTATTATTTTTCAATGCATCCTAGTAGTTTTTATGTCACTACACTGATAAGTACTAAAATAGTACGCCTGTTCTTTTAAACTAGTCCACCACTTACCTACATAATCATAATAATATTATTATTACACACCTTGAAAAATACAAGATGCAAAAATAAAGACTGACTTGAATGAAAACCAACAAACTACACCTACAGTTATTTATCGTGTCGTCAAGGTTATCCTATAAACGCATTGAATTTATATATTCCCACGGCACACAAAAGCTTTATCAAAAATGGCGAACCGTAAGTAAGATGCGTCCGCGCAGGTGTACTTCAACGACAAAAGCGTAAGACGCGCGTAGTACGCTGCAATTGTATGGCAATTTTGTATTGATCGAGTTTCAAGATCGAGGTAACGGAATGCTGCTTGAAAAACAGGGTTGTACACATTTTTTCTTATAAATGTGAATCTTGTTGCAAATTATAGGTTTGCTTCTGTATTCTTGATTAACAATGATGTCATAGACTGGATTAGAATGTTTTTCGTGAATTACTGTTTTTGTCATCTTGTACACCGCTAACTTCATAAAGAGTAAACAAACTCCTTTTGTGAAGAGTGTTCTAAAAACTAACAATGCTACTTCAATTATTTTGCTTTGTTTAATTGATCCGTTGCCTTAATTCCTGGACTGAATTCATATTTTTCATCAAGTTCGATGTATGATTTTTATTGGTGGGTAATTTTACTGTTGTCGTACCTCTGATAAAATTAGCAATCCACTGTCAAAACTTGGTACCAAGATATTTAGTGCTACAAATGGCATGTCTCTCCAACTTCAAATACTTAGAAATGGAATTTTAACATCGTCGTTATCTCTAGTATTATCTTTGAAAAGTAAATTGATGTTCTGTTGGCTCTAGATATTTTAGAATGTTATCTATTTATGTAACCAGTATTTTCCTAGTAATTAATGTGGCTATTAGTATTAACCTATGGACTAATCATAAATAAATAGATATTTATTACATAGTCAATGTTGTTATACTTTATTAATTACTTTTCAAATTTTTGTTCCTTTTTGTATAATCGGTTTTGTCCAATTATTTATTAGAATTTATGGCTCCACCAATGATTTAGGGAACCCTGACATGCTTGCTGGTTTAAAATCTCCTACTGTGATGTATAGAAAAATGGCACTCTAATGCCGCTCCGACTAGACAAATTAGTATAGGTGTTCATGTCAAGATTACCGATCTGCGAATTTCCCTTAGTTGGTTTTTACATTTTTTTTTAGATACTGGTACTATTTAGTCAAGTTTTCCTTTGATCTTTGCAGAAGCACCTTTATAGGTTACGACTTAGTGCACATCAATAGCATATTACGCCTCAGCACCAAGTCAGTACAACACTCAAAAAATTTGATTGATTTTTTTAACCAGCTAAGCGTGACTATGTTTGAAATAGTTTTTATTGCCATCCTATATCCTATAATCCTTTCCTACAAACCATGTATCCTTCAAATTATCCTCTTAACGGTGGTTTGTCTCAACAAAAAGTTTGTATATGTCACGAATTTATCAGACATGCAGCTGTTATGATTTCACGCATTTGTATTGTACTGCTTAGGGATCCTTTCTAAGGATGAAAAACACACCTGTCTTCTTATAGAATCATAAATAACTTATGTCCTAACGGGGAATCTCGGTAGAATAGTAGTAGCAGTTTTAGTTTGACAGTTCTTCGTTTAAACACGTTTAAAGTAAGCACGTCATTTTTTTTTATCTATTCGCGAATATAAGGGATATTCTTTTTCTTTTATGGGATATTTCTTCATTTGATGATATCCCTTTGGCCGTTGTTAGCAAGGGAAATTAATTCCTAGAGTGAATACGCCTACTTTTATTTTTCCGAATCGTAATAGACTGGCAATGGTTACGCCGGCGCCGCCCGTCTTTCCGCATAGAAAAGTCACGGCGAGAATAACGCTTTGACGCGCGGTCAAGCGGTGTGCGTGTGATTTGACATCAAAGGATTTCTAAGAGACCTATCCGACATGAGTTCCGCTTCACCGCCTATCGTGGCGGTGCGCGGTGCGTGTACAAACCGCCTTAACCCGTTTCATACGACCTCTATCGTGGTTTAACACGCCAATGTAGTAGCGAAAGTGAAGTAAAATAGTATCATGTAAACCTTATTTAACACGCCGATGCTAGCTTTCGCTTAGAGCTTTGTCCGTTTGAATGAATACCTAATAAATTTAATATTCCTAAAACATTTACCGCGACGCTACCTAGTCGTATTTTAAGCCTTGTTCTATCGGTACTAGACAACTAATAAATACTTACATAGTATACATAGAAATAGACATTTAATATTTGCCGTCTTTAAAATCGCGAATGTCTCTTACAAACCAAAAAATATTCTATTAGTTTGTTCGTTTACTTCTATATAAAAAAAAAGAAATTAAAATGTTACCGTTTAAATACTAACATAATACAATTAATTATCATAGGCTCTCATACTACATCTTACAAACAATGAAAAAAGTACTTTCGTTTTGCGTTAATAAAACAACGAAAGAACCCATTGTTATGCCATAAAACTTTCTTAAAATGTCCTTGATAATAATTGCCTATGAGGTCAGCCCCCTGCACCCTTTCCTTCCCTTGCCTGGCAACAGCCTGGGGGCACAATAGCGTTTTTTTTCTTAAGTAACGGTACGCAGTAGTTCGGTCTGAGGTTCTTGCGCAGGTAGATGAGATATGCGGCCGGTGCACCCGCTACGGATATTCTATGAACATTTGTATACTAATTCTTTAAAGTTACTTCAATAAAATATGTTCTGTTGAAGTTTGCGTGTAGATTTTATATGACAACATACATTTTTGGATTGTACGTTTTATATACTTTCCAAATGTAATTTAAATTAGTATTATTAAACTCTATAAATAAATAAAGAGTTATAGGGTGTCCACTGCAAGATACTGATGACAGAATGTGATCCTAATTATTGAAAATGTTTAGCCAAAGGACGTCGAATCGTCGCCGTCTGTTTAGTCTGCTATTGCCAATTCTAATAGTTCTATCGGCCCCATTAGATCTCTTATGCATCTTCTCATTTCTTTTCTATTCATTCTTATATAGACATCCGTATCGCAAACACGTATGTCGGTTCTTGTAATATTTCTTGTCGAAATGTCTGTGACAAATGTACAAGTTCTTTAAATAATATCAATATAATTAATCACAAAGGAAGGACATTTAAACTGAAATCCTTGCTTCAATGTCCAATATTAACTACTTATAATAAATAGGTTTATGTTCAGTAATTATTATAACTGAATACAATTGTCCATAGACCTCGGACGGAGCGGAGACGGTACGTCGGAAGGACACGCGTGTCACAATAACAAAATGTAACAAAAATCCTTCTCACAACAAACTTAACGACACAGTAATTAGACAACAAACAAACTAACGTTACATTGAACGTTTCAATAGAGCTGGACGCCCTTGTTCCTTTGTTAAACGAGCGGTGAAAGTAAAAGTAACTACATAGGTAATACAAACGGCGCCCGTTTATGATAGCACTGAAAACTATAACAATGGCGATTAATAAAATGTCCTCTTTTTAGGTTTTCACCGTTCGTTTGATGGTTAACTAACTATACGACTTTCTTCGTCTATTTCTGTTTTATACGAGTAGTACTTATAATAGCCTTCGGCAATTTTATTATCTAGGAAACGCCGGATTTAGTTATGGTTTAAAACTAGAACGCCACTAAACACCGGTTTTGAAATTCGTAAATGTGCTTCGAAGGTTTTGTGTGAGAAATCGTTTAATGTTTAATTATTTCTATGCATAGACGCAGATTATGTTTGGTAAAATACTGTTTGGGTACAGCATCCTATCGCGTGATGAAAGCAGATGGTTGCCCAATCTTTTTAAAATATTTCGATTGGTTGTTTTCGCTTCTCCAATACTTTACGTTATCATCATTGATATATTTTTACGAGCGGCAGACAGACGCCAACCCTTCGTAGGTGCGATTGACTTAACAATATTGTTATTTAGCTTACTGTTCCTTAAGACAATTTGGAAGGAATATTTCAGGCGCCTCTCCTCAACCGATAAAGCTTAAAGAAAGCACAAGGTCTCGGGATGGACCGAGCTGATTAATATTTCTTTGTGTGCGTAAACATTCTCTTGGCTAATAAATAACTGCAGATTGTTGCATCCCTAACGGGAGTTATTCTGAATAGCAGGTGTAAGAACTTTTGCCCTAGTTTAAACCATTTCTTGAGTTATGTGATTATTACCATGGGCAAATATTTTGCAGTACTTACTTCAGATCCGTCAATTTAATGTGCTCGATCTTTAAATATTTATTGTACTATAATATCATAATAGCTCATTAATGTCCCGTAAAACGTGGCCTTTTAACACCTCTCATGTCGGTATTTTTGGTATCTCAAGTTTTCTTTCTTTTGTTTTCGACAGCTTTCATGACATCAATGGGATACATTGATAGTAACACCATTGATTACACGGAAGAAAGTGATTATTTCTTCCGTGATGTAAATTATCACTCCCTCACCACGGACGTTTATTACTGGTACCACTTTCATTATCCACGTCTACACTAAATACATCTTCATCATTAATAATGATAGTAAGTGACGTATCATATATCGTATTACATCCGTAAAGAACATCATGAGGACACGAAGGCACGCACACAGAAGCGACCGACGTCAAGAGTCCATACCTGGTACGCGGTCATCCATGTGGTGCTCGGGAACGACAGCGTTATTTGATAAGTTTTGTACCCGCCGCTAGTGTGATGTTATCCTTAAACTGCGTGTTAAGTATTATCTAGTAAGATATTGCTGATTGTTTAGCTTATGTTCTTTTGACATGGCTTACGAATTCATTGCAGCTGTGTAAAAAATTTTACGTGGTTCTCAGAAATTGACTGTCACTGTCAGTGGACAAATGGTTAACCTAAAAATAATAGGGAGGGTAATATAACCACAATTATTATTATGAACTAAGCATGGTTATGAAGACAAAAGGAAATTTTGGCATATCATGTAAAGTCCTCCATTATATGGAGGGCAAAAATTTAAGTGTCAATATTTCCTTCTTTCACTGTTGAGTAAAAATCTCTTATTCGGTTTTTACTTTATCCTTGAGATGAAATGGGTGAAAAATGATGAGCTACTCATAATCTTAGTCCGTTACCACAATGACAGAGAAGGAATACTATAAACAAACCCTGTACTAAATCGATTGGCATAAAAATAGTAGATCAAGTTTTACATCCCGTATTAAAGTAGATTATGCTATTTATTATTTATTGGATCTTGAATCTAATCGATACGTAATTTTGTAGTACTTGAGAACAAGTTTGTTGCTAAATTGTACCCTCTGGTCAATTGCTCTGGGCTTCTAATTATGCAGAAATAAGTACACTTAAAGTTTGTCAATGTAATGAATAGCTTTATCTCTTTGTAGTTTGCTAGTTACAAATACTTTATGACATTTGTATGTCTTGATTATGTAGACTGATATGCAATCTGTTAAAACACTCGCGATGACTGGACTTGATCAAATGATAGTTAACTACGAATTGAAATACCTAGCTGGACTCAAAGTTGTAACAGTTATGTTACAACTTTGAGTGTGGAGCCTCCAACCGTGATTTGAGTGGGTGCAACATGGACATTTGCCCTAATCTTGGTCTTTTCCATGTTCATTTTAAGACCCACTTGTTGAGAAACACTACTGAGGCCACCAAACATTGTGTTTAGTTCTTCCATGTTTATTTACATACTTATAGTAAAATATGTATAGGTATCTGTATCACATCCAATGAGTCCAATAATTATTCCATGTTGAGATTTCAAAGTTGTATCTTGTAAACTATTGACAAACTAAGTAAGCTGTTGACATTCTGAAGTGTAGAGATTTTGAATTGTTGATCTTACGGTTTTGATGTTTTCATTCGTTTCGTTTTTCGTTTAAAAAAAAAAGACAACTTCTGCACTAGGGACCATGCCCTGGACAATAATTTGTGGATCTCACAAATTATTGTCCTGCGTGGGGATCGAACCCACAACCTCTTGCACGGCAGCCGCTTGCGCTACCGTCGCGCCACCGAGGTCGTCAAATTGAAGATATTATGACTATGAGATATTCAGTATCAAACCCGTTATTTCTTGCTACTTTGATTTTAAAACTTTAAAATTTTCATTCGTTTAATTTTATACGGATGACACCCGGTCTACCTCCGGTGCTGGACCAGGCAAATAAACCATCCCCTGGCTAGTACATTATGTCGTGGCAAGTATCATTTTTGCACCGATACTTTTTAGCGCACGTAGGTATATGAGGAAGTTAAGTAATTATTATTGTCTCCTGTATTTGTGACTTTTTAAATTTATTATTAGAATTTCCATTAAGTATACATTGTCTTTTTTTAATAAATTTAAATTTTGGCTTTTATAATGACGAGAACTTATCACCATAAGTATGAACAACAATAATAAATTATATTACGCAAATTCATTGTTTATTCAAACATCTGGGAAAGCAGAACTGACAAAAATATTTTCTCAGACTTTAAATAATAATAATTTACATTTGAATTTTAATCATAACAGCCCACTATTAATGTCCCACTGCAGGAACGGGCCTCCTCCCTTGACGGAGGGATACTTGGCCTACTAATACCACGCTGGCTAGACGAATTGGTATTTGCTTTCATTTCAAGTTTTCCTTCTTTTTATTTCGTAAAAATAATATTTACGGAATAAAAAATAATAATAAATTAAAAATAAAATAATAATTATTATAATGATTTAAAACTTAATATAATTATTTTGTATATCCCGGTATAAAAATTACCATACCATACTAATTGTAAATTGTCATTAATCTGTTGTGTAATTTGTAAATTAATATCAATGGAGGCGTCTCCTTACTGTGTCCTACTGTGTGTACGACTTCCATGTTACGAGATCGGGTTGTGATACATTTTATTCTTAGTTAAACTTGGATTATACAGCCTGTTATGAATACTAAGATGATATATTATCACATTATTCATACGCGTCTATCATACTAGGTAAATGTAAACACTTAAACAGCATATAATATGTTCATTGGAGTATGGCCAAGGGCGTTCAAGCAGTAAAATACTTCCACACGCTTACATGGACACACGTTAACAATGCATTACCTTATAGTTCAAATCTTAATGGAAGCATCGATAACAAATTCTTATAGTCCGACAATCATAAGAAAGTAAAACTCATGTTTAACAACGCTTAAATTACAAGATCAGTTATTCCTATTTAGGCTACAGGACAAAACTTACAACAACTCGTCTTCTTTGATAGTTCACCCACACGCCATATTAATATTTGTTACGCATAGACGACATAATTATGACCGACATAGCTCGTAGTATTAGCAAGCTAAAGTGGCAATGGGCTGGTCATATCTGTCGAAGGACCGATGGCCGTTGGAGCAAACGTGTCCTAGAGTGGAGACCGCGACTCGGCAAACGTATTGTAGGACGCCCCCCAGCTAGGTGTACCGACGACCTCATAAAGGTCTCTGGGTCGGACTGGATGCGGAAGGCGCAGGACCGAGTTCTGTGGCGTGTATTGGGAGAGGCCTATGTCGAGCAGTGGACTGCAATAGGCTAGTTGATTTGATTTTTGATTTGCTAGACTATAAAAATCAGGGGGAAAATGCGACGCGAATAGCACCTCAAACTCCAAACTCTTTCAAGTTGTTTCGCCTGCAAGGGGCTTCTTGCAGGCAAAACAGCTTGCAATAACCAATCTACATGAAATATATACGGGAAAAGCATAATAGAACTTCCTTATGTATCAGTCTGCTAATTAATGTTTACCAGGTCGCTGCTCCTCCTCTTAAGGTTCGCAAGACGCACTGTTTTTCCACCACGCAGTCGCTTTTCAAGAATCTCCTGACACGCCGACCGCGTCATTGTCTAATAAGGAAAAATACATTACGCACACGACAAATTACTCAAATACCTCCATAATATTATTTTCTAGTTGTTAATTATGTATGCGTAATATTACACACTGTTGTCATACTACGTACACAATTTTACCACCCCTTTTCAGCCGGAAATTGAAACAAAGTCGACCACATAGCATTTAGTGACAGGTTAAAAATACCGGGTATCACCCCCTCTTAGTCCCATCCCCATGATTGTCGTAAAAATGACCTAGAGTCAGAACGAAAACTTACACATAACCCGATATCCCCTGTGTAGGTAACGTGGTTATTCTATAGATACCTTCTAGAGGGTGCCACTCCATGCAATGAAGCGCTTATGGGTGTCCATGAATTGCCCCCCAAATACAGGTTATTCCTATTATGTAAGTAGTATAGTTGTAAGTAACTAAACTATTGGTAGAATGTTAGTATTGTGGTTGCGTATGACTCAGTAACCATTAAACGTTATACTTTGTTCAAATCTATTCACTATTACTTTGTCTAAGGAAATGACAGCTTACGTCATGTTTTGTTCTGTATTGTCTAACAAAGTAGATAGATATTTTATTTAAAGATTATATTATGCGTTATAGATATTATGTTTTATGAATTTATAGTATTTATGACAATAGATGACTGAATAATTTAGTTTCAAATTGTCGTATGAGCTCATCGAGGAATATTTGACGAGCTAATATGACACCATCTTCCCACTGCTTTTCATAAAAATATATTGAAATACGAATTTTAGTTATTTAAATATATATGACAGATTAGACTTAGGTATTGCATTTGCGAGAAGTTCACTCCATAAACATTAATTTAAACATTATTTATTTGTTGCTTTTGTTTGGTTATCATGTTCAGGATTCCAACAGAGATCTAAAATTAGCAGTACAAGCTTTCGTGGGTCTTATTTCGCGCATTTATAGCATACGCGTAACATCTGTTTTAGTCGTCAAAACCTGCCTCTGCTCTCATTAAGTACAAAACCATACAACTCTTTATGAAAGCTTAATGATATTATATTAGTTCGGAAACAAAGTAGGTTAGTTCCGACCCCTAAATAATTATAGACTATTGAGTCCACTGTAGAATACTGAACTTAATGAAGTATTTATGTAAGGCTAACCTACTTAATCGAGTTCATTTCTACCAAATTATAAAGTCATTCGTAAAGGTTAATGTGCCAGTTTTAATATGAACGACCTTTGGAAGCGCCCTCCTTAAAGAAATGGACTTTTTAAATCTTTCACCAATCAGTTTTAAGTGCTAGAACATGTTGATTTCAAGAGTAAAAGCTGTGATTTTTCTTGAGCATACTAGATGAATGATTTTTCAAACCCTTAAACCATTAATTGACTAAAGTATAATAATAATAATTGACTAAATATAAGCATGGAAAAAACACAATATTAAATGATCTTGGTTTCCAGAAGTCAATGGCCTGTCGTATTCTATAACCACCCGGTTTCCCTTGCCACAATTACCGCAAAAAATGTAACCAAGGAATCCCTACATTTCAGGTTCCTTCGGAGTCTGTTTTTTGTACTAGCTATACTTTTTCTTAACAATAATAATTTTAATCTTAAGCTCAAGACAATTGAGTACCTATAGAAAGACATTTCATATCAAAATTAACTTTTAATTAATTGGTAAAGTCAAGAAGTGTACCTTATACTGCTTCCAAGAAGTTTTAAACAAAAAACTCTCTACCTTTAAAATATATCTTACGTAGCAGTTGAATACAGTTGTCAAATCTATTTATACGAGTACTAAATACGTCTGCAAAACCAACGTGACATCGATGACGTAACTACCCTTTGCCATTTAAACGTAACGGGTACCTTTAAACTTCTACGTCATAGAAAGCCTTTCATTGTCCCGGACGTCAGCCACAAGTTGTTTCAATAAAGTTTTTTTTTAGCTTTACATTTGTAAGAAAAACTCAAGTACTTTTGCGGCTTTAAATGCGTAAAGTAAAATAACTTTCAACTTCGTAAACAGCAATAAAGTTGAAATACTTTGTAAGAGTTCGGTAAACAATTGTTTATTTACGTCAAATGATTTGTACCTACATAACTAATTGAAATACTTTCGCAATCGTGAATCATAGAAGAACTTCGTTTTTATTAGGCTTCGGTGAAGATGTAATTGTATAAAAGTACGTAAGGTAAACACTGGAAGCTGTAACCTAAATTTTATTTCAAAAGCTCACGACTTAATTCATTTTATACCTATGCAGAAAAAGCCCTTGTAACATCTAAATCATAGTAATTAATCTAATAAGATTAAATTTAAGAGGCGGTGTCAAGCACCGCCTCTTAAATTTAATCACTGTTTAGCGAGATTCTTATTAGCAAAACAAACGAACCTTATACCAAGCAAAATCGTAAGAATTTAAGCTAATCAATTGACTAATATTTAAGAGGCGTTTATGAGTAAGGAGGATAGTCCTGTATTCAAAATCTTAAGGAGGCTAAGAAGTTTACAGAAAGTTACTTGCGCTGATGCAAGAGTCACTCAAGCTTGACCAAAATATAAATATACTACAAATTCTTGTTACAATGTTAAGATTAAAGGCAGTATTGCAACAACTTAATTGGCTCTTTGCTACATTAACTGAAACGAGTGATAACGCATTGGAAAACCCCATTTAAATTGGACCCAACACTTAAGTTGATATCTCGAAGAAATGAGCACATCTTTTCTATGGCCCGTTTTTACAATTTGCTTATGCAGTTAAAACCTAGAAGCCATACGATTATTCATTGCCAGAATTTATTTATACATGCTGTATTGAGTATGAGGGCGGAAGAATATAATAAAATCACAAACAAAGCTGTTTAGCAGCTCTTACGTCTGTAAATAACCAAAAGTAGACATTTTTAAGCCTCTATAGTGGGAAACACCATATTACGAGTTATTCCCCCTTACTCATAAATGCCTCTTAAATATTAGTCAATTGATTAGCTTAAATTCTTACTGATTTGTTTGGTATAAGGTTAGTTTTACTAATAAAAATCTCGCTAAGCAGTGATTAAATTTAGGAGGCGTTTATAAGTAAGGGGGATTATGTTTACAATTATTGCAACTGAAATGCTGTTCATCGTTCATGAACTGGTTGCCTATCATTAAGCAGAGTAGAGTCACACTAATAAAACAGAAATAATAAACTGAAAAAGGTTTTTGTATTGAGGAATTATTTTGTAATTAACATAAAAGGCTTCCTTTGAAATATACGTCTAATATTAGAATGAAACTGTAGGCCATGGACATTCTCCATTTGATATATTAGGGCTGAGTTTTCTAGGTCAGTTAATTTTCCAGACCTCGCATAGGTAAAAAGAAGGTCAGATTAGAAGATAATATAAATTGAACTAGATTATTTAGTCCTTGGGAGTCTATTATTACGTCATTAGACTCCCGCAAGGACGTATTGGTGACGTCAGAACTAAAATTGTGTCATGGGTACTCTATGCTTATAATCAATTTTAGTTATTAATCTATTTGTCGAGTAATAAATTAGAAACATAATGCAATAACTTTTATGTGGCTCTACAGACGGTAAAGTAATTTAGGTCACAAATTTACTGCTCATATTATTTATTCACGAACTAGGTAGAATTATTTTTATCTATAAATATTAAATGAACGGCTAGCAATTTGTGTTAAGGAGATAGTTTTACTTATCTGCATTAAAAAAACCGATTAAAATTAAGAAAAAGTAGTTAAATAAAACTCTTACTGTAAATCTATCGGCATTATTTGTATCGGAAGCTTGCAGGGGCCGTTTGCAATGCAAATTTTTAGCTAACCATAGCCACAAAAACACGTTTTTCAAAATCTATTTTATATTCCTTTGATAATATCGTTATGCAAAGAGGAGCGATGTCAAAACGGGTCGTGTCATACGGGTGCCGTGTACAGGATAAGATAAAATGAATTGTATAAAGATTCAGGTCGACGATATATTACGCACACGTGTGGTCTTTGTACTTATTGAAATTACTTGTATTTAAAGTAACTACGTATTTTGTAGACTTACATTGATACAATGTTTATTTTAGGTGTATTTAGTTAGTGACTTTATCTGTGGCTTTTAAGTAATAGTTCCTAACTATTTATTTATTTATATTTAGCACGTTAACTGCTTGCTACTATTTATCAGTTGAGCGAAAAGATACTCTCTATTCTTTTAGAGTATTTTAACTGACTTGAAAAATATATTCGTGACATGTTTCTGTTGTAGCGATAGATTTTACTCTTAATTATGAATTTTCGTAAAGACATTTGATAGGAAACATTTTTGTTACTAAAAATCCAAGAAATACCTATATTTTTAATAAATTAAAATAAGCTCGCACAAAATTTCGAGCGACTTTAATTAAGGCAGTTTTTATACCGCTTCTACTTAAATAAGGTCAGTCAAATGTCAAATAGGACGAAACGCAATCGGAATAAGAAAACTACTATGACTAATTAAGTTTAGGATGGCCCTATTTAAGTGTATGTTCTTATTTAAAGGCAAGGTAATACCCATGTGTACTAAAAATTTAAGTTTACATTTAATTCATTTTGTTGTTCTTAATTAAAGTCAATTGAGAAACGCAATCGGACCCATTATGTGGCCATATTGGGATACAACTCTAGTACTTCTAATTTTGTTACTTTTACTAACATATACCACTTTAAAATAATAAAAAATACACATCAACTATACTTAGTATTTTGGTAACAAACTCCGTATTTTTATTTAGAACTTAAACTCAATCAAACAATATGACAAAATCAATTCGTATAAAACTTGTTGATTGAAAAATATTTCCAGCTTCGCCCATTTATCGCGTCTTGAGAGTAATATTGCATTTATAAATAGCGATAATGTTACCGGTTAACTATAACATGGTAAGTGGCCTTGCGTGTTGATGGACACTTGTTGGGTCCACATTCATAGCCAAGGATGTGAAGGATTTACTTAATACTAGGTTATACTTGTGAGGAGTAAACCAGAATAAATTGCAAACGGATATGCGAGTCCTTTTTTATGTAACGTCTGTTTTATAATGATGCGTTTATGCAAAATTACATCATTGATTGTTGATGTTTAGGTACGTATTTATGTATTATTTCATCGTTAAACCAGCCTATAATGGCGTCATTTAGTAAAATCACCGTTTCCTTTGATGTCCACAGGAGACTTGATTCCCTTAAAAATTGATTTGTTACCTGTCTGAGGACTACAGTTACTGTCATTTATTAACTCTAATCTAACAAATACTACGGCTCTGTTTTTTTTTAATATTTCCGCTAAGTGTATTTTAACTCTGTCAAAGTCTGTACTGATTAAGTTCAATGACATGAGAACGTATGTCTGTACGTATGTATTTTGGTGAAAGAACATTTTACAAATAAAATAAGGGCACCAGTTACAATTTGATTTTATTTGCGTTTTATACCCCTCCATTACTTTAACAATGATTAACATTTAGAATGCTGCATAAGGTTTTATGTGCATAACAATGAGTCAGGACGCTGAGCTCACTTCTGACATCAACAATTGGCAGAACACGAAAAGATTTCACTTCAATACCTAAGATAATTTCAAACGAACGTGGGCGATTATCTGCTCTACAATTTATTGTCCAATTACGTCACTGTACAGTACGTGGTCCTGACAGGAGATTGAGGTCCAAACGTTCACGCAAGATACACCTCTAGGCAACGAATGAGTTACATGAAAGCGAGCACCGTTTTTGAATTATGCGTAATTGTCGCGTGCAAAATGCGACCAACGCCTACAGGCTTCTTCCGCATAAAGGCTTTTCGTACGAATAGGAAAGTCATTAAAATACAGAGTGGATGGACGGACTAACCATCTGGGTGATGGAAGTGTGAGTCAGGCGAGCTTACAAAGTGTAACAACACCCCCGTAGCGGTGGCGGGCGTAGCCACCGCACCCGGCTCTACGATACAATCAGCGTACGTCCACAACATTAGTAAGTCTGTCAGTGTAGCCCGCGCGAGCACGCAGAGCGCACGTATCGTCCGTCTGCTCGACACGAGTGCGACGTGAATCGAACCTTCTGTGACTGTGCGACGATTTGATATTCAAATTGAACATTGAAATAAGTCATCAGGATTGGATTGTATTGTAATGAGGCATACCCAACAATCATAAAAGGTGGTGCACCTCTACAAAATTAAATAAACAGTTTCCTGTGATAAGTTATGGAGCTTGTACAGTGCTATAATCGGATTTACCAGTGAAGTGACTGACCAGTGATGAGGAGTTCGACCACGGGCTCGAACCGCCAGCAAAATTAATTCTTACACAGAACTCGGAGCGCGTGCGGTGCCCCCCAGGGGGGTGCGCCGCCGCCAATTCATCAAAGGTTGGAAGAAAACTATGGGTGTCATTTCGAAAACTTTCGGCGTTGTATTCAGTCTGTAAGTAAACAATAAATTTACAATCGTATTTAGCACTTACTAAAAGCTTTCCCTCGTTTCTAGTTTACTCGTTTGTAACAGTGAAAGTTAGATCTGAAAATTCTTTTATCTCGTCAATTTATCATATACGCAAGTGGAGTAGATAAATAGTGGCTATAAAGGTCCATTAAAGTGTACGTTGTGTCTGTGCGTCTAGTGCGTGTTGTGCGTCTGTGGTGTGCGCTTGCGCAAGTGTTCCTATTCGCACGTTCGTACGTCGCGTCATAAAGATGCGTGCGTTTAAGATGCATGCGCAACGAAACGTATAGTTTTATTAATGCTCTCATTCATATTTATCAAACTCTCGTTTTCCGTTTGTCTCACGAGGTGGTTCTATGTAAAGGGTTATGCAAAAATTACGCCATGGCTGGTGTCATTCGTCTTGTCATCATTGTTAATTGTATACTGTATTCTCACAGATTTAGCTCGATTTGACTTTCCCTTTATAGCACATCATAGCTGGTTTAACGAGCGAGTTTGTCAATTATATTTTTAATTACATTCATTTATATATCATCTAGAATATTGCAAAATTAAAGCATGTGAAGATTATGGAATAGAAATTCAAATATCAGGTTACTATCACATTATTATAGAACTTTGTCAAGTACAAAAACAGTGAGATTTTACTTTATAGCAGTCGAATCGAATCTTTATTAAATTCTGCTATGATTGTTGCTTCTTTTTAATTTGTTATTAATTTAGTGATATGATGATTATGTTAATGTGTTCTAAGTAAGCAGTATAGGCCGAATTCAGTACCTTTCTTAAAGCAGGTCTGTCATTGCAGCTTAATGTTAGGTTAGATGATAGGCTGAGATTGGGTGGGGACACTAGGCAGTATATAACACTACTCTATCAAATTAACTGTTATTATCATTCCATACGAAAAATACATCATATTATTTTGAAATTTAAATACACGGGCATAAGACAGATGTAATTTTTCTCTTAAAACGAAGATTCGTTACCAGTACTATCCCACGCACGGTAGCGTGAATTATGTTCTAAAATGTCAATAACTATAGATTGCGTGTCCTATGCTATTACGTCAACTAAAGGGCTTTAATATCTACAATAGTTGATTACAATGTAATTATACGATTCTGTAAAATAACGTTTTTTCGTAAATAGTGTGGGAACGGTTTTTGAAATTTATGCTTTCATCCATCAAAACTACTAATATTAAAAAGAGGTGAAGTTTGTGTGTTTGTGACGTTGTAGGGGGTAATCTCTGGATCTACTGAACTGATTTCAAAAATTTTTTCTGTGTTGAATAGTCCATTTATCGGGGAGTGTCATAGGCTATATAGTATCACGCTATGACTAATAGGAATGGAGCAGTAATGTTTAAAAAAAGGACGCGTTTTTTTGCCGCCCAACGAAGTGGGCACGGGTCACCTATTTTGAATATAAAACATTTTCAAATTGATATGTGCACCTAGCTTATTATTCTATTGTTTCCCATTTCTTGAGGATGTACCTCCATGTGGTTATGTTTGACTTTACTATCCTGTGTGTCACCGACCATCATCCCAACCCATGGCTGTCGTTAAGGCCAACTAAAGAAAAGCTCGCAATTGTATTATTTCTTCATATGACTGTGTGTGTTGTTAGTATGGCAAATTTCTCTCCATCACTTATCGAGACCCTGCACAAGATTTTAGGAAATTTGTTGAAAATTGTAAGCATTCCGATGCCTGTCGTTACAGAACCAAAGGTACAGATAATTTATCAAATCACGGCATACCTCACAAGTGATAATTTTGACGCTTCAGATATAATTAGCCAATTAATTCATCAGAATATTTGATGTCTGATGAACCACACAGTTTATTTACACGCAAGTGCTGTTTTTGTTTTAGGCAATTGATCTTTTTGTTTTCGACCTCGGTACATCAGCTCATTATTTGTACCGTCCTTGTTAAACTTTAATACTACAATGTTACACGAATCTGTGTGTGAGAAATATACTACGAAGAGATTAGTTTTTAGTATTTTTGTAAAATACAAATTGATTCCTTTTCATACAATGCAATGCCCTTTAGTAGCGTTCGGTCACCTTTGCTGACAGTGTTTAGAATGCTACAGATTCTGCTAAACTATACAAGGTTGGCAGAATCTTCTAGGTGCTTTCTCTCTCTTTCTGCTTTGTATTTTTACCGTTTGTTAAAGTCCACTATTGCATATTTTCGTGTAATGATTTTACAAATGTGTGATCACATTACTTTTATATTCTTTCTTCATCACAACACGACTGTTCTATATTTTAAACAATTAACTTTTATTTGCAGTTGTTTTGTGCGAACACTAATTGCACACTTTTACTATCAAAATATTGCACTAATATTACTCAGTGTTGATCACAATTTTGCTTTACAAAACGGTACAGGCAGGATAGGTTAAAAAATAATAATTTTACTATTATTATACTATATAGACAAGGTGCGAAAAGATTGTCTTCCTGGGTGGTAAGCTCCAAAATCGTCCTTATCCGAACTTTTGCAAGCATAAAGCTCAGAATCCGCACTATACTCGTTACCCAGAGTCACAACCTATTAAGTAGTAATAGTACAGTAAAATTCGCAGCCTTACTCTTGGTCGATAATTCGAGGGAGATAAAGTTCGAACACAAGAACATTTTTAAATTGGTGATATTCAAAAAGATCTCCATCATTTTACTATAGTAGGATTCTTAAATAAAAATAATAGCGTCTATGCTATTTTCCTTAGTATTATAAACGTCTAGGAAATGGTAGTGAATGCTGATTGATCGCGAGGCAGTTATAGAAAGCGCTCGATCTTTTACGTATAAAGCTGTATTGGCTACCATTGATTTATTAAGTCGCTTATTGTTCGGCCTCACGCTACAAATTATTTACCAGCTTATAAGCCTTTCCAATTTATATATACTTCTATCTTATAACTGCGGCTTTGCTCACTTAGCGATAAATGTAGGTACATAATTTGATCCTCTTAATAATGTTTTATTGGCGACATTTTACTCCAATTTTTGTATAATATTTTGATTAAATTCAGGCTGAAATCTTAAAGTACTTCATTCCTCAAAAATTAAAATAATTAAAAACTCTAAATAACTAAATACCAACTAAATAACTAATAACTATATACTTCTAAATAACTCTGGCAAGTTTAAATAAAAATGATAGTATTTACCAAAATAATTATCACATTGCTATGAAATATATTATCATTACACATACACAACACATGTTTTCAAAGTTAATTCCTTAATTAAGCTATTAATAGCAACATTTTACATATCACAAAGGAATGGGTAACACTTTTTTTCATTCTATGGCAATGTATATTTTTTGCCCTTTGAACCATAAATAAAATAATGGCGCGTGTTTCCGTTCGACCTATTTACTAATAAATAAACAAGGGACCCTACAACACATTACAATATTATGCTACAATGACTGAACTCGGATATTGATCATGCTAAAATTAGTATCACGATACCGATCACTTTGCATTCGAGAAATACAGTATTATACAGCTCATGTATGTACAACTGCAGGGACGACGTTTCCACCAATAACGTAGGGAAACATCACACACTAATCCAATGCTAACTAGACGGATTAGTACCTATAGAATTTTGTCAACTTTGTTTGCGTCGATATAAACATTGCG
Organism: Schrankia costaestrigalis; assembly: GCA_905475405.1. Classification (NCBI taxonomy): domain Eukaryota; kingdom Metazoa; phylum Arthropoda; class Insecta; order Lepidoptera; family Erebidae; genus Schrankia; species Schrankia costaestrigalis. The sequence goes on along the minus strand of FR997832.1, from coordinate 3,436,524 downwards.
AACTTTGACTTAGCCAGCTTTTAATACAGCCACGAAATAGTAAGGGATAGCGTCAACGTATATGCTCTGTTAAAACAAGACATATCACTATCAAACCCGAAATCACCAATAACATGGAAAGCGATACCCGAATTCGTTCCAATATTTTTAGATCCTCAAAATGTATTTTCTTATCGTACCTAGATCGAAACAGCCCTAATAATTCTAATCACAATTCAGGTACGGTGCAGCCGCGAAATAAGTACAGCTGTATAATTCAAAGGGGTATTCAATTATTATGACGTCACAATTGACCAACCGACGTTGCACTTATCGTACCATATCTAAAATTAATAGGCCAAAGTTCCGTAAATGTGGTAACTGAGTGAGTGCTTATCTCAGACGACCTCATAGCTTTAGATTAATCTATTTTAAATTTCTTAGATACTTTATTGTTTTACGCTTATTGCACTATCTTTAGATCTTCTTAGCATGCTTTTAATGTCCTAGCAGATATTCCTAGCAGATATGGGTCTTTCCGGGATGAAGAAACTTGATATACTACTCGTAATGTCACTCTTGCTAAATGTCTTGTTTATTTGGTTTTTCTCTTGCGACGTCTCTCTTACATTTGTTAGTCTGTACAATTTACACACTTTTCGTCTTATTAAAACAAAAATTACTGATTCAAAATTAGAATACTTAGGCAATTTTATTTACATGAATGATTCACAGAATTCCCATATTTTTTTTAGGATAACAATCAAATGACATACCTACGCAAAAATTATGTTATTATGCTACTTTTGATAACTTAACCAGCTAAAACTAAGGGACCCTACTTGGAATTATACCTTATTACTTAAACAAAAAGAAATAATTTGATAAAAAAATACTGAGTTCTCAGATAATAAAACATTAAAAAAGTATAACCAAATTGTATACCTCATCTTGTTTTTGCAGCCGGTTAAGAAAGGGATTCAAAGGTTTGAATACCTACTTTAGACAACAACGAATTAATAATCATACAGCCCATTAATGTCCCACTACAGGGACGGGCCTCCTCCCGTGACAGAGGGATACTTGGCCTACTAATACCACGCTGGCCAGATGGATTGGTATAGGGTTTAATTTCAAGTTTTCCTTCTTTTTATTTCGAAACGATAATATTTACGGTTAGTCCTTTAGTCGGTTTTTACGACACCCATGGGATGAGATAGGGTGGTGATACATTGTATTCTTACTCCTTCACCACACGGAATTAATAATGATAGTTAGTAATACATATCGTAATGCACTGCTGTTTCTGATAAAACTCGTTACAAATATTATACCAAGTACCTTATATTGGCATGCAAACACATTACCTTGCATCGAGAACTAGTCTAACGTATGCTGTAATTGTCTCATGTAGTTTATTGTACATTAGTTATATCGGATTACTCATCGTCTTTACTATTCTTTAACCTTATTATTTTACGTTTTTAGATTAATAATAAAATCTTTTTTTACAATAAATTGATTTACATTTTCATGAACTTAGATTTGCATAATATTGAATATAATTACTATAAAATTATTGTAACAAAGAACAATAAATTGTTGTTAAATTAGAATAATTTGACGGATGGTAATTTATAAGGAAATTTATTATTGACAATAGTAATTTAATAATAGTAGAGTTTTCCTTGACTACAGACATTTCTGAAACCATAATTTTCCCCTTTTTCTCTTCCAATTTAACGTTTTTGTTAACGAACTACTAATACTCATATACTATTCTATCATGATAAGTGTTTATATATACATAATCGTGTATGTATTTCTATCCACTTTTGGATGGATGTTTTTACATAATATGTTCCGTTGTAATCGAAATGTCTCTTAAGAACTCTTTAACAAGGTTCCGAATTTTAGATCTTACGGCAACTTTAAGTCCATTTCTGTACCTCGTTATTAGCGTCAACAGCGTGATTTAGAAACCCATCCGCGACTTATCGATCGTATGTCAGATTCTACAAACTGATAGCTAACCATTTCCTGGTTATTAGCCTAGTCCTATTAACGTAATGTGCGTACTACTTACTAATCTTATATTTTATAGTAAAGTTTACTTTTCATTCATGCTTGGAACTTTTTGCTTATTGGCTGTATCCATCTGTGTTTGTGACTTTGATAACGCTGAAGAACTTGTTTGAATAATACTACGCACATTGATTGTTATAGGATTTCTATCTAGTTTATCGTAACAGATACTAGAGAGATGAATCTTCCAGCGACTGTGGTAAACTTGGCATATTATCGCCACGTTGGCTAAGCTTATAGTATAAGACACCCAATAAATGAGGTGGACCGGTTACTAAACTATAAAAAGATATACTTCTTATAATTCATACGAAAGTGTTTTCTATATTTATATATGTCGCAGGGAAATGAGGAAACCAGTGATTTCACGAAATCACTAGGGATATCACGAAATCCCGGTAAATGACGAAAATGCCATTTCTACCAGAAAAGAAAGGTTCATATTTTTGTTTGTAGGTTAAAAAACACAAGTATTCCAACTTCTGTAGGTTAGGTTAGGTTAGAACTGTGCCCATAACGCACGAGGCGAGCGAGCGAAGCGAGCGTGTTGCGGCAGCGGCCGCCGAAGTGCAAGGCGTTTCGACATTTACCGGGATTTCGTCATATCCCTAGGGATTTCGTGAAATCCCTGGTTTCCTCATTTCCCTGACAATGACAGTAAAATATTCTTCCTTAACACATACATGTCTCTTTTCCAGCCATGCAGTCTGTAACGACGTGCATTCAATCTCAGTTAAATTAACGTTAAGCTAAAATATGTTTTACGTGTCCCATATATATGACACAAATTTAAACAAACGTACAGTTATTTCATTAGGCTATTGCCGTCTAGTTTCTACTTTGATCTAAAAAACAAAACCGTATTTCCTATGACACACAGTTTCCTTTCACGAGATCTCCACAAATATATATCCTGCCTCTAATTTAATGATCGTGAGAATATATAATTTGGAGTTTTAAGACGATGCATGTCCTTTTTATGGCGTCAAATATAAAATAAATAAAAGTGAGTAATGATTATTGAATGTGACGTGGACAGCTGAATAGAGGTAATGAAGTAAATACGCCTTAGACCACAAAGGCAATCTTAGAAGTCAAATCTTACATATGTACTTCGCTATCCACCGCCAAGAAGTAGTGTGAAAAATATTACTGTGTTTAGATGGAGGGTACAGCAGCTAGTGAAATTTCAGAATATGTTATGAGATTTTACTAATTTCGTTTAAGGTAGTCAGCGACTAGACAGTGATCAGGAGGGCGATTCACTAACGGTCTACATCCTTACATCCAAGAGTACAACAGTTGTAACATCAGTGTTTGACATATTCGTATGCTCCAATCAAACTACCCGACCGCAGCGCTTCAACGATGTAAACGGCGCTTCACGGAACTAAAATATTCGTTCAAATGTATGAAAATAGGTATTCAGTAACACGAAACATCCTCGCCTTCGACCACAACCTCGCCCTCGCCTTCGATTTTATCTGTCAAATCATAAAGCTACAATAACGTAGATGTTCTCTTGGTTGTTAACCTACAAAGTGATATTAAATATTGTTTTTTAGACAAGGTAAGTAGATTTCCATTATTTAATTGTTGTATTTCACTTTCTGGGTCCAGTAATGTTTTTTTTTGTTTAGATGGCAGTTCGTGTATTTTGCAAAATACATACAAAACACTTTTGTTGGAAGAAGCTAATCGTGAAGATAACTTAAAAAAGGCGTCAAGCTCGGTTGGTTAGGGTGTCGCAAAAAGGGTCCCGACACTTAGAAAATTTTTCATCGGTTTTGTATGGCGCTAGGACTTAGAAAAATTTTGTCAAAAAAAAATTGATGTAAATTTTATTGTTTTATCGTATAGATTGATGTAAAATAATACAAAAACCTCTCTTGCACTTTTGGCGTAATACCTACGGATCACCGGCAAAACGCGATCAAAAATGTCTCTTTTGTATGGAGCCGGGACTTAGAAGATTTTTTCATATTTTTGATTTCACGTAGTATCGGAAGAAGGGTCCGACACTTATAAAAATTTTGATCGATTTTGTATGAAAACTGGACTTGTAAAATTTTTCAAATTTTTGATTTCACGTAGTATCGGAAGAAGGGTCCGACACTTAGAAAAATTTCGCGTCATTTTATATGAAGCTGGGACTTAAAATAATTATTATGAAATCGAGTTTTTTTTACCCCGACTCGGATAGATTAGGTTAGAAGGCTAAAGGCGGGAGCTTTAGCTCCCGCCTTAGCCTTCGTGGTTTTTTTTTTTTAAACCACCCAGAGTGAGGAGCCCCGCGAAGCGGGGCTCCGTCGAGACATTTTTGATCGCGTTTTGCCGGTGATCCGTAGGTATTACGCCAAAAGTGCAAGAGAGGTTTTTGTATTATTTTACATCAATCTATACGATACAATAATAAAATTTACATCAATTATTTTTGACAAAATTTTTCTAAGTCCCAGCTCCATACAAAACCGATGAAAATTTTTCTAAGTTCAAAATCGAAAAAAAAACCTCTTTTTTTTTAAATTTCGGCTAAGTCTTTTGTAACTACGTTAAATAAGCTTAATTTTGAAAAAAAAAATTTTTCGTTAATATAGTGGGACCCTTTTTGCGACACTCTGACCGCTCGGTTAAATAAACAAAAGTTTGGCACATTCCGGTCGCAGACATATTATGTCTGCCCGCCAGTTTACGCGTTTTTTTTCGCAGACATAATATGTCTGTCCGCCAGTTGAGGGGTTAATTAGAAATATGAATATCCTAAAAACCGACAGTACCTACTTATGTACATTAAAACTTAAAGGCTCATTGAAGAGCACATAGAACAATTAGGACAAGATATTTTCCCATATTTCTCCAAAGTTAAACGCCAGGGAGGTATTAGTAAACAAGTAACAGAACCAAGGTAGGTACCAACTACTTATTTATAATAAGTAACTCTTACTTACAAATACTACTGTCTATCTATGAATTAAAATAACTTTTGTTTCAGATTTTGTTTGCACTTGCGTTTTTAACAAGTGGGAGCTACCAAAAGATTTTATGTAGGAATGCCACAACTTATGTCTCACAATCATCAACATCAAGGGCCATACAAACGGTTGTAAATGCCAGAAACCATAGGGATGTCATAAATAAATATATTTAGTTTCCTAAATCACCCTTTGATAGACAAATCCTCAAAGAAATGCAAGTAACTACTTAGTATATTAGTTATCATCATAACAACCCATTAATGTCCCATGACGGAGGGATACTTGGCCTACTAATACCACGCTGGCCAGAAGGATTGGTATAGGGTTTAATTTCAAGTTTTCCTTCTTTTTATTTTGTAAAGATAATATTGACGTATAGGCCCTTAGCCGGTTTTTACGACACCTATGGCATGAGATGGGGTGGTGGGTGACATATTGTACTCTTACTCCGTCACCACACAGATATTAGTTATACTTGAGTTTTACATTATAGTATCATAAAGACAGAGTTTCTTATCTTTACAAATCTTGTTATGATCCAGATTCTTTAAAGACTTAAAAATCCCTGGTGTCATTGGATGTGGGGGGATAGGGTACCTAATTCAGCTACTTCAAAAAGAAAGAGTGCAAACACTCAGTGATTTGGATAGTGGATGCCGTGCTAGAGACACTTTAATTAATCAGTTGTGTCATGCACGAAGTAGTAATACTGAATAATAACTAAATATTTAAGTTTGTCTTTACTAATTTAGTAAGTAGTCAGGTTTAATAAATATTATTAGTAATATAGTATGTATTTTTTAAGTTTTGAGCATGTAATATAATGAAACTACTATTGTTTATTCATTGTAATGATAATTTTATAATAAATAAAAATATTAACTATAGATTTATGTTAAAACATGTTACACTACTAACAGTATAAATATATAATTGTAGAGTATATGTTAGATTAAAACTTATGCACAGATAAAAACATTTTACATCATTACAATAGTTTTATGTATTTAAATAATCACTTAAAATACCAATAATTCTTTCTACAGCCTCCACCATTCTTTGTTCGAATTCTGCTCGTAGCCTCATGCATTGAGCTATTGCCAGTTCCGCACGCTGTTCTTCAATGGCTATGAACCTCTCTGTAATGCTAACCATTTCCAAGCGGGGCATTGCGATGGAGGACTTCGCAATAGGCGCCGGCGCGCAGCAGATGCACGTGGAGATTGTTGGGTAACACGTCGACGACTGCGTAATATTTCCCTTTGGCGCTTCAACAAACACGCATAATTAATATTTGGAGTACTTTGTTGTATTTATTACACCATAAAATCTTGTAATTAACCTTATTTGGAATGTTCCCATGTGAAACTTCTGGTGGTGATAGGTACAGGTCTTACTGGTTCAACAGTGACTGAAACCTGTAAAATAAATACATTATGTAAAAAAATATAATTAATACCTATAAACAATTTAATTATTTTTTTATATTATGCTTACTTCAGGAGTACATAATATTGTGAGTTCCGGATTCTACTACAATATTTTGTGACGTTGAAGGGACTTGTGTCTCTTGAACACTCCCTGCATCTATGGCAGCAATAGTAGACTAAAACAGAAAATATTTAATTACTATTACAAGCTTTTGTAGGTTTCCTATAAAATTCTAAGATAATGTCTATTGATATATTTTTTGCTCTGTGTCATTGAACTTAGGTACATATTCAACTCTACCACCAGTACGACGCCTGGCAGCCACAAAATTTGACTGTCTTTCCTCTTCACTGACGCTTTCTTGTCTTTTCAATACTGTGAATATTTATAGAGATATAAATAATAGTTTGAGCAGTCAATGTAGAGTTTTCTTGTAGGTACATAGTACAACACACCACTTCAAACATACTATTAATAAGCTAAACTCACCTTACACCACTGCTCTGAAGTTTTTATACATCCACTACCATCACTGTTAAGGGCATTTGCTATTTCTACCCATGCATTACGACTGCGAATGCGAGCATTTGCAGTACGAGCATGGCCAGTTGCTAGCCAACTTCTAGCTTCTAAAAAGTTGACTAGCTTTTCAAGTTGACTTGGTGACGGAGCTACGTTACGAGACACTAAAATAGATAATATTGTTGTGGTTAGTCATTACAGTAAAATGCTGGAATTATAAAAATGTTATGAAACAAAATATAAACATACTTACTGTCGACACGATCAAGACTACACTAAATATGATACACTCCATGCATTGGTGCATATTAAAGCACTTTTAGCCTTAGACCCTTTTGCCACTTAAAACACTTCATATTTAGGAATTTTGTGACAAAAAACTTAATTTATGTTGTCTTTAATTCCAAACTGTTTGTTTACATTTCGCACATGTCAAAAAAATTATGAATCCATTGCCAGTTTTAAAAATATTAATTTTACAAGTCGAAAACAATTACCTACATTAATTAATAATTTGTTATGAATTTATTAGCTCTTAATTTATTCATTCACATTATGTAATTATATTTCTTTAAAAGTCATAAATAACAACGATATTTGTTAGTCTATATTTTCTCGATTATACTTAGTCAAAAAGTAGCAACATTGTTAACATCGTAGCCGACATCCTTGCCTTATCACATCCGAGAGATCGTCGACGAGATGATCGTGTTTAGCGAATACGGTTTTAAATAACGATGACTTTAAGGGCGATGTGTTGGTTGTGACATCTGTGAACTCGCCGTTGTTGGCATCTTAGACGGTACGCTTAGCGAATCGCACTGCTGGCATTTCCTAACATCGGATGTAGCTTGTTCCTTCTTAATGCAATACAAAAAAGCTTTGTAAAGTTACAATCGGCGATCGCGCCAATTTTGACAATATTGTTTATGCAGAATAAAAAATTATATTATAGTGGCATAATATTTCTAAGGTCGGCAGACTAAAGAAAAGTCTTACAAAAATATATGAACTTTTGTTAGACTTATGTTCTTTAGTCTGCCGACCCTAGATATTATGTTCTAATCTTTTCAATGCGTGAGCGATGGCTATGTGTCTGTTGTTCAAGCGTATTTTGTGTGCATATTGACTTCTGCACATATCCCTTTGTGGTTACACTGTTATTCAATTGTGATGATGTACCGAGATTGACTATACACTTACATGTCTAATAAATCTTATAACATTTGCCTAATTGCACATATAACCTATGGACTTGCTCGTAAAATATATTCAATGAATACTTTGTCTAATATTATTTAACTTTATTGATATTCAATCATAATAACTCTTCTCAAAAGTGCCTTCCATGAACTTGTCTCGTTTTTAGTTAAGTATGCGAACGAGACGTATAGCTAGATGGTTTTATGTCACTTCCTTATTTTATTTTCGCTTAGACATGTGTTGCACAGCACAACCATCATGGTACCCGTCCACAAGATTATTAACCGGAACTACATAACTAGTAGACCTTTTACACAATCATTGACGGGAATCATATAGAAAAAATCGGTACCAAATTCAATAACCACTCGACGTACCTATAGTAAACCGTACAAAACATCGTAAACAAACACACAATCTTGTATAAAAAGGGTAAATTGTTTTTTTCAGTAAAATCTTGTAATCTCTAAAGTATTGCACATACAACAAAATGTTCAAAAAGCTTGATGCAATTTAATCCTACCCTTTGTATTATGAAAGTGCACAATTCGGTGGATTTGAGAATGCGGCAAGTTATAAAGAGACTAGTTTGAATAGACCGTTTATAAGAAGTCGGGCTGCTTTAGGCAGGGACTCCGTACCCCCAGTATCTGGTACTTAAAAATTTAGTAGAGGTATTAACGAGATTAATACTTATGTAAAATAAAAACCACAAAAATTCAAGTATCTTCTATTAGCTTAAATAATATGTTCTAAAGAAACGTAAGCCTTTAAAACGAATAACCTTTTAAATGTCAACTCTGTCAGTCAATGAATAACTATTGGTTTATTTGTAACTTCCATTTGTCTCAGTTCATTGCTTATTCATAATTTCATACGGTGGCCTTCATTTTCTTTTGTAGACCATATTTTGTTATCTTTAGTACATTCAATGGATCTAATACCACGCCAACCTCATTAGATAGTCTTGTATAAAACTATTGTATGTAGTACAAACCCAATAATCGTTTATCATTAAATTTGTATGACACACATACAACATTATATCTAATCGATAAGAAATATTGGTAAAACAAACAAACCGTAAAAGAATTATCCGTTGGCCTTTATTGATGTCCAAAACAAACTTTGTTAATGTGAGTTATCGGGCGCTCATCGCTTTTAAATTAACAATAGGACACAAGTTTTACGATATATCGTAAATTGTCTGAGTTTTAGCCGTTGTCGGTGTGGTGTTAGCGTTCTTCTATGTAGTTGGTTGCGGGATACCAATCAAATCGTCGTAAAGCGTAATGGTTTCGGTCGTAATTCCACTCGATATGGGAACTATGATTCTGTTAGATCGATACAGCGATACAGATAAATAAAATTGCTTAACTGACACCTGTCAAGCAAAATTTTATCTTATTGTTTTATGTTAGTGTTGTAGAAGTGGTAAAGATAGTTTGTAGATGTTAGCCGCTTTAGTGCCGGTCCTCGCGTTTAGACAAACACCGTGATATAGATTATAACGCGTGTGAAGAATCTAACATTTTACATGCCTATCGATTTTATAACCGTATAATTTTTACGTTTCTTTGAAATGATAGTTTTAAATATTGGTGGTAAAACTAGTAGGTATTATCAATGATAACGTAGTAATATTAACAATATTTCATAGTAGACTATAATTTACGGTTAAATAATGAAAACACTGTCAATCTATAGATAAGTGTCAATCTATAGATCCATGGTTCGTAGAACATGTAAAAAACCGATACTGGTTGTTCTCGTAGTGACAACGGTCGTGACAACAGACGTGGGTCAAAGAATAAGGAGGGCCTAAACTATTCTTGACACCAGGTTGTCCATTGAACACAAGATAATAATAATGATGATGCAGTCGTACCTCTAGCAAAGAGCTGTGACATCGCGTCAAGGCTGGCATACCTTGTAACTTTTCGCGAAACGTCAGTCAAAAAAGTAAAATGCATACTTTAGTTACAACATTGATGTTTACATATTTTATTCCCATAATTATTTACATGCTTTCTTTGTATATTTTATGGGAATATTCGAGATCATGTTCTGAAACTATTCGTGTGAAACTGATACTTAGTTTATCTTCAATCATTCACACGATTTTGTGGGATTTGGCAGTGTTTTATTTACTTATTATTAATTATTGTATTTTCTTGTCTGTTTAATGAGAGGGCAAGAACTCGTGTAGGAATAACATTTTAAATTAAAAGCGTTAACCCCATTTTAACGTTTGTATGTCCTATCTTAAGGGAAGTTGCCAGATATTATCACTATTAAATTAAAAGTAGGAATACAACACCTCTACTAATCCATTTGGCCAGTGTGATATAAGTAAGCTGAGATTCCCTTTCTATGCACTAAGGGAACCCCTGTCCCTTTAATAAAGGCCTCACATGGTGAACTGACGATTTGATCAAGGTTACGGTTACCGATAGATGATGGAAGCACAAAATCGCGCACAGTGGAAACAGTTCTAAGAGGATTATGTTCAGCAGTGGGCGTCTTTCCTCTAATAACTTACGATTATTTCCATCATGACTATGTCAAGTAAATATTTTGCGTATTCAGTAGCATGTAACAATAGTAATGTTGCACAGTGGGCTCGCTCGCCTGGAATGGCATTGTGCGACGAGTTTAACTGGTCGAGTCACATGTCCAAGGACTGGATTGTTCACTATCACAATAGACATGTCTTGTACAGTTTTTATTTGAGACCTTGATCTGTAAGGAATATTTTATTTCACTCATGTAATACTGCGTGTAGTAACAACCCATTTATAGTTAACTAGCTGACGGCGAAAAAAACGCGTCCCTTTTTTTAAACATATTTCATTACTGCTCCACTTCTATTAGTCATAGCGTGATACTATATAGCATGACACTCCTCATAAATGGATTATTCAACACAGAAAGAATTTTTGAAATCGGTTCAGTAGATCCAGAGATTACCCCCTACAACGTCACTGACACACAAACTTTACCTCTTTATAATATTAGTATAGAAGAGGCAATACTTGATGCTATCACCTCATACCATGCCATAAGGAGCAACGACAGAAAATTTGAATATTGGAATGACTGCTTTGCAATATGACCACCCGGGTGGCATGGGTCAATTTGATTGGCATGCAAATATTAATCTACGAAATCAACTACCATAAAACTCTAAACCAATCCGTCTGGTGGGTTTATGGTATTATGGGACAAGTACTCGTGACTCGTCGTCGTAAGACTTATTGTATAGTCGAAAACTAAATGGCCTTATCACCTCTAGAGTTAATGTTGGTTGCATGTCATAAAACTATTAGGTTCAATATCGCACAACAAAACATAAGCTAAGGCATGACGCTACTTTGACATATCAGTTCTCTTGTATAAGCAAATAGTCGTTAGGTATTTATAAAAACAAATAGTAAAGTTAACGTTATTGACTGTTACTAGAGCATATTTACGGTAAAACGTTTTATTCTAATGAATTTCTCTCTTTTTTACTTCTATGTCCATCCCTATCATTTCTTGCATGACGTCATTGGCGCATATTTCAATTTAAAGTTTTCGTAATTTTATAATATAAAACAAATTAGGGTAAACCACCTAATCGTTAGAATTCTTACAATTATTGGCACTTAAGAGTTAAAAGTGAGTAAAAAGAAAGAAAACACTATAGATTATTCAAGTTCAGTATGATTATTCAAGTTCAAATATTATTTATTTAATATTTTTATTATATTTTATTTATTTCATGTGTCAACATAGCAACAATAAATTTATCAGAATCTTTTTATTGGCATTAGTGCCAATAATATTTATTTAATACTATTCAATAACATAATAATGATTAGGTATAAGCAAAGATTAAAGTATTTTATCATTTTATGATATTTTATATTTTAGTCTGACACGAAGTCCACTCTTAAGGTGCCAACAATTGGGTGGCTTACCAGCCAATATTTAAATTCTACATTTTCAGTTTTTCTGAAATATGACAAGCTTGTAATGTCACAAGTAACAAGTGACTTTAGTTTTAAATTATTTAATGGTTTTTCATAGTTTTTCACATACAAACTCTACGGTTTAATATAGTGACATTTGTATTGTGTTAGTAGATATTATTATTTATTGCGTTGAAGTGAAAGTTTAAAATAGATTGCACTTTTAATCTAAGCATAGTTTTGATTACGGTCAACCAATGACGTCAAGCTCACGCATAAATATTAAATAACGATCTTAATGAATTTGAATTATGATAGAATTTTTTGTCAAAACTGATAAAGCCATTTCGTTTTCGGGTTTAGATACCTAAAATTACTAAGTTTGCCAAAGTTACGAATTGTTGACCTTTACAATATTTTTCGCTAATCCATATCCAAATATGTAACTACAATATGGCGAATGTTAAGATTAGCTAAATAAACAATATAAATATTATCAATTTATATACAAACACGCCTATTTTAGAAAAAAATAAAGAACGATGGCGTTGCGTTGGTGCATACAGAACGGTTGGGAGTGCTCCCGCCAATCGGTCATTGTCCTTGTGTTTCCTGTCATTAACATTAGTCATTGCAGTTACCCACATTTCGTTTAATAGATCGTTGTTGCCTTTCATTTAACATACACAGAATCATTAATGTAAACCTATACGAATATTACAAAACTGTTTGTTTGTTTCTATGAAAGCGTTGGTGGCAGGAAATATTAGCCCGAATTTAATATGTATAAGGCAGATGAAACTACCAAATAGCCTGTTGAAAAGGGACACAGACCCGATGATTGGTCCGTAGTAGCATTTAGACAAAATGAGTATCGGTCTGAGAACTGTAGAGTTATCCTTCCGAGTGATTACCTGAAGTACCCTGGCACATAACAGGTTGGAAGAAATTCGTTTGGTTATTCGGTTATAGGAGGGATCAAGATATAAAAAATATGTATGGTTTTAAAATTAATTTTGGAGTTACCTAGATATCAAAAATGAATATTGAAAAAAAAATACCGTATAATTTTGAGAACTTTCTCGCAGTAGTAACATCTTCTGCCTTATGAATCCCCAAAACGAAGCATCTTCCTCAGAACTAAAACTATTTACTAAATTAAGAATTTTTTTTTTGACATTATTCGTTTTTGGATTGGGTTAAAAGGTATTAATTATTTGACGCAGATAAAGTGTCTTGGCTAGTCAGTTGATATGACAAATACAGATTTTGTGTATGAATAACAGATAATTGTTTGATAACTGTCCTTTTTGTTTTGATTCACGTGTGTGGGTAGTTTTACAAAACTAAGAATTTGTGTACACATTACCTTAATCTTATAATTTTAATTATTCTTTTGTGTTAGTTTAATTATGTTTAATCGATTGTTACCAAAATGAAATAATTGTAGGATAATTTAAGTAATATTACAACCTGACCTTGTATCTTGCTTATTTTATTAAGTATGATCATACTAATTTGTATTAACTTAACACGTTGCCAGGGCAGTGTTCCATATATGGTACACGTGCATTGTTTTACTATGTCTGCTAGCAACACTGTGAAAAAAAAATCCCTTCATTATCTATGCCTGAAAAAGAGCTTCCTTTTTCTAAGATTCTGTCCGTTACTTGACAATACCCACTATTATGTTATGCATCACGCACGTGTTTTCTTGTGTTCAAAACTCTACATAAATGTAAATAATTCTTTATGTCTACTTCAATTAAACTACTTAACTAAATTATGTATTAATAATGTACCAGCAGTATTTTATTTGATTTAAAAACAATTAATTCAGTAACAAAGCTTTCTTCGCTGAGTCAGCATGTTTTAACTGGACGCTAATGATTATGCACCGCGCCATGCGTTCGGGAGGTCAGAGTTTAACAGACGTCTCATATCTACCATTGTTCCTGGCACTCCCTCCCCTCCCTATACCATTGTGTTAACTTCCGCTGACACTAAATGTTGTGTTTAGTCATTAAGTTTTGATCGCTTTATCATAATATTATTTAGTTACGTTTAACTTTCATTAGTGCTGTTATTTGTTTTATTAAATGTATTTATACTGTCATATAATGTGAAAAAATTTGTAACACATAAGACTACGAACTAACAATGAACGATAATGTGATACAAGACCTAAAACCAACCCTTCTGACAACAGTGGTATCTTTGCCAAGTATCTCTTCATGGATGAAAGAGATCCGTCCCTTATGTTAACGGTTGCTGTAAATGCATATCACATCCTTTTTATTATTTGGTGGATATTTCCTATACTACGTGTCGATATAGGCTTTTGAATAGAGCTTTTATTCTCCTAAAATCACTATGCTTAGGTACAGAATACCTATTTCAAAATCGTAATTAAATTCTTTTGAATAGATTTTGTTATACTCTTATTATCTTTTATATGCGCAATTATAAATGCGTTGCAAGAGAATGGTTAGACTAGGCTGTTAACATTATCAAAACTACTTAGTCATACACACAATCCTAGAATCCTCTGCGGTCTGTAAAATACAATTAAACAAATAAAATACAAAGAACATTGTTAGTAAACGAACAAAACCACAAAATAATAATAATATAGTATACATAGATACCGTGTGGTGACGGAGTAAGAATACAATATGTCACCACCCTATCTCATCCCATTGGTGTCGTAGAAACCGACTAAGGGACTATCTGTAAATATTAACTTTACATAAAAAGAAGGAAAACTTGAAATTAAACCCTATACCAATCCATCTGGCGGCGTGGTATTAGTAGGCTAAGTATCCCTCCGTCACGGGAGGAGGCCCGTCCCTGCAGTGGGACATTAATGGGCTGTTATGATATACATAGATACTATTTATTTACTATTAATGTTATCGTTATCGTGTTCTTATGTCCGTGTACATAATGCACTTGAACAACATGCTATGACCTAATTGATGTAATCCTTATTTGATTTACAAATGGGCTACTAAACGTTTTTATTTACTAATCACTACTACTCCAGTAAAATAAGCATTCAACCTCGGAATGGAAGCGAATAAGCTGTAAATTTGCATAAACCTTTGTTTTGGTGTACTAATGACTGGTAGAAAAGTCTCATATGATCACGTGTCTGCGTCATAAGTTATTCAAGGTCAAAGGTCACGAAAATCAGTTTTTTCCCATTATCTCGTTTTCTATGGGAAATACGCATTTAACGTCAATATAAATATTGTAGATCATAAAACTGTCTACAAAAAATGTCTGAACACTTTTCTCCTAGAAAGCATCGCTTTCAAGATATCGTGACTTTAGAGCGCAGGAAAGTCGTATTTTCGACTATATGCACACACTAGCTTTTTCCCGTGATTTCGCTCGCGTTTATAAATATTATGAAAAATAAGGCTTATTTCAATATATAGTAGCATATGCATGCTTGGTCTCAGCCTAATCGGTTTGAAATTGACAAAGTTACATACAAACTTCCATCCCCTATCTTATCCCTTTAGGGGTAGAATTTATCAAAATCCTTTCTTAGCGGATGCCTACGTTATATCATCTACCTGCATGCCAAAATTCAGCCAGATCTGTCCAGTGGTTTGGGCTGTGCGTTGATAGATAACTATGTCGGTCACCTTTGAGTTTTATAGAAATAGAAGATTTCCGCACCGCCTCTGATCAACGCACAGCCTAAACCACTGGACAAATCTGGCTGAATTTTGGTATGCAGGTAGATGATATAATGTAGGCTTCCGCTAAGAAAGGATTTTGATAAATTCTACCCCTAAAGGGATAAGATAGGGGATGGAAGTTTGTATGTAGCTTTGTCAATTTCAAACCGATTAGGCTGAGACCAAGCATGCATATGCTACTATATATTGAAATAAGCCTTATTTTTCATAATATTTATAAACGCGAGCGAAATCACGGGAAAAAGCTAGTGTGTGCATATAGTCGAAAATACGACTTTCCTGCGCTCTAAAGTCACGATATCTTGAAAGCGATGCTTTCTAGGAGAAAAGTGTTCAGACATTTTTTGTAGACAGTTTTATGATCTACAATATTTATATTGACGTTAAATGCGTATTTCCCATAGAAAACGAGATAATGGGAAAAAACTGATTTTCGTGACCTTTGACCTTGAATAACTTATGACGCAGACACGTGATCATATGAGACTTTTCTACCAGTCATTAGTACACCAAAACAAAGGTTTATGCAAATTTACAGCTTATTCGCTTCCATTCCGAGGTTTGCCCCTAATTAAGCCTTATTTGACTGTACTATACGGGGAAGTGACTGTTACAAATATGAATTAGCTAATATTTAGTACACACGATAGTTGATTATTAACTGCAAAGTTGTCTTTTGTAGAACATACTCGTAATTATGAGAATCGAAAATATCCTTTCGATAGAGTCACTTTGCCATGTCCAATAAAAATATATAATTACTAGCAGACCTGACAGACATTGTCCTGCATAATATGATATTCAGCGCCATCTGCCGGGCTGATTTATGAATCTAAAGCATCCAGGGTGCCACTCAAACGCATACAGAAAAATTCATTTAGATCGGTCAAGCCGTTTAGGAGGAGTTCTATGACATACGTACAGCAGAATTAAATAAGTATATAAAGTTAATCCTCCTAGATTTTATTGTCTTGCTTTTTGGGTTACAAGTTATAACTGCAATGTGTAGGCTCTACATAAATAAATAAAAACACGTGCTAGTACTATTGCGTACTTAAACATTCGTCCATTACTATTCTGGCGGAAGCCCTTCATGAATATTTTAATTGAGATGACAAAGCGGATGGTGCCTACATATTTACTGTGATATTCACACCATAACGACAATGAAACTTTTAAAACATATCTATCTATATGCCTGGCTGTGGTCCAGTTATAAATCGACACGCGATCATTCTGTACCGGTATATTTTCCTTTACAATTTATTACACATAAATACCATGTAAAATCACCACGAGATATTTGTTAAAATAGTTTGAAGTATTAAGTGGTGATGTCATTGAAGTATCCTCGATGTCTATGTTCCTCTTTGCAATATTATGTTATATAAATTATTTTTGATACCTGCGTTTTGTAATAGTCAGTTGACTGGTTGTTCCGCACGTGTACAAAAAAGAAACGTTAACTATTTTTGTGCGCTAATGTTTTAATATTCTTTGGGAAGACTTAATTTAACGCAAATTTAATTTTTATACACGGACCCTATTATCACACAATGGTTTAATACGTGAGGATTTTTCAATTTATAAAATTCTCGGAAACTTAATTTGTAGGTGAGACGGCCGGGGATCACTATGATTTATGAAACAGATAAAAGTCTGCCAGAATTATATTATACCTCACTTTAAAATGTGCATATATTTTAAAACTACTAGAAAAAATATAATGGATGGAAGCTAAATAGCTCCGTTCACAGGAATTAAATCTCATAAAATTTTGTACCTACGTTAAATAGTGAAATTAGAATAAAGAGGTACTTAAATTATGTAAGTTCATTACCATAATTGTTCTTAGTTTATGTCTTAATAATTTATAAATAAATTATACTTAAATGTTATTATTATTATTATTTAATAAGCAGGCAGGCAGTTGAAACAACTGATAGCGCCTGTATCTGGTTTGTGTGTATTATTTATATTAAAAATAAAAACTGACTTTTTACTTTACATTTATTTGCACTACCGTTTAAATAACATTAAATGTTCTGCTAAGTATACAATAAATTAAATTTATAATCCACTACACACAGGAAAAACTATACCCGTCGTATTAATATATTTTTGTTTAGGGATAAATAATACACTGTGTATATCAAGCCTATGGAATATTATGGAATTATATTTCTTAACTGGGTAATATACGCGAGGATAAAATATAACAATTTAATTAGTGGTTTATTATCTTTCCATATTAGGTCATAATATTAACATAAAAGTAGTTACCGTAGGTAGTAGGTACCGCAGTTATCATTTATTTTATTTTATTTTACAATTTTAGGAAAACTTACAGCTAGTAGATACAATATACAGGATAGAACATAAAAATGAACATAAAATTTGTATGGCAAAGAGTTACCATTTTCAGCTAACCATATTACTTCTCTATACTGTTACTGTTATCCTAATCTCACTGCTGGGCAACGGCCTCTCCATGACCAAAGAAGGCTAATATTTCTGTGCTTTGTAAAGATCATCACGGTATTACTACTACTTTACTACTTATATGAAACATAAATATAAAATTATACAAGGCATTTGGCCCGATGGTTCACGTTCTAATAACTTTAACGTTTTACATCCTTTTAGATTGTAATCAATGTAACTGCAATACGAAATTAGCGCAAACAGCTGCTCTACCACCCTTTCATTCTAATAAATATGCATTTATTCACAATTCTATAAATTAAGTTACTTATTGAGTGTCTTTTATAGTTCTGGTTAAAATCTTTAAGCTTATAAAAGTCTTCTCTTTTAACATAGTTTTGATTGATATTTCTTAATTACAAACTCTACATTTTTGCTATTTTCAAGATTTAAGAGATAATAATAAATTATATACTTATTACAAGTAAGTAAGAAAAAATAAAAGAAAAATAAATACGACCTACGAGTATATCGTTCTTAAAATAAACATACAATCATAATGATATCTGTTTCCACTTGTCAGCGTAATAATCTTGATATAAAACATTGAAGTATAATTAGTTAGAATTGCGTGCAGTGGAAGCCTTCTACAAATTCGCTCTTAGATAAATATACGAGTTTGTTAACAATAAAAACAAATGTTTAGTTACATCTTAACAGGTGCACATTCATCATAGGAAGTAATTTGCCACAATTATTAGACACGTATATTTTTAATTCCATTGAGGTCGCACCAATGACGGTCGTTTCATAATACAATTTTTACCTTCTATAATATATCATTTGGAGCCAACATTTGAACAAGTCGATCTATTGTTAAGAACGAATAAATCGATTCAGATTCTACGTGTCAATATTAGATATTGTTCTCGGAAGCAATTTGATATATATTTCAAGTTCTACTCAAATACCGTTACCATTTTATACACTACTTTGTTAATACACATTTTAAGTTGTTCATATCAAATGGTATTCAAGTTTTAAAGAGTATTTTAACTTAAATAATTGAGTGTCCACCATCTTAAGCACTCTGATAGGATCACCAAACTCGTCAAACTTAAGTCTCTTGTGAATACGCTTCTCAAGAATGGTCTACTATGTAAAAGATAATAAGTACGTAGTCTCGAATATTATAACGACATAGTGTAACATGTAAAAGTACGTACTTGTAAGTCGTTTACCTACCAGATTATAATTATCGATTAGTTGCGTCGGGTACAGATATAGACGTTTTATTTTCGCCTGCAGCGTTCACTTCAACTGATAGAGTGATGAATAAATTCCTCCTATACTCACTTACTGTAGATGCTTCAGGTAAATGACATTGTATCTCTAACGTATGTGGACCAGATGCCAGCAATCAGGCTTTCCTTTCCCCCAGCTATAGATTCTTCAATCTACCGCGTCGTTATGCCTCAGGCGATGACGGCCCGTCATGAGTGATTATCTTTAGGGGACCTTTATTATAATCGGTTCTGGTGTCTAATATCGAGCCCCAAATCGTGTTATTATAATTACCTCCAAACATAATATTACCGGTGATTGAACCCTTTACTTACTCAGTCACTGTATGTTGCCGCAACATGTGGTTCGCGTAATTCGTAATGATCGTATGAAACATGCAACTTAAATAACATAAAATGTTTTAAAATATCGGAAGGTTGAATGTATTGTTTCCAAATGACTTGGAAGTGTTGTTAAGAATCATCAATGGCAGCTGTTCGACGATGAATTATGTCCGAGAGTCTCCGGTGCAGGCACACATGTTGCGGTGAAAGTGCTCATCTACGAAACGTTAGCGTTAACATGCAGCAATAACGTTACTCTTACTCCCAACTATTCATCTAAACTATTATTAAATAACAATTTTTTCATTTACAAATACGCTTTAATAGAATCTCAGTTTTATGTGTCTTATCAAACATCGTCCGCATACGGTCACTGTTAATTAAATAAGTACAAGAGACTTGCGATTAGATCTTGCCGCGTCATCTTCGACTCTACCCTGAGACAGAATGAAGACGTCAAGCACGGGTAGCGTCTGCTTTATCTGGTCGGGTATCACAAGTTTGTATAGCGGCGGAGGCAGCGAGACACACCTCGCACACCTGTCGAGCGAGCGAGGAGCCCAGCGCGGCGGGTACGTGACCGGCGCGCGCTCTGCCCCGGGCGCGTGCGAGGGAATGCCTCCGATACTCATTAAGTTCGGCCATTGGTGGCATTCGATGATATATGTGCACGTTATACCGGACGCTTAGGTAATCTCCGAGAGATGATCCTATCACGAAATAATATTACTGTAGTTTTTGTTGACTTTTAGAGCACAAAAATGCGATTCAATTTTGCTCGGTTGCGTTGCGTGCCGGAAACTATTTTCTCACCGATCTTGTAACAAACCATACAATTTACACGTATACACATCCAACATATAATATGTGTATCGTTGTAAGTAATTTTAGGTCGTTCCCATCAAGTATGTCGGGAGACGGCCTTGCTTGGAACGTGGCTGCGCTACCCAACTACAATATAGAAGTAATGTTTCCTCAATTACATTGTTATGTATCTACAATCAATTCTGCGGACAATGAACAGAAAATATTAAGTACGTGTCTTACATAATGTGGTACTTGCATGCCCTATTTAATAGAACAAACCACACATTAGTCTAAGGCTCTATCCTAAAAGGGGTTCGTTAGTTGGCCACGGTCGGGCACGTACGTGATTTTAAACGATCGACGTTTCGGCGAACTCATTGTTTTAAGAATGGATTACAACGAAAATTCTCGACTTTTGTTATGTCTACCCATTATGTTCGGTGTGTTTTAGAATAAAAACTTTGGATAATAATCCTGAGCATACACAATAACATCTAATTGTCTAGGACGTGTTGGATGGAGGTGCGTGCGCACGCGGCGTGTCTTCACGTATAATCCACCGGACCCAAATGAAATTATTATACTAATTACCGAATCTCGATCACGAGCGGGGGGCGTTGCGGTTCTAAATCTCCCGCTCTCCTAAATCGATTACGGGTATTACGAGCCTAGAGCCCGGCGTTTTGTCTCTGTCTTATGTGGGCCGGCCTTGCGCTCGTCTTTTTGGTCATAATCTATCACGGTTCATTGCTCCTCGTGGCCAGTTTGTTCGAACTAAAGAACTTGTAGGTCTCGAAATATTCTTTACATATTCTTATCTCGTTTGTTTGATGAACTTTTTAATAAATGGTGTTGTAAAATTGTTTTAGAATACAATGTGGGAGGTGCGCTTCACGACATGGCTAGTCCCACATTAGCGTTAGTGTACTGTTGATGCGCCTGCGTAACTGATACGTACTCATCACTCAGTTTCACATCGCTCTTATTATTATACTTTTTAATAGCCCACGCTCTGGTAAATAACGAAGGAGTCTCACTTTCACACATTGTCTAAGCTAATTCACAAAATTTTGCTCAGTTTGCAATTGTTAATTTTGGCAATTTCGCCATGTGATATTTTAAAAGTTTTTGAAAAATAATGAGACTTCTGCTATATCTAATTAACAAAAATAATATATCATTGTTCGTGTGGCGTCGGAGTCACTTCCCCATCTGGTCTTATGGCAGTCGTAAAAGCCAGCTAATGGAAAGTTCGTACATAAAATGTATACGGCAACCAAAAGAAGAAACACTTGACGTTAAACCAATCCGTCAGTAGTATCAGTTAACCGGCATAGTGTAAATAGGCTAAGTGGCTCTCCACGGCTGAATGACTTGAAATTTAAAGGACTATGATGATAAATATTTCTTCCTTGTCTTGTGTCGTGCTTAGCTATTATTATGAAAATGCATCAAATTGTTTTTGCGACCTTTAAAGAGATTTCATGCGCCGATAACTCGATGTGCATTCATATTATGATCACACATGTGTAATCTACTATGGTTATTTTACTAACAAAGAGACGTAATGCAATGACGTTTGGATATAATGGCAACAGATTATCTGTCACCAATTCACCTCTGACAAACAGTGGTTTTCTATCGTTTTATTATGTCTAAATTCAGCTTTAACTGTCCATATACTTCTTCAGCACTATTAGATATTAGGATAGTTTGCCACTTTAAAAATGCAAACGAAAAGATCAAACGAATAAACACAGTGAACCATTATTTTCGTTACTAAATAGTAGGATATAAACCAAAAAGGTTTATATCAAAAACAATTCAGTCAGAAATATTATGAAACACGAAATAAGTTAATTTGACCTCCTTGCACGTTGTCTTGTGTAATTTCCGATATAATTGTTGTACGGTCTACTTATACCATACCGTTTCCGTCAAACAAACTAATTTAAAGATCTATAGAATTAGTTGTATGCGGTATTAGTTCTGCAATTACAAAACCTTGAAAATGGCCTACATTGTAGTTTTAAAATGAACATACTTATTATAATTCGTTTCCTTGTGTACAAATAAAGCGAATTGCTTAAAGTAACGTACTAAAGAAAACGCACAATATAAATTAACATATAATTTTTGTGCAATATATCTTGCAAAATGATCTTTGTAATAATACCTTCATTATTTGCAAAGGAGATGGAAACTTCTTGGCTAAAGCCTGTACATTACTGTACAGAGTAAGGATATGCCCTAAAAATCTTTTCTATTTTTTAATAAAATAATAATAAAATTACTCAATTTTATTAAAATTCGAACTTGAAAAAAATAGAAAAGATTTTTAGGGCATATCCTTACTCTGTACAGTAATGTACAGGCTTTAGCCAAGAAGTTTCCATCTCCTTCAAAAAAAAATATCTTGGATTTCAGATTGCCAAAACTAACAAAAGATTTAGCACGAGACTAATAAGTGTGAAGCTATAAATTGATAATACTCTCATTTCTGTTTAATCTTGGCCCAAAACTCTTAGTGAAGGTTTCATTCTCCTTTATTTTGTAAACATACTTGGATTTTTATGAAGCCTTTGTTGCGTATTTTTTAGTATGTTTGATTGTATTTAGTGTGAATACTTAGTGTGAATTATATGTTAATTATTATAATGAATAATTTACATATTGTGATTTAATATAAGTTTTAAAAGTTATACAATGGTTCATGTAACGTTTATTTTGTGTACTTTTCATTTGGTCTGCCGCAAGGTTCTGCCTTTGGACCATTACCAAAAAAGATTACGAAATTCTCACTATTTTGACACAGTCATGTACAATATGTATGTAATATTTATGTCTAAATATATGTTACATAAACGCGATTACTTTTTAACCTAATGAACGGAATTTTCTCTCTTATTTGTATCTTATAATTTTATTGCTGACGTCAACCTACTTATGCCACAACCACTTTCTTAGTTTAACTGGACTAGTTGAACAAATTGAATTCCTAACGTTTTATATTTATCGCAATATTATAACTATGCCTGGTTATTAGAAATGTAAACAAATAGATTTAACTGGTAGGGAAAATAGGCATTATATCCTTTTCTTCGTATTTTTAGAAATTATTAAAAGAAAATAACAAAAGTAACGAATAAAAGCAATATGTAAAGGGAAATAGACTAGAAGGATTTGTATAGTCTTTCACTATACAAATTCTTATAGTCTTTGAAGTCTCTGTAATGCAGTAATGGATCAAATTCAAACTGCTTATGTAACTTTTCTACACGCGCCGGGCTTAGGTACCTACTAAGTAATCAGGACCCAATTTTTTTCGTCGCGTCTTCATTTTTATTAAATTTTATTATTATGCATAAAATAATGATATCGCGCAAATATAAGAAATACCTGCAAAGCATAAATTTAAAAAATTACCCCAAGTGACAATGCAACAATAATTCAAATTCCTTGACCAAAAAAAATATATAACAAAAATATATCCCCTTGTTTGCAGCCTGTTCGAGCAGGAGATAATGAGCTACGTGCCGGCGGGTGGATGTGGCGTGACACCCACAACAACTAGCGGCGTGTGCCCCTCCCCGGGCGCTTCGCCCGCCGCCGCGAGATCCACGCGAGCCCCTGCCCCGCAGAGGAGGGACTTCGAGGCCAAGCTGAGAGCCTTCTACAGGAAACTTGAGAGTAAAGGATATGGACAGGGACCTGGGAAATTAAAGTAAGTATGGTTTGTTTTCGAGGTTTTGAGTTGTGGGGTAGATGGTTATACTTGGGGTAATCTACGGAGATTGCTATTAAGAAATTGGGCGTGAGTACAGTGATTGTGTTAAGGATTAGAAAAAGGGTTTGTAAGTACATATTAATGATTGATCCCACTCTAATAATATCTCTCTAAATCAACCAATTAATTAATTAGCATAATAATTATCATAGAATTACTAGCTTAAAAGATTTTTTTAAAGACTCGATTAGGCTCTATGAGTCATCATCATTATACCTAAGCTAGTCAAAACAGGGTAAAAGCCATCTTTATGGCACCACTGGGAAATAAGGGTAACTCTACATTAACTAAACCTACTTCTAGGAAAGGTAAGCTTTTCCATATCCAAAACTTGTATATGGTAGTTTATTGGTAAACTAACTAAAACAGCCAGGTAGCCATTAGACCATCCTACCAACTCACAGGAAACTTAACACATTTATCCACGTTGGACGAACGGATCGAAGATAGAGTTTGACTCTTGACTTACTCGGTCATCACCACACAGAGAGCATAACAATCATACCATTGTCCTTTCCTCAATAGTTTTAATGGCAATCTCAACAGTACTTCTTGTCATACGTAGTCAAGCGCATGACGATGAAATTCAACATTAATATAAACTGCAAACAATCTGTTTGATATCAATTTGTAACACATTATCTTACTATCAACATAACACATTTTCAGACTGCACATACGTCGCGAACATCTTCTAGAAGACGCATTCCGGCGGATAATGTCTTGCGGCAAGAAGGAGCTACAGAAAGGCAAGCTATGCGTGCTATGGGACGGCGAAGAAGGCCTAGACTACGGAGGTCCTAGCAGAGAGTTCTTCTTTTTACTATCGAGGGAGCTCTTCAACCCTTACTACGGACTGTTTGAATATTCTGCGAACGATACTTATACTGTACATGTTTCGCCAATGTCTGCCTTTGTGGATAATCATCATGAATGGTGAGTGTTGCAGTTTTTTTGCTGTTTTTGGTATATCTCTTTCTGGTGGTGTAGCTAATGGCTTCCGAGAGAAGGAACAACTATAGTATCACTGTGAAAATGAAGAAACTCGATACAAAACCTTAAAGAGCCTGTCTCTAGATTGCGGTATAGTAAGCCAATTTCCTGTCAAATAATGGTAGAGGCCAACGTTAAGTACCTATAGTAAATTAGTAAAAGGTAACCCCCTAGTTTTTAAAATATCTTCATAAAGAAGTAAGAAATCGTCCGTTTTTATTTCCATATGACACTTATACAGATTTATTGTTATAATACGTGAAGCTGGTATACGTTTACCTAGATGATAAATATATTTTTTTTATTTTATATATTTTTTTATTATATTATTGTATAAAAAAGTAACTTCTAACAGAAGCTCATTATAAAGGAATATCTCATGATACGTCAAAACGACTTGTAAATTAACATTTAATTTATTACAATGGTTTTCTTAATTACTTGAGAACTAAAAAGTTATTAATTTAATTAATACAAACATATTCGCGTATAATTTTAATAATTTATTTCTATTCACTTGTTGATAGAAGGACATTCAGCTTTTAGGACACCTGTTGATCACCTGTTGATCGGTATAAATCCATTCACATAATACCTTGACCTTCTCTGTAGTTATCTCTTTTTGAAGGAAACCTCTTTACTTTAAGCTTTAGTTTGTAACTTGAACATAGAGGGCGTTTAATGTTAGCTTCATTATGTCTCGGTTACCACCGTAAAACAACAATAAAGTAAACTTTGATTAAATAGGGCTAATAACTTGATTTGAAGCAAGAATAAAAACAAATATCATCGCAAAATACCTATCTACCTTTAGGTCATAAATAGTCAATATAAGGCGATATTTATGACCATTTCAATTTTTACTTATTTTAATCTCTTTTCGTCACATAAATAAACGTCACATAATAAAAATTAAAAATAACAAAGATTTTATTCCTCAAGTGTAACTCTAATGATATGCCGAGTCAAGTACATAGTTATATATATTTACTGGAACAGATAATTACGTATTACTCACACACAATCAATACAAATTATAGTTATTATCTGTGAGAATAGGATCTTCCGTGTAACAATAGCTATTTTTATGTAGTTCTTGTTTACATATAATTATGTAAATCGATTACAAGTTTGTATTAAGAGCGTTTATAGGGCTCACTAGGGCCGCCAATAGAAATAAAAAAATAATTATTCGCGAATATGATCAATAATGCACAATGTTGTCTACTAAGTCTGTAGAAAAGAGAATAAAGTATTTGTAAAACACAGTCTCAACACTTTAAACGCTTTTTAAATTAGTTAAATTTCGCATTTGAAAATAAAACAGCCGTTTTTGTTTTAATTGCGTTATCTATCTAATTGAAAAACATTAGATAAATTCTATAGGCGGCGCTAGTGATCCCTATAAACGCTCTTATCGGTTTGAATTAGTGCATCTTGCATGTCACTGCTTCATATAATCGTAAACTCATTGAAGAAATAGCAACAGCTTAGTTTGTTATAAAACTAGTAGGTACTGAAGAAATATTAAGAACATACAAACCAGAGCAAGAGGAACTAAATTAAAATGGCCCTCTGGATAAAGGATCCATTAGCAGCAAAACTACAAGCATGGTTTATTATATTAAAGTAATATCATACCGGTCTCGACTAATGGTAAATTTGCTTGTATTAATACTATTAAAGCCCAAAATACTATTACTTAATCTATTTAAACATTAAAAAAAAACAAAATATGTAAAAAATATATTTCCATTATGTTACAATCTCATTGTATTTATATTATTTACTTATTTAAAACTGCCAAAAAACAACAAAGAAAATTTAATGTGCTAATTATGATAATTTAACGTTAAGCTCAGTTACCTACTCAAATCGTATCGTAATTATTTTATATAATTTATCCAACTAAATATTAACTAACGGTAAAAATAAAAGAATGAATATTTTACTAAGTATACCTACATTGAAGAGCGCTGTCTAGATCTAAAGTAGAGATTTTAAATTTTTTTTTAGAATTCTCGTGCAGAAATTTAAAATAAAGTAGGAATATAACCTGCAACCTCATTTATCAGTAAAGCATTGACCAGGAGACCATTTTCCTAACATACTAAAAGCTTAACACATAATTATATTAGTTATAAAGACTTATTTACGTCACCAGGTCGCTCTCCCTCCATGTTTATTTATACTCATACGCGTTCGCGCACCGAAACTTTACGTTTCATATTACGAATACCGTATATCGTGTTACAAACAAACAAACCAATGATTTCTGTTAGTTTTTGTCTTAGAATCGACCACGTGGAACTTTTAATACATAACCTAAAAATGTATTGAATTACCATTGTGATTGATTTGTGTAACGGATTTTTTTTTAAATCCTTTGTTCGAAAATTATTTTAACGTTGTTTTGTTTTACTGGTATATTGCATTGCAATTTAATAAGTTTTTTTAAATATTTGTTTAAATCTCCAATAGCCGGCTTGTTATTGATTCTAGAACACATGTAAACTTTTAATGCACGTAATGGACGCAAGACTACTTCGGCGTAAGTTAATTAAAAAATTAAAAAGTTAAATCCCTAAAAAGGCTTAGAAATAGAGTGGAATGTCATACGGTTTACAGGTTTTATTCGTTTTAGTACTAATTTACATAAACAGAGCACTGAGCATTCCCGCTACAACAGCCTCGATAGCAATTTAATAGATTATTTATTTATAGTAATATCAATTAAGCTAAACTGATATTAAATTAAAATGATTTGAACTATCTTGATAAAGTCCTAATGCAACGTAAGACTCTACCACCTCGTCAAAGTTATGATTCTCTTGTAAAGTTATGTTCTGATTCTACCTTAATCGGCTTTACTGTATAATCATTGACCATGTCTAACATAATATTATTGTTTTTATTCATCAGGTTCCGTTTCTCCGGCCGTGTGCTCGGCTTGGCGCTAGTGCACGGGTACTTACTGGAGGCGTGGTTCACTCGCGCGCTGTACCGAGCTCTGCTGCGACTGCAGCCCGCGCTGGAGGATGTTGATGCGCTTGACGCACAGTTCGCTGCATCACTACGATGGTTACAGGTAATTAGAACATTATATTGTATAACTTCAATGCTGAAAGCAATAAATCCTTGACATTTTGGCTGCTGTACGAAAGAGTAATGAATACTTTTTTGAGCTTTCTTGTTGAGATCTAATGATCGAGAGTCTCTATGAGTTGCAGAACTTATTGGAAAAGTGAGTGGCAATGCATTCGCAATTCCTTAATGTTGCACCATTGAAGTTGTGTCTCTGTGCTGCATTACTTACAAAATTGCTTGTACAAACTCGTTGGTAACTTTATTTCAATTTGTACAGACTTTACTCCGTTTAGACAGTTTAGCATAACTCAATAGGGACACATATTACACGGCGTGGTAGCAACTTCGTTTCCTTTTACATCATACAGATTAAGACAAACATAACTAACAGCATACTGTATTCATTCCCCAGTCAGCGCGTTGCGTATCATCGCTGGAGCTAACATTCGCGGTGTCAGAGCGCCTGGCGGACGGTCGCGTGGTGGAGCGCGAGCTGAAGGCGGGCGGGCGCGAGCTGGCCGTCACGGAGCGCAACCGCAAGGAGTACCTCGAGCGTGTCGTGCGGTGGCGCGTGCAGCGAGGTGTCGCCGACCAGACTGAGTGGCTCGTCAGGGGCTTCCATGAGGTACGGAGCATTCTACATCATAAGCTTCTAATCATCTTTGCTCTCGGATTTTTTTAATGAAGAGCGTTTATTAGCTCACTATCGCCGCCAATGCAAAAAAATCATTATTCAATTAGATAAATATTGCATTAAAAACAACCGTTTTATTTTCGATTGCGAAATTTAACTAATTTAAAAGCGTATGAAATATTCAGAGTGTGTATACAAATACTTTATTGCCTTTTCTCAAGACTTTGTTATCAACATTTAACATTATTTATCTTATTTGCGAATAATGATTTTTTTTCTATTGGCGGCGCTAGTGAGCCCTATAAACGCTCTTAAATAAAACTGCAATATTAACATGTTGAAACTGATAAAAAGCGCCAAGAATGACGCCAATCGATAATAGTCCAATAATAACTTCACTTCGTCGTCATCATCTTGCCGGTTTAATCAAACTTCCTCACACTATGTTTGAAGGACCCAATGTCATACGATGGAGGAAATAAGTGAGCCGGTAGTTTGTTCCCCAACGGATGTAGCTTTTTGTTCCCGGGACTCCTCGTATAAACCCGAGAACGGTTACCATGGAGTTTGTTAGACTATCCCCAATATTTCATTTAATATAGCGCCATCTAGGCGAGTTGTAGTAAAATATATATAATATAATTTAATTTGCGAAACTGCAAGAGCCATAGTATGCTGTATGTACTACGACACTGACTGATTCTCTTAATCAAAAATATACACAACATAATTAGTATTAGGTTATGTAAATTAATGGGATTTACGACACACATGGGATGATAATAGGTAACCCATGTATTTTAACTTCACGCGTTCGGATTACTGTTTATGACGAAAAAAAGTTAAAGGTAATGAAAATTTTAATGGTCATATCAACTAGATATATATATATTTTTAACCGTTATTTTTTATTTCTTTTCAATAAAGTTACTTATGTACATTCTATATAATAAATATTTATTTAAAATGTATATTTTTTAATATCCAGGTGGTGGACCCTCGGCTAGTGGCAGCATTCGACGCCAGAGAACTAGAACTAGTGATAGCTGGAGCTCCCGAACTAGACGTAACTGACTGGCGAAACAACACTGAATATAGAGGAGGCTATCACGACGCACATCCTGTCATCATATGGTTCTGGCAAGCTATTGATAGGTATGTATTGTACTGCTCTTTTTCTTGTGTATAATATGTGATACTATTGTGTCTCAGGTAAATAATAACTGCCTCGGTGACAAAACGGTCGTATTTAAAACCCCTCGCAAATATTTATTTGTGTGCCTGCCCTAAGCCTGGATGTTCTTTGTGTCCGTTAAATTGATCTTTGTAAAGTCTGACACAGGGCATTCTAATCAAAATTTAACAATATATTGATGAACTCGAGTGTATCTATAGCCCGAACGAACAGCAGCAGAACTTTTAGGTAATGGAATAATAAATATGATGAAAAAGATCGCCAAGAATACATACTTAATGTTGCAGTTTTATACAGTACATTAGGGCTTATTACATAGGTACAATAATTCTGACCCCTTATTTAGTCATTTGAAACGAACTGTTTCGGCGCCTTTATTGCAAACCTAAAAATTAGAAAAATAAATATCTACTTATCATTTATACATTTTTCCTGAGAATTATAACAATTTTTTTCCATTATTGATAAGGAATGAGTTCAACGGAAATGTGGTTTAAATATCATGTGGTATCAATTATGTGGTAACTATCTTTCACCACGATTCAATTTTCAAAAAATATTTTTACTGGTTCTCTTCAGTGGTTGTCAATATTAAATCTCCGTTCCTTCTTTCCCTACGAAAATGATACTGAGGCATTTTAGAGTTATGAGGCAGGCATAACAAGTTGGTTTTATGTCAAGTTTTTTAGCATTTGTTTTGTACATTTATGTGGTAACTTTTACTTTGTCAATAACATTGAACAATATTATCATATCGATTATGTTTCTACAGGTTCACCAACGAGCAGCGTCTACGCCTGGTGCAGTTCGTGACGGGCACGTCGTCGATCCCGTACGAGGGGTTCTCAGCGCTGCGCGGCTCGACGGGACCGCGGCGGTTCTGCATCGAGCGCTGGGGCCGCGTGGAGTCCCTGCCGCGCGCGCACACGTGCTTCAACCGCCTCGACCTGCCGCCCTACCCGCAGCCCGCGCTGCTGCACGAGAAACTGCTGCTCGCCGTCGAGGAGACCAACACCTTCGGCATCGAGTGAACGTGACCCTCCACGAGCCTTCCCCCAGGCGGAATGTATCTCTCTTACGAAAGCACCGGCTGACTGTTTGCGATTTCGTTAAAAAATGTTTAATTTTGTTATGCCGCATTTGATTCATAAATGGCATTGTTTGTTGATCGCCAAAAAATAGTAGCGTTCGATGTGAATGCCAAATATTAGAATCCAATACTAGCAGCTGTAAATAACTGTGACTAATTGCGAGTATTATCGATGTAAATAATAGTCAATTGATAGAGTAGCGAACGAACAAAGATAGAGGTATTTTAGAAAAATAACAAACATGTAGATGTGCCTAGATATATATATTGTCGTATATAACTGGCCGCGTATGCTACGAGGTTTGTACTTTGTTAACGCTTGTATATAGGTAAACATATATTGTGGCTGTGAAATGGGACTCCAGTTCCCTGTTTAGTATATACGCTTTTATGTCACTAATTTATATAATGGTAAATCTAAATTATTGCCCAATTGTGTTGCATATAAAAAATACAATTTACCTGTAATATAATAAAAACACTAATTCATTAATTGCTTTATGGCAAACTTCGATTATTATTATACCTATATACCTACAAACAACACTAGTCAGTTACAATAACTAATAACAATATTGTTTGTTCTTTTATACTATATTTCTTAATGTCCTGATTATATGTTATTGGTTTGTAATCATAAAAATGAAAGTAATTGTTGAAATTACAACCATAGGTATGCTTTTTGGGTCCAAGACCTTGTACATTGTATACTAGTTGTAATTTGTAAACACCAACTCCTAGATATTTGTCCGAACCTTGTTATTCGGTCATAGCAACATTCCTATTTAAAACTTATCTACAAAATATGCCTCTGCTTGAGCAATAAAAATTTAATCATTTGTACAAGTATGATCAATTGAAACAACATTAGCAGTTCATAGAACACCTACAATAACTTATTTATTTAAGCTATCCCTAAATGTGTTATTAGTTTTATTTTGTAAGTAATAATTATGTTATGTTGAATACATATTTACTGAAATTGTGTATTGTTTTATCTGTAAATTTTAAATGAATTGTTTTGTGTGCAAGTGATAAAATGTGTCAATATACAATATAACTTAAATGTGATTTTATTTCCCTCTAATAACAAAGATACAAAAGGTTAGAACTGGATGTTGAAAGGTTGGGGGAGGAATGACTGGTAAATAATGAAGAGAAAACCAATATCACACATACAAAATGTTTATTTTTCTGAAGTTGTGTAACAACAAAAATCAACCTTGTTATTTTTTAAGACCTTATCTTTTAACATATATCAACTATTTACAGTTCCCAAAGTTTGCATTTATAAACACAAACTCGTGATAAAAAATGCAACAAGGGTTACTTTTCACATGTTCTACTCTAAATTGTGACGGAGTTAATTCATAGCTGTCACAGTCTGAAGTTTTAAAATCCTTAATGCATAAAACTCTTCAAAGTTAAATCATAAGCTGGTGTGATTACAATATGATAAAGCTACTGTTATTATAATTCCATATGCATACCGGTAGCTATGTGAATCCAAAATAAAACCTTAAAATTATCCTCCCCCTCTCCAACATACTATCTGATCTGCGAGCATTAGTCAAGCCCAATATCAATCTTAAAAATGAAAATGATCATGTCAATTTAGAGACAAAAGGCGACTTCAGAAGAAATCGACTTAAATGTAATATAATACACACTTGTGTAAATATTTTGTATATTTACTTCAAAAATAACGGTACATACAATATTTTAATTTGTAACTCTATCGAAAGGGAGAAGAGCAAAGGCTCACTGTGTGTCTAGCCAAGAGAGGGGAAATCCTTGCTGTCGTCGACCTTGGGCGGCGCCACCTGTGAGCGCAAGGCCGGGCGCTCCTCACTGGGCTCGTCCCGCGGCGGAGCCCTGCCCCTGCCGCGCCCGCGCCCTCGGCCTCTGCCGCCGGTCCCGCCGCGGCGCGAGTTGTCGTTGAAAGTGAACTCTATGCCGAGGACACGCTTCTGGCGGCCTACACGTTGCGGGTAATCAGCCATGTCGTATTCCTCGTCACTGTCGTCATCTTCAGCTCGTTCGCCTTCCTTTTTCTTCTCGAGCATCACCAGGTTTTTCCACTGGCTAAGATCTTCACCCTCACCTGCCTTCCTCAGATTGTACTGTGGTGCAGTGCGCTGGGCATTTCGTAGAGCCTTGTACTCGTCCAGGGTGAGCTCACGCGGTTCCTCTTCGGTAGGTGCAGCGCGTTCTGCTTCTGGTTGCTGACCATCGCCGGCGCCGGCAGCATCAGGAGCCTTCTCCTCAACTACTTCACCTTCAGAGCCTGTTTTATTGAGCTCGTCAAGGTCATCTTTTATTGTTCCCCAATTGTGGGGACCGGCACCCTCACGCTTATCAACCGGTTTTACTCCAGTCTTGTCCGAACCAGAACGTCTGTCAAACTCACGTTTGCCTCTATTATCATAAGGACGCGGCCCGCGCGCTCCATCTCGAGGTTCACGTGGGGGCCTCGGCCCACGACGTTCGGCACCATCGGAATTTTCGCTGAAATTACGTCGTTCGAAATTAGGTCTACGATCGCTGAACTCACGCCTTGGCGGCCTTGGTGCACCATCCTTGTTCTCAACCGCACCATTCTGCGGTCGGTCCTCACGACGACGAGGCGGAGGACGTTCAGTATTACGCTCATTGGTAGGTCTGGCAGGCCCCTTGCTCTTCGGCGGCTCGCCGCTCCTGTTTTCCTGAGTCTTCACATTTTGGGTTTCCTTAATACCTTTCCTGGTAACGGGAGTACCGCCTTTAGGTTTGATCTCAGGCTTGCCCTTATTTTCTTTTTCGGCTTCTTTGGTCTTCTTTTTGAGCTCCTTCGCTTGCTCTCGCGCTTTTAACGCATCAAGAGGATCGGACTCATCGTCCAAGAAAAGAGCATATCTATTAACAACCCCCACACCGTAGGAATTCTCCATCGTGATCCTCTTGATGATTTAATCACACAATAACTGGATGTTGTTGGATTATTTTCACGCACTTTAGTAAGGCGACATTTTGTCTTATTTTATTGATTTCATTTAATATGGCGGACGATAGCGAACGCACCTAATACGCCATATGACGAAAAGGAATAGAGAACAGAATGAAAATGGCGGTACAGATTTTTACTTTTTAATATTTGTCTATGTTGTGGTCGCAAAAACAAACTTTTAACAGAAACCATAGACAATATAAAACTTTGTAGCAGCTATTGGGAACACATCACATTGTGCAGAAGTGAGTAGTACACCGAGGATATTAAAAACTGTCCGTAAATCGTTTATTTGTTGTCTACTAGTTGTATATTTTCTCTAAATTAAAGATTTTTTTTAAAAAGTTTAAGTTACATTAAGAGTACAGGACTTCAGAGTCCAATACTTTGTTTAATTAAAAGATATTTCAGTGTACATACTTAACTAACTTTAAGTTTTATTAATTTTACTTTTGAACTTAGGAAATTACTTTGAGTACCTGACCTTCTATTTGTTGTGTCACATCTGTTGGTGTAGTTGAGACTGGTTCTGGCTTAATTTAAATAGGCTCCATTGTACAACTACCTTTTGCACTATATAAAACAAGCTAAACTAATCACTGTTGGAGTTGTACTGGCTCGTAGGAATTCAAGTAAAACAAATGATATAAATTTAAAGAAACACTATTTATTTTATTCTACATGCAAGTTCATTGTAGTTAATAAGTAATCCAAAAAGGGGTGAAGTGTACAAGCGAACTATAGTGTGACCACAGGAGCTGTGCACCCCCTGAGGTATGCGCGGCGAGGTGGGGGACGAAGAAAAAATAGGTGTCCGTTATGGTAGCGTACACGTAATAGTTCTGATAGAAAGGGAATTTTTCTTTTGAAAAGTTCTTTATGTAAAAATAATGCGTGAAATTCTGGCTGAATTAGTGTAGGTAAATGCTTTATGCGAATTCACAGTGGAATATGTCAAAAATCCATGTTAATTTATGTTCATAGTACTGGTACAGATAATATGCTCACAAGTGATTTTAATAACTCGAGAACTACAAAACGTAGGTACAATAA
Source organism: Schrankia costaestrigalis (assembly GCA_905475405.1). Taxonomy (NCBI): domain Eukaryota; kingdom Metazoa; phylum Arthropoda; class Insecta; order Lepidoptera; family Erebidae; genus Schrankia; species Schrankia costaestrigalis. Next base: position 3,400,979 of record FR997832.1, on the reverse strand, counting down.
TTCTGTTAAAACAGTAGAAATGTAACCCTGAAATAACGACTGTGTAACACTTTATTTCAACACAAAATTCAATATTATCGGAGATATTAACGGTTCTTAGGGGCCGGGATGGAGTTATTTTATTACGCTATAATATTAAAACCACAACAACTATTTGTTTTAAATGTAGGTACAGTATGTCTATAAAGTCCTGACAAAAAATTAGGGCGCTACTGTGTACACGTAGCAACCCTATTTAGTCTGACAAAATAGTTTTCAAAACAATTATGTTCAAATAACACTACACTATTAGAGCACTTATAATACTAGGGCATTTCTTGTAGGTAAGCCTATTGCATTTAAAGTTTTGCGTAGAACTTCAAGACTACAATTAAAATCCATCTCAGTTCTAGCTATCATCTGCAATTTTCTCAGAAAATTGCAATAGGTTGGAACTCGAAATTTTACAAAAGTTATGTAAATTGAACATTTGATTATACCTACAATAAATTTAGGCATAACTAGAAACAAAATACAGGTAAAAGAAGAAAAATGTTATATACCTCTTTTTTACTGTAGAACATAATTGTATTTTGTGGGGGAGAGCAGAAATATAGAAACATACATTTCTTTCTTTGGCCGGCCTTGCCTGTGTTTACCAGGAGTTTCAAGCTTTTCATTATTTTTAAATCTGTTATTTTTAAATTTAATAATTCTAATGGAATGGAAAGAATAACTACAATACCTAACTAAAATTTATTCAGTGTTAAATATTAACCAACAAGATATCATTTAACATGGATCACTAAGAGCTAAATGATATAAAATTTAATAAAATATTGCAATTAATTATTTTTTGTAGACAGACCAGTCGATGCGAAAGTGACATAGTTTAGTTATCAATATCAATAATAATCAAAAAAAATAATCCGTAATATAGACATAAAGCAATTAATTCAAATTCAAATTGGGATAAATCTTGACTGAATTATACTAATGCAACTGATAATGTATCAACAGAAATGGTCGTACTACGATTTTTCTTACTTACAATGAATAGCTAACCTAAAAATGTGCTATGTACACAATGCCTGTTTTTGGTCTCTAGATCTCAAATGGAGTGAATTTATTACTTGAGACAGATTACGAAAAACAGTAACACGATTACATACCCATCAAAGTTGCAGTTCGCCCATAAACATCATCCAAATCGCATAAAAGTTGACCAGAATCGTGCTCCGCTAAACATCGCCTTATAACTTTAAAAATCACTTCTCGCGTGCCACTTTGATTTACTCTACTCATTGTTTACATCGTTCTTCGTAAGTCAGTATTAGTTTAGTGTAGATTAATGAACTAATAAAAATCACAAATTTGACGACTTTATAGACATATCTGTAATATATTACACTTACTTAGTTGATCACAATGTAACCCAAATATACTCATATTTTATTAAAAATATGCAGGTGATAAATAAGAACTCACCTCTTACTTACTTAATCACTGTTTAGCGAGATTATTATTTGTAAAATCAAACTTATACTAAACAAAACCGTAAGAATTTAAGGTAATCAATTAACTTAAATTTAAGAGGCGTTTATGAGTATGGGGGTAATCTGTATAAAGTAATTCCTAGGAATACTGTAGTGTTAACGATTTCTAATTCCTCATCATTAATCTTAACAATTGGATTTTTTTTTATTTTTATTTATGCAGAGTTTTTTGGCATAGTAACCAACTAGATATAGCTCTTGTGTATATGCTACCATAACGGACACCTACCTGCTGTCACGAGTTTTGACGGCAGTGTCATAACAATTCGAACATTATATTTTTCTATGAATTTTATCTTCTTAGAGTATTTGATACATTCCGCTAGATGTCATTTTTCTCAAAGTTACATTATAAAAACACAAATAATGTTCCTATTTACGCTTAAAACTATACAACAATGTAAATACTTTCTTGGAGTTTTAAAAAAAACTGTCTTTTAATAGAAAACTGCTACAGCCGCTCGTGCAGCGACCAGTACCAGCCAAATAACTTAAGTATATTGTGTCAGATGTCGCTAGTAGCTACATCATAGACTGTTTATTCTATACCAGTATTTATCATGTACTCTATATGTCCACCCCCCTCTCGCCGCGCGCATACCTCAGGAGGTGCACAGCTCCTGTGGTCACACTATAGTACCTAAGGAATTTCATCTGAATGTTGTTAAGGTTCACTGTATACTAATTCGCAATTAATACTAATATAAATATAGTTTGACTCCAAGAAAACGAAATTCCTCATAGTCAAATCAAATTGACGAAATAGGTTGACCCCAGGGAAAAACAAAGATATTATAAAAGGTAAGCTTATATCGTAATCAAGCCAATGACTCTCAATCTTTTATTCAGGGGTAATTGTTAATTTTTTTTTTATATGTAGGATGGTTCAGAAAGGTCTTAATATTACTAAATAGCAATTTGATCTGGAATATTGACAATCTCCTAGTACGTTAGACATAGGGAGATATAGAAAATATTCTATGTTTTTAGAGTATTTAAAATAATTAAGAATGAAGGCATGTAATACTTTATCCAAAAAATGTTCTTTTTATTGCGATTCGTGTCAGAAATGAAAGAGCCTGACGATAATTTAACTAAAATAGAGAGTCCCCCTGCAAAGCGAGCATTTGCAGGGAGATTGTTAATTTGTCAAAAAATTTCGATAATTAGTGTCCTAAAATTGCTTAGTTCATTCAAGTCCAGGCTTACGCAGACCTGGACGGCATGGCAAGGGATTTTAATTTTTACTAATGGAAATTCAACGGTTCTACAGAAATACGACATAAATTGCTATGCTTTAAAATGAAAAATGCCGTGCGATAAAATCCCTTGCCATGCCGTCCCGGTCTGCGTAGGCCTTCATGAGGTGGTGGAATATATGGGCTTCTATGGGCATAAAATAATGATGGCAGGGTTTGTACAAAAAACAAATACTTTTTAGAGATTACAAAATTATATATAAATATTTTTGGGAATGTTAAAATACATTTTCGACATTTAGAATATTATAAAAAACGTGATAAAATAAAAAATACATTAATTAAATAATAATAAAACAAACTGAACGCATAGATCTAAAAACATACTATCGAAATAAAAACGTAATGAGCCGTGACAAATGTTCTTTGACAACCTGTGGCAGTGGGAATTTTTTTTTACATTAAATATTAACATGTTTTACCACCCAAGCCACAATGTAAATATTTAAATAACATCATATTAAGTCCCTCCGGACTCGTGGTCCCCCTGTGCTAATTTTTTTAGAAATATTATCAATATACGTTGAACTCGCCCCGCGAATTATCGGCACCGGAATGAAATTAACATGAACTCGCAGGGCGAGTCGGCGGCACTATATGTGTTAAGAAGTCAAAAAAATAAAAAAATCTGAGCTAGCTTTTATAACATTTATTTCAGTCACTAAAATATATTACACATTATGTATACCTACCAACGTTGCAAGTTGATCATTAAATGTAAGACAACCATAAGTATAAATAATTATTATGTACATACGCTGTGAGAACTAAATAAAAATGTTTTTCTTCTTTTCTTTACTTAAGTCTTTATGATATTCTAAATCTTTAACATTACAATTTCGTTTTTATTTAATTTATTTTTAAATTACTGACAATTATGCTAAGCTAAGTTAACTCCAAAATAAATTTAAAAATATTAAGTATATTAAAACCAAGCCATTTCTTACAATGTACAGATAAGTTACTTTTTACAAGGGTCAGGTTTACAAGGGTTTTTGCCACCACCACCACTATCAGCCTCAGCAAGGCACGTTTCCATCAACAAACCACAAACCCAATAAGGATCACAATCTCCACCAGGTCTTCTGTCTTCTATAAAGCCTTTTCCAATTTTATCTATATTCCTTTGTAAACGAATGGACGCCTTTCTGTTAGCAATACCATACGAAAACTTATTAAATGGGGCAGTTTCAAATTGTCCGGAAAGACGGAGCTTATTTGTCCAAATTTCATTGCTGTATGCTTTCATATGTTTCATGTGATTTTTCTCCATCCGTTTTATACATTGTAGTATAAAATCATAACCCCCCTCTGACCGCATTTTCTTAGTACTAAAGTTATGATGCAGTCCAATACCTGGATGAAGCATTCCAAATGGCTTAGGATGATATGTAATATCTGAACCATAATCTTCACCCACCCTAGCCATTATGTACCTTGCCATCCATAAATCATCCGCAGCTTTTATTCCAAGAGTTGTGCCTATTTGAAATTCCCACGAACAATGACAAACCTCGGCATTGGTTCCTTCAAAATCACAACCCGCAAACAAACATGCTTTTGTATGAGCTTCAGCTATATCTCGACCAACAATATATTTAGCTCCTACTCCACAGTACGAGAACTGATATTTTACTGCGGGGAAACCACCGCCTTTTGGCCATCCTAAGCCCCAACCATCAACGTCCAACATTGAATACTCTTGTTCTAATCCAAACCATGGTTCTTCATCTTTAAAACGTTCCATTAAATCATTACAATATTTTCTGCGGTTGGTAGTGACAGGTTTATCAGTTGCACCCTCGTATACTTCACACAGAACCATTACATGTGGATCAGCTCGAAATGGATCTCTGTACACATATGCAGGCTTTAACCGTGTGTCTGAATTATCTGTTGACGCCAAGCCACAAGAACTTCCATCGAAAGCCCAATCTGGTGCAGCGTCGGCTGAATAGGGTATACATGATAAAATTCGATCTTTTGATCGCATATTAATGCCAGACCCATCGATCCAAACATAAGTAGCTAATATTTTATTACACGGAAGCGGTAATCTCAAATATCTGTCTAGCACCTTTTTGTTCATGATGTGGTTGATAGAATGTTTTAACATATTCCTTTTTGCCACGTAAAACATATCACGATTCTTCTTTAAGACATTATCTGAGTGAGACTGTATCGAAAATTTTCTGCTTTCAAAGGGATAATTTACTTTTAAATTAAGCCATCTAATTACACCGCACTGTAGTAACTTGCACATTTTGTAAATGCTTTGGGTAAGTCAGTAAATAATGTTTTTTAAATTCTTTTCTTAAAAATACTTATGGTGAATATTGCATTACCCAAAATTTAGACTCTGGAGAAATGAATATGAATAAACTATTGAAAAAACAAGAATTTTGATAAATAAACCTGTACACAATTTTTTTATGACATCTTTAAAGCAATGAATAACGAATACAGCTGATGTATTAGTTCTTTTATAACTAAATTATTTACTACCAGTTAAACTACAAAAGAGTTTTTACAAAGTTCCAATCACTCCAATTAAAGGTAAACGGGCGATTTGTTTGGACATATGACCCATGGCGTACACGAACGAAATATGGCGGGATATATAGTTAAATATACCTAATACTTACTGGTATAGGTCCCACTGTTGTGGGGTATGGGAGAAAAGAGACAAATAAAAATTTTGTTTATTGTTTTAGGGCAAAAAATAAAGGATTTTTCAAAATATTTCAGTAACGTATTGGGCTTATTTCAATAATACTTGGAGCAGTAGTCTGTTTAATACAACACTGTTCACATTATTGCGCTTGTAACCAAAAAGCAAAGAAATAAAATAATGTTCTATAAAAATGTTTTTTATTCTACTGGACACCTACAGTTTGTGCTACCTAACTTAGCTGGATTGAAGTTAGCTTTCAGAGAAGTTTGCGCACGTACAGGAAAAAATAAAACCCCTCTCCACGTTCCCGGTCTTTTAGTTCCAAATATGATATCTGCGCAGCTGATTTGCAACAACTTCAAGCCGGTTACCTTTTTGTCTGGTGTATGCCTGTTATTAAACCGTTATAATTGAAAACTGTCGCGTTAATTTGATTTTTATACAAACTTAATAATGTTCAGTATTTGGTATTTCCTACTCACATACACCCAAATAACTTTTTTCTCCCGGTAGGTACAATAATTTTTTTATATAATAAGAAAAGCGGTATTAAAGTCTACAATTTAAACCTAGTTTGGTGTTTGTACGCGAAAAAAAACAAAGTGGGTCAAATTCGCCCTGTTACCTTTGTGTCTACTTTCTATAAGCATAGCAAGGACTTTTACCAGTATTGTATGGTATTTATTCAGACTGATTACATATTATTATATTTGCTTGGAATAAGAAGTGTACCTCCGGCTTTGCTCCCGAAGCCATAGCTAATTTGTAAATAAAAAATATATTATATTCCTACTCCGCTAAAAATTTGAATTTGAACTAAAAGTTCTATCGAATGATATATATTTTTAAAGAGCAGAGAAATCTTGTGAAATGAACCAATAATCAAAATATACATGTTCACAGTTTGCAGAATATTCCGTTTTACTTTTAAATTTTTTACTCGTAGGTCAGACGTTACCAGAGAAATGTTCATAATATGATGATCCTACATCTATTATAATAATATATCAATGACAAGTGATTTTAAACACATCTTTGAACCCACCATTCAAAGCTATGCTACGTTAAAGTTTGCGAGAGGGCACTCTTCTTAGTTCTTCCTTTAATTTACTTTACTCTGTGTAAAGCAGTTTTCAGAGGAAACTACAATATTTATTTTTACCATAGATTATACACGAATACTAACAATTTTTACCCTGTCTACCTGTACATAGACAAGTGACAACTGAAACTGACAAGAGCATATTATTTTATTATTACAATTTGTTCACATGAGGCCATTCACGAAGAAGTCAAGTCTATTACAATTTGCAGCATTTGCATGTTTTTCTATATCTAATACTTCCTCTTTAATACTTTACTCTGGTCTGGGACTGGGATTTAGTATCTGTTCTTATCAATCAAGGACAGACAGGACTACAGGAGCACAGAACACTATACTCAATAGAGTACAGGAGTACCTAAACAGAACATTGAGCACAATTTATAGTATTTAACTTTGTAAGTACCTATTTTATAGGTTAGGATGTTATTTATTTCTATTCATTTTATAAAAAGTGATTTTTTGATAAATTTTTGTTACTTATTAAGTTTTCAACATAGTCCTAAATGCATACGTAATTATTATTATGATGACCAACATTTATATTTTAGGTAAACTCGCAATCTGTCCGAGATCAATGGAGACGTAAGTTTTTGTAGCTAATTTATTAATACAGAATACATTTATGCATATGTGAGACTATATTATAATTATGATACTTTAGATACTGTATAACATGAGGTCAGAATGTGTATTATAATATTTAAATAATTTTAGTATACAAACGAATGCAGCTTTTCTGTGTAACTTTGAAGTAATGCAGATAATGCAACAACTTAAGGATAATACTCAAAAGAAACACAAGCGTGAAGGTTCTTTGGCTACAGTTACATATGAGGTAACTAGATAATATTATATTAGGTCCTTACTTATGAAATTGCCGTTTATTTAAACATATTTCATTACTGCTCCACTTCTATTACTCCCCTACAACGTCACCAACACACTAATATTACCTCTTTATAATATTAGTATAGATAATCTTAAATTCAAGTGAAATAATAATTTATTGGAATATTCAACACATCCCCACTTTCTTTTTCAAAGGCCTTTTTGCAACCCAGTATGAGGCTGTTTGACTGCATTATGGTAGCCATACACGATCCTTCCTATCGTCCAATCGGCATGACACTGCAGGCTTGATCCAATCTGCAGTTCGTCCACATTGGGCATACACAATCCTTCCTATCGTCCAATCTGCATGATACTGCAGGCTTGATCCAATCTGCTAACTATAGACATCTATCTAATGGTGGCCATACACGATCCTTCCTATCGTCCAATCGGCATGATACTGCAGATTTGATCCAATCTCAATCAAAAGAAATGAAATTCGATCTTGCCATCCATTCTAACTGTCATGCCGATCCACTCCCACACACGGTCAATTCTAACTGATCCAATCGGTAGAGTCATGCCGATTGGACGATAGGAAGGATCGTGTATGGCTACCATTAATTTGTTATTGTATTTGCTCAAATTTATACTGCTCAAGTTAATTACCCCCTTACTCATAAACGCCTCGTAAATTTTAGTCAATTGATTATCTTCAATTCTTACGGTTTTGTTTGGTTTAAGGTTGGTTTTTGTTAAAAGCTAAACAGTGATTAAATTTAAGAGGCATTTATAAGTAAGTTGATTAATTGGTATCTCTCCATTCCTTGCTAAGTTTTCACTTAATTGCTTGTTTTTATTACCTATTAATTTTATACTTACATGAATTTGTGAACATTAGATATGTGCACTATCCACTATTTATGTAATTTGTTGAAGGCTAAACACTCATATTGATGATAACTGTTTAATTTTACAGACTGTACATTATCTACAAGATACAGAGTGTAAAACACAAAGTACACAATCCATACAGAAGTTTCTGGAAGCAATGAAAAGTTTCAAGTTGACAAAAACTGAGAAACTGATGATGGTGAATACCCCACCAAGAACAGAACTGGAAATTCAATTGGTAAGTAATTGTACATTAATTTATATTACAACATGATGCTGTTTATTAATTCCTTCATCGTCATCATCCAATAGACATATGCCTCAACACGCGCCACAGAACACAGTCCTGCGCCTTCGGCATTCAGTCTAACCCAGAGACCTTTTTGAGGTCGTCGGTCCACCTAGCAGAAGGGCGTCCTACACTACGTTTGCGGTGAGTCTCGGTCTCTCCCTCTTGGACACGTTTGCTCCAACGGCCATCGGTGCTTCGACAGATATGACCAGCCCTTTACCACTTCAGGTTGCCTTTTTGCTACATTGTGACATTTCTAATTATTTTTTCAGATTGTACAAGAAAGTGAGGAGCGTCTGTCAGAAGATGAAGTTCGCAAGGTCATTGATATTGTTAATGAACATTTCCCACCAGCTGAAGCTTCTTGACACACAACTTCTTGTGTAGAAGATAATTCAACTAAATGATAGTAAGGCCCTGCGCAGACGACAGACTATCCGTGACGCACTTTTTAGTCTGTGAAAATAAAACCGATGCAATTATAAGCAGTAACGCACAGGACGCGCAAAAAGTCCGGCGCACAAAAGACTCATACATATGCCATGTATGGCAGACTTTTTGTACGCCGCAGACTCGGTCGCACAAAAAGTGTCCCGTCTGCGCAGGACCTAAATATAATGCCATAAAGACCTCTTTCTTTAGGTGTGTGCATGGTTCCTGTCCAATGGTTCCTCAGTAAATTAAGTGCCGATCGAGTTTATAAATTCTTGTAGCTTGCGCCACTGAGGAGAATCACTATTCATTTGAACTTTCAAGCGGAGAAGAGCTTTTTTCCACAGTTCTAGTGAATAACGTATCGCTCGTTGTCGTTGGCGACCCTGTTTATTTAGTAAATTTCAAATTGCTTTATTACATAAAATTTATCACAATCGTCGTTTACAATTTACATAAAATTGAAGCTACATATAAAATTATTAGTATGATGGTAACTTAAAATCTTCTTTGAATTTTGAAGGAGTTTTGCATTTCCTTATACCAAAAATGTCAACAGGTTCGGTTTTCTTACTGAAACAATAAGTAATTTTTAGTAAACAGTTAGTTAATTAAAAATTTTGTCATAATTTTGAAAATTACCTTTTAGGTACGAATCAAATTAGTCGATGTAGTTTTATGTTTCCTTTTTGAATAGCTGTCTGCAAAATGTTTCGATTTAGCGCTACCTTCGTCTGCGACCTCTTGATAGCTGTACTTGCTCTCTGATCCATCCTGAAACAGCACAACATTATTAGAAGTACTCAAATATTAATATTTTTACGCCCTACCTAAAGTTATTCTAAAATGTTAGGTACTTAAATGTAATTTTACTTGAGTAAATGTCTAGTTTATATTTCAAAGTAAATACAGACATACAATAGCATCATGCATAAGCCAAGGTTACAAGTTAAGTAAAATTAAGATCAGAAAATCAAAGTTCAAATTTAACGCTTTTTTTTTCCTAATTACTAAAGATACATGTAATGAAACATTTAGCTGATAATTTAGAAGAAAATATGGTAGTATAGGTACTTAAATGTTGTGGTGCTGATGATCATAGGTACAGAAGGCAGGTGTCGTCAGGCAGTTTGAAGCGACAGAGGCTCTTTGTATACTTCCTGATGATTACTATCACACTTGCAGACTTGGTTTCGTTTAATGTATGGTAATGAGATATCGTTTAAGCTTATAAAACCAGAAACATGTAAGACTGTTAATTTAAAAAATAATAAACAATTGTTGGTGTATTAATTGACTTTTTTTCTTGTACCTTATACCTTCCCAAAAATGATGTCTAAGAAATTTTCTACCCCAGAAATTATCACCTCCGCAGCGAAGATGTTACACCCCCCGTGATGTTACACACCGGCCGTGGGACAAGGTGGTACAGAACGCCCAATAATACCCTACCCTAAATCAGGCTTTCAGTGTCTTTGTTACAGATAGGATTTTATTATATTGAATGAAAGGGAATTTTTTACGTAAATCACGACAGTCTTAAAGGAAGATTGTGAAAATTTTATCAAACAGCCAGCCGATTGGTGTCGAAAGTTTTAAGCTTTACTGAATGTTAACGTGCCCCTTTTGCCAAAAGTCGCATAATAAAATATTAAATATTTTATTATGCGACTTAGACAGACAAATAAATTTTATTTGTCTGTCTTTTCTTATCTGCAAAACTGGACCGATTTTCAAGGAGAGGTTATCTTAAAACAGTAGCTATGACTAACTTCTTCTAACTTGCTGCTCTCAAAGTCTTCTATTTTCTTTAGTCTCTATTTATTAATTTTCTCTTACACCAACAAAATATCGTATTGACATTGGCAGAATGGTGGGCATCGACATAGGCAGAGGCTTTTGTAAAGAAATAAATACCATGTCATTTATTTTCTGTTTACATTTTTATCGCAAGAAGTAAGAAAAATAAAAATTAATATTAAATAGGCAAACTAGGTGAGTCGGTGTCAGAAGTGTGATAATATTAGTGTGACAATACATTTTCTCTTATCCATGTGTTTTCTGTAATGTAGAGGCCTAATTATTATACTTCAGCTACTTTAGCAAAATAAAGTAAAAATCATGTCAGTCTTAACTAAAATATCAAAATGAAACTTTACTTTTATTGCAATGTGTGAAGGTAATATAGATAGTAAAGAATTTTCATTTACAATAATAGTCAAAGTTAAAAAATATAACCTTAATCTGTTTCGAGTTCAAAGTCCAATAAAAATTGTTATTGTATATTAATCTGTATGGGTACAAAGTCTAATAAAATATAAACCTAATCTGTATAATGTTCAAAGTCCATTACAGATAATTGAGATATGTTCAAAATACAACAGGTATTTACAACATATTATCTCTCTTTGGTAATCTAATAAACACACCCATTTCAGTCAAGCAATAAAAGTTGGGTTGCCTGGATGAAACTGCATACAATTCATGCACACTGGGCTTATTTATATGCTACAGAACAGTTAAGTGTTTAATTATTTTCCTTGTCTCTAAAGTTATTGAAAAAAGAAAGAAAATATTAAAAACAATGGATTCATTTTACTCATTGGTTTTACTATTTTATTGTGTAAGCTGATATGCTTATCATTATCATATCAGCCAATACAATACATGGACCCCCTGCAAATCTTTCCACTTTGTGTGAGCCTCCCTCATCCATATAAGCTTATGATTATAAACAAAACAAAATAATAACTATACTTATTGTAACATTTTGTAATTGTTGATGTTTTCTAATTTCAGATTTGAACAATGTCTCGCATGATTCTACACATAGGTATGGGCAGTCCCCCATCAAGGTCTGTCATGATGTTAAGTGAACTCATAGGTGTGCAGCTAGAAATCAATAAAGTTAAATTACTGCACTTGGAACATAGACAACCACCATTCAGAAAGGTATGTTTGTTATTTTTTTATCAAAGGAATTTATGTTTATAAACAGGTCTATGCATAAAAGCCGAATGTCAAAAAATTAGTTTGAGCTGCTTTTGAAAAGCAAATCAAAATGTGTGTTGATAGTTTTTTGTGATGTTATTATCTATGATTGGCTCTTCATTATTCAGTCTGCCTATGAAAGCTAATAATAAAACTATTTATTTGAAAATGTAATTTATTAATAGGAACGAAATAAATTTACAGACATTGTAAATAAAAAACATTATTCTAAAACTAAAATGAGCATAGCAAGGAGCGTAATGACATACTGTATTAACTTATGTTATTTTTATCCCATTTCAGTTAAATCCTATGAGTACAGTGCCAGTTCTACAGGATGGTGACTTTGTTGTGTCCGAAAGGTAACTAAACATAAATATTATATTAAACAATTAGAACATTAGTACTTAGACTTGGCTGGAGTACCAGCTTTTGACAGAAAACCGATAGGTTTCGACCAACATTGATTGAGGTCCATCAATTAGTAGGGTAGTATTGATTAATCGATGTTTTAGTTCAATATAACATCGAAAATCAATCGATCGATGGCATTGATCGCTGGCACTCAATTCAACCATTCGAATCAATTAAATTCATTATACTATCTATCAGTGTGGTAGAAACTGTCGATCTACGTCGACAGTATATAAGCATCAATTGCTCGCCATGGTAATAATAAGTTTATTTCTTCCAGTCATGCGATATTGAAGTACCTCCTGGGCAAGCACGGCGGTGATAAGCGCGAAGAGTTGTATCCGAGTGATGTGCAGACACGAGCCATAGTCGATCAGTGCATGTTCTTTAACGCTGGACAATTCTTTCCTGTACTCTCTAATATTACTGTGAGTGTCTACTGATTTATTGTTTATTTTTAGTTTGCTTAAATCTAAAACCGTACATTTCTTCGTGTGAAATTTTTCATAACAATTTTCGTTGTTTCATGTAACAATAATATTTATATGCCTCGGTGACGCGGAGCGGTAGCTGCTGGCGTGCGCGAGTTTTTGATTGCGAATCCCAAGCAACAAATTCTTTTCCTAATCCTGGTAGTTCTTTGTGCTCTTAAGTTGATGTTTATAAACTCCCTGCGGCACAGAACCTAATCCCTAGTGTGGGAATAGGCTTTTTTTTAATTAATAAAATGACTAACTTATTGTTTTCAGAAAGAAGTAATGTTTAGTACAACAGTAGGACCAAGCGAAGCTCAAGTAAAACATATAAGGACCTCCTTTGCCATAATAGAAGCTTATTTACAAGATAGAACGTTTGTAGCAGCCAACCAACTAACGTTAGCTGACCTCTCTGTCGGTTCAACTGCTACTGCGGTCAATGCTATAGTTAAAGTGGACGCTCAGAAGTAAGTTTTTTGTTTTTCATGGATGTTTTTTGCGAAAGCGACGAATGGAAATTCTAATTGATGAAGACGTTTGAATGTTGTTTAAAGTAATGTGCTCATATGAACTGCCTCATTGGCAAATTAGTTGTGAATGCACGTGAACGTGGAAACGAATCTTATGCTTGATAATTATTTGTGTCTTCAGGTTGAATGGTCTTTTTGTACGTTAATTCTGTAAGACTCCGCGATATACTTGACCATTAGTGACTACACAAGAGGCTATTCCCACCTCTATCAAATATGTGTGTACCTACTCTGTAACACGATTAAGTGTTATATTGGCCTTGGTGGTTCTTCTCATAAGATGTGTGTTGTTACATCAAACTCACAGCATAAACTAACTTTTTAAATTGCCTGTTTTGAAATGGTTTAACCTGTTTAGATGGGTTTTTCTAAGGCAATTCCTTAAAAGATTCAAGCTTATTCTCTTTTATAAGTTTCAAAAGGACTCGTCTCCAACTAGAAACAATGTATAAATAATAATTGCAGGTATCCACGTTGCACGGAATGGCTAACTCGTATACAAGAGACGGATGTATTCAAGAATGTAAACGCGCCAGGACTCGCCTTCTTCACTAGAATGATGTATAAACTTTGGGAAAGGAATAAAACACAACAACAATAATTGGCAAAGAAATATTTAGAGAACAATAAGACATAATGTAAATGTCTATGGATAGAAAGGAAGAGTAAGGTCGAAGAATAAATAAATATTCCTCACATATTCACACAACGCCATCTAGTCCCAAACTAAGCAAAGCTTGTACTATGGGTACTAGACAACGGATATACATACTTAAATACTTTTTTTTTGTAAATACATACATATTATACATAGAAATACTCAGACCAATGCAAACAATCATGTTCATGCACACAAATATTTGCATTGAGCGGGAATCGAACCCGAGACTTCTGCGTAGCAGTCATGTTATTAACCACTACGCCATAGAGATCGTCAAATGTCGGAGGGTCGAATAAATGAATGGACTGCGTATGAGAGGACATGAAAGGGAGTAAATGATGATATGACAACTGACAAAAGAATTTGGAATGAAACAACTGTTTGTACCGACCGAGGAAGGCTGAAGTAAATGGGATAAGGGCAGGCAAAGAAGAATAAATCATTCTTCTTCTTATCGACAGAGTAGAGACAAAGAAAGCTTTACAATACGCTGCCATTTCTCTTTGATTTGCTGCCTCTCTCGAGCATTTCATATCAGCCTATTAATGTCCCACTGCAGGGACGGGCCTCCTCCCGTGACAGAGGGATACTTGGCCTACTAATACCAAGCTGGCCAGACGGATTGTTGATTGGTTTAATTTCAAGTTTTCCTTCTTTTTATTTCGTAAAGATAATATTGACGTCCTTTAGTCTGTTTTTTACGACACCATAATCATAGTGACAGAAATAATCTAAGTACCTACGAACTGAAGTGATAATGCATTTGTATATAAAATAAAGATAAATGTATGTTTAAATTTATTTTTATACAATACTGTTTAATATTTATACAGTTTTATAGATTACATTAAATAAATACTTTTGTTTATATGACTTGTGTTATTTTTTGTAGGTATTTGTAAAACCGAATAACGTTTGATAACAAACAACTTTTTAGGTACATTTACTAAATAACTAGCTGACCCGTACCCACTTCGTTGGGCGGCAAAAAAAAACGCGTCCCTTTTTTAAACATAGTATTTCATTACTGCTCCACTCCTATTAGTAATAGCGTGATACTTTATTATGATACATTATTAGCCTATGACACTCCCCGATAAATGAACTATTTAACACAGAAAGAATTTTTAAAATCGCTTCATTACCCCCTAAAACCTGACAAACACACAAACTAGGTATACCTCTTTATAATATTAGTATAGATTAGAGAGCTTGAGAAGGGATATTGGAATAGCTACATTATTTCTTATTTAAATTTTGATCCTTTTAAGTTTATTGTCCTCATTAGGTATCAGGTTAACATGAATAGAACTATGAAGCTAACTTATTTACCAACTTTCTAACCTACTTGGAAAATGATGTAGGTTTCTCAATTCGACTATATAACATTACTAGCTGACCCGTGCCCACTTCGTTGGTCAGCGAAAAAAACGCTTCCCTTTTAAAAAAAAAACATTATTGCTCCACTCCTATTAGTCATAGCGTGATACTATATAGCCTATGACACTCCCTGATAAATGGACTATTCAACACAGAAAGATTTTTTTAAATTGGTTCAGTAGATCCAGAAATTACCCTGTACAACGTCACAAACAAACAAGCACAAACTTTACCTCTTTATAATATTAGTATAGATTAAAACTCAAAAGGTACAGAATTTCTGGCGTAATAATAGAGCCACTACATAGAATGTCAATAAATAATAAACACTAAAACGGCTAGTTTCGATATAAAAAGTAAAGTCTTATATTTGTCATACTTAGGTACTAGGTAGGTACTTTCTATTCGGGTCTTACCTACTCGCGTTATATTACTTAACCAAGATACTGGACTAATATTTCTCATGTTTTTAATTAGTAAACATTTATTTTTATTCTAGATGCCCTCGTTGCTCAGATTGGCTGTCTCGTCTGCAAGACACAGATGTTTTCAAGAATGTAAACGCGCCAGGGGTCGCCTTCTTAGCTAAAATGATAAATAAAGTTTGGGAAAAGAATAAAGGAGAACAACAGTGATTAATATAATAGGAAATAAATTAATTCTAAGACAATAACAGGTTATCTAAAAGTTTAGTTTTGAAAGTATATACTGAAGTTATTGTAGACTTGCTGACATGTAAAAAAAATATTATAAAATACATAAATAGGAATAAGTAAGTATATTTTATTTATAAGATAAATTATTTATACAAAAATGTTTTTACAATATTATAATTTATACAATTTTATTAAATGCATTTTAATAAATGTTACTCGTTTATTTTGTCTTAACTGCGCACGAAAGAAGTTTGACTAACATAGCCCAATGTCAAAAATTTCTCATTACTATGCTTCTAAATTACGAGTCCAAACATCGTCCCATCCAGTTATTAGTTATAACTCCATCTATATTTGATAACGGATTGAGTTCCATACTTATATTGAGACACTTTTTTTTTGTTGTTGAGGACAAGTAGTTGGTCTCTGACGACCGCTACTACTTTACACGGGCTGTGGTGGGGCGGATGGCCCTCAACCAAGATATTGAGATACAATAATACCAGTACTTATATAGTATAGACGCGTTGGACGTGTTCTGGCTGATATAACAATAATGAGAGATGCCAGTGTCGTCACAAACATACATTTTACGGACACAGAGAACATCTAACAAATAATTTGTGGATCACACAAAGAATTGCGTAGGATTCATCATAGACCTACCGATGCAATCAAATTTTGTTTACATAATCTTAATGTAAAATAGGTATAAAAACGAGTCGGTCTATTTAAGAATAAAAATTAACTTGTTTGTTTATGTAAAAGTACTCTTTATTTGCTTAATATTATTATCTACAAGCTACTTAATAATCGGACAATGTTACCAAATCTCTGTTGTTATGCGGCACATGTGATAACACGAGCTCGGGCACAAATTACTACATAATGGATTGACATTCAAAAAAGTTAAAAGGACCCAATTGAGTATCATGGTCAAGTGCTTCTACGAGGTCACCCGTAAAACATAACTACAAAAAGTCATAGTTGTAGGACAGTGGGTGTAATAAGTTCCATCATAAAAGCGGTTTTATTATTTACCTATCCCACCAAACTGTGAAATCAGCGTTCATCATTGTTTACTTATTTAAATTTAGGTAGGTAGGTACCAAATATACACGCTATTGTGAGTTCGTCAATCGAGATATAATATCTTAAAAACGATGTCCTCTCTTACATGATCAGTTTGTAAGGCCACAAGGTTGGCAGTTGACGTGTGTACCTAGCCCAGTCAACAATTTAAAAGTGGGCTTACCATAACTTTTTTGAATCACCATATTACAGGCTTATTTGGTAAGTATTTTCCTTGTTGTAACTTATTTAACTTTGGTTATCTATTTTTGAATAGAATACGTACCTAAGTTCGTATTTATCTCTACAAAAAAAAGAAATGCATTGTTTATTTTTAACAGCAAGGTCGTCGTCAAGCGAGTCGCACATTACATAGTTTCTGTATTAAAGCTATGTTTACAAAACTATGTATGATTTAAATTGTGAATAAATTTGTTTTGAGTCATAAAACGCAGTAGGTAGGTATACAATGTTTAATAGCAAAACCAATTTTATAGTTAAGTCCTCAAGTAGGTAATTGTAGAAAATTATGGGTTTAGGCGTTGCTGCCGTTTATTCCATGACAGACCTTGATAACATAAAAATAATTTAAAAAATATCAGTTATTTTATTTAGGAACGTGGAACAAATAACAGTTGTTTGCTGTTCGCGCTTATCTACTTTTAAGAGTTATCTGCGTTGATCTCTGAAATGGGTCCATATTGGCTCACCTAAAGTTCTTCTTCCGAAAATGTTTTTCCTAACGATTTGTAATCCGAATGATCACTCTTCCTAAAATTTTAAATCCTAAAGTTTTCATTCATACTATTTGTATTGCTACCGGCGATGTTCATAACACTAATGTTTCCGAAAATCGTTATTAATAATATCGTTATGTAAATATATTTAAACTCCTAATGTTTTTTGTCATAACGCTTTTATCCCTAAACATTTTCACCCTAATATTTTCTCTCATACTCAGAAAGAAATATTTACCAAGTGAAAGTAATAAAAAGGTTTGTTTTTATACTATTTCATGTGATTTTACTTAACAACTTTTTGCATTTTTACATTAAACCATTTTTTTTAAATTATTGTTTATTAAAATTATTAGAATATTTTTGTCTTAGATGAATGAAATCCATAAAACATGACTCGTTCACGGTTAGGCTTATGGCCTGAGAGTTTACCGTAACCGTAACTATTAAACCAATGGGTAAAGGACCAATTCGGTTCTGGCACTTCGCCGGCCGCTGCCGCGGCACGCTCGCTGCGCTCGCTCGGCTCGTGCGTTGGGGTCACAGTTCTACCATAACCTAAACCAATAATTATGAATAGGACCCATTTCGTTTCTGGATCTTGACTGAATGATTGGAGCGGGACTCTGGTTTTGCTCTGGTCTTTGGTATATTATGTTATACCTACATGTTGTCAACAAAGTTACGCAAAATTAATGTATAATAATATTAATTATTATGAATAAAAATAAATCTAAACAAAAAAGATATGACTTTAAATTTTAGTATAAAAGATGTTGAGAAAATATAGGAAAACAAATAATAGTATAATAGATGTTTATTGCTACTGAAATTATGAAGATAAATGCTTCGGATTATTAACATTAGAGACAAAAAAATTAGGAATTGCGATTGTTAGGATGAAAAATGTTAGGAAGAACATTTTCGGACTTCCAATTATAGGAGTTGAAATTTTAGGTGAACTTTGGCGCACCCCTCTGAAATACCTAATTGTTTGAATTTGAAAAAGTTTTGTGAATAAACATTAAATTAGATTAGTCGAGCTTAACTTGACTTTGTGTTACATACATAAACTTCCGCCTTATTCGTCATAAAACATCTTATTCATACTTTTTCATGCACACAAAAAAGTACATTAAACGGAAGTCAAACTAGAGAGCTTTTCATGTCAGATATTTACTATAACTACTACGCCACATAGGCCAATTTGCATTAATCCTAAATACATTATAGGTACCTTGAAACCTTTGTCATGAAACCATTTGTCTATTAGTAGAAACCGCATTTAAACTTATCGCGTAGTTTTAAAGATCTAACATTACCTACATACTTTACAACATACATCGATGGCCTCGATTCATGGCGAGATGGTCGCCGAAACAGCTGTCATGCACGAGGTCCGACGCAGGGCAATTTTTTACGTGATCAACAAATTATTGTCCTAAGTCGGGATGGCCTTTGTGTCCGTTGCATTAATGTTCTTACCTATGTACCTATGTATATGTTACAGCCAACGTAATAAATATGAAATTATACATAATAACTAGCCATTATGTATAAGGGCTACTCAATTTTGATAAAGTGATTAACTCATTGAATTTTACCTTTTAACTGAAATAGAAATATGTACTATATTCTAGTTTCACATAAAAAAAAAGATTCTTTCAAGAATATAGTAATATAATGGCTAGTTATTATGTACAATATTTATATTTATTACTTTGGCTCTAACATATATGTCGCAGGAAAATGAGGAAACCAGGGATTTTACGAAATCCCTAGGGATATGATGGAATTCCGTTTCTACTAGAAAATAAATGCTTATATTTTGTTTGTAGGTAAAAAAACACAAGGATTTCTACTTGTATATAAAATACCAGGTTAGGTTAGAACTGTGACCATTTTTGACATTTACCGGGATTTCGTAATATCCCTAGTGATTTCGTGAAATCCCTGGTTTCCTCATTTCCCTGCGAGATACATTGCACAGTCCCCGCGACATAGGGCCCTAGTGCGAATTGTCTAGAAAAATCATTCAGCAAGTAACCGCTGTTATACTACTAAGTACTTATGTAAATAATAAATATTATATAGGTACAGAACACGCAATGGGACCCATACTATACAAGGCGGATGTGAGTCCCCCAGCAAGCGCGGCACGCATGCTCGCTGACATCATTGGACTGCAGTTGGAATGTATAGACGTTAACATCTTAAAACTGGAACATAAAACTGAAGATTTTAAGAAAGTAATTTACTTATTATTTTATACATTTCCTCTGGCATGTCACGATTAATAACAGTAATGATTAATCACTTCTTAATAGATAGATATTTTAAGAGCTAAATTTTTAACGACCCTTCTAAAGAAAAGATTACTTGACTTTATTAAAGAAAGCTTTTATTGTTAAGCAAATTCTTCTTCTAACATCATTGCGTCAAAAAGTTTTATTTTTAAAGCGTACCTATGTAACTGATAATGCTAGAAATGTAAACATAACTATTTATAAATTCTACTTAGTTAAAAAAGGGAATGCAAACTCACCTGATCTAATTTTACGTTGTAGGCAGTATTCTGTTCAATGAAGGTATAGAGGAAAACTTTGCCTATGCACGAAACCGTGCTCATGCTAAGTAGAGCTTCCGTGGGCGCTTTTGCGACATGCACCAATTTACAAAGTCCTAACCCATGCATTCGTACCCTTTTGCTCCAATTTCGTAGGAGTAAGTATGAAACCCATAACTGTAAATTTGTTGTAAGTTATGAACGATTTTTTTATATGTAAATTAAATAACTGTGTTAAAATAGTACATTTTATGTCATTAACAGATAAATCCCATCGGCTCTATACCACTACTACAAGAAGGCGACTTCATTCTTTCAGACAGGTAAACATTTTATATAACCTTTATTCCCATCTGCCCTCTTCTAGTTTGCGTGTGGTGGTTGGCACTAATGTGTGGCGATTGTGCCACCCCGGTGGTCATTGGAACTTATTTACTTCCATCTGCCCCCAGAACATCTTTCTGTCCTTCTCGAAACTTTTGGAATATTATTGATGAATGGCCACCTTGAAGATAAGCTTCAGAAGAGCATTTCTGCAGAGTCTCTTTATCACCTTTTACGACCATCCTAGGCTGATGAAACGTAGTGTCACCAGGTCGGTGACACTACGTTTCATAGTTATGAGTTATGACTATAAATACAGACCAAGTTCAGTAGTAATGTAGGTACCGTATAGTAAAAACTCAAAGTAAGTAACACAAATAATTTTGAAAGGAAAGCAATTAATTTTATAAGTAGGTAAAGGCCAAATCCACATATTAAATCTAATATTAAAATATTGTACAAAGATAGATAACTAGCATTACGTTACGTTATCCATATTTAAGGTTCTTTTTTAAAAGGCTTCTTTCCTCTGAAGTGTTCTGTCGATATTCATAATGTAATTATGTACAAATAAATCCTTTATTCCCATCTGCCCCCTTCAAGTTTGCCACCGGGGTGGTGGTTTGC
Source organism: Schrankia costaestrigalis (assembly GCA_905475405.1). Classification (NCBI taxonomy): domain Eukaryota; kingdom Metazoa; phylum Arthropoda; class Insecta; order Lepidoptera; family Erebidae; genus Schrankia; species Schrankia costaestrigalis. Next base: position 3,379,524 of record FR997832.1, on the reverse strand, counting down.
ACTCTTCATAAATTCTCTTATTTCCAGTCATGCTATAATGAAATATCTGCTATCTGAATATGGAGGAGACAAGAGTGAGTCGTTGTATCCGAGTGACGCGCGCACGAGAGCTTTAGTTGATCAAGCGATGTTCTTCAACACTGGTGTATTCTTCATTAGACTGAAAGCTGTTTTTGTAAGTACTGTGGAATATTTATAAACGATTCATCATCGTCATATGCTAATAGAAATCCACTGCTAGACATAGGCTTCCTCTAAATATTTCCACCAAGCTCAATCCTCCATCTCGGTTTTCCGTCATCCTAACTAGGTCGTTGCTCTGCCCACCGTACGTCTTTGCAGGTGCGCGGTCAATATTTCTCAAATTTTCTATCCTAACGGTTGTCAATTCTTCGCGGTATGTAGCAATTACCACCGTAAACGATTAAAATGACTTATACATATATTCACAGTATATAGGTATTTGAGTAATAACGTGGAGGTTTTATAAGAGATTTGAACTGCTCAAGATAGAGAGATCAAGGACAATCTTCTTGAAATATATCCACGATTTGCTGTCTGCGTTTCGGCAGTTCGGACTTTCGACTGGAAGACAGGAGGAAGTAGTTCATTATAGTCTCATTGGACATGTATTATTAATACCTACCCATATAATCCTTCTTGATGTTTCTGTCAGATCGCATACAATTTTAACAGGAATGTGTGGTCTCTTCGTAGTAGTAATTGTCTCCTAGGCATGTAGCAGTCATCATTAACGATATATGTAAGCATTTTCCTAGATAGTATCCCCTCTTTATATCTTAAGTTATCTGAAGTCTACTGACTGAGAGATTATTAGAAATGACTGTGTAAATTAATATGTATTCTTACAGGTACCGTCATTATTGGACGGCTTAGAAGAACCTACAGAGCAACACAGAAAAGATATAGACGCTGCTTACGGAGTACTAGAATCTTATCTTGGGAATCGGAAGTACCTCGCAACCGACCATCTAACCATCGCAGATATTGGTTGTGGAGCCACCGCTTTTGGCATGCAACTTATACACAAACTGGATAAGGAGAAGTACTTAGTCTAAAAAAAATGTTCTGGATATTAAAACAGATGGGGTTTTACGTCGCATGTCTGTGTTAAGATGTTTTTATGATTTAGTTTTTTTAGCTTGCTTCCAAGGCCGCCCAAGTAGAGTTCGTAAACCTTTGCGGGGTAACGGTTTACCCTTTTGTCCTTCCTATACCTACAAGTGGTGTGTTTATAAAAGATATATTTGCTGGTTTAGAACGTACCAAATTTGGTCTGAGATGTATAGCCTATTTATTGTAGTGGTGTATGTGTGCATGTACAATATAAGTACATGCACTGTTATTAATAAAGGAGTCTTATAACGTAACTCGTGTGTATCACTTGTGTCTCCCCCTAATCCCATCCTTACATGGCGACCGTGCCAAAGATGGATCCGCAAGGCATCGGATAACAAGTGCGAATTTATCATGTTATATTGATAATATTGAACAATTTTTTTTTAATATGAACCTTGTGACTTTTTATAAAAGAAAAAAAGTGTTTAAATATAATAAAACCAATCGCAGAAATGACGTACATTGTGTAAATGTTGCCGTAAAAAGTGTAACCACTATGAATGGTGGAGTGGTGTTGTGGTATTGCTTCGTGCATGCAGGTTCAGGCCGGAGAATCGGCCATGGGATCGAAAGCGAGATGCTGCTGAATTGGAGTCGGCATGGCGCTCCTCTGTCGGGTGCATGCCATATCGCGAAGGTCGTCGACGTCGAACCAAAATCGTAATTAAAGTGAAATGTTATTGTGCGTATTGTGTAGTGTGTGTAGTAGTGCGTAGTTAAAATGTTATTTTTTAAGCTACTAGCATGGTTTTAAATATTAAAATAAATAGTTTATTTTTCATATAGGTAATCATAATATTTTGTTTTATTAAAAATAAGTAGGTACATAAGTACTTAAAAACTAGATAATCATAACTCATTTATTAAATTAGTAAATAGGTACATATAATAAATTGATTATATTAATTGTTATTACTGTAACGATTTAGAAAATGATTTGATTTTACTTATTAAATTTTTTAATCTTAATAAATATGAGTTTTTGCAATTAATAAAAAATGTTACAAGTTTCAATTTTATGCAGTCATTATATACATAATTAAATTTATGTTATAGCCTGGATACTACTTTGTGAAATTGAAATGTGATAACATTCCATTCCATATACAAGTAAAAGTATACCTACTTAGCAACGATACATATCTTCGAACTTAGTGGTTATGATATTGTTTAGATATGTCAACCATATAAGGTAAAGAATTTGTACACAAGTTGATTGTAGACTTGTAATGTGACTTTATTGTGAACTTAATAATTTAAAGATCGAAATAATTTTAAAATTTTGTGCTCAATGTATTGAGAAAAAGTGAAATATTGACATAAAATAATTATAAGTTTTGTGCGTTGTTGGGTTTTTTGAATAATAATATGGAAAATTTATAAACAAAATATTGTAATAATGAATATTATTGAGATGTTACTGATGTTTGGTTTAGTAGATAAAGGATAGGATGCCAAGTGACGTGCGTTGGTTCGAATCCAAATAAGACTTGAGTGTTACGCTAAAATGCGAATAACTATTTTAACATTTTGCGAGAAAATGTGTAGGTACCTGTGAAAAGTATGTTATATTGTGTAAAAAAAAATGTAACTATAAGTTAAATAACCATTTCCTAGGACAATCGGACTGATCACCCGCTGCCTGTTGAAATCGTTTTCTAACTATAATTTAAAGACTGGTTGTGTTTGACAGAAGAAGAGAATTAAATAATGAAAAAAAAAAGTAATTTAAAAGAATTACATGCCATGTTTTACGATCGAATATATCGCGAGCCGAATATTTGAGTGAACTTGTGCATTTAAAATGTTAAATAAATAAAAATAATGAGAAAATGATAATGAATAAATATTATAAAAAATATTAAGTATAATGGTTAACCAAAAAGAAGTAGATAAAATAAGTGGACCGGCCACTACTAAGATGAAATGACTAGATTTAAGTTAAATAATATTGTACTTATCTTTTTTTTTTTTTTAATTCTCATTTATTTAAAAATAGCCATACAATATATATGTCGGGGAGCCGGCAAGATTGTTTAGTTCAGTCTGGGTGTCCTATGTGTCCGTTAATTGATGTTTGTAAAAGTCCCCGCGACACAGGGCATGATCCCTAGTGCGGGAGTTGTATTTTAAACATATTCGTGAAATCAAACAAGAAATAGACAGCTTGATTATCGTATAATGATTTTAAGAATGTAGCACGATCCAAACGGATATATTTTAGGATTAGCGTTTTCCAAATCTGACGTCTCTCTTGGTCATGCGCAAAGAGAACTCTCGTTTGCTGTCTTAAATAACAAGGAGTGATAATCTTTATAATCGAATCATAAAGCTAAGTTATTAATAATCGAAAGAGTATTTAATTATCCACGCTGCGACACGGCCGTCCTGCGCCTAACACGTCCTCGTGTTGTGGTTCTGAAAAGAGATAAAGGCAGGTACATTTCCTTTGTCTCGGCCATATCTGACCAATAAGGTCAGTTATAAACATTGCTTAACCAGCAGCATCACTTAAACAGCGGCATCGCTTAACCAGCGGTGTGGCGACAGCCAAAGCCAGTACGCACGAACGTGCCAAAGTAATTTTGTATAGAATCAAGTATAACATAACAAACCTTCTGACTGTTTTAACTCTAGTGTTTTACTGTCAATTAGGCAGATAATATTGCCACAGTAATGTAAGCTCTATTTCTTTTACTTAAACTCATATGGACTAGTATTTAAGCTAGTTAGTATTAAAGTAGTTATTATGATAATAAAACCAGTCAATATTTAATCTCGGAACAATCGTTTCATTTGACTTACATAGCAACTCGCTATAAGCGGCATCACTTAAATAGTGTCTTCGCTTAACCAGCGGCATCACTTAACTAGTGGCGTCGCTTAACCAGCGGCATCACTTAACCAGTGGCTTCGATAACCAGCGGCATCACTTAACCAGTGGCTTCGCTTAACCAGCGGCTTCGCTTAACCAGCGGCTTCCCTTAACCAGGGGCTTCCCCTAACCAGGGGCTTCGCTTAACCAGCGGCTCCGCTTAACCAGCGGCTTCGCTTAACCTTTAATCACCGTCCTATACGTCTCACAGACGTCACAATTTATCGAACCCAAATATTTTTTTATTTTATTTTGTGACTTTAATGTTAGACGTCTCTGAGACGGCACATCGGCGTTAATGCGACAAATAGACCACCTCGGTGGTTAAAGGTTAACCAGCGGAACATTTAACTTACACCCATTAATCTCATTTAATGGATTTGTTATTTAGTCTTAAGCTTTTAGAACTTTACAATACAAAAAGCTATGTACCAATAATAATAACCATAGTCTACAGCACCATAAATCAACTTTAAGATCAGCAATGTAAAGTTCTAAATTACACTCTGTAACAATGGCTTTCCCAGCCAACGAATCATCACCAACTCACTTATACTTGCATTTATGAATCCACGTAAATCACACGTGTGCATCTCCCTCCTATAATACACCATAGGGTCCTTACTAACCCCGACCTCCGCTAGAGCCAATACATTCAACGTACATCCACGGACTCCTTACAAGAGACTATGAGAATGTATTAGCTGCTAGTACAGTCGACTATCTATGAGTGATAGAATTCTCACTAAAGTTATTTCTATAAAGTTACTTAAATAACCTTAACTTGTATATCACCATTACTTCTCTTGAGAATCTCCACTCGGAATCTACGGGCTTGTATTTGTTTAGCATTTTACATAGGCAACAATACTTAGTTCGCAGAATATCAATCTTACTCTGTATCTTTCACTACACGTAAACAACAGCTTTGTTCTAACTGCAAATAAACAAACTATTTAAAACATAATGCACAAAAGGCATAATTTTACTAACAACGTCAAATCGCTTCGCTACTAATTGAAGGTATAATTATTAATGTACCTTAATCTCATCATCAATACACACCACATAAATCTGGAGGATATCACAACATACTTTGGATTATTTCATTACAATAGATAATAAACTTTACCTATGTCAAATCACAAATAGTAAAACGTTAACGTAACAAATTAGCAATTAAACTTGGTAGTCAATAATAATCAATTTCTTTTCAAATATGATGTGATACACTTTCGATGCAATAAATACTCATTCTCATAATTACTAGAGGTATGACAGTCTAGCTTATACGGTACTTCTCTTTGTGGTAATGTAACAATATTTCATAATACACTTTCGCATTTAACGAAGAATACGAATAGGCAAACTAGGTATAAAGTAGCTATTTGTTATTTTCACAAAGTAACACAAACACAGAACTCGTACCTTCTAAACAAGATGTAACTTCGACTTTGTTTTCTTTTTGTGCTTTGGCAGTATTTACTTGGCGCTTCCTAAAGGCTATAATACTGACCCGCCTTCACGCGACCGTCCTGACATTCACACGTCCTCGTGTGAGCTACCTCAAGGAGTTACTTTCAACGACAGTCGAACCACAAAAACTATATTCTTATTTAGTTACTATTACTTGCAAAACAAGCATCACAGCCGACAAGCACTCTGCCCACACCCTCACGGTGCCCGATCCAACAACACAGGACTCAGGCCACCCTCACGGTGCCTGATCCAACAACACAGGACTCGGAACAACCTTGAGTGTGGGTTACCGTCCTTATCAGATAGCGGACAGCTTAATACTCCATCACGAGTTTACTCAATAAAATACTGCAAAGGATATGCTGTTCGACACGCGTGATTAAATAACTCCTATTAATCTTGAACTAACTTGACTTTAAACGGACCTTTGTATATTCATGGTACTAATTTAATGTAACAGCGTAGTTTAGCATACACGCCAACAAAACAGACTTGTAATAGTATGGCACATAGTAACAATATAGAACTTACTGACATATTGGACATCAATTATTGTCTGTTTTTCAACCTTACCTTATTTTAACTCAACAGTGTTGTAAAATACCATAATCGTCATCATTACGAACTAATTTTCATTGTTCTCAATGTTAAGCTGAAAACAATATCATGATATCCTATTTACAGTTCAACAAATCTAAAAGATACAGTATGACGTTTCATATTTTTCAAACTGAAACAACTTTGTTCATGCGTACATTATTCAGATTCGAAAACCTTTTTCGTAAAACCATGAATTTAGAAAGACTTTATTATTGTATCTAAAAATGTACAATTCTTAATATATAAATTCAATTGAAAACTTTCAAACAAAACAAAATAACACATATTTACATAGTAAATAATATCTAATAGTTCTATTCTTGACCTCATTGCAAAGTCACGTAGTTAGGTTACTGCTCGTAGTGTTGCGACTCTTCGGATACACTTGTATGCAAAAAAATCGTTTACATATAGGAAAAATCGTTATTATCGTTAGACACGTAACTAACTATTACTTATAACTAGTACTCGACGTGGTCGAAGGTGACGGGAGGCAACTTACTAAGGTCTTAGTAGTGAATAAAAAAAATCCTAAACATTACTTTTATTTAATTAATTATAATTTAAATAAAAGTAATGTTTGGAATTTTTTTTTCTTGTTTAAAAGTACTGGATCTAATACTACTGTTTATTTAATACGTCTTGAATATAAAGGTAAACAACTATGGGGTCGTGTCAACCACAGACTATAGACTTCAGTATTTGGCCTTTGAGAAATGGAATCAAAGACAAAATTCTAGAATCTACAAATTATGTCAAATGGTGAAATTTGACGTTAGAAAAATTACATATATTTAAAATATAAGAAAGATAGTGGTTAAATCAAAGTAATTTACGTGTTTTCTATTGCATAAACGTTTAATGCTATTTTCCAGAAATTTTCATCCATATCAAAGTGTGCGATAGATGTAAAAACTAGAGAATTTGCAATATGTGGTGTTTTTTTTACAAAAGGTTCTACCCTTTACTAATAATGAGATTAATTATTAAAGTGTCTTAAAAATCGGATATTATCGTAATCGATCTCTTAACTTTCGGATATTATAGTAATCGATTTTTTTATCCCAACCTTAGTATTCAATTTGTCAGAACTGTCATACCGTACCTATTAGATTTGTTGGACTTTAGTCACAAATAATAACAAGATAAAACAAATTAATAAACAAAATCAAAACTAGCAACAAATAAAACCCTCATCACAGGGTTAAACCCTATGAAACTATTCTTATTGAACAGTACTCCATTATTGTACTACTATTACCATTAAAGAGTGAGCACTTCACTCTAAAATTAATACATGGAATGATTTCACCAAATTGAAAGTCTTAGAACCGCTCCGTTGCCAAGGATACCCTTTTTTCATAACATAACATTCCCATTTTTATGCACAAACTTTCCATCAAAAAGCTTTAATTTTCCATGATTATTACCACGCTTCATAGCAAATATTGTTGTGTTTTCGTGCACCACATTGAGGTGTTTCCAATCCCATTTATCACCATCAATTGGAGAATGTTAACTAATTTTAATTATTAGCACTCCATATTCTCTAGTATCAATATTCATTCTCCTTGTCGTGTCAAACACAGAGACATTACTGTATTGCTGAAATCAAAAACACTTTAGCCAAGACATAAAGCCGCCATGATCACATTCTTCGATGTTAAACAAAGCCGAAGTAGAAATCCATCTAATTTAACAGAATTTCTCCGACGGCAAAAATGGCGTCTTCATAGTACGAATAATCGTCATAAAATTCCTATTTTGTCTCTCAAGCGGTAGTTGCCATTTTGCAAAGGTATTATCACGATTTCAAACACATGGTGAGGTGTCTTCGTATCCCACTTCTGATGTCGGGGAGCCGGCAAGATTGTTTAGTTCAGGGTGGCGATAGCCGGCAGGATTGTTCAGTTCAGGGTGGTGATCTTCGTCAAACATATTCGTGAAATCAAACAAGAAATAGACAGCTTGATTATCGTATAATGATTTAACACTATACCACAATTACAATATTATTAAGAATGTAGCACGATCCAAACGGATATATTTTAGGATTAGCGTTTTCCAAATCTGACGTCTCTCTTGGTCATGCGCAAAGAGAACTCTCGTTTGCTGTCTTAAATAACAAGGAGTGATAATCTTTATAATCGAATCATAAAGCTAAGTTATTAATAATCGAAAGAGTATTTAATTATCCACGCTGCGACATATAGATTAAGTCGTCTATATAAATATTGTATCTTCATCATCGCAAATGTCGCTAGCCGAATTTTATGAAAGAGTTACAAGAATTTTTACTATCAAATGATGAAAATAAATATATGAAAAATAAATGAAAATGAATATAAGTAAGTAATAAATAACTAAGACATTCAAAGTACTTTAAGGTACTAACTTTTTATGTACCTAATGAATTCCACCTCTTCCTAATAATTTGAATTGGTGTTAGAGTGTGATGTCACGAATTATGATAATTTTTTTTTTATAGAACCTTTATTTTAGTGCACTTTTAGTACATGAAAAATGTTTTGTAAGGTTATTAAGTACTTACTATTAAACTTAAGGTATAGCTTAAAATATTTTATTTTTGTATAATCAAATACTTACTGTTTTTTTATATTAATTGTTGTGTACCTATGTTATGCAAAAAAAAAACCTTTTTTGGCAACGACACTACCAGCCGCACTACCAGTAGTGTCGTTGCCAAATGAACGACACTACTGCCATTATTTTGGATCAATTGTACAGTCGAGTCGAATCACAAATGAAATTATGGAATGTAGCTCATTATTTTTAACTGATATCTGGGTAGAAGCCAGATCAGGGTCGATTTTGAATGATTCCATGAATATAGCTTCCTCTGTCTTTGACTTATATGTACAATCTGATAAAATATATCTCGAGAATTATTGTAGGTAAGTTGTTTAGGAGGGTTACGAACGAGGTACACCGACAATGATAATAATTTCCGAGACACACATGACTGATGAAAAAACGACAGCTACGAGTATAAAAGGATGTAACATATTCTACACCAACCACCCTGATGGAACGTCCCATGCCGGTACTGCAATTATAATAAGGCAACATATAAAACATCACATGCTTCCTCACTTTAAGCAAACATATACAAGCTACTGCTATATCAATTGATGATTGGGAAGGTCCACTAAATATTGCTGCTGTGTACTGTAGTACAATTTTTTTTATCGAATTATGATTTATGTTTTAAGATAAAGAGTTTAAAATAATGAGTTATATTTCTTATTTTCATTTGTGATTCGACTCGACTGTACAATTGATCCAAAAAAATGGCAGTAGTGTCGTTCATTTGGCAACGACACTACTGGTAGTGCGGCTGGTAGTGTCGTTGCCGAGTGCATTACCCCAGCAGAATCTTGTCGAAATTTGTATTTTTTTTTTATCAGATTTTTAGATTTCTAGCTTCTGTAAATGTCTGTGTAGTTTTTGGAATTAGTTCAGTCCTAATTTTAAAGATATTTGACAAAAACAGATTCTGCTGCGGTAACGTTACCGCAGCAGAATCTTTTTTGAAATAATGGGATTATTGAAAAAATCTTTAGGTACATTTTTAGATCGCTGGACGAAGTAAATGTTTCGATGTAATTTGAATTTTTACGCTACATGGTTTCGGAGATATTCAAGATGCTGCTGGCGTAACGTTTGCGTGTTTGCTGGATCTCCGAAACGGTACAGCGTAATTTCCTAATTTTTTATACAGAGCTTCGTCTTAATTAGTCTGAATTAGTTCACGAATAAAAAAGTAATTATAATGCACCGTTTGCAAGTTATTTTAAATTATATAAATACCCCTTTTTGGGCCCTTACTCCTAAGATATGTACTCTGGAGACTTGTTTAAAACGTCATTTTACAGTTTATAGTTAGTTACAGGTCTGTGTGAAGTTTTATTAGTGTACAGTAAGTAATTAAAAAGTTATCACACAATTTAGTTCATTTTGGCCAGCGATGTGCAACGGGTTAATTTAACTGCCTATTAATTGAGTTTCGTATCGATTTACTTGCTGAATTCTGTATAAACAATTAGACTTTTGTGTCAACTTTATACCATGAAATTTTGAGCGTAATCCACTCAATAATTACAGAGATAAGCGAAAAAGAGTCATTACGTTATGCATGCAATAATGTCGGTACAGACGCGTACACAATTAATTTTAATGGCGCTAGTGAGCTGCGTTAACGCTCTTGAAACTAAATTAAATTCGTTTAAAATAAAAAAGCCGTTTTTGTTTTAAATGCATTACTTCGCTAATTTAAAAGCATCATAAGTGTTGATAGTGTGTTATACAAATATAATTTTATTGTTGTCAACACTTTAAATGTTATTAAATTTGCATTTAAAATTAAAACTGCCTTTTTTGTTTTAAATGCAATATTTAGCTAATTTAAAAGCATCCAAAGTGCTGACAGTGCGTTACACAAATAAGTACTTACTTTATTACCTTGTGTAAATACTGAGTTGATTTTTTTTCAATTGGCAGCGCCATTGTGCCTCGTAAACGCTTTTGAACGATTGCCGTAATGCATGTTATACCTACACAAAGTAAATACATACCCCCTTACTCATAAAAAAATTCTCTTAACATAGAAATCCTTTACAAAAAATATGATATCTTGGCTATCATAGAATTTCAACCCCCCCTTAGCTCAGAAGGGATAGGGCATTATAAAGCTCATTGCTTTAGATCCCTAAACGGAAAATACCAATGTTACGATGACCTGAATCGTAAAATTCAAAAAAGTAATACCTATTTAGTACCACATGCACTAATTTTAAAAAATGTATAAATTAGTCCATGTGGTACTAAATAAGTATTACTTTTTTTAGTTTTATACATAATTTAAATAAGTATTTATTATTTAATTATTTTTTAAATAATTATTACCTTAATTTGATTATATTTGATTTATAAAGATTTAGTTAAGAACATTTTCCATTAGTGATCCTATTTGTGATTTATTTTTGTTTTTTAATTGGCCGCGCAGTGTAAAACATTTATTTTACTTACAGAACTATTTTATGTGCTTATTGAATTTACTGTGTTTTTTTTAGGCCAAAGTGTAAGACAGTAAATATTATAAAATAACTCTGTGCGATAATTGATGTTTCATTTGTTTTTTTTTTTTTTAAATTGTAAACAATGTTGACTGATAAAATTATATTCTATTGTCAATCATTTTATATTATGACAAAAATTTAAATGTTATCGTAATTAAATGTTGAGGTTTTGTTTTATTTATCTGTGATTTTTAAATTAAACAATCTTTAGCGTAATGGTTATTTAGTTATAAATGAATAATTACTGTGATTTTTAAATTATAAATACAATCTTTAGCGTAATGGGTTTTTTAGTTATAAATGAAGAATTACTGTGATTTTATAAATTAAGTTAAAAAAGTAAATTTTTATATACTTAATTTTACTTATTTTAAGATTTTTAGACAATAGCTTTATTTTTAAAAGACAGTTATTCAATGACAATCAATACTTATGTTAAATATTAATTGCCATTTAAATAGTGTAATTGCTAAGCAATTGTTATTAAACTGTGATTTTACAACAAGGTATTTTGATCGTTTTAATATTTCTATCCTGTGCATAAAAGTTTTCAAATAAACTTCTGTTTTGGGTAGATCTCCAGAGGCATTTTTTATCGTGTCGGACTGGAGAAACCCATTTTGAAATCGATAAACGTTTTCATTACATTTTTTTATGTACAGTTTGGTGTCTAATCTATGTGGTGCAGGGCTGAAATTATGAATTAGTTTGTTATAAATATTTAAAAAAAAATCATAAACCCTAAAATCCTGATTGCTCTGGGTTGACCTAACTCCCGATTGAATGAAAAAACATTGTGTAACTTTTTATTGAGAATGTTCATATGTCCGATGTTATTTTATATTACATGCCAAATAGTTAATCTTCATTGTAATATTTTTTTAAAAATTATATTAACAATAGTTTTGGCACAATTTAAATTTATCGTCATGACCTGGCATTTTATCTCATCGCTCTGCGCTGGAGTAAAACATCGCGCTCATCCCTTGTTTTACGGAATAGAAACTCTATTCCCCTCCCCCGGGGTAGTGGCAGTAGTGGTCTAACCTCAGAGGATGATACGTGTGTGCAACGTTGCCGCGCTCCCACATTGCGAAGGTAAGTTTATGATTTATCTGGGTTTGGTTCTCGAATTTGATGATTGATATGGCATGTTTTTTAAATTAAGTAGTAAGGCTGTAAATGTGCTTATTAAGTGAATTAAGTGATAGTAATGATGTTCTTTATGAGACGTAAACACAACTTTCTACTGTTTTTATTTTGGGCTATATTAATGCTTTTATGACTTTTTTTGATCGCTATGGCTATGATTGCTCTGTCTAAAAAGACCAGAGCGATGATATTTTGCAATAATTGTACGTTATAAAACTACTTTAAGTAATAATACCAGATGGTTACAACGACAAATGTCACGACTCAGCTGTCAAAAATTCTGTGACGTCACGCTGACGACTCATCTGTCAAAAATTCTATGACGTCACGACTCCCCTGCAAAAATATTTTCCCGCCAATATTCTATGACGTCACGACTCATCTGTCAAATTCTATGGCGTCACTAGTCACGTGACTCAGCTGTCAAAGTTATTATGACTATGATGAAATTATCAAAATATAATATGATGGAAGTCAAAATTTCAGGTTTTCGGAAGTTTTCCTGTACATGCACTGTAAGACCTTGCTTCATGCCAAATTTCAAGTTTGTATGTAGACTGGAAGTACCCTGTAGCTTTTTACCCTTTGCTCATCGAAAATTTGCGACATAAACGGCGATATGTCTTGATTTCGTTAGATTAGAAGTTTGATTTTTTTACAGCACTAAAAGGCAACAGACCTTAGTATTTGGTAAAAATTTCAGCTCTATATATATCAGCGATACCTCAGACGGACAACAAAGTAACAATAACAATAACAACATTAAATTGTGATGACGTCAGGACTTAGCTGTCTAAATATTATTTTTCCTGCCAAAATTCTATGACGTCACGACTCATCTGTCAAAAATTATGTGATGTCACGACACATCTGTCAAAAATTCAATGACGTCACGACTCATCTGTCGAAGATTCTGTAATGTCACGACACATCTGTCAAAAATTCAATGACGTCACGACTCAGCTGTCAAATAATATTTTCCTGCCAAAATTATGAGACGTCACGACTTACTTATCTGTCAAAAATTCTATGACGTCACGTCTCATCACTAATAATATTTGTTGAAAATTTTAGCTTGATACCTCCACGCGTTCCTGTGATAAATGGTCTTGACAGACAGACAGACAGACAGACGGACAGACGGACAACGAAGTGATCCTATAAGGGTTCTGTTTTATTAAAATCGGTACGCTGCCCTAAAAATGAACAAGTTTCCAACTGATGAGCTCTCAAAAAGCTCTAGATATATCCCCTAAACATAAAATCATATAATCTTGTAACATGCAAGACTAAAAATGACTAAATAAATAATATATTAACAATTTTATTATTTTTGTTTCACCATTTATGATCGCTCTAGCGCCTATCATGATTGCTCTGGACGCGAAAATGTTTGAACTTAAATATTTCCATAACTGTTTGTCAAAAATGAAGGCCAATAGTAAAAATGTAGTATTTTAATATCATTATTTTCAATGAGATACATAATTACCAAAAAATATCAAGATCTGAAAAGCACCAGAGCGATCACACGAATACGCCTGATTTGGAGATCGACCCTTTTATTTTACCACTTGTTTACAAAACTGTACCGAAAAGCAAATATAAATTTTATTATCCTTTACATGTTAGTAGGTCAGAGTTATGTACTACACTGACGTTTTTTTGTGACCATCTATACATGGTCGGGTTACCACAGTCATTCATACGTAATGACTTTTTTTCGCTTATCTCTGTAATTATTGAGTGGATTACGCTCAAAATTTCATGGTATAAAGTTGACACAAAAGTCTAATTGTTTATACAGAATTCAGCAAGTAAATCGATACGAAACTCAATTAATAGGCAGTTAAATTAACCCGTTGCACATCGCTGGCCAAAATGAACTAAATTGTGTGATAACTTTTTAATTACTTACTGTACACTAATGAAACTTCACACAGACCTGTAACTAACTATAAACTATAAAATGACGTTTTAAACAAGTCTCCAGAGTACATATCTTAGGAGTAAGGGCCCAAAAAGGGGTATTTATATAATTTAAAATAACTTGCAAACGGTGCATTATAATTACTTTTTTATTCGTGAACTAATTCAGACTAATTAAGACGAAGCTCTGTATAAAAATTAGGAAATTATGCTGTACCGTTTCGGAGATCCAGCAAACACGCAAACGTTACGCCAGCAGCATCTTGAATATCTCCGAAACCATGTAGCGTAAAAATTCAAATTACATCGAAACATTTACTTCGTCCAGCGATCTAAAAATGTATCTAAAGATTTTTTCAATAATCCCATTATTTCAAAAAAGATTCTGCTGCGGTAACGTTACCGCAGCAGAATCTGTTTTTGTCAAATATCTTTAAAATTAGGACTGAACTAATTCCAAAAACTACACAGACATTTACAGGATCTAGAAATCTAAAAATCTGATAAAAAAAAAATACAAATTTCGACAAGATTCTGCTGGGGTAATGCACTCGTCGTTGCCAATAAATGAAAAAAAACATATACCTATGTAATCTGTTTTTTTTTCGTGCACCCCCGGAGGTGTAGTGTTGTATGTGTGCATGTACAATATAAGTACATGCACTGTTATTAATAAAGGAGTCTTATAACGTAACTCGTGTGTATCACTTGTGTCTCCCCACAACTCCCATCCTTACAAATTTATTATAATGTACCTTATTTATTAATCCACAGATTCCCATTAACCTACGACTGGTTGTCACGATTGGAACAAGAGCCGTGCTTCAAGAAGATCATGATTCCTGGTAATTTAATTTGGGAGCAAGCTTTACTCGCGATTTGGAAGAAAAATAAAAACAATAAATAAAGAATAATAATTTTGTAAAAATTATATAAGTTTTCATAAGCTTTGTTTTATTATTTTTTTCTTATTTGTTCCTTAAATTTCTCATTATATCTTAATACAAGTAGTAAGTATGATATATTCTAGTAACTAAGTATACAAAATAAGGACTAATCTTGCCGAGGCGGCTCAACTCTTCGGTTCCCGCAGTCCTGGTTCCTTTTGGGTAAGAGAGGAACACCATGAAATACCTATATAAGTCTAATATTACTGAGATGATGGCGACGTAAAAGATAACAGTTACATAGTTATTTAACTTACCACACTCCAAAATTTTATTGTGTGTATATGTATAATAGTGTAGTTGTGCGTAGTGTACACTTCATAATATGTCACTATTTACACCAATAAAGGCACATTTTCGTATCTCGCACCAAGTTATTCTTTAGCAGTAGAAAATACACAATGCCTTATTATCTAACAATTATTCTTACCACTTCTATAGGTACTACTTATCACATAACACTCATTTTTGGGGTTCCGTTGCCAAGTGGCGGAAACTAAACTCTTATAGATTCGTCATGTCTGTGTGTCTGTCTGTCCGTGTGTCACAGTCACTTTTTACTGAAACTATAAGAGCTATACTGTTGAAACTGTGTAAGTATTTGTATTCCGTGAATCAGCATTCACGGAATACAAATACTTACACAGTAACATTATCTGTAACTTCTAAAATACGAAAAAAAAAATTTAATAAAAATACTTATATGATATAGGTAAGTACTAATGTAGGTACCTGTATCGTGCGAACTTCCACCGAAAATTGGTTTGGCCGAACGAGATTTAGTCAGTAAGTAGCATATCATTTAATACGTCATAATCCTATAACGGAACCCTTCATGGGCGAGTCCGATTTGTACTTGGTCGCTTTTTTACTACCTACTTAGTATTTGTAAATAGTTTATTTCTAGTATCATCAGTACCTACGCTGACGGAATGATGTTAAATGTTAAAAATTAGCTTATCAATAAAAGCGTTTGTTCATGTAGAAGCATTCTTAAAGATTTAGGTCTTTACCTACAGTATGCGGCAACAAATGGGCCAGCTTGAAGTAGTTGCAAATGGTTGCAGATGCCGCCAGTTTAGTTCAGGTTCTAGTGGTCATGGCGCCGTGTTTGTTTTTAAGTTTTGGAACTAAATGGTGCGTAGCAGGTGTATTCTTAGTTCCTGTGCAGGGGCGAACTTCTCTGATAGCTAACTTCAGGGCGGCTGAGTTAATTAGTACTGTACGAAGTAGTGAACCCTTCATGGGCAATTCCGATTCGCTCTTGTCCGCTTTTTATTGCACAATTTTATCATTTATCTTCTCAAGGACTGAAGCGACATTCGTATCAAATTAATTCACAATCTCGTGTTTCATTCTGTGGTCATTTATAGTTATTACAAAGCTGGTGATAGTCGTGTGTTAGGTATAAAATAATTCATAATTATTTTGCGTGTATTTACTTATTTTGAAGTTTATTTTGTGCTTTTTTTTAAAGGTAAGTGACCATATTTTGGTATTTTGTGATAATAGTAATCTTGATAGACATACATACATACACAAATTCACGCCTTTTTCCCGTAAGGGGTAGGCAAAGACGACTAAGCGCCTAAATCCTTACAAACCGGCACTTCGCAACCCGCTTTTCGCCCTATGGCACCTTTGGCATGGTAAGAAGGCGAACATCCCGCCTCCCTGATTATTTTTCATAAACATACCGATCCCAGAAATTTCTGAAATTCGTGTCCACGAACTACAGAGCCAAATGGTAAAGTTTGTTAGTGTCTGGGGGAACCAGATCCCAGACAACAACAGTCTCAAGCCACGCAAGGCATCTTGATAGAGTACTTTGATAATTAACCACTAATATACAACAAATAGGTAATTTACATTACATGTTTAAACACATTTTAAACGTTCTTCTTTTATATACTTACTTAAGTATATTCTTTATTGCATACAGGGTAAAACATAAAATATAAAAATAAAATATAAATAGGTATGCTTTGCTCGGGCACACTTTGTTTTTAGATTTAGTTTTGTGATGTTAGTTATTAGGTAAATACTATTGTCGCTTCGATAATCACAGATAAAAGTACCCAAAGTACGCTGTACTTTGGTCTTAGTGGTTTTTGTTGTTTACAGTAATGCTGCATTATGAGATTAGATATTAAACTAATTGAGGTTTTCAGATAAAGATTTTTGTTTTCAAAGAAACAGATTTTTATTTTGCAAATATGGGAAAAAGAAATTACACATGTGATGTTACAGTTTTCATATACTTATAAGTAGTTTTCATAATTATGCTACCGTTTTTCACCATCGGCATCCGGACGACATTAAATCTAAAAAAACACATTGAGGAAAAATAATAGAAACATAAAATAATACAATATAATGGAATAATAAAACCAATGCAAACATTTATGTTTACACAAAGCATTGAGCGGCAATCCAATCCAGAAGTCTGCTATTTTTATAAATTCCACAGTGAGGATTCCTAGAAATGTAAAAGTCATGTGTAAAAGTGTGTAGGTTTTAGTTTAATTACTTATGTGTGTTTGTTTAATTTGTATTAGTTAGTATGTATTATGTGTTCTGTACACAGACAGCCATGGCGCTTAAGCTGTATAAGTTGAACGGGAGCCCCCCAGCAAGCGCAGTCCGAATGCTCGCCGATATCATCGGATTGCAGTTGGATTGTAAAGACATCGATTTCATTCATCTGGAACATAAAACTGCAGACTATATGAATGTAAGCTTTAATTTCACCAAATTTTAATTTTATCATCATTATCAACTAATTGTATGGCGTCCACTGCTGGCTAGTGGCCATAGGTCTCCTCCTAATATGTCTACCATGTGCGGTCCTAAGCCTCCCTTATCTATCTGTTTTCCGCCGGCATAAATAGGTCAATTATTGTAATAATTGATTATAAAACTTGTTCATTAATATAATTTTAATTTATTTCCTTTAAATTTTATCATAACAGTCAATGAATTACTGCAGAGGCATTTTTCGGAAATTTGGTCCAATAAAA
Organism: Schrankia costaestrigalis; assembly: GCA_905475405.1. Taxonomy (NCBI): domain Eukaryota; kingdom Metazoa; phylum Arthropoda; class Insecta; order Lepidoptera; family Erebidae; genus Schrankia; species Schrankia costaestrigalis. The sequence goes on along the minus strand of FR997832.1, from coordinate 3,361,283 downwards.
TTATATATACGCAATACAGAGCAATGGACGGATTGGTAAAGGGTTCAAGCGAAATGAATCAAAAAAGAATGGATAGGTAGGTAGCTAGAGGAAGGCTTAAAACTTTCATCTTCTTAGTAAACGTCCCAATACATTTAAATGTGGTGATGTCCAGCTAGAGATTCCCGGAAAATTGGTTCTCAAGACTTTACACATTGTTTTTCTGAATTCCCGGCCTTACAGTGGGAGATTCATTAGGTGCATTTAATTAATGAATAGTGCCATAATGAAGTCATCATGGTTGTTTATCTTTTACAGCTAAATCCTATGGGTACTGTGCCGACATTAATAGATGGTGACTTCGTTTTATCTGATAGGTAAGTTTCAAATTTTGTTAACCTGTTAGGTAAGTTGTATTGTTTTAATAATTATTTTGATCGTTAGATAATTAGTTTAATCGTTAGATTACAGAAAATTATGATATCGGTAGTCTCTTTCTTCTCCAAGTATCGATCGTCCGAAAATCATAATCCCAAACAAGTTTACTATAAACATCACTTTCCATATTGTTAGCATACATACGAAATCGTATATTACCTAATCGTCTTTACTTATAATAAATACTTGAGTGTCATAAAATGGGGTTCTATAATTTGTAAGATGTCCTAATTTTTCTTGCTATAAAGTCACTTGCCCTAAGATAAAATTAAGACAAAAGACAGAAACAGTTGGTTAGGTTAGGTTATATGGTATGGTGACCACAACGCGAACGCGAAAAACAGAAATCTTATTTTTAATGTAAAACTAGAATACTTATAGTATTTATGTTATTTTAATATTATAGATTGTGATGTTTATAGCAAAAAAAATTAGGTCATGTTATATTTATGGATTTCGGTTTTCGGACAAGTAATATTATGAGACATGAATTTAGGGCTAGTTATCATTCGGACACATGATGATTCGGACACAAAATGTTATGACACCTTAGATTATGGATAAATAAATTATGAGACAAAATAGAGAACCTATGATATCAAGTGGTTTAGAAATATTTGTTCTTTTTCAGTCATGCTATAATGAAATATCTGTTGTCTGAATATGGAGGAGACAAGAGTGAGTCGTTGTATCCGAGTGACGCGCGCACCAGAGCTTTGGTTGATCAAGCGATGTTCTTCAACGCTGGAGTATACTTCATTAGACTCAAAGTTGTTGCTGTAAGTACCTATTACAGAGCCTTCTTAAAAAAATTGGTAGCTCTATAGTATGCGACAAGCCTTCTTATCCTTTTTTTTCTGTATGATCTCCAACAAAAGATATGAATAAGTATAATATGCGCACCATTATGATAATTTACCAACAGATTTTTTCGATAGTATAATAGGGTGATGCTACCAATTATCAGCACTTTAAGAGTTAGTCTTACTTTAATATCGTTTATCTTTAGTGATACCTAATACTGATAACGACTTTAACAACATGCTTTCTTGGTTCACTATTAAATAGGTAATTGATTTTTATTATAAAAAATTGTCTTTATGCATACACATTTTATTTAGATGAGTTTGACTAAATAATTACCCAAACACCAATTATTGGCACCATCATCACCAATTACTGGCATCGACCGAGCCAATTATCAGCACCTTAAAATTAGACATAAAAATAGGTAGATAAATGAAATAATCCAATGTTTATAGCAAAATCTCTTTTATTTATACCTAGCCTAACAACCGAAGTTTCAGAAAAATAAATGGGTGAATATCAAAAAGTTTAATTTTTGTCAATTTTGGTGGCAATTTTTATTTTTCAGTTTTCATGAAAAATAATCACGTAATATGAAAAAGGAAAGTCTACTATATAAGTTACTGTAAGAGGGCCGTCTATATCTCGTTAGGTTTTTAAGATATTTAAGTTTAAAGTCTGTAGTGGCCACCAAAATTGAAATTGATACACCAAAATGGAAATGCCCACTGAATTTGAAAATAAGCAACACCAAAATTGAATTTTTAACATTTAGACTCATAAAGGATAAAATAACACATGATATTTATATTTAATATATTTATTGGTTTTTCAATATTACGTCAATAACCAGGAATAACTATTTTTTAAATCAAATTATCACGATCATCAATGATCAGAAAAATTACAATATTTTGAAAACAATTGTTAAACAATTATACTATTTAAAAAAAAAACTAAAACATTAATAACAAAAATAATCCCTTCAATCCTATAACTGGTTTAAAAAAAAATAACTTTTTTAAATTATGTATAACAATTTAACGAAATCACCAAACGAAATGAATTCGTTTTACAATCAGTCTTTACTCTTAAAATACAATTTTACGTAATAAGCCTTATTGAGAGTGCCTAGCTGTCTCTGTTCGTGGCCTAAGCAAATTAATAGTAGGTGTCATAGAAATGGCATCTTCGCAATCAGAGGGTTGAATTTCAGCATCTACATTGTCATTGCTTGGTAACCTGTAAAAACCCAAATGCGTACCATGAAGGCATTCAGTGGAGCTGTATAAGCGCTGAGGCTCGACACAAGACAGAAAACGTAATGTCACTGGATTCTTGAAATTTTTGGACCAAATAGCTTCCTTCGTGCACGTTCATGGTGGAACTATGAAAAGGTTTTAACGAATTAGGAGTAAGCCAGTCCTTTTCAGTGATTTCATAGTCTTATCAATTATATTATCTGTCATTTGATTATCAATTTTTTAATAGCTACTAGGCATTTTGTAATCTATAAACGTGTTTCCTGTAAGTACAATTATCTCTTCTTAGTTCTGTTATTCTAAGTCGTAATAAATTTAGCTCCTTAGCTTTACATTCTTGGTATCGTCTAAATTTATTCTTAAATTCACGTTTAAAATCTACTGAAGTAACTGATGATGCATCTGAATTTGGACTATCTAGGCATATCATAGGGACAGTCAAAACACTAATACTGCTAACACATGGCGAAGTAGGGCGTGATTGTTCCAGAATTTGAACGGGACTGCTCGTGCAAAGATGTAGATTTGAACTACTTTGTGATTGTTGGTAATTTTCTAGACCGTAAGCATCTAGTAGGTAACAGTAGCATGTTGATTTATACTCTCTTCATCACATTGGACAGACCTTGTTACATAACTGCAGCTTGAGGAGAGTCATAGTCAGCTCGAACATTACCTGAGTCTTGCTGTGGTCTGCAGCTAGTATGTACGTGCTGAGTTGATGCATTTGATTCTTCTTCTACCAGTCTTTTCAATGCTTTTTTCTTTGGTAATATTCATTTTGGTATATTTTATTTATTTCTTTGTAAAGCTCAAAGATCTCGTTCCGACCTTTGTCGCTGTAAAACAAGTTTACCTTCTTGCTTTTTTTGGCATCTTTCTCTTTTTTTTTTCCTTAGAGCTTCTGCTTCTTCAGAATTGTTTTTAATTCTTGCTTTTCTCTTTATTTCTGGCATTCTCTTTTTAAGCAGTCTCTCTCTCAGCAAGTATGTCAAAACGGAGCACCGAATGCTCCGTTTTGACATACTTACTAAAAAAATGTAAGTATGTTGTGCAGTTTTAACATAGCATCACAAGTCATCAAAAGCTGGCTCAGAAAGTTACTATTGTAACATTTATGGTCCGGCCCCAATATAACTATGAAATAATTTTCCTCCATTAATGTTACGCACGCGACAGCACAAAACTAGTATAATACGTAGGTGCTTCATCATATCATCCTATAGACGCCCACTGCTGGACATAGGCCTCCTCCAAACGTTTCCACCCTGCGCGGTCTTGTGCCTCCCTCATCCATCGGCTTCCCGCCGTCATACGTACGTAGGTGCTTATAATGTGTCAATTTTGGTGGCTCGTTTTCAATTTTGGTGCCATGAAAATGCCACCAAAACACCAAAATTGAACCACCAATATTGAAACCAGACTTAAAAATAATCAGAAATTGTAGGGGGTTAAGGTTACCACTAAGTGAGTGTAGTTAACTTAAACATTATCTCAATGTGTATCTATAGACTTAGTTATTTATCCATAAAACAACAAATTGAATAAAAAATCGATCCACCAAAAATTTGAAAAATCTTGTCCCCCATGCCACCAAGGTAGATAGTTACCTTTTTAGCGGGAAATCACAACACTTATACACATAACTGCTACATGCAAACGCGGGCCCACAACTGAGACACTCGATACAATAAAACGCTATACGCATATGTCGTACAAAACTCGTGGTATAGTCAGTTGAATAAATGCCACCAAAATTTTAATTTTTCTTGAGACAAACTTTGATTAGGTATTTCGTGTATCTATAATAGATATATTAATACATCTTAAATGTTTTTAAATGTTAATTAAATTTTATATATAAACATATATAATTGCGTATTTAGTAAAGTAACATGAACTGTAACCGTAGCGAATGAAATTGTATAAAAATATGGAGTTGGGACAAGCCACCAAACTAGAAATTTTAAGACACTTTATTTTTTATTTAATTATTTACATATTTATAACAAAATTAGATCATGGCCCTGAATAAATATAGTTTCGTAGCTGATTACAAAAAAATATCAGCACTGAAATATAATTTTACACCTGGATTCTCAACGAAGACACGAAAAATTTGCCCGTTTGATATTGACCCAAATACAAAAAAATTCCAAAAAATAATAGACATTCTTTTGATCATAATATCAACACTTTGAAAATAACTAGCAATGTTAGTTTCAGCACCATATCATTTTGCATTCCATATCCTGGCAGGATATGAAATCCGAAATCATAGAGTACTTTTTCCAAGAATATTGAATTCTAGGCATAAAATAATCACGCTTTACAATAAAATATATGGATTAACAATTTTACATACCACTTTGTCATGTAACAGTACCAGTGCCGATAATTAGCAATTCGCAAAAAAATTGAACCCAGATGTCAGCACCTCATTTATGAAGATAAAATCAAGATAACGTTCATTTCAATTGTCAGATAAGCCTTATAAAACATTTTATACGTGAATAAAACCTAAAAGTTCAGTAAAAAATATCTAAAAGATCTAAAATAAAGTAAAATAAAAAACCTGAACTTACCTACGATCATAAGAAACTGTCAAGACAAAGTAATTTGAAGGACATGTTAACGCGTTTTAAAAAAAAAAGGCTTTTTTTTAATCGAAGAATGTAGTTTGGTCCAGTTTATAATTCCAAAAGGATCTTATTTTTCATTTCTTTAAACGGAATCCCAAATTAATTAATGGTAAGCTTATAATTTGAGTTTTAGTTGGGGGTGCTGATAATCTGGTGCAGTGCCAACATTAGGACGCGTGCCCCTAATTAATAAGTATCAAATTACTTTTCGACACAAAATTAGTTGCATAATAATTTTATAATATTAAATACAATTAAGTAAATTAAATTACTTTAAAATTTAATATTTATTCTTAATAATTTTGAAAAATATGAAGGTAAAAAATTCAAAAACATTATGCAATATTTTTTATTTTAGCAAATATTTCTCACCTTTGTATTATTTTATAATTAGAATTTTTTTATTTGTATTTACTTTTATAAGTTTGTTATACCTCTACTTATGTACAGGTAATTACTCTACAAGGCTAAATAAGTATTTATTGCGTAAGTATATACCTAAATGTAAAAAAGCATATATGTACTTATACTTAGTATTAAATGGGGATTAAAGTTTCTAAGCCTACCTTACTTATCTACTTATCTCCCAAAGATTGTGTGATTTAAGTATGCTGGTAATTAAGGCATTAAATCCGGAAGAAGATTTAATGTAGTTCTTTACCTTTAGGTAGAAGTACCTAAATAAAATATCTGTTTGAGAAATATTACACATATTTCTATAAGATGGATAAGCAGAATCTATAAGAAGTAAGTAGGTATCTACTACAAAAATAAATAACAATATTTACTTACTTACGATGTTTCAGCTACCATCAATAATGAGCGACTTAGAAGGGCCAACAGACAAACACATCGAAGATATAGAAACTGCCTACAAGGTAGTAGAAACTTACCTTGGTAGTCACAAGTACATCGCAGCTGATCATCTAACTATCGTAGATTTAGCTTGTGGCTCTACCACCTGTTCCATGGGGGCAATACACAAACTGGACAAGGAGAAGTAAGATAAACACTAAAAAATAATTAATATAGCTTTTAAAAAAAGAATAAGTACTTAGTATTTTTAAATTTCGAACTAGGTACATTTAAATTTAGAATAGTAGCTTGTTAAATTTAGTTGATTTTTTATAATACGTCTTTAAAAACGACCACATCTATAAAAATGCCAAAGAGTCACCCAGCCTCCCCCCACCCCCAAGAGTTCTCAGATTGGGTTTTACTCTGCTTATGCGTACTTTTCCCTCAATTCAGTCTATATACTTAGGTCCCGGAAGGTACCTACATAGGGAATTCAACACTTACCCGCCGAGACTAACTTGGATAAAACAAATCATACTAAGTAATAAAATTGTCATGAGTTGACTGCGTAACAGTAGCACAGCGTCGTTAAATTTAGATTCAGTTTAATTTTATTTCGGTAATAGACATTAAATAATTCATAAATTTCGTACACTAATTATATATTATTCTTCAGGTTTCCCTTAACAAGTGATTGGCTGTCGAGGCTAGAAGAAGAATCATACTTCAAGAACATCATGATACCTAGCATGTTAGCTCTAGAACAGGCTTTGCAAGCCTGTTGGAAAAGAAATAAACAAGCAAAGGAAATATAAAACTTACTTTATAATACCTACTTTGAAACTATTTTCTTTTATTTAATGTGAGACATATTTACCTACTTACTTTGTAAAGGGTAACTTAACTTACCCTTACTAGTACCTACGTAGCACGTTCAAGTTCAGACAGTTACAGAATTTAACAAACTGCATTTTTGACGATTAGTAGAAGATTATATTTCTCTCTCTCTCTCACTACATACATTACACATTATTCTTTTACATTATACAAATAAAATTGTAATTATATTCATTTTACAAATAAAAAAACATTTTTCCTTTATTTATTTTCCTTTTATAACTGCATAGAACTTTTAAGTGGATGTTTCTACTTTTAGTCCAGGTAAGAACATTCCAGACAAGAGTAAGATAATTTACAGGGACTGTTATGTTCGGAACAGAAGTAACTTAGAGGTAAAGAATCTCTCTAATAAGACTGAAGATCTGAACGAAGGTAATTGGAATGAGTAAGGGAACTCCGAGAAGTTACTACAATAATTCAAGTGCAAAATTGCGACTAAGTAGTAGGAGGTAGAGGACATTATATTCGATAGAAACAAATTTCTGACAGGCTACTTTATGTGCAATCCTTACACGAACCTTACTTATTTCCATGGAAATCTCTAAAATGCTTAATAGCTTCTTTAACTGGCTATTAGGTAATACAGCCAAGAAACAATAGTAACAAATATAAAGATAAGTATTTTAGTTTCAATTTACAAAAACTAATATGACAAGGTAGAAATATAAAGTATAATCGTTAAACCAAAGATTACATAAGTAATATAAAAATAAATTAATCACTCCTATTAAATCCTCTATAAATAATTTTTAGGAAACTACGAAAAAGTTAGCTTTAGTAGTGACATCTTGTTATTATGTTTATAACCATGACTATTCGTAATTGTCAATGCGCCACGGTAAAATTATAGATGGCGTTTGTATGTAATGTTACAATGCAAATTGTGTAATTTTATTTCGTAATAAATAAACCTTATTATTATTATTTGATTTTCTATATTTTGAAAAGAGTAAGAACATAATAATAATACTTTGAAATATGTAGCTAGCGACATCTATCATTTAAAATACAGCCTTAGTTTAATTTAACAAAGCGCCATCTATGTTTTAGCATGAAGACTTCTAAGTTATTTATGCATTGACCTTGCTTTGCAACTTTCGAACTTAGAACGTTGAAACAACGACATTCGCCTGAATTGGAATTTGAATGGTATGGGCAGGCAGGCTCGGCTTGTCTCAACGGAACGGCAGAAACGTGTACGGCGAAGTGCGGTCGACTCGTCGATGCGCAGCTGTCCGCGCGCTTGTTGTCAATTTTTAGTTTTTTCGAAACGCGTGTGTAAATAAACAAATTAATACTTTTCATTTCGAATTATAATGAAGTGATATTTAAGTTTGTTTATTAATCGTGTCCGATTCAAAGTGGAGCGTTTTGAATGAATCCGTAACCGCTTCTCGCAATGACAAGGGAGAGCACTCAGTTACCTTTTGAGAAACCGGAGGCATTAAAATGTTTCATGTGGTCTAATTGATGCCATTTTTTACATTATTAAGTGTATACGTTGATTTTAAGGACTATTGTGAATCGTTTAGTGACTGAAGTTTTATAACCGTCTTTTCGACTCGGTCGATAGTCGTCTACACGTTTTTAAAATGAGTGTTTTGAGTGGTTTGAGCAAAGCTGATTTCAAGACAGCGAGTGATGGACTGTTGGAGCTGCCTGAAGAGCGGCTCCGCAGTGTCATGCGGAAGGAACCCATCACGGATGTCTACCACGTAGAACAAACACCCTTTGCAAGGTAAACAAAGCGTAACAACTTACTTGCAAACTACCTGAATATCATCCTTACTTTTTTTGTTCTTCTCATGAATATAGCAAAGGAGATGCAACAAAAAACCAAACTTTTTGTTGCTTTATCTTTATTTACATATCTACTTGTCGATTGATTATTCCAATGCTTCCCACACTGTAGGTAGTTTAGAAGTTTGAACAAGTCGCAAACTTTTTACCAACTTTAAAACTTGTTAACATACGTTACTTAAACAAGCAAAATACTTGAAAATCGTAGTAATATTATGTTTATTTATTCATCTTCGTGTTTATTTATAATGACACCTTAGACCTTACAACTTTAACTTGAAAGACAGGCATAGTGCTCATAAAATATTGTTTTCAATATGGCTGATAAGCTGTGTTTATCACAACTATCAAGATAAAGTATGACTGATGACTGTGTAGGTAATATGATAATATTTTGATAAGAAGTATTATTTCAGCTTGTAATGAAATATTTTAACAAAATGAATAAAGTAACTTTTTTACATTGATTTATCATTCCTGAAGTTCAAGATGGCTCTATTTATCTTTAATTAGGTTAACCATTATTTTTAGTCTGTGGTCTATGCTTATAAAATAAAAGTTTCTTTTGTTAATAATTTAGTTATAGTTTGTGATAAAACAAAACTTGAAAACCAAGGTCTATAAAAGTACTCCATTCAGGTACTTATGTGAATAAGACTGAAACTCATATATAATAACAAATTGAATTAAAAACAATAATGTAATTAAACCTTAACTATAAAATTTATCTTATATACAAAAGTAATAAAACATAAAAATGGCAGTTGCTATCTTTTAAAACATAATTGCTACTGTTGAATTAAGTAAACTTATGTTTTCTTAACACTCAATAATAATAATAAACTTGTACTTGTTTATCAAAAGGATATAAATATTGTTCATTGTCAATGTTTTGTGCTAAAGGAAACATTTCAAAATAAAAACAGTAAACTTATTTATTTACACATAACTTAAAATTAAACCTATCCTTGCTAAATAAATAACTATTTTTCAAAACATTCATAGAACACCATCTAGTCCCAAACTAAGTAAAGCATGTACTATGGGTACTAGAGAACTAATAAATTAATTAAATTAAATAAACAATAAATATGTTGTTTATTTTTGTAAACACATCAATACATATTAACCTTATTATACATGATATCTATATTTTATAATATCATATAATGATAATTGAATATAACACATTTCATATTATTATATCATTATTTAACAAAATCCAATTGCTTAAATTTTTACTTATTTTGGAATGGAAATAATTTACTCTTGTGCATTTTATTTAATAGAAGTGAGGATAGTTTATTGTTAATCATGTCTTATTTCACATACATAGCTAAGCGAGCAAACCTAAGTGCAACTTAAGTGCGGACCTGTGCGCAGTTAGGGACCCTTGGGGTTAAAAAATACTGTTTTCTCAATTTCTATTAGGCCATGGTTTTTATGTATTAAACAAAGGTAAATGATCTGGATTCCATGAACACAATTGAACTAAGTATTTGGATGTATGTACAATATTGTACAATGAAATGTAGGTACTATAATAGTAAATTTCAGTGAATTTTCAAAATACCAAATATGTAAGTTGTTTTTTAGTATGTTAGGTAATTTAAAAAACTAAGAACTCCTGTCTCAGAGCATCAATATTTACATGTTTTTAAATATTCAACTTGTATTTACCTTTCAACAAAGTCAGTCAAAACATTAACATGAGCATTCTATGCAAATAAAGGCGTTGTTATGTCACGAAAGACAGCAAACTTTAATGAAACTTACCATAATTAAACATTTTATTTGACGTAAACTTGCAATACGATTTCAACGTGACATCATTAGTGAATTAATTATCAATCAGCTTGCAGTATGTACGCAGCATGCATGCGAAAGTATGTCGGCATTGTTGTACTCAAATGTTGTCGGAACGCACAACGCAGCCGCCTTGCCGACATGTCCGACTACTTTTCCCGCCAAACCTTACCGCCATCTTCCTGTGCCGGTTGCATCATTGGCACAGTCATTCTTTACGTTTAGTTGAAGCAAAAAATATTAAAAAAAAAGGGTTTTCTCGTCCATTCAGCCAAGTAAGATTCTTCCCATAATAAAAAATAAACTTCATTGTTCTTAAAATTTAGTAAAGTTTTATGTTTAATTTGGACATTTCGTATGTGAAATGTGTATTATTCGATTTCCATTGTGTAATTCACACAATTGATAATCAGTTTTTAAAACAAGATTAAAGTCAAATTATTGCACCGGACACAGCTTTGTTATTGCAATTGAATTGGAAAGGCGATAAGTGTTACGAAATGTCGAAACTCTTAATAGATATTTGCTAAATGCTCTTTATCTCTTGTTTTGCTTTTAAAATCTAGGACTGATAAAAGGTGTCGAAATCCTAGTTTATAATATTTCCAATTACTACTTTCGTAAACTTCTTATATGAATTACTTCTTAGACCTAAATGACCTTTAAAATGACTACCTATGTTAGATACATATTAAATTTGAATTAAAATTATTTTAACACCACCCACTCGCACTTATTTGAGTACATTATGATTAATATAATCAAACCACATCGTATGATTCGATAGATTTATATTGAAAGAAATTAAGTAGGTATGTAATTATTCACGTAATTCTCGATACTTTGTAGGGATTACGTTTACTATACAAATAATGGTGTTACACAAACTAGTTAGGAAAGCTTTTGTTAATAACATAAGTAGTTAACTTTTACACTTAAATAGTAGGCAATGTTATATTGTTAGATAATCTTATCTACAGTAGCTTGGTACCGGTTATCGCCTATACAAACGGCATTAAAACTGTTGCGTCGTTTTCTTGTACCTGTTGCCTATTTAGGTTAAAATAGATAATGACTATTTTATAATAATAGATCATTATATTAATTACTTACTATGTATTGATTGTAAATGAATTAAGACATAACTTGGACTAGATGTTAAATCAATATGATCGGTTAAATAATAATTAGAAATTGATTAGTATTTGTGTTAGATAATTATACACGTGTAAATTTAATTAAATTATTTCATAATACCAATAAAAATCACAAAATTATATAAAAAATAAAGATTTTTTTTGTTGCTTATTCATTAATAATACATTTTTCGTAATTTATCTAAGTATGTCTTTCGAGGAAAATTTTAACTCCGTTATAAGATTCCCCAAAGTAGGTACCCGTTTAGTTTATCCTCCTGCTAGAGAATGAATGAAAAATGTGCAAATTAAAAAATATAATATGCAAAAGTCTAGTCTACTATCGTATCTATAGACGCTATATTTTTTTCACACGTGATTCTATTTGTACTAGCTTACGATCGTACGACTTGTGGTATAGGTGTGTATTACCTATTTCGCTTATTATAATACCCATGTAATGGGAATCGAGCACATTGGCTATCGTTTTCTGATCTCATGTTTCCGCAGATGTTGACTTGTTTACGTTTAATGTATAAGTATCTATTGATATAGGTCACATCCAGATGATCGATTTGATCGAGAAATATTTGCACAAATGCTTTATTCATTAAGTAACTTATTGACCAAAACAATTTAGTTTTTAAGTAATAAATACGTAATCTTTAATCGGGAAAAATGCAAGAAATTGGTGTCCTCCAATAATTAAAATCATTGACTAATTCATGTTAAATATCCAAAAAGTTCTAGTAATAGTTTTTCTCATAACGTATGTGCCAATTTCTTATCTATCCATCCCCTAGATATCTGTTTGCATTTCTGTGATCCATCCTAACACGCTATCATGCATTACGATTTTCACTGACTACCATTCGTCCATAATTATACGATTCGCATAACAACATAGAATCAATAATAATTACGGTGAACAACATCATCGTTTATTACTCATTAGTTTCACGTATTTACTCTGTAAGTTTCCGTTGAAACTCGCCAACTAATAAACTGCACTCGCTAATATAGGAGTGCTCCTGATACATGGGATCACAAATGGATAAGAGGTAAAACACTTGACTAGCGCTTAAATAGATGTAAAAAGCGCTTTTGCATTTTAATAAACTGTTTAGATTCGATCGCTTAGACAATCCTTTATATAAGTTTTTAGAAAAAATAAATAAGGACTTTGTAAATATATATTAAATATTTATTATTCATGTAAAAATTAACGTTACATTATCATCATTACATCCCTTTGATGTTTTGCTGCATGGTTGGGCATCCATACGAAAGAACTTAGCTTAACCTTATAGTCCAGTGGTAATAGACAAAAAAGATGCTAAATTCGCAAAACGTGATGTAGTTCTCCATTTTGGGTATGTTGTATGGGTCTATAATTAGGCTTGTTAATTTATAATATGATTTAATTTTAAAACTGATGACGTAATTACTCAGTATGTAAAACTGAGCAATCGATCCACGCTATATAATTAAGTCCAGTCAACAGGCAGTGCCTATGTTTCCTTTTAATGTTTTGTTTATAAATAATTCTACTCGTACATAAAAATATAGGTAATGTTATACTGACCAAATGACTGCTATCGTAACAGCAACATTACCATGCTATTCTGTAGTTTTATATAAACACAAATAGATCACTATAGCATTTAACTGAAAAATCGTAATGATACAGATTATGTCAAATGTTCATATAATAATCATACTTTGGCTAACTAATTGTACAGTGTTGAAGAAATATACATTTATTAATTTATAAAACCTGTTCCGAGTAAAAGGCTAGCAGCGTTAATCTCTAACCGGATATGCAAGTTCTTTCTAATATTTTCATATGAATGACGATATATAAAAGTTACTTTAAATAATCTACGATTACACAGTTTTAGTGATTTATTTTGTATATTACAAAAGTCAAACAACGGATGTAGACTCCGGACTTTCGGTTACCGGCAGTAACGTAAGTGAAATTTAACTTTTCAAACATGCTATGGTTGGCGTTTGAGTAAAGGAAAGGAACCGTTTAGCGCCTACTAGCGGTAGTTATAGGCAATTTCTCTGCGCGAAGTTGCTGAGGGCGCCCAGGGCGTCTTGTTTCCCGGGAGCTTGGCGACTTCGCGCGATAGCAGTTTTTGCTCGTCCGCCGACGCCGCCCGGCGCTGGCGAGATGTAATCGTGGACTTTCTACAGCTGAGCGGTTGGTCGCCAAAGCGGTTTCACTTTCATACGACGGTGGAATGCGGCCGGACCTCCGACCCGCGCCCGCCATGTCACCGCCGCGCCGCAGCAACTTCCCCCACGCGACACCCCTCTCCTTAAACGTATGCAACTGCACGTCGGTGACGAGCAAATTACATTTGCACTTAACAACAATATTACATTATTACCTCTAAATATTCGAACCTATAATACACAGGATTATCGAATAACTCTCATGTAGCGAACAATGTTTTCTCGTAAATAATTTTCCTTGCATAAAACCTGTCCTGATTCCGTCATTCAGTATCGTCTGCGTTAATGTTATGGCATATGATCGGTCACGGGTTAATTTTGATTCTACTAGTGGCCCGAATACCTGAGTTGGATGCCGGCGTCGACTGGCGAGCTATCCGTGCTAATATCTTATTCGTGTCATTAGTGCGAAATGCCAGTCGTTTGGCAGCTGCGGCGCCGGCCTCAGCGTTCCCTCGCGGCCGATGCACCGCTCTGGGCCGCATCAGCTAAATTCGGGTCCGTTGCATCACACATCACTTTCGGTTTCGTTTGTCACGCGGCTATTTTAGATCGAGTGTCGATTATTAGAATGCTGTATTTAGCCGTAGCGACCCGTTACACGTTTATATCGTTCCTCTAATAATAATATGTTATCTTAAAAACGCTCAGGAAATTTGATTAATTTATTAACTATTAAATTAATCTCTCATTTCTTATTCATATTAGATCGCTATTACTAAATGAACATATTATATGCGGTAGATATTAAGATTTAGCTAGGTTTCAAAGTCGACCTGCAGTTATCTCGAGTTTGCGGAACGAAACCCGATCCGTATGCAGCGGCACACGAGCGAGGCCAACGCGTCCACAGTCGCCGCGATATGTCACTGAAACACATGTACAATACCTTATTCAACCTCTTGCCCTAAAACTACTATGTTTCTTCTCTAGAGCTTTAACTGTTGATACTTCCGAATTATACCCTTTCATGACGATGAGTTGTGATCGTCATGTCCTGCGTCCTTTGTGTCCAAGGCCATCTGAGTCTGAGTAATGGTCACCTGCATTGGGAACTGCGGGGGAATGGTAACTCTGATCGGTGATTGTGCAATCTGTACGACACCTCGCGTCGCACGTGGGCGATCGACCGTCGCTTGAGAACAATCGAGCCTCTCATTCAACACGCCCGCTGGAATGCGGGCTTTAGATATCATTACAAAACTAACAGTAATGGTGGGCCAATGTCAACACGGCTCCTGTATTGACTTTTAGATTGTCTGTATGTTAATGCGTTCGGTATAGAGCGCGGCGTCTGCATCGTTTATTAGCCGTGCATTTGTGTAGGCGACTAGATTTTCCTCTGCTCGGGTTGGGTTACTCGGTATAATGTGGCCACGCAACGCGGGTGCGCAGCGAAAGTCTGACCGACCTTCAGTGTCTAGATATGGACTGTAATAAGTACTTCAATCAGATCTTGATATATACCTAATTACGAATCGACCAGCGAACCGCTCGCTTGACATGTTCTTGAAATCAAATATTGCAAACGTTGTATTAGTTACGCCGCTAGATTTTAACTTTTTCACGGGCAATTAATTATAATCAGACATTTATTTCATCACTCACACAATGCATGTACATGATTTACTCTTTGAAAATAATGATAACAAGTGCGTTCGTCACAATAGATGCTTTTATTACTAGTTTACCTGGCATTTCACTTCCTCTATAACAATATTTATAGGTATATTACGAGTATGCCTAGATCGTTTCTTAAGATACAAACACGTCCCTATCGTTGTCATGTTCATAGGTTTTCATATTTATAATATTTTATATCGTTAATAACATCGTCATCATTTCAGCCCATAATAATCTGGTGAAAACGCTTTCCAGTAGCAATGAAGGGATATATTGATTAATACTGGATTTTCGATCAAATATTATTTGTTTCAGAGATATTTTCAACCGACTTCAAAAAAGAGGAGGTTCTCAATTCGGTTGTATTTTTTTTTTTTTTATTTTTTGTGTTTGTTACCTGATTTCTCGAAAACGGCTAGACCGATTTGAAAAATTTTTTTTTTGTTCGATTGGGTATACTTCCCATTTGGTCCCATTGTCACCAGATCTGGATCTGGATGACGGGATCCTAGAGAAATCGAGGGCATCTCTTGAAAATTGTAGGGACGCATTATGTAAAATGTTGTCATATACGTGCATCTCTGACGTCACTACCAAATAGTCAAGAGTCAGAACTGGTCTGATGCTGGAGACCACAGAGAGTCGAGGGAACAACTCAACGGCATATAGCAGCTACCTTGTGTTTGGGCTTATTTTAATTGTATTGATGTAAACTTTACGAAACTTGACACAAACATGATCTGATGATGAAGAAGACTGAGGGTCGAGGGAACTCCTCAACGGTATGTAGCAGCTACCTAGTGTTTAGGCTTATTTTAATTGTATTGATGGAAACTTTACACAACTTTACACAAACATGATCTGATGATGAAGACGACTGAGGGTCGAGGAAACTTCTCAACGGTATATAGCAGCTACCTAGTGTTTGAGCTTATTTTATTCGTATTAATGAAAACTTTACACAAACATGATCTTATGATGAAGACGACTGCAGAAATTTATTTAATACGAATCTTAGAAATTGTTATCAGCATGGTTTTTAAGTTCCGTGTGGTGACGGAGTAAGAATACAATATGTCACCACCCCATCTCATCCCATGGGTGTCGTAAAAACCGACTAAGGGACTATTCGTAAATATTATCGTAACGAATTAAAAAGAAGGAAAACTTGAAATTAAACCCTATACCAATCCGCCTGGCCAGCGTGGTATTAGTAGGCCAAGTATCCCTTCGTCACAGGAGGAGGCCCGTCCCTGCAGTGGGACATTAATGGGCTGTTATGATGATGGTTTTTAACCGACTCCTGTTGAAGTCGGTTTTTTAATTAGAAAATTATCTTGATTCTGTACCAACTTCTCGACTAGAACAATATAGGATGGTGATAACATGAAATCAGCTAATATTATATATTTGCTAGCCTTGTTATTTTTTAATACAACGTGGAATGTTAGCGTATTCTATTTTTCTTACAGCGTGCTGTAGTAAACGTAATTCTGTTGTAAATATTGATGTTTATAGGGTATCTCTAGATGTGCAAAAATAATTAACGTAGTTTACAGAACGTGTGGGTGTTGATGTTTTAGTCTAGATAGATGTCCCAGTGAACTCGATTACTTCGCTAGTCATTTGATACAACTGTTGTTTTACGAACCATTTTGTTACGAGATAATCTGTTACAGCTTGTGGAGAGTCTAAATTTTATTGTGTTTAACAAAGCGTAGGTCACATACACGTCTTCGCATTCTCCAATAATGGTGCGATTGCAGAAATCTTTGTTTTCTTATTTCTATTCTTCTATGTATGTCTTCATGTAAGCATATCCTTATCATATATCCGTTATCATGCAGGGTTGCAAATGCAATAATCTCGTTGGTGTGTATGCCGAGACTTCGAACTAATATTGACGTGTCTCGGTTACATTGTTTGCACTCTTGATGGATGCGGTTCGACGAGATTCTGTTTACTCTCCCTTCTATAACCTTGAGCTGAGTTCACTGACTCGTCCATCATACGCATCTCGCTTGTCTTTAATTGTGTACTTCCGGAGTATTTCTATCCATCGTTCCATGGGACGCCGCTTAAACGGGTGTCCTGCACTCAAATGTAATATATTTTTCGTCACGATCTGTATCCTCATGCTTAAACAAACCCTAGTGATTGATACGTACCTTAATTTAAGAATGAATTAATTTATCTAAAGCTTACAAATTTAAATTTAATATGAGTGTCAGTGATGATGGATCCAAGGAATCACGTTAGTATCGAGTCTAAGCGACGGTGTTATTCCCACATACCAGGCGAGGATTTATAGCGCGTCGACCGGCGCTGCGTAAATATAATTAGAGAGGCTATTTATCAGCACGGCGGAAGGGCGCTCGCTATCGCCGCCGTAAATCTCTACCAGCCCCTGACGTCTCAATCCGGCGAAGAAATGGAATGTCATGCTAATCGCGGCGCTGTAGGGCCCGCGCGAATTTGTCACTCGTCGGCGGGGATCTATGCCCCATACGTTACAATCAGCGGGGATTATATTACGCTTATTTGCGTAGACAGAAAGGTCTAACACGTGCTTGCTAGTCTCCTGGATTCCAAGTAATTTATGAAGATTTTAATTTGAACCTATAGGAATAACATTCCGTGCTATGTAAATAGAAAAGCTTATTTCATGTATAGCAGCGAAGTACTTTTAACTGCTCCAAGGTGGTAGTCTACGCTGTGTGTGCTTTTCGAGTCGGTACTTCTTATTGTAGCTATTGATCGCTAGTCTTTCGAAGTATAAGACCATAAACGCAAAAGGCCAATACATGAAAAATGGTTTGGTATTAGTTTTTGCGAAAACTGAATGTGTTCCCTGAGATACTATATAATTCTTTGTTCATAAAAATAATGTGGAATGGATTTATAATTCCATTAAATATACATAATTATTAATCAATACTCTAATACCACACGATTATCATAGTTGCCAGTGCACTTTATTATTATAGATTTAATATAAGAATAAAAGTTGTATAGTTTGTGCAATAACTTGGGTGGTGGTCATAATATGCTGAGCAAGCACACTGTACACATTTACATAAACCGTGCCTGGCTAGTGCACCGCCCCGTACTACAACTTCACGATTTATGGTACACACAGCAACACATCAAGTTAAACAGTTTCATTTGAAATTGTGTCTTATTTTAAAGGTATTAAGGTACATGAGTGTCTAGCTTGATTAGTTGCTGTGTGTACTAGTTGAAAAAAATATTCATGATTTATAAATACTACTAATTATTTAAATTAATGAAAAACGTTTTTGTAAGTATTGATAAGTACTTTAAGTAAAATACTTATAATTTAATTGGCAAAATCCAAAATTATGGTACTCAAAATGGTATGGTACAAAAATCGTTTATTCGCAACTACCTAATAATTAATTTGAGAAAGGTGCTTAATTCTAAACAATTAGTTTTTATTAAAATTATTTACTAAACAAACAATTGCTTTGAATGAAGTATTATCAAACGCGGAACAATTCTTTTTTGTTTAAATATGCCAAGTTATATTCGATTCGATTTTCAAAAACAGCATACGCAACCACTGCTTGAATGTTTATAATCTATAAGGTACTTAATTGAAAAACACTTAAAAAGTATAAGTGCCTTGATTTAATTGTTCAGATTTTAAAACACTATCCGTGTGGTGACGGAGTAAGAATACAATATGTCACCACCCCATCTCATCCCATGAGTGTCGTAAAAACCGACTAAGGGACTATCCGTGAATTTTATCTTTACGAAATAAAAATAAGGAAAACTTGACAAATTAAACCCTATACCAATCCGTCTGGTCAGCGTGGTATTAGTAGGCCAAGTATCCCTCCGTCACGGGAGGAGGCCCGTCCCTGCAGTGGGACGTTAATGGGCTGTTATGATGATTTTAAAACAATAAAGTAGTAGATCAGATTTAAACTTTTAATTGAGTATAAAAAAAAACATTTATTTTTCATCTAATAAATAGTTAAGTAATAAATAATCTTTATCATACCTACAGTACGCGAATACACCATAGGTCTATAAATATGGTAATGGGACACTCGCCTTAGCCCTGACCTTTTGGCCCTCCATCGTATCCATTGTTCTTTTTACTCTTTGTATAACTAACCTAATGTTAACTTATTTTGTTCCAGGTTTGTATTACTTATTAGTTAAAAACTTCTTAACTTGTGAGTATGTTCTCAATGTATATTTTTTAAATTTAATTTTCATTCCCAATAAGTTAGACTATTATTAACTTACTGTAACAAATACCTTTATTAGTTTAGTTGATCTTAGTTTTTGCATACATAAACAAAATATGTAGGTACATATTGTATACATAGAAGTGAGTAAGTAGCAGACAATACCTGTATGAATTTTGTGATTGTTTTTTCGTTATATAAATAAAATTCAATTAACTACAATAACTAATACAATAATAATATAAGACAAAAAATGCTAAACAAACTTACTAAATGATAACGATAATAATAAATAAGAATCAGACCAAACTTCATAACAAAATTCAGTTCAGTGTCAAGCTCAATTTTAAAATATTTTTAACTAGATTTTGTTAAAATAGTTCAACTTGTTGCTCTTTTAATTAGTAATTTGCTTACAGTAATCGACTAGCTTATACAATCAAATGACACCAAGTTTTAAATGATCTTAACTAATTTGTTTCTTTGGTCCTTTACCAAGTATTTTTTTTTATTTCGCTGACGTAATCATTGAGCGATCTAAACAATTTGATCCTTCCGAGTGTTGACTCATCAGCAGAGCAAACCTGTACGGGACATGCTTTAACTGACCTTTTTAAGATGACTAACGAAACCTGAATTTGAATTTGCATTTATAACATTGAGACTGCCTGTCTATAGTATACAACTCTGGGACTCTCTTGTTATATCTAATACGTTTACCTCAAGGAACGAGTTCAATGTTCTAGGATTGATGAACTGAAAACAGCCTCTTGGAACGTTGTTAACGTTCTAAAAAGGCCATTATCAAAGAGTGACGGCGTCGTCCGTATGTCGTCACTCAACTCTCAGTTTTTTGTCGTCGGAGACTAGTTATGTATCTTCTTCCTCGTCGGCTGCTTTGATTAACGACAGTAACTCGATCTAGTGTATTTTCAGTCTCTTACTGATGGCTTAGCATGCATTAATTAATTTGCACTACGCGTGAGACATACATGAACGCTTATAAAAACATCCATTTAAAGATGTGGATTAAGTGTAATTCAATTGTAGAAAAGCAAAAACATACAGATATTCCATAATACATCCACTTATAAATAATTGCTGACTGAACAAGGAAGCGAAAAGAGTTCAATTGGAGATGAAACAGCCGTTCATATTTTATTTAACTGTGACTATACGTCTGTTGATGGAATTGTAATGATTAAATCACCGGAAATTACATTCAATTATGTCTGCATATATACTTGCGTGGTTCGGTGACCGATAATTATGGTAAATATTGACGGTGATTGCACAGAGATGGTATTGATCAGATCGCTAGATCAATATCTACAACTGAGTTAGTATCTCTGCTGTTCAATAAATTGGAGTGGAGATAGCGTCCGGATAAAGTTGTCGACGCGGAATCCAACCAATGTGCGAGATCAAACAACTCGTGAAACGAAGTGCGCGGATGCCAACCCGCTAAATGTGCGCCTTCAATGTTCGCACACAATGAATGACTCTCTCCTTTACACAACTGACATGGGTTATGTTTGTGTCTCTTTCTATCCTTAGTTTGTTCGATTTTGGGCGAATGTGGACGATGACAAAGAGTTACTTTCTACGGAGCGCACGCGCAGCGGTAAATGAAGTGTGTCGCGTACGCAGACAGCTGCGCGATAGACTCTGTTCTAATGTGCACCGGAAACCATTAATTTAGATAGCGCGTTGTATTGCCGCCGCGAAGCTTCTGCCTGTAGGATGAAACTGTTATACGGAGGAAACTGTGATTTATGACCTTCATTGTTTTGTGACCGAGATCTGTTGCTTCATCTACGTTGCATTGTATGTTGACTCGTTCTCAATATAGTAAGTTATTGTAACTGATTACAGAAGTCACAGTGACTACAGAAAAAAATCTGTAACTACGATGGATCTTTAGATGTTTGGTAATTGTAGGCCTTTGGTACACCATAAACCATTAAATTTTATAAGAATGACAATACGGGTCAGCAACTTAAAATCTTCATTGCTTGGCTATTTTTTCACGTTTGTCGATATACACAAGACTGTATTATGAAAGTATAACGACACAATTTCAATTGTTTATCGTAATAGTTCGCACGGCGAATTAAGTGCGTTTGCAATCGGATAATGCTTTTCCGTGACTAATTCAGTATTTTGGTTTCTCATTGCAACATGCATCGGACCCATGTTATGGCTATTGGTTAAATTGATGCAGCCTCTTGCATGTTATCGGCTACTTTCTCGCGTTCGAGCGAGCGGTGCGCGGTTGTCGAAGTATTGTTTATGAAAAGCGGGTCAGAAGAAAGCGATAGAGGGGCGAGAGCGGCTGGGCACTCTCTGATATCTCCCTGTGAAGAGGTCACGGCCATTACTCGAAAATAAACCGAAGACACCACTTTGACGACGGGCGCATGCAACGTTTATTGCTACAGTAAACTGTAACAGCATCCGATTTTTTTGTATGGATCCGTGAACGGCCGATAATGGAACCGATTTCTCTTTTTGCTCATTTTAGCTGTTGCTAATTGGTTCTGTGTTTATTGTAGTGGAATTTTTATTTGCTCGTTCAGTACTTTCAAAATGTGTTCGCTATTCGTGCATGCATTCGTGTAAATATTCATTGTAAGCGTATGTGAATGTGTTTGTGCAAGTGCAAGTCGCTGGCGCAGCATTCTGTGTAGCGAATCAGGAATGTGTCCGCACACCACGCTCGTAGTAGCAAAAATCGCCGTTTGTCACATAAGTACGGCTACGGTAGACAATGGTCTCGGGTGTTATGACTCTTTGTTTAAGTGTTTTCTCGATTCAAGGTCGCCTGCTCCGACTATATTTGCTTTTGTCTTTAAAGGGATTTTATTACTTGTTCCTGTACGAAAAATGTTTTTTGTGTATGGTATCTGGGATCCGGGTTTGCTCTGTAACACTTTTTTGGACATTGTGTTAATGGCAGTTAAAGCATTACGTCATATACTAATACTTGCAAAGCTCATAAATGTATTTGTGATTTAATAACTCAAGTTCACTATAAACTCGTGGTTCATCATGCTGTTTTAATGGTGTTTCTTTAATGAGTTTCCACCTTTTGTTGCTTGTTGATTTATACGCTATCTTTGTTGTGTTATGCTATGGACTTTCCTACTAATGAGTAATGACTCAATTAGCGTAACAGTTATTTAATGTTACGACCACTGCTTCCTTTAAAGTTTTACCTGTGGTATTTCTATAAATGTCATATGTCTTCTACCTCTTTTAGTCTCGACAGCCATTTTATATCTATCTTGATCTTAATGTCTTAAATTTTCTCGTTTTGGTTACAAGATAATTAAGTAATAGAATATTTTACAAGCTGTCATTCGGATACTCTTTGTCTTGTATTAGATTTTTTGTTGCTTGAAGTTCATAAATTTTAAATAGTTTATTGTCACGTTAATTGTATCTAGATTAGGTAACCGAATTAGTGGATCATGATCTTAGGACTGATGTTTGCGTGGGATGCGCCCACGCAGTCTTTGATCAATAAATTATACAGACGTATTCTGTTCACAATATTTTCATGTTTTATGGTTAAGCCTATCAAATGTTTATCATTTAACAACATAATTACCAAGATATATACGTTCATTAAATTGAAAAAGGTAATTCAAGATTATTAAATTGTTTTTTACATTATGCAAATTCAATAGACATAACTATAATATTTATATCAATGCAATATCATAACTTCATAATTAAGTATCTTTGCTATCATAGCTCTTGCTCAAATAGCGAAGGCCCTTTTTTCCATGATCAAAACAGACCAGGCAGAAAATGGTCGTGCGCTATTTCATCTGTTCATAGGGAAGCCCACTGCTGTTGAAGAGCCGTTATAGCTCTAAATTTTGAAAATGTTGATCTATTTCATCACCACGAATTTATCGAAATCTACTGTTGGCTTCTTAGCATATGATTACAATGTCTTTTACTGGGCAGTCAATTTGTTGTTTTTTTACAGATTTCGCGAACTCTCACTAAGTTTGGCCCAAAAACTATAATTAAAATTGAATTTACCATTCGCATACATTTATGTCTCACGCATTCAACACTGTGACAGATATGCCTTTCTTTTTAGATACGAAACAAGTAAGGAAAAGTCAAATATTTGTATAGATGCATCTTTTAAACTATGTCAATCCATGAGAATTAAGTACAACGAAAGTATAAAGCAATTTCGTGAAGTTGTTTATTCTTCGCAACTCTCATTCGGTATGATTACGGAAAGTTTAAAATAGTTTCTACTTATTTACATGACTTGCTTCTTCTTTAAAAAAAATCACATATTATTTAGAAATATGTTGAGATTAGGTAAAATATTTAGATCGAGGTATAGGGTACTTTTGACCAAAATGTCAAACTCGTGTTCCTTAATTATCTTAATGATTACAGAGTCGTCTGCTGTTACTTAACATTTTAGTTATTAAAATTGGCATCTATGGAATTGTTTTTATAGATTCAGTACGACCATCGACCATCGAATAACCATATCAAGGCACTGACAAACTTAATTATCGCACCTCATTTTAGGTTATTTATTATTCTGAATAGTATTATTATTATATTAGGTAATCTTACTTCAAGGATCAATCAAAAATCGAACTGCCATTTTAAGTAATTAATTTAACCAAAAACTTCCGCATTAAGATGCTAAGTTTAATCAAAATTACTTATTGATGAGAAGCAAAATGGCGTCGTGTGGGTGGCAAATTTTGTTCGAAGCACTTCAGGGCGTTTTTTTTACTCCTACCAAATATAAAATGGTGATTCAGACCTCCTGCGTAGTAGATCTAGTGAGATAAATTTATCAACATGCGAGAATGATGATGATATATGACTAACGTTTGTACAATGCATTTGTATTTGTGTGTGGAATTTTCCCTTAAAACAATATCCGCGTGCCGACAAGTTAAGAATACTATAATTTTATCAACATCGAATCAGCCTGAGTGATAACTAGAACATACAGCACTTCAAACAGATAAATATATTAAATAAAAAATGGCAAACTATTTTTTTAAACCTTTAAATTTAAAGTAACCTGATGTCTTCGGGTGGTCTCCTAAATAACCACCTAACCTGTTTTTGGGTAAAAGCATTGCCCTCAGGAATATTAATTTGTTTTTATAAGATCTTTACAAATAACCTGGAGTCTTTGTTTTACTTTTATTAGACCTACTTTTTAATTATTTTACATTTACACAAATACTATCTACATTTTTCAAATATGTATTATACATTTACACAAATACTATCTACAAATACAAATTATATCATAATCTGTAAATTTAATTTGCTGATGACAATGTCAGTTCCAATACTACGCAAGAAAATCATTTGTGTGATCTAAAAATCATTGTGTCAAATCTGAATGTATTTTGTTTTAGGTAATTTCATCTATGTAGAAGTCCCAGCAAAGTAGTGCAGTACTTTTTTTTAAATTCGTCAATTACGGTCATTCTTGAATCCTTCCAGTAATAGTTTTTGTTTGAAAGTTTCCTTCTCTACGTCGCTAAGGAGAAAATAAGTAATGAATAAAAGTTTCCTTTTCTAAAGATAATCATCATAACAGCCCATTAATGTCCCACTGCAGGGACGGGCCTTCTCCCACGAAGGAGGGATAATTGACCTACTTAATACCACGCTGGCCAGACGGATTGGTATAGGGTTTTATTTCAAGTTTTCCTTCTTTTATTTCGGAAAAGATAATATTCACGGGTAGTCCCTTAGTCGGTTTTTACGACATCCATGGAATGAGATGACATATACTAATACTAAAGATAATATAAGTAAAATATTACCATACTTGGTTTTATAACTATTGTATAGTGCAAACAAGTCGCGTGTTTTTCACAATATTCATGTGATGAGTTATATAAAAGTACGTAACTATGGAATGCGATACATCTTGAAGATGTTGCGCAAATGCCGCGGTATTTATTTTGAAGGTTACTGATATGATAAGATGCTACTATGTAGGTACAAGTCACACTACTCGTAAGATAAAATAGATAACAGTTCATAGAATAAAGAATGCTTATCGTCTGCATATTTCAACATTTGTAACGAAGAAATAAAATTGACTTGAGTTTTTTTTAGACTGCTTAGCTCATCATTAGGATCAGATACATTGAGACTACGTCATTGATGACTCAAGTATATGGCCTAAGGTACTATACTGTTTGCATCATCTAAATGCTTTTCAAACCTCTCCTTGGTTATTTACTACTTGCATTACATTATCCATAGGCTGATATGGATTGATGGATGGATGGATTACAATATCGTCTGACCACCTCACGAAGGGAGGAGTTTATTCATTTTGCATATTACGTAGTACCAGTGCTCTTTTAGTTACTTTGAAACCTTCATATGCCATATCACCCTATGGACGTCCACTGCTGGACATAGGCTTCCTCTAAAAGTTTCTACTCTGCGCGGTCTTGTGCCTCCCTCATCCATCGGCTTCCCGCCGTCCTAACCAGGTCGTCGGTCCACCATGTGAGGGGTCTCCCTAAACCTTCATATGATTCGACTAAAATATACCTATATGGAAAAGAATATTTTATAAATAACTCGAATGATCTTCGAGGAACGAGTTTGGTGAATGTTTTTATGTTCGATATATATTTTGATTCTTGATGTTGTCTAAACTGATGTTTATGAGGTAAAGATTTGTTTGTCGGCTTTAATCCACTGATCGATCCAATGAACTGATTTTAAAAATACTTTCACTATTAAAGCTTTGCTGCCTTGAAATAACTTGAGTCGAAAATTTGGATATCGAAAAATGTTTCGATAAAACTCGCGATGGTAGGATTTTTTAGTTGAAATCTAGATAGAACTTCAGTTGGGTTTGTGCAGTCCTCGTTACGAATATAAAATAACCATACTTTTGATAGAATAACTTCCCAAGCTGTCTCAAAGGTCCACCTGTTTTCATCACCGGCCGCCTGACCCTTGTTCATGAAGGATAGCAGGTCATGAGTGTATTCCGCGTCGTATTGTTTTATTTTGATTGCTAAATTGGGCAATCAGATTAAAATCGTATTTTGTAGAGAACACACAATTTAACATGAAGCTCAATATCCAAATAGGAAGATCGCTAAACAGTAAAGCATCTTGTACACCTACCGTAATACGTAATTGAAATTTTACTAATATACCAAAAAGTTAGAATATTAGGTATCTCACGTTAATTTAGATATAAATCTGAATATATATTTACGAATAAACGTTACTATCCCGTATATGGTAGTTTGACCGGTCATATCCGTTATAAGACATTTAAATGTCCGTTGAAAGTGTTTTTTGTATAAAAATGTGAATATTTTAGCAACTAGACGTTTCCATTAATATGAGTCATCTAAAGGATTCGTATTGGTGATGTAATGTATGGCAAACGTACTGTAATATATAAATATGTAAAAATAAAAAAAATATCTGTACATTTAAAACATTTTCTAAAACCTTTGTGATAATATCCTGGGATAGCGACATCACTAAATCTTATACTTTAGTGATAATGCCTGCCTGTTTTTTTATCTGTATGTAACGTATAAACTTAAAATTAAGTATTTAACGTCTTTTTTTATTACGTGTCAATCTGTAGCTGCTTCTTTTATTTTTATGAATTTTACGTCTCCTTCATTTAAGGAGACAATCAAGAGGCAACGTTACCTATATATTGGTATAGTATTCTTATCAACAAATCGATCGCTGCAAAGTGTAGTAGAAACAGTGCATTGTTGCAATTGTAAAACCCTACTTCGAGGAAGAATCCATGTATGATATAGTCTGTAAATTTAAGCGATTATCGACGCTATGATTAAATCGTTATTCACAGAATCGGATACGAAAACTTACAACTTGTAACTCGATGACGAGAATCATATTGTTATCGTTAAACGCTCACCAGCATATTATATGGTATAAAATTATTTCGTCTTCTCTACCAAATATGGTGTAAAATATTATTGGCGAGTGCGTGAAATAAACATAACCAATAATCATTGTTCATCGTGAAATTAAATTTAACCTCTGCCGATTTAAATAAACATTTCGATTATTCGCACAGCATCGACTACGGAAGCTCGGATTGTTAATTAATTTCAGTAGATATTCAACTCGTAAAACCGCTAAGTTATTGCCGTTTAACACGGAATTAATGGGGTGACAAGTTCGACCTCCGAGCAGGATTCTTTGTGACTTAATTTTATATCAACAGGGTTTATTGGGTACTGATGGAATGTGTGGATAGGGTTGGTTACTTATTTTAGAAATAGAATTGCTATTTTAAATAGAAAATTATGCACAACGTTTTACTAAACATCTTGCATTGAAAAAGAACCATCTAAACATTCTGCAACAAATGCGAGTTTGATAATTATGGATACTGTTTGAACACAGTCTTATTTCAATGCAATATCCATAAAGGCTTATCTTTTGGCCGGTTGTTTATATAAATAGCAGTACTAATAACTTTAGTTTATTAATAGTTGTGCATACTGCATACAATGTATGTCAACCCTGCGTATGTACTTAACGCAATCAATGGATTCGCAATCGACTAAATCGTTTTTCACCATTTACAGAATGTTTATTTTAAAAATATTATTTTTCTTCTTCCGCCTGGTTGTTTGTCGAATGCGTCACACTTGATAAGATTATGTCCAATAATGCGGCTTAAGTGTGAGTGAGCTGCCTCCGACGCTATTACTTTCGGCGCCATAGCAATGTCACGTGTCTGTATATATTTTGCTAAATAAAATTAACATAATATGTGCCATACTTTTCTGCTGCAAATAAGGCAAAAGTAACACAATTTACAAGGCATAATCGCCTTTCCGTATGCGGAAGCTAAATGTCCCTGCGCTATCTTAAAAGCTACAAAAGCTTCTTAAGCTACTGGACCTTTTAGAGATTAAGCTAGTACTTTAAGAAGTTAGTTAGTTAGCTTTTAAAATAAATTTCAACTTAGGCTTACCGGAGAATATTATGCCATAGCATGGCTACTGAAATCATGCCATAGCTTGAAACATAATTTTTTGGTAAGTCCCCAAAAAAAAAAGAGCTCATTATACGTGGCTTTTGTATATCTGGTTTATTAATCCACGTACTCTACTATTCTGTGTAAAATTCATTTAATAAAATAATTATCTTAAGAACTTCGTTAAAGAAGTTAAATCACTTTCAAAGACCATGCTTTGAAATACGAACGTAACTTCCTCGTTCCAATCAAGATGGTGTAATGTATGTTCATTGATGTTTTTATCTAATCCCAATGACCACCTAGTACTCCAGCCGACAGGTTAACACATTCCGCAGGGGTACTGATGCGACATATCAATAAATCAACGTAGCTCTCAGCCCGCGTTGTGGTGGAAATTTATTGCGACAAACAATGTTGCTCTTGCTGAAACAAATTGGATAGAGAGGAGACGTTCGCCGTCAGTGTCTGTTAAGATAACACCTTAGCTAATACGAAGAATATTACTTTGAGTGAATTTGTTCTTGATGATAAGAAATTAATAGTAGTGTACTGTGTAATAGCGCAATGCAGTTATTGGAAGAAATTAGGTGAGATTATTTTTTGTATAAAATCTTTTCAATCTTCGAAAGGGATTTGGGGGCATTAGTGATTTTTTGTTTGAAGAATCTTCTAATAAAAGCTGATTTCCCAAATAAATGATAATTGATGATAGCAGAATGTATTATATGCGAATAGCAAAAATGATTAACTTGAACTGTGACGAAAGCTCATTATTGTTCCCTTTACAATTTCTAATAGAAAGGGCCATTCTAAGGGGTTAATTGATAATCTAATGGGAGCTGTGGAGTGTAAGGAAACGTTTCTATAGTTGCTTACGAGTCATAAATTATAGTGTTCATATCCTACGTGCCATTTATCATAATATTGTCTGGCGGTCGCGTTTTATCTGAGCCGTAGCGAAGCAGGTGGGTGTCTGCCTATTTCAATATTAATTGATCCTGCTGCGTTGCGGAATCGTTTTGTCCTTTTGTTTCTTATGCTGATCTGCTTTGCAATCTCGTCGGTATGTTAGTTTGAAATTCTCTTTGGCAGGGGGCTGGCACGTCTATCGACTTATGATTGTACAGTTGACAGGTTCTATAAGACATGTTAGAAGAACGAAATTTGGAACGCCCACTTTGCTTAGATTAATGATTCCTGTCTACGTTTCCTTTTTACTGTCCATACTCGGCGATACACTTCTGATCCGGTTGTCTGCACTTACTAATGTGTCAGTTATTTATATCGAAGCATTTTCTATGAGGAGAAGAATTTGTCTTGCTTCTAATATTGGATGTTAGGTATGATATTCTTAAAAAAAGTCTGCTGATATAAGTTGTGAAAAATCGAAGGACTGTAACGTATCGTGGGTATATCCACCCATATTAAATAATGTTTACCTAATGAAGTAGCTTCATAGATGCAAAACTCCTTATAACTAAACATAATAATAATATCCGAAGAAAACCTGCTTGCCTAGATTTTATGTGCTTTCGAAGTAAACGCTACATTAAAATCTATTTAATATATCTATAGTAGCATAGTAAACTATTATATAGGATCAAGTAATGGGTTCTCAGCTTATGGCACAGTAATTGTTGATGGTAATCTGAATACGTTCATACATTTCAACCACTTAGCGATCTTCTAATGGTGTCTCATGACGAGGCAAGGTTATCTACGTGATCGCAGAATGATGAGTCACGTGTAACGTTTAATTTGACGATACTTGCCAATGTTTACATGTACAGTTACTCGACACACATAATCCCCAAGTCTTTTGACGCTGTAAACTAGCCGTTGTAGTGCTCTCGACCTCGCGACCTTTATTCAAAGTACTGGGGATAAATCCACCAACCACATTAGACCCATAGCGTACCGAAAGAGTGTACAATACTTGACACGTCTGATAGTTAGTGGTTCGCTGGTCGTCAGGAGGGATGCCCGTTAGACTAGAGGTCATCGGCAGGTGCGGATTTCTTGACGAGCACGGTTTCCTATTTTGGTTGGGCATTGTTAAATAAATGAGCGTGTCTCGTTACGATCCTGTCTTGTGTCGTGTTCCCATAGTTAGTTGACGCGTTCAGTGTGGCGCTGAATAATTCTTTTGTTGCTATCTATTTTTATGACCAAAGTAACAAGAAACTTTTATTTTGAGCTGCCAACTCGAGGTTTTAAAATATTTCTTACACACTTAGCGACGAAGGTAGCTAAGTGGATAAACAACGTTAAATTATTATGCGTGCCCTACCGCCATTTTTTTATTATGATCCTTTTGTTTTAAAATTTATGGGTAACAATTTATTTATATATCACCACTTTAATAAACGCAGTGCGATTTAATCAATTTGTATGTCTGCCTCGTTCATATTTTCTTTATTCGTGCATTATGTAGCTGCAAGCAATAATATAAAAACTTATGTTTTACTATAAAGTTTACAAAGAAATTGATGTTTTATATTAAAATATTGTCTTTTAATGGAATGAAAACAATGTTGTCTTTTATCAGAGTTCAATTATTATGCGTGAAATTAATCGTACGACGCCATGACGGAAGAGTTAAAGACTTTTATACTTTTTAACAGCAACAATGTGCAGATATAAAATTTTTACAACACAAATTGATTATTAATAACACATCCATAAATAAAATAGCCAAAAGCGTATGCAGGATGAGTTCATGAGTTGCAGCTATAGTAATTTGCATGAGATTGATGTTGTTCATCATACTTTTGGGGCTATATTTAACATTTTAACTGTCATTGCTTTTTAATGGGGAATTATGAACATTTTTATGAGAATTTATTCTTTTAAAATTGCTTGAACGGAGTAGAGTAAGGAGAAATAAGAAAAACAACGTATCGTTGACGCGAATTGCGGTAGCTTTCTGCGCTTATGGTTGATGATACTGCAAGGAAATCGTTAATTAATTACATTTAAAAGAGAATTCAATTATTGTCAAAAGGTTTTCTTTTAACCATAATTTAATATTTAAATATGGGTATTACGTAGAATATTATACATAGTCGTTTAGAGAAATTTATATATTTTTTTCATTAATTGGAGAGATATTAGAAGAGATAGGATGCATAAGTACTTATCGTTAAAAGAAATTGAAATTTAAATCGAGTAGCACTTTCGTTTCCTGTGGTTTTATGATGTGAATGATGAAATCTTTAGTATCAAATAAGATAATATACCGTCATAGATACTAAATAAACGTATTTGTGGTATCAAGTGGGGTCGTTATTAGATAAATATCATATTAAAATACAATTTACAACTCATTACTATTTTATAAATATGTATTTTAATTAACTATAAAAAATGTTATTATATTCACTTAATTTTTATTAACACTGTGTGTAATTCTAGTGAATAGGTTACTTTTTACTTGTTGAGTTACCTTTTAATAAAAAAGATAATATAAGAGGTAGAATAACGGTATAATATATACTATATACTAATATTATAAAGAGGTAAAGTTTGTGTGTTTTGACGTTGTAGGGGGTAATCTCTGGATCTAATGAACCGATTTTAAATTCTTTTTGTGTTTAATAGTCCATTTATCGGGGAGTGTCATAGGCTATATAGTATAACGCTATGACTAATAGGAGTGGAGCAGTAATGAAAAATGTTTAAAAAAGGGACGCGTTTTTTTCGCCGACCCACGAAGTGGGCACGGTTCAGCTAGTATATCATATATGAAACGCTGAATTACAAAATTAGGTTGTGTACTTAGTTTAGTAGATTATCTGTATAAAATGACGTAGGAAATCGACATTATTTTGTGTGCTATATATTTAAGTTTTAGTATAACAACATAGTACAATTAAACGGTATTAACACGTGGAATGTAGTTAGTAAACAATTAAGATAAGTACTGTTATAAAGGTAACTAACAAACTGGAACAACTTTGAGATAACGCGTTTTAACACAATATACAAACGCTATAACGTTTCTTGAAATACTTTTGTGGGATTTACTCTGGATTTTAGTACTTCATCATCATCAGCCAATTGACGTCCACTGCTGGACATAGGAATAATATTTTAGTACTTACAGAGATTAGTAGGCCAAGTCCCTCCGTCACAGGAGGAGGCCCGTCTCTGCAGTGGGACATTAATGGGCTGTTATGATGACTTACAGAGAAATAAATTAAAAATATTTTTGCACGACGCCGGCCCGAGCATTGCCCGATGACAAATTAATTATATAGTACGTATTAATTGCAGTTAGAATACTAATAACTATTTATGTAAGACGTCAATAATATTTTCCTGTTAATTAGTATTTATAGGTCGTATTCTCAAACTGCGTTGTCCTGGAATGATATAAACTGTACCTATAACTACCTATAATGTTAATTGTATGTACTAAATAGATGAAGAGTTAGTTGCCATGAGTTTCTTTGCCAGTTTTCTTCTCATTGGCTCTACGCATTTGGAAACTGGAATTTATGGATCAACACAGACAGACAAGTAGATCTCAGTAGTAGTTTGGTTTTATTTTTCTCCACTAATTTACACTGGACAATACAAGGCATTTTTTTTAGTGCTGTGGCGTTTGTTTGTGTCGATCTATAATTTAAGTGAATTGTAAACGACAATTTCAAACAATTTGTAATATATTTTATGAAATAAAGCAATTTGAATTTGTTAAACAAACACTTATGTTCACGGTATTAAAAACATATGCAAGGAACGACGAGAAGTGCATCACAATTTAGTCATATTCTGTGACCTCACAGCCTCGCATTAGTCTTATACAAAGCTTCGCTTGTTTACGCTGAGCTTAGAATGCTAACACTATATAATTACGTCTTGAGAAATCTTTGCCTCTCTGATCTTTAAGATAACATGACATCTGTTCAAGACAAAAGATAGAGTACGCAGTTCCTTGTTTTTTCCTCATATTGTATAAACATTATACAATCTCGTACGTACATCTAATGGCGAATGAAGTAAATGATTTGATTGACAAGTTATCAATTAGCTACAGGCAAGACGTTCATGAAGGTAGCACAGATAAATAAATACACGCCCACACTGTGGTCTCAGTTGATGTTTCCCACGAAGCTGTGTGTGCTCATGAAATGTAAAATATAATGGTGCCCCGTTAGTTTGTGGTTGGTTAAGTACCTTCACACATGGTTAAAGCTATACGATCGTAAGCGATAGTCTAATATGGTAATGATGCGACGTGCCTTTTGTTGTTCAGTCATCATCAAGGTATGCATATATTTTCAATGCGGTTTTTGTTGATGATATTGTAAGTATTTTGTTCTAAAGCATAAATAACTAGCTGACCCATGCCCACTTCGTTAGGCGGCGAAAAAACCGTTATTCCGATTAGTCATAGCGTGATATTATATGGCCTATGAGACTCCCCAATAAATGGACTATTCAAAACAGAAAAAAAAAATTGGTTCAGTAGATTTAGAGATTACCCCCTACAACGTCACAAACTCACAAACACACAGACTTTACCTCTTTATAATATTAGTATAAATAATGGAGATTTGGAAACATGGACAAACCCCATTCTGCAAATGACAGAAAGGTAGAATTTTGCTTAACAACATTCCTGCTAGTGTTAATGATTCTTGAGATTCGAGAGAAACAGATAAAATTTCATATTACTGAGTGTCATAGTCCCCACAATATCTTTATTAAATAAGTGGAACGGACAATAGATAAACAACGCAAGTCTTTAAGCATAATATTCATGTTTATGTTTAACACAATATAAGGTAAAAGTAGTATTTATGTCTGTCTTGGACAATTTCTCAATCTTAATAACTTTACTGTCCCATAAGTCGTATATAACCATTTGCATTGTTTGACTATTGTGTCTAGCTAGTAGATGGCGGGACAGTGAAATTGTTGAAAATAGTTTTTATATTTAGAAAATGACAATTACTCAATAGCCTAATACTACGTCTATTAAAGTAAAGCGGCGCTTAAACTAGACATTTGTATGAAAAGGAGACGTTCCATTTGCCCATACATCTTGGGCCCACAAAGAACATACATGAAACCTTGTATGTTTTGAAGGTAAATGACTACTATAAAGGCCTGTATAATTATTTTTACTATAAAACTTCGAGGATGTGAGATATGTGGTATTTAAAGTGAAATTATATCATACTCCAAATAGCTCAAAATACAATTTTCACATAACATGTTACCTAATTATTAATATATGAATGTCTAAAATAAAACCTGCATTAAATCCATTATCAAAAGCGAATTATTATACAATAATAATCTGCAATAAATCACATCGAAACATTCACAATATGTAGTAGCAACACGAATCACAACAAAGTACAGTCAGCCCCAAAAGTCGCTGAACACATTTTAAATTCCAAAACTGCTGAACACTAAAAGTGGCATAAGTCAGTGTCGCAACAAGAGTACAAAATAAGCTAAACGTACAAACCGACCATAACACGCTGCACACGGTTATTCCAAAAGTAGCTGCACACGGGTATTTCAGAAGTATGTTTACTCGTTGGAATAGATACATAATTTCAACACACTTCACTGAGATTCGATAGTCTAGGGTATAGAACACTCGACTTTGATGAAGTAGACATGCGTTCGAAACCGGGTTGTGCCAAGTATTTTTTTTTGGTTTTTTTATTTTTTATTTATTGTATTTTATCTAAAAAAAACAAGTAACTTAAATTCACCGTCACTGTTCACAGGTATTGTAATAAAGTTAAAATATTATTATTAATTGAAAATTAAATAGTAATTTTATTTAGTTTTTAATTTAATGAAGAATGATCATTATGACTTTAAATTGTATGAGAAACATTTTCGGAGATTCGATGATATGAGTTGAAATGTTAAGTAAGAAGAAGCGCTCCCTGTTGTGCGACATTGAACTTAATAGTTTTATGACATGCAACTAAAATTAACTCTAGAGGTGATAAAGCCATTTAATTAATTAATTAATTAAATTATTTAATTTAATTGTCGAATATACTTTTTTTTCGTAAACGAAGTCGCGGGTTACAGCTTGTATTGAATAATAATAGTAGAAAACAAAATAAGAAAAAATAAAAAAACACAAAAAGTAATCCGTTCCTCAGGATCGAACCAGAGCTGTTTTCTTTTCACCCAAGCTCTATACAAGCAAAGCTATCGTGTTGACAACTGTTTTGATGAAATTGTTAATGTAGTATTCCGCTTTGAAATTGGCTTGACTTTTGTCTACTGTCAAAATCACTCACTACAACTACACTGTAACTCGACCGCAGATGAGCGACGCAGCGGGCGACGTTGCCGTTCAGTCATGCGCACTTCTGAAATACCCATGTGCAGCTTACCCATGTTCTTGATGTTACGCTACTTTTGGAATTTTGTCAAGATGTTATTTTATTGTTAATTTGAGAAAAGCTATAAGAATGACGAAGAGTTCTTTATTAATATAATCTAACGATACATATAAAATAAAATTTGAGTGTCTGTTTGTAATACGAAATCCACGGCTTTAATATAAGTTTTTTATTAATAATCTTACTTAATTATAATAATAACATGAAAAAATAAAATAAACATTTACAAGCACAAGTTCCAGAATTAATTATCCTTATTAAATTAAAACACAAACATTATTCACGAAACTTAATAAAATAAAACGAAAGCAATTTAAATTAACGTAAAAAAGTATGGTAAATATTAATTAAAATCGCGTGTACCCCCCATTTGCATCAATGATTGCCTGCAATCTTTCTTCCATAGACTTAACCATGTTTTCACACGTATTTTTTCCTCGAAACGATTCCCAAGTGGCTACCACATGGCTTATTAAAGCTTCCCGGTTCCGTGGGGTTTCAGTATCCCAGGACTGCACCATGAGGGCCCATAAATTTTCGATGGGATTAATATCGGGGCTCTTTGGAGGGAAGTTAAGTTCTACCACTCTTTCTCTATTCGCCTCAAACCATGCTCTGCACATTCGGGATTTGTGGATAGGGCAATTATCGTGAATGAAGTTCACAGGCCTCTCCTCTGGTAACATAACGTAAGTCGTCGGCAACAAAACATCATTCAGAATATCCCGATACCCTTCACTGTTCAGGCGCCCTCCTATATCTATTAATTCTCCAGGACCACTGGCACACATCCATCCCCAGAATCCTACTGATATTCTGCCACTGGACTGATTGGCTAAAATATTTTGTTCCGAATATCTGGTATTATTAACGCGCCACAAAGAGATACGGCCGGTTTCGGATGAATGAAAAGTTTTTTCATCTGAAAATACTACGTTCGTAAAATCGATATTTAAGTAACTCTCTGCAAATGCCATTCGAAGGGCTTTGTGTCGCGGTGTTAATATAAGCTTCCTAGCAGGTGTCCGGTGATGAATACCTACTTCATGAAGTCGGCGTCTCACCGTATTTAAAGACACATTGTTGATCAGGGCTAACTCAGGAGTCCGAGTGAAGCTATTATTTAGGACATTCGCTATCATAGTTTGATCCTGTTCATGCGATGTCTTTCTTGGTCTGCCAGATCTTTTCGCTACTCTTACATTTCCCGATTCACCCCATCGATGAAGCCAATGGTAGACAGTAGTTCTCTAAAAAATGTTTAATTTTAATAATTGATTAACACATGTAAACTTACTTATATATCGGCGCGAAACCGTTTGAAAAACTAAGCAAACAATATGACTCATTTCGTACGTGTTTCGAACTGCGTAAACAAGTGACGTCAGACGATCGCCCCACTCTATCGACTATAAAAAGGAGGATCGCCGAGCAAACGGTGATTTGTTTGAGGGCCATCCGCCCCACCACAGCAATGGTTTTTTTTGTCTGCGCAACCCTAAATATATTTCAAAATCTAAAGTAGCCTAGTTTACGCGCCGTAAAATTTGCAATCCAATAGTGAAAGTCCCATCGAAATCGGTACAGCGGCTTCGGATATTAGCCGGAACAAACAGACAGACAGACAAATTTTTTTTAATTGTGATTTTCGGCACTGGTATCGTGTATATGTTATAGGCAATGTGTATAATGCAGGGATTCTATACAATACCTAGGCAATGTATATGATACCGGGCTCGTTCAGGCAATGTATGAAATGAAATTCAATGTTTAAACTATTTTACACATTGCCTAGGAAATCTATAGAATACCAAGAAGGGCTTGGTAACGGTACCATATTCACAGTATAAGTATCGTTAAGTAACGTTATTTTCATAAAGGTAACCTAGTAAGGTTACTAGGGGTATATATATTACATTGGTATCGAATTAAATTTAGTAGCGATAACAATCTAACGGTAAAAGTATCGACACTTTTACCGATACCTACCAGCGATGTTGCCAACTCGTGCAGTATACGGGAGCCGCGCATGACTGAACGGCAACGTCGCCCGCTGCGTCGCTCATCTGCGGTCGAGTTTCAGTGTAGTTGTAGTGAGTGATTTTGACAGTAGACAAAAGTCAAGCCAATTTCAAAGCGGAATACTACATTAACAATTTCATCAAAACAGTTGTCAACACGATAGCTTTGCTTGTATAGAGCTTGGGTGAAAAGAAAACAGCTCTGGTTCGATCCTGAGGAACGGATTACTTTTTGTGTTTTTTTATTTTTTCTTATTTTGTTTTCTACTATTATTATTCAATACAAGCTGTAACCCGCGACTTCGTTTACGAAAAAAATGTATATTCGACAATTAAATTAAATAATTTAATTAATTAATTAATTAAATGGCTTTATCACCTCTAGAGTTAATTTTAGTTGCATGTCATAAAACTATTAAGTTCAATGTCGCGCAGGGAGCGCTTCTTCTTACTTAACATTTCAACTCATATCATCGAATCTCCGAAAATGTTTCTCATACAATTTAAAGTCATAATGATCATTCTTCATTAAATTAAAAACTAAATAAAATTACTATTTAATTTTCAATTAATAATAATATTTTAACTTTATTACAATACCTGTGAACAGTGACGGTGAATTTAAGTTACTTGTTTTTTTTGAGATAAAATACAATAAATAAAAAAAAAAACAAAAAAAATACTTGGCACAAGCTGGTTTCGAACGCACGTCTACTTCATCAAAGTCGAGTGTTCTATACCCTAGACTATCGAATCTCAGTGAAGTGTGTTGAAATTATGTATCTATTCCAACGAGTAAACATACTTCTGAAATACCCGTGTGCAGCTACTTTTGGAATAACCGTGTGCAGCGTGTTATGGTCGGTTTGTACGTTTAGCTTATTTTGTACTCTTGTTGCGACACTGACTTATGCCACTTTTAGTGTTCAGCAGTTTTGGAGTTTAAATGTGTTCAGCGACTTTTGGGGCTGACTGTACATTGACACAAATGGGGTGACAGTTGACAGATTCTGATGTTAAATGTGTTGCAATGATTTAAAAAAAAATTACATTCGATTTCTCATTAAAAGGAAGACAATAGTAGGTATTGCGTACAAGTTCTATTTTTTTAACGACTTAAATATACTCGTAATATATTAAAGACTCAAATATATTGTTTGTGATTAATTTACTTTTATATAAATAAAATATATATTATCCCAGACATTCATTCTTACCCACATAATATTATTTTATTTTCAAGGATGGCAACATTAAAAATATCCGCCATTAATTCAACCAATGATTGAATTAAAATACTGTTCACAACCATTTAAAACTAAAACCTTTCCCCCAACTTCTACGGAGAAATGGAAAACACTAATTGATTTTCAAAATTATTTGTTTAATTTTAATTATTCAAAACATTCTGTTCGCTCTGGGCCCCAAATGGAACATCTCCTTTCTGGTTTAAGCGCCGCTTATCAGAAACTATACCGTGTATTATTTTGTTATAACGTGTAATGCGCGTTAATATAGATAAAGTAATAAATATCTCTCACACATTCACACGTCATCTAGTCCCAAACTAATCAGAGCTTGTACTATGGGTCCTAGACAACGGTTCATTACCGTCATCATAACACCCCTTAATGGCCCACTGCAGGGACAGGCATCATCCCGTGACGGAGGGATACTTGGCCTATTAATACCACTTATTACTTCGTAAAGATAATATTCACGAATAGTCTCTTAGTCGATTTTTACGACACCCATGGGATGAGAAACGGTGGTGGTGACATATTGTATTCTTACTCTGTCACCACACAGCTAATAAACATACTTAAATACTTTTTTTGTAGATAATATACGTTGTAGCATCGTAACGGTTGTGTTGCGAGCCTAACTTAAATAAAGTTGACATAATATTGTTGTGTCTCGCAAGTCTCAGGCAGATTTGTGGCGTGTTTCACCGTTATGCCGCATGTTAATTCACTAACTGTCTGTCTCACTGTCTCAGTTTTGTAGCCAGTTTTACATTAATAAGTAATTTTATTGTTTTTAGTTCAACGTGTCTGATTTGAGAAATTTTCGGCCTTTTTTGTCCTTTTTGACGTCCGAGTTTGATGTCCCAAACGACTTATCCATAACTAATTTAAACCAAATAAAATGAGTCCATTTGCGTTATGTAGGTTTACCTATAGTTTAGTCCCTGGTTAAGTTAAGTATCAAGTAGTATATTTGCTTACCTACAAAGTTTATTTTTGAATTATCCTGCGTTAGTTTATATTTCTGTTTTCCTTGCTAAAGAGGCAATATATTAACTAGTACCTTCCAGTCTTTTGACATGATTACTCATAATCAAAGCTGAACTTCAGCGTCTGTCAATCAAGAAATCTGTAACCGCGACCGAATTCGGCACGATACCGTTAATTCGCATCTTGTCGTCTTTCCGGTTCGATTCGATTTATAATCGACGTAATCGGGCCTTACGGTAAACCTGATCTTATACACATCGCTCCATAAAGCATGGAACACACTAGAAACACGCATGGTGACTTAAAGCGCCCCTGTTCTGTACAATCTAGTTTTGATTAGATTTAAGATGTCGCTTCAGAGTCAGTGTGTTATAAGGACAACGCCTAATATATGTGGGGCCTCGGTAATAAAATAAATTTTGCCGAGGGAACTTGTTTATGATTATAAGGTTTATAGGACAAAACTCTTAGTTGCATGAAACACACTGCTAGACTTTTTTTCGCAGCTTACGGCTAGCAAACCTGACATACTCATTACAGATACGTTACTTTTGATGCAATTCTTAACTATCGAAGTCACTTAGCATCAATTTTTTAATGATTTTCTAGTGAGCAGAACTCAAATCCACGAATTAATTCAAAAGGCTATTAGGCTAGATTGCTTGGACTAACGAAACACTCCTAGCTATTTAAATACAAACAAATAATTGCGCACATATATGTAGGTATAGGGATTGCTCTACTTGCTTCTCATCAAAGTGCAGATTGCGCACAAAATGTGCACAATGTCGCTCGTTAACCTTTTAGTGAGAACAGATGAAACCCTCCGGCGACGACGTATAATTGCGGAAGTAGGTTCTGTCTCTTCTACCTGCTTGTACACTTTTAAAGTGTTATCTTTGTCATCTGTTTTGCTAAATGGCCCTTTAAGGACCTTTTCGAGTCCTTTGTTTCTTTTATTGTCTGTTCGTCCTTGCGAGAAATACTTATCTGGACTTTTATTACTTTGTTTACCAGCTATTAGCTTCCCATTGAATTTAATTTATAGAATGGCTTGTTTTCATGGAATATTCCAGAAAATTTATGTTCGTGATACAACTAAAGGTATCGTTTACTTTACTGCTCGTCAGTTATGCGTGCTTTCAACCCAGGAGCTACAAAACGAGGACTACGAGCATGTTATAACGCAGCACTAAGCTTAGGTAAACAGTTCACGCACGATTTGCTCGGCGCCGGCGCACGCGCTCCGACGACCCATTTCTCTAAGCTGAGGCGCGGGCGTCACCGTCGTGCAATGACTGGTGCATACTCTTACATCATTATATTATAATAACTCATTAAAGATTTTATTTAATCATCATCATCATTCCCCTGCCCTTATCCCTTATCTAGTACTAATAATAAGCCATACTATTAGTACTAGAAAATGAAATGAGTTTTTACCGATCCGATGTTTTTGTACGCTATTTAAATCACGTGAACTGTTGGCTTAACGTGATTTTATACGCATGCAACATGTGCGCGTGATATATTTATATGCAACTATTATTGTTATTACGAAATTCCTTTCGAATGTGCCAAGTTTAACTTTATAGTGGGTGTATCTAACGATCTTATGTCAACTTAAATTTATATCGCAGCGATTATTTTCGATAGTTGACTAATGTTAATGTTTTCTTCATTTACATTTTTGGTATGATAACTTATTGCCTAATTTGTCACATAATAATATGTAACCTTTACACGTTTTGGTGTAATTAAGACGTCACATTTAACCTCAATATTATACTGACCTAAAGGTAGGTACCACATCTTCTGTGTGAAATGCGTTGGGTAGACCAAGGGCAGAAAATTCACGCCAGGCATTTGACACGGTCGTCACGAACACCTATTGACTCCTTCGCACGAATTGTGCACTCAATTGATTGTGCAATTAAAACGATATAACTTTACGATGAAAGCTTCGAGGTTACAATTAATTTCATGTCAATACATCAAATAATAAAGACCAACATGTAATTAAGTTGCAATAATCCACGTGAACTATAATTAAAGACTATGTATCAATTAATGAATGCAGATGTGAATTTACATGACGAAATGTTGCGATCTGTTGATGTGATATTGTATTGATACTTTATGCATTGAAATATTTATTATCTATATAATAATAATAGAGAGAGTACTGAAGTATTAAATTTTAGTATTGTCGGATCAAATAAAATATATTAATTGTCATCTGCTAGAATTGCAAACGAACACTTATGAAACTCCCATTAAACCATTTTAACAAAAACGCATACTCTTCGAGCACGCAAGCGCCCTCTATTCTACGTTCCCAATGTGTGTACTGTAACCATATCCAACAGTCCACTTTATTTAGCTTTGCGACATTTAAATAATATATTATTATTCGATGACTCTCTCGATATCTTCAGTCATCCTGAGCCGAGACTCCTGAGCATCAGTGCACATTACTATATTATAATTGTATGTAACAAAGTACCTATTAGTCTGTAAAAATAATAATTTATAAGTGTTTAATAAGTATTATGTTGTTTTGTAAGTTTCCATATTTTTAATTTTGTTAATTCTGTACCTATAACTTAAGCGTGTGGTGTTATGTACTGTTAGTTTAAGTTGGTAAATAAATAAATAAATAATTTTTTATTGTTAACAAATAGATTAATGATCAGCATTTTCACAGCAAAACGACGAGTAGTAGCATTCAAATGCACACTAGATAATACTTTTCATATCTTCAATAAAAGTAAGCCTCACTTTGTATTATTTTGATTGATGTCCGACTGACCTTGCAAATTCTTTGAATCGACTCATCGATGTAACAAATAAAAACTTGAGTGCTCGGTCTGTTTTCTTCGGCGTGTCTAATCAATCATGCCGTCGACCATTCTAACGCAACGCCTGTCAACAGTCATGATGAATATTCTTACACACGATCCAATTCACTCATAATAATATCGTTATGAAATCGAACATCGACAACTCGATTCAATGCAACCATGAACTTAGAAGTAGCGAGTTGACAGTGCACAATGAGCACTATTAAATCATTTGTTATTAATCGAGTACCGTGACAGTACAGAATCGAATCGGTTCAATATGCCGGATGGGAGTCCTTGAACGGCATTAACCTTATGGTTGTGCAATAGCCGATATTGTGCCGAAACTAATTGGAATCGATTCGTCCTATTTGGCTCCTCGATTCTCAATCGATCTTATTGCGAAACTACCGAGCCCTGTACTGACCAAGATATATAGTAATTATTAGTCAAATGTGATATTTGTGGTTATTCAAGGACGGCGGTAATGTAATATAATACAATTCGGCAATATGGTTTTTTTTTCTTTACGCCGTATGATTTCCTGTATATTAATTAAGTTTTATAGCATCTAATTTAATTCAATTAAATGAACAAAACAAGTTTGTTTGCTATTTTTTGTACATCAATGAGTATTGCCAACAAAAGTATTTGTGTGACGATCGTTTGGCCTATTTATCGTAGCTTCGTCCATCTGTTTGATCAGCACTTAATTTGTGTTTATTAGCCGTGATTGGCTTGCGGAGTCGGGTCAACCGTCACGCCAATTGTTCAGATACAATTGCTATTGAGCTATTTGCCTCGATACTTAATTATTAATTTGTTCTGTATCAAGAGATACAATAATAATTAACGCATTCTGTTTTCTTGTTTCGTGTCTATTGTGTCTTTGTTATAAGACATAATAGCAATTATTAGGATTACTGTGTTCTAAAGGTGATAGACTACTGATAGACTTGAGCCTTCACTTGTAATGATCATCATTCAATCAAACGATTGGCGAGCATTCTTTAGAAAAAAAAACAGATTTGATTATTTACTTCTTTTTTTTACCATATTCAATGATAT
Organism: Schrankia costaestrigalis; assembly: GCA_905475405.1. Taxonomy (NCBI): domain Eukaryota; kingdom Metazoa; phylum Arthropoda; class Insecta; order Lepidoptera; family Erebidae; genus Schrankia; species Schrankia costaestrigalis. The sequence continues at coordinate 3,317,037 of FR997832.1, read as the reverse complement.
TAAATGCAGCACAAGCCACCATCAAGTCTGACATCTTTATTAAGGATATCTTGGGCGAGAATCGAATAGAGCGTTTTCAAGAATTCTCGTGATGTTTTTTTTTAATCTTTATTTAAGGAACTTTGTCACTTCTTATATGTTCGTAGCAATATTTGATTGTATGCTTGGCTCGGTTCTTTGTTCCGTTCGACAGTATAAACAGCGAATGCTCGATGTTCTGTAACAAGTGAATGTTCAAGTCTATCAGCACCTTTACTTTAGCAACATTTTTACATTGATTATTATTTTTTATGATGTATAAATGGTGTATTATCCTGTCTGGTACTGTCAAATATTTTGATTGGGTATATGATTTATGTAAAAAAAAAAATGTAAACACAACTGAATTTTAAAAGAGTTGCCATGAGTTTCTTTGCCAGATTTCTTCTCATTGGCCCTACCATTTGGAAACTGGAATTTATAGATCAACACAGACAGACAAGTAGATTCGAGTAGTAGATTGGTTTTATTTTTCTCCTTTAATTTACATTTGACAATACAACGCGGCTTTTTTAGTGCTGTAGCGTTTGTCTGTGTCGATCTATAATTTTAATTGTAGCTTCAATTTTAAGTAAACGACGATTTCAAACAATTTGTAATAAATTTTATGAAATAAAAAAAAAAAAAATGTCATGCATTTCTGCGTATAGAGATTCTTTTACAATTGTTAAAATATCTTCCGTCACGATTTATTTATACATAATATATGTTGTATATTTTTGTTGTATATGTGTTATATTCAGATTTATAGTAATAATTTCATCTTTTTTGTTCCAGGTAAATACCAGTATTTTCATATCAACCACAAAGTATCAAGGTAACAAAAATATGTGTTATTTTATGATATGATATTAATAATGTTTAAAATGTTGGTACAACTATTAGCTTAAGGGAGTTAGCTTTCAATGGCTATACCAGCGTTAAGGGTAGAGATATGGTCCATTTGAAGAAAGGCATTTAGCACTAACTTTATTGTTATGACAGGGAAGGAAGGAAGAACATGTAAAAACAACATTCTTGGTATGCATTACAAGTAGTATTATTGTTTACTACTAAAATATTTTACTCTATATTGTGTTGCAACACCTGGCCCGGCTCTAATCGTTGCCTTATGTCAGATAATTATCACTTGACACACATGTCAGTATGGCTCGTTTGTCAATTAGATTATCAGATGAGCGAAGTAATTGATGGAAATTATGACGTGGAAAATTTTGTAATTAGATACATGGGAGCATGCCAAAATTTAGAACGGAGACCATAGTTCTGACCTCCATCCCTGAATGGTTTTAAGAGAAATTCTATAAAAAAAAAAGGGTTTACTTATAATTCCAACATGAGGTACCTATATACTATTCTCTGCGTTTAGACACTCATCATCTCAGCCAAAAGATGTCCACTACTAGATATAGGCCTTCTTCAAACCTCTTTGTCCTGTACCTCGTAGATCTGATCTTCGTCCCTCCCGGTAAGGGTCTGCCTACCCTGCGTAGACACTATACTCGCTAATTAATATTCCATATCAATGTGCATAATTATACTTCGAAAGACAAAAACTTTTGCATATTCGAATTTTAAATGAAATGATTTAAGCGCATGGACCTTTATGGTTTAGTAAAAAATAGTTACAAATAATAATTAAACTCTTTATTGGGATATTAGTAAATGTAGATAAATAGCTAAGTGTATTGGCCTTGTGCTGCACCTTCGATATGCCGTAACTAATCTCTCATAGAGCAAATAATGACATGGCTGTAGGATGACGTAGGCGAGTTATTGGTCGGTCATGTTAGGTCGTATTAGAGCTTTTATAAATATTAAAGCCCGATTAAACTCGCTACTGTACTTGTCGATGTGTAAATCGGGCTTAAATGATAATGGGCGCCATGGATGAAAGAGGTTAAAGGTAAGAGGTCTTTGTTTAACAGTGTCAGTCTTTTTGCTGATATGATATTGATTATCAAGAGAGAACACTACATTGCGTTAACGTAATCCCAATACGCAAACCACTATTAAATCTAATTAAGCTACTTTTTTTTATTGTCTTTCTCGGTAATTCTAGCCTTTTGTTATTATTTCAAAATTCAAAATACATTTAACTTACAATTTATTTAGATTATATTATATAGACAAATGACAGGCCTAGTACTGTAGGACTTATGTACTTTACGTTAGTTTAAGTTTTTTTAAGTAAAGTTTCCTTTAATGAACCTAAAAAAAATCTTGTAATGTCGCGATAAAGTGTCTGCATATTACTATAACATAAACGTGATCCCAAAATATAACATCTGTACATAATAGTGCAGATAACATTTAACGATCCGTACAGTGTAATTTATATAGCAATTATAGAATATCGCGTGGTTATAGTTAATTTTATATAACGATAAACTTATAAAAATGACGATAAGCAAATCGATGTTAGGTAACGGTAGTTGAAATGTTATCTGTGTCTCTCGTCTCGTAATTATCTGTGTTTTTCCATGGCATACCTACTCTGTTTAAGTATTACTTATATTTGATTTTTAAATTGTTTGTCGTAGTCTCAGGATACGATATAATTGTTTACTTTAAAGCATAAACTAGGTCTTATACCTAGTTTGATAGTATCTGCGATCTACAAATGGATTAGGCTTGGTTGTTTTTGTATCTGTTAAATGGATGATTATAAAGGTCTTCGCGATTCAAGATTTCTAGTACAGAAGTTGACACAAAAAAAATTACAAATAATTTTACTATTAAAACAAATAAATTTTATGTTTCTTTTTGTTGACTGTTCTTAACTTTTAGGTATGAATACTAACTATAATATACCACTCTAATTTCAAGTGAGAGCCGGTTTCATAAAAAGATAACTTAGATGTAAGTACGTATGTTATCAAAACTATCAGTCAAGATGCGTAATACTCGTAGACGTCTCGACTACTATATTACTTCTATTACTAAGATTAATACAATACATGTACTTTTCATTTATCTAATTCTATAAGTCTAGAACTATATTGATAAACGTTATCGCTTTATCAGTATTATCATACGATAAATGACCTGAATCTGTCATGTAGGCTTTCGATAGGATTATTGTCAAATGGTAGCCATTATCACAATTTTTATTCATTTTTAATACAAATTAATCATTTGCTAATAGATGACTGATCTTTACTGTTACTTTCTTTATTTGAAGTGTATTTTTAATAGAACAGTACCTAACCATGAAAAAGGACTGTAGTTATTTATGATATGTAACGAAATAACTGCTTGTTAACATAAGCCACTTTAACTCAACTTTATGTTGGCTGATTATTGTGATGGTTATTCCTTATTTCAGTTACCATACGTATTATTTTGTGCTAGTTTGTGTTGCTAAATATTGATTTTTGTCCTCCAATAAACGATAACTTACTTTCAACACCATACAATCCCTTCTCAATAAATCCTTGTAAGTTAACGGCATAATTAGTGCCAATTTTAAATGAATAATTAAATAAATTTACAAGTGTCAACTCTAATTGTTTATAAAGAGCTTCTATTTATCATATAATTACGATACAATATCAAGTACTTTAACTGTGTCAACACTTTATACAAATATGTCGAGTACTTTAGGCCCACGTAGAAACATGTATTTTCGTACGACAAACTGAATTATTATGCAGTTTTGACAAGTGAAGTTGTAGAACTAGATTAGTACTAAAATGAAGCAGTATTTAATACTCGCTCTTAAGAGATTCAGTCTCGACAAGTGGGTGGGTTGGCATTCTGCGCCGGCGCCGGCTCACCTGCCTACTTGTACGAGATTAATGGGATCAGGACTCATAGACTCGAAAGTTGAAACTTTTACACGTGTCACTAACCATAAACAAGGTTTCCCCTTTACGAAGGCACGTTAACTCATAAATACTTTGCTTTTTATCACCATATAAATGTTTTATTCGTATGTTAAAATGTATCGATCTGGATCCAGCTTGATGATTCAAATGTGATAATTGTACGCTAGGTGTCACATTTCGCTTTTTATTCTAATAACGATCATATCTATGACATATAAGGAGAAGGCGCTTTCACGTATTAATAAATGCTTTAATTAATAACACGAGACTCGTTTGCAAAACAGATGATATTAAAATATGAATAAATTGATTGGCTCTACAATATGCTTAAAATTAAATCCAACAACATATTATGGCGGACCGCAGTTTCTAATAATACATAATGTAAGGGGTTATTATAATTCAACTATTTAGCAAACTTTCGACATGTTTTGGTTACGTTTTTATTTTATAATGTTGGGGGTCATAAGTCGATGTTACGAAACGTAAAGATTTCTTCATCATCGGTTCGAAAGCGACGTTGATTCACATGATCTTGAACCTGTATACACCATTTTGTTTGGGTTCGTATTCGTCGCCGTCAGCTTTCGCGTTCACCAACCGGAAATTCGCCGTAAATGTTCGTCAATGAAAGGTGAATGTCAAGATTTGTTTACGCTCTAATGTCTGTTGTCAATTGATCAGTGAAACTTGGTTTATGTAAATAAACATGTTGTGTGAATACGGCGTGTTGTTTGGTAGCTTCAGTTATTGATTACGTATACTTAAATGTTCGACTGTGGCGATTGTAGAAATTATTAGTTTATTTTTTGTGTAATACATTATGCTACTAGTATTTACGTTGAATTATTGAAACGAAAGTAAAACTCTTTGATCTCTCTTTAACTGTTTCGAACTGACTATGGTCAGTTATATCCTACCGGCTAAAACTTTCCTATTTTGACGTTATTGTACTGCTGGTAGCAGACGTAGTAACGTAATATAACCTTCCTTGTATTTAAACCGTTTAAGGTATGAGCAGATAATCAACCTGCACTATCGAAACTGTATCTAAGGCTATAACACTTAATCTTATAACATAATAGAAGCCAGAAGTTTCCCATGACCGACCTTACATAACTCGCGGGATGCTACACTCTGAATAAATGAGCTTTTAATGGTTACCACGGAAGTGTACATAGAAAATTGTAACTGCAAATAGTTTAGATATAAACAGTGTAGTGTAGTGTACTTTCACATAAAAATAGAGTAGTTTTAATACAGTTAATCGAATTACTTCTTTTGAAGAAATCTTATATTTTAATACGTGGATATTTCTGTCTTTTTTATTCTAAATTAATAGTTATAAACACAGCACATAATATTATTTGGTTACAATCTACTACGCGTATGCCCATTCATGTTTTTTAGTATCCAAACATCGCCTATTTTCCTAATCATATACACTTTACCGTACGTGCTTCTGCCACTTACTCGTATAATAATTATAACATTTAGCCTTTGTCGTCGTTCGTCATCACCGCAAAAAACAACAAAACCTTTACGTAATAAAATCATGAGAAGTACTCGCTGCGTGGCTAGGGTAATGTTTCAGCTGACTATAGGTTTGACCTGACAGCCGACCCGCCTAGGAGTTCCAGTTAGTATGGAAAACAGATAGTAGTAGCTCATGTTACGCCTCTTTGTTCATTACGGAACCTTCTTGGCGCCTACTGACTCGGCTTTATTGAATAAATTTCCGTCAACATTATGTAGGTACACACAGCAACACATCAAGTTAAACATTTTCATTTGAAATTGTGTCTTATTTCAAGGTATTAAGGTACATGAGGGTCTAGCTTGATTAGTTGCTGTGTGTACCTACTTACTGTAATATAATTCAAGTAGACAAAAGTTTTAATATAACCGTTAAAACGTGTCATACTCTCCAGCAGAGCCACCTTCATAAATCGCGGTCATGTTTACCTCGAAACACTGTACGTGAACCGTACATAGTGTACGTGCATTGTATATAACTGTACGCATACAGAATCGAGGAATAATGTACGTTGAAAGTGGCTCTGCTGGAGAGTATACTCCCTGGCAGCCCCACCTAGAAAAAGTATTTAGGATAGACGTAAAACAGTGGTATTCTTGAAAATTGATGTACGTATATTGTTTATTATGTACGTGTTAAAAAATCTTTCTTCATTTCATTGTTTTATTAATTTTCACAGTTTTAAAATTTTTATTTATAAAACGCCTTATAATATTCATTAGCAAACAATATCAGAGTAAATATACCCAGTACAGGTACTAGGTATATTTATGTACTGGGTATATTTATTTATTAGGCACTCAAGCATAAGTATTAGGGAAGAGGAAAAATGTATTGTAAATGTAGTTTCAGTTTCTTTATTTTTCAACATAATGTTACAAAATAATAGCTTATTGACGTCAGTTTTAAACTACTTAGTCTAAGTTTACATAATAATATTAAAAGTTTTCCAAACTTTACCACCGCTTCCAAGGCGCTAATAGAGAAGAAGCGGCGTAACAAACTCTAAAGCAGCATTTTTTAGACGTTTCTATGATTTTACAACAATTTTGTAACTGTAACAAAGTGCTGCAACCATTGTATACCATATAAAAACTAAGGATTGCACTAAAGGATCAATATACATTTTTAAATATCTTAAACTAGAAGATTCGTCCTGTAGGTAGTACAAAAAAGTGGGAGCACCAAATCACATTTATAAAGTTTTCTAGTAATAAGAACGTCGCTCAACTAAATTATCCCCTAGATAAATAAGTGGTGTACCAAAAATGAAAATGACTTAATGTCAGGGTCGACCAGTCACCCCAAGTAGCACCCGTTCACGAGTATAACGTAGTAGCTACGTAATGCAATGGTACCTACTTACTTTTTTATGATTGTATTAAATTACTTTTCAAGTAAGTACCTATGCATATTATTCGCTATTATATCATAATTCAAATTAAAACTTGATGTAGTAAAAACAAATGACACTTGGAGGGTAGTTGTTTATTCCATTGTGATTCCGACCTTACTTTATTGTTTAGTTAGTGTGGATATGTGTAGTATTCTATAACCAATTATCTCAATTAGGTACGTATCCTATTTAGTGATGGACCGAGGAAAGAAAACCTTGGCTCATATTACATAAATAAAAACCGGTCAAGTGCGAGTCTGACTCGCGCACCGAGGGTTCCGTACAAGCCTATTTATTTTGCCGCCAAATTCTATGACGTCACGACTCAGCTGTCAAAAAATATTTGCCTGCCAAAATTCTATGACGTCACGACTTATCTGTCTAAAATTCTGTGTCGTTAAGTCTCATTCATCAAAAATTCTATGACGTCACGACTCATCTGTAAAAATTCTATGACGTCACGTCTAATCTGTCAAATTTGACAGCTGTCAACAAACATTTTAACCGCCAAAATTGTATGACGAAATAATCAAAATTTAATACTGTATAAAATGGATACCTTTGAAATTTGTGGGGTAAGGGACAAGGAGACCAATTTATATATTTTTTGTTGTTATAGAATACCAGCAGATAAAACTTTTGACAAATTCCTTGAACATTTAGAACTATTATTCCAGTTTGTTTTAAATAAATTATGTGTTATTTGTGGCGATTTTAATGTTAATTTAATGAAAGATACCAAACAAAAGAATTTATTTTTATCATTGTTAACTTGTTATAATTTTAGATATTTATTTGAATCAGTGACTTTTATACGTAATAATAATGAATCTTGTATAGATAATATTTTGACTAATATTTGTGGTAATAGTATTGGTTTAGCAACCATTGATCATAACAGATTAGCAGATGGCCATGCCGCCCTCTTCTGTACAGCATATTTACAGAAAGTTGATCAAAAGGGATGTTCTCATATTGTAGCCATTAAGAGAAGAATTTACAATGAAAGAAACAGAGAAATTTTTAGAAGTAAGCTATTAGAACATGACTGGAGTTTAGGTTTTGATAAATTTATTAAACAATTTGAAAAGTTACACTCTGACACATTTATTAAAAAGAATTTAAATATAAATCTTGGTAAAACTGGTAGATCTAAGTGGATAACCAAGGGTATCTGTATAGCTAGTAAAATGAAACGTGTACTTAATTCTGTAAATGTAGCTAATAGTGATGTATCCATTCTGGAATATCGTGCAAAGTATCTTAGAATATATAGAAAAGTAATACGATGCGCTAAAAGAATGGAAACTAGCAATCAAATTAAAAAAGCTAATAATTCTAGCAAAGAAATTTGGAATATAGTTAATAATGCTCGTAAAAGGATTGATAAAAACTTTGACAAAGACAATATAGTACTCAAGTTGAATAATAATCTTATAAAAAACCCAAGAGATATCGCCAACATTTTTGCAGAACAATTTCGTAACAATAAAGGTCTAAACACTTATAATGCGGATTTAGCTAGAACATTTCTGGTTAGGTATACTACTAGAGTTCAAAATCCCATGCTATTTAACACAATAACTCCATTTGAAGTTTATAAAATGGTCCAGTCCATGGAAAATAAAAAATCATTTGGCCATGATGAGGTACCTCTCAGTATAATCAAGGATAACATAGATGTTTTAGCCTATCCAATGACGGATCTTTTTAATGATTGTATTGAGCGGGGTGTTTTTCCGGATCAATTTAAGATAGCCAGAGTCTTGCCGTTGTTTAAGAAGGGTGAAAAAACTGATCCATTGAACTATAGACCGATATCGTTGCTACCAGTTATGTCGAAAATTCTGGAAAAATTAATTAAATCTAGACTGGTTAGTCATTTATGTCAGAAAGGAATCTTAAATTCTAATCAATTTGGTTACCGGGAGAACCTAGGAACATTAGATGCAATAGACTCTTTGGTAAATGTTGTAGTTCACAGGATGAATGATAGATTAAAAGTTGCAGGCATCTTTCTCGATCTGAGTTCTGCATTTGATATGGTGGAACATTCTCTTCTGACAGATAAATTGGAACATTACGGTGTAAGAGACAATGCGTTAAAATTACTTAGTTCGTACTTAGCTGATAGAACTCAGTATGTTGAGATAGGATCGGTTGAGGATGGCTTAGAACAAATACATAGATCTAGACTCTATCCGGTTGATAAGGGTGTTCCTCAGGGCTCAGTTCTCGGTCCAATTTTTTTCATAATTTTTGTAAATGATCTTATTGCATATATCGAGGGTGTTTTGCCCAACACTAGGCTTGTGCTATTTGCAGATGACACAAGCGCTGTAATAAGTGCAAATGATGTTGTCACTTTGGAAAGCAACATAAATTATTTTCTTAGAGCATGTGAAAACTGGTTTTCGGTAAATAACCTTCTTCTCAACGTAAAAAAAAGTCAATGTGTGTTGTTTAATTCCACAGTTAAAAATAATACTTATTTAAACGTAACATCCTTAGGAAATAAAATTAAGGTGGTAAAAACTATAAAATTTTTAGGAGTACAGATTGATTCTCTACTCAATTGGAAGGCTGAGGTTATGTCAGTAACTAACACAGTAAGTAGCGCATGTTACGCAATAAGAACTTTGAGGGATGTTTTATCACTAGCTCAACTGCGTACTGTCTATTTTGCTTTGGTGGAATCCAAGATTAGGTACAGCATCAAATTTTGGGGAGGCAGTTATAAATATAACATTGATGCAGCTTTTGTTGTGCAGAAAAGGGCACTCAGGACAATGCTTGGCATTGCACAAACAGAATCATGTAGGGACCATTTTATACAGTTAAATATTCTAACGGTACCCTGTCTTTACATCTTGGTTCTGCTTACTCACTTTATAAAAAAACTGTCCATGTATGAGTCTGCTGATGAAAGAGAGCACAGAGTCAAAACTCGAAGAAAAGATTTGCCAACAATATTACAGGCAAAACTTGGTGTTGTTAAGCACTCGGCTTGTGTGCAATCAGTAAATCTCTTTAATAGATTACCTTTAGATTTAAAAGATATTGGTGATGTTAGGATTTTTAAAAATAAACTCAAGGGATTACTAATTGAGAAGGCTTATTATACCATCGATGAATTTATTAAGGATAAGTGATGTTTGATGATCAATCTGACATTTTGAACGATTTGTTTAATTTAATTTATTTTGTATTTTGTAAAGAATTGTATTGTATTTTGATTTGTTGAATTATTATTTTATTGAATTTTTTCATATTCTTATCATTGATTGTGTATTATTGTTTTTTATTTTTTTGATTTTGGGTGTGTTTTCTTTATGTTTTTTTTTGTATGATTTTCAACACAAATGTATGTTTGTTTAGAAATAAATAAATAAAAATAAATATGATGGAAGTAAAAATTTAAGGTTTTCGTAATTTTTCCTTTACATTTACTATAAGACCTAGCTTCATGCCAAATTTCAAGTTTGTAGGTAGACTGGAAGTACCCTGTAGGTTTTTACCCTTGCTGGTCGAAAATTTGCGACAAAAGGGCGATGATTTTTTTTGATTTGTTGCTGAGATAAATGGTCTTGACAAACAGACGGACAACAAAGTGAAAAGTGATCCTATAAGGATTCCGTTTTTTCAAAATCGGTACGGAACCCTAAAAAACATACGTAACGATAAATTCATGCTTATCTCTTTAAAAACACTACTTCACTCAAAGGTATTTTTTTCACACTTACAAATAATTATTTTTGGCCAACATGTATCCGTTTATGTTCAGTGAAACATTATATTTTAGACTAGCGGCTCGTCCCGGCTTCGCACGGGCATTAATATTGTTTTTTGATATTCTTTTACACTTTATCGTAATTTAAGTAAAAATCCCTCTTTAAAAAAAATAAAATATAGTCTATGTCACTCAGGAAAAATGTAGCTTTGCAACAGTGAAAGAATAATTCAAATCTGTTCAGTAGTTTTGAAACCTATTCAATTCAAACAAACAAACAAAAAATCAAACCTTCACTTTTTATTATATTAGTATAGATATTAAAAAGTGATCCTTAGAAGTAATACAATAGGGTGTTCCTTATATAAGCGAAAATATTTGTTTTTGCTATCGAAATGCATACCCCCTGTTTTTTAAACTACCAAGACCTACTTAAATACAAAAATTTTACTAAACTTTAAACATTAACCCATGCCAACTAAGCTCTGAAGATTTTAAAAATTGCGGTTTTAACAGTTCCATAAAAGTATGGCTATGAAATATAATTTCCAGGTGTGATGAATTCACAAGTCATTTTACACAGTTAGCCTATGATATTTTATACAGTAAGCATTTTCTCTGCTTATTTTGGGACTAGATGGCGTTGTGTGAAAGTTTGAGCAATATTTATTTATTTATGTACCAAATAATATATAACGTGTTAATCTACTATATAAAAATAAGTCGGGTTTTACTTCCTGACGCTGTAACTCCAGAATGCACGAACCGATTTCCACGATTTTTCATTCGTTGGAAAGGTCTCGGGCTCCGTGAGGTTTATAGCAAAGAAAATTCAGGAAAACTTACAACAGAAAAGCGAAAAAATAATGCCCGTGCGAAGCCGGGATAGGCCGCTAGTACCCGTATAAATATGAATAATACTTATACAATGTAAAGATTTTAAAAACTAGACTATTTTTTTATGTTTTACTTAATAACTTTATTTTAATCAAAATAATTAAGTACTTTGTTGTAAAAAATGAGTTTTAAATTACTAGTAATGCTCCATAAAGTTTTGTAATTAGAATACTGTTCCATTTTCCACCAAATTTCAAACAAGGATTATTTTAAAAGAATCATTATTATTGCTTTATTATTTCGTATCTACATAGCTACTATGCATATAATTTTAGAGACTGATTATATTATTAATATTGAAAGCCTGTGAGTTAGGTAGGTATATAAATTATAGTTATTTTAAAACCGTGAAATGCATAAGAAAATTATTTAATTAGTTCTCAGTAAATCTGTTATATGCGGCATACACAATAGTTTTATTTATGTACTCATTAATAACAACTCTTTCTTACGTACTTCACTACGCCCTAGCCGTACGTACATTCAAAGCTACAAAAAATAAATTATTTTTGTCAACTTACCAAATTTTTAGAACACCTCAAAAAATTAATAATTTTTGAGTGTAAAATACAAAATAAACTGGACGTTTATTTTGACATAAAAACTTTTTTCCTAAATTCTCCAGTTCATACCCTTTTTGCCCATTTGGGTTTTCTTTCCTCGGTCCATCAATAAATAGGATACGTACCTAATTGAGATAATTGGTTATAGAATACTACACTTATCCACACTAACTAAACAATAATGTAAGGTCGGAATCACAATGGAATAAACAACTACCCTCCAAGTGTCATTTGTTTTTACTACATCAAGTTTTAATTTGAATTATGATATAATAGAGAATAATATGCATAGGTACTTACTTGAAAAGTAATTTAATACAATTATAAAAAAGTAAGTAGGTACCATTGCATTATGTAGCTACATTTACAATACATTTTTCCTCTTCCCTAATACTTCCATAATACTTATGCTTGAGTGCCTAATAAATAAATATACCCAGTACATAAATATACCTAGTACCTGTACTGGGTATATTTACTCTGATATTGTTTGCTAATGAATATTATAAGGCGTTTTATACATAAAAATTTTAAAACTGTGAAAATTAATAAAACAATGAAATGAAGAAAGATTTTTTAACACGTACATAATAAACAATATACGTACATCAATTTTCATGAATACCACTGTTTTACGTCTATCCTAAATACTTTTTCTAGGTGGGGCTGCCAGGGAGTATACTCTCCAGCAGAGCCACTTTCAACGTACATTATTCCTCGATTCTGTATGCGTACAGTTATATACAATGCACGTACACTATGTACGGTTCACGTACATTGTTTCGAGGTAAACATGACCGCGATTTATGAAGGTGGCTCTGCTGGAGAGTATGACACGTTAAAACTTATCGATAGATTTGATTTTTAATTAATGTAGACTAAAATATAAAATCATAATTGTATATTTTTCGAGGTAAAGCCAAATTATGACCGACTGGGCTAACATTGTATTTTGTCCTGAGGTAGACCCCATTGACAATTTTGAATATCAAAAGTAAATGTTGATGTTAAAAGCGTGTTTAAAAATTTTTGGTAAACTATATCAGTCTTAAAGAAAGTATAATATTTATTTAAGTAATAATATGACCAAAAATAATAAGTAACAATACAAAAGGGAATTAAAAACATTAATTATTATCACAATACAAAATTTTTGTATCATATCACGCTTTCCTTGTGATTTAGAAGTTGTTGATATTTAAAAATATTAAGATAACAAAAAATATACATATTATATAAAACAACATTATTTCTGTATACAGTATAACATTATACATTATTTCTGTATAACATTATTCATTATTATTTATGATTAATATTTTTGATAAATATTTTTGATTTTTATCTTATTGTAAAATCCCGAAAGAACGATAAATAACTGTTGAGCAAGCGATTATTGCGTTAGATACAAAATTAATAATAATTACACTGAACGTATAACTTAATCACTATTTCATTAAAGTACACAAACACAGACAAAACAGGTTTGTATAACTACCTTGCTAAGTTTAGAAGGCGCGATTATAGTATCATTTTCACACGTGCTTGTTACTATATAAAATGGTCGAGTTATAGATATTGTGTAATGGTAATCGCTATCAAGATCCATGGGAAAGAACCGATAGAAGTGAGCTGTTGTTCTCGGTATATTGTTGCAATTATTTTGTATTGGACACTTTAGATAAGTTACTTTATTTACATTTACTTTCCTTGTTATTCAGAAGTGCTAGTATTTAAATATAATACACCTACTGTTAAAGTAATAAACTCTCCATGTTGTGAATAAAATACATACTTAAATATATTTTTTTGTAAATGCATACATATTAGGTATACATAGAAAACATCCAGACCAATGCAAACAATCATATTCATGCACACAAAGATTTGCATTGAGAGGGAATTGACTCAGCGTAGCAGCCATGTAATATACTGTACTGCGCCACAGATATAAGAATAGATAATAGAGAATAGATAAAAATTTGAGAAAGTACTTAGGCTTTTTTTACTGTTTGACATCTTTATGGCGTTCCTATGACTAAAACCTCCTAGTGTTCTTTCTCTCAGGTAGGTCAGGGGCCACAGTAAACCATGATTCTTGCGCAGCACATTTATATTCTAGCTTAAGTAGCAATTTCTCGCGGACAAAAGAGAGAATGCAATAAAAATGGTTGGTATATGACTATAATTAGACAAACAATATAAACTTGTACATGTTTATTACTGTTCGGTACAAAATTTATAATTTGCTAACGGTATCCTCTTAGATATAAACATTAATTACTTTATTATTGACTGCATTGTCCAGCTGAAATTATGTGTGGCATTTGTGATTCTAACGTTTAGTACGTATATGTTTAATGGTGAGCTTTAATGTTAAGATGTACATTCACCGTTATAATATTGTTTATTATCATAACTGTGCCTAGATTTATTGTCTTGGCGTGTTTATGAGGAGACTAGCGACTTATGGAACATCTTAATGAAAGTAATTAAATTGATGGTTTATCAAGATCGCTATTATGTGACTCGTATTCTTTTCCTTTTCAGTATGCTCTACACTATTACCTTTGCTCTGTTACTAGTTTTATTCTCAGATATGCTAATATGCGGGTTTTAGCTTCTCAACCTGAAAAGCTTTTAGCTAATTAAAAATAGCTTACTTCTATCGTGTAAAGAATGTTGTTTTGTCATTGTAGCTCACAACCATCCACATCCTTCAGTATAGTTGCCCATACGTGTTCAAATGGAGCACTGTGCTGTAAATGTCAAACCATTACTCGGTCTACCACGGTTAGGTACCTTGGAGTAGAAATAGACGACAAATTACGATGGGACAAACATATGGATAAACTAAAAACAAGGCTTAGGAGTATGATTTTTATATGTTTAAAAACTTTACGAGAATCGGCACCTGTTGAGCTTCTTTTAAAAATTTACATTACTTTATGCCAGTCTGTTATGCAGTATTGCATTACTGTTTGGGGTGGAGCCGCGAAAACACGGTTTCTTGCTGTGGAGCGAGCTCAGAGAGCGGTCCTAAAAGTAATAACCCGAAAGCCATTTAGATACTCGACTACACAATTATATTCTAACTGTCAGGTGCTTAGAGTTCGACAGATCTTCATTCTTGAAGCTATCATGCGGAAACATCGAATAGTCTTCCCTCCTAACAATCCAAATCCTATCATTACTAGACGTAGACAGAAACCAGCTTGCTCAAGTATTCCCCATCGCACTGCTTTTGCTAGAAGACAGTATAATGTGACAAGTACTGAGCTATACAATAAAATAAATAATATAGTCAATATACAACACTTATCTAAACATGATGCTAAGGTCTCAGTAAAAAGATGGCTGTTACAATTAGATTACGATGATACCGAAGATCTTTTGCCCTCAGTAAGGTTGTAACTAACATAACTGTTATATTTATTAAATTTAATACATAAACAAATATATAGTAGGTATATATATACACACACACACACACACATATTATGAAATACGTACATTCTAAACATATAAAGGATAAATAAATTGTAAAACAGTAAGACACTACTAATAAAAGGTTTTTAAAAATAATGAGACTGTCTGCTGAGTGCTATTCTCTGACATACAGGCCTAGCCTACTTCAGAGAATAGAGTCAATGCCTATTGTAAACCTTCCTTTACCACCACATACTGCTGTTTTGTGTATTGTATTATTTAATTTTACTACTACACTGTAAATCTGTTGGTGAGAAATAAACAATTAAACTCCTCAATCTCTCATTTTATTATGCTAAAGTTACTTCTAGTTTTGTATATGTCGTATCTCATGAATGAACAATAATGTTCCTTTAACATAGAACAAACAAATTGTAATTTTACATAAAGTATAATAGGTTGATAGTAAACAACCAGTTGTCTCCCTGACACGTTTAGCTCAACATATTAGCATGTTCGCGCGGCCGCTCACCGCACTCTATTAATACATTAGATATTATGATTATGATAGATCGATATTCTTAATTGGCGCCATGTGCCCACACACAAATTATGCGGCATAAAATATAAACTGCCAGTGCCAAAGGACATGCCAACCATTCAACCAGACATAAATTTTATACAATTTTACGAGGCCTTTCACAGCATTTTATTGTTTATGTATATTATGCTATAATTAGCGATGGTACTTGTACTCGTTAAGTCAATTAGAGACATAAAAGATTGTGTATGTGTGTGCGCGTGTGTGTGATCTACCAATAAAATTAACCATACTCGTACAAAAGCGTTGAACAAAGCATACGTTGTTTTAAATATATTTTTGACATAATTAATATTTCTGTCAATTTATGTCCCTCTTCTTTTTCTGAATTCAAGTACTAATGTGTCTATAAAGGTGATTTTCACCAGAGGGGCGAGACGAGGAGAGGTGAGGAGAGAATTGAAATTTGTGTGGTAAATTATCAATTCTCTCTGGTGGAAAATCAGCTTAATAGCGGCAATCGTAGCATTTCTATAGATTTAAAAAAAATAATAGGATTTACCTACTATTGGGGAAAAGGGCTAAAATGTTTTCTGACTTCCACTTGACTGCCTACGTCATATAATACATCGTGATATTACTGGTTAGCAGATGTTAATGGACTAGAAAATACTCATATTTTTAGGAAAAAATCTATCATTGTACCTATTATTCAAAACAATAGGATGAAGTAAAATGAATCACTCATTAGTCCAGCCGGACAGACGACATAACACCTGTTAAAAAGAGTAATAGTTAATCAATTAAAAGAGTAATTTGTCTATCAAAGCCTTTAACTTTTTAATGTCCCACTGCAGAGATCGGGTGAACTTACAGCAGTACTTATTCATGTTAATTTGATTATTATTTTTTATTTGTATTATCACTCAAAATGAATCTGTCATCATAATTTAATCGATTATTTATATTATGTAATCTCTCCAAAAAACATGAATATATTTACTTTGGATTGAATATTTTCTAATTCTTTTCTCTATTTCCGAAGTAAAAATATTAGAAAGTTAGGAAATTCCCTATTAATAATATCCTTGGCGTGATACAAGAATATTACGAGAATCATAATATGCTATGTCATGTAATGTTATTGATACTGTAAGATTCGTAAAGAGCCAGAGGACCTAAGAACATATAGTGACACATTCAGCACACCATCTTATCCTTAGGTATTGAAAAAGGCAACTTAGTTACGATACTTCATCAAAACATCCCACCAATTTCCCACTGCAGGGACGGGCCTCCTCCCGTGACGAAGGGATACTTGGCCTACTAATACCACGCTGGCCAAACGGGTTGGTATAGGGTTAAATTTCAAGTTTTCCTTCTTTTTATTTCGTAAAGATAATATTCACGGATAGTCCCTTAGTCGGTTTTTACGACAGCCCTGGGATGAGATGCGGTGGTGACACACTGTATTCTTACTCCGTCACCACACGGAAAACGACGACTACTTAATATTCAATATCTGTAGAAAAGTAATAAAAAACTTGACCTAATGTGGCTGATGTGCTATCTGTTAGTCATTTTTCCCTAAACATTGCAGTACGATCGACCTCACGTGTTTAATTATCCCGAATATTCATCCTATAAAATTAGCTTAGTGGCTATTAAATTCTCATAACGGAGTTCAGCCCCTTTGAAAGTACATATTTTATATAAAATATCTTGAAGAAAGTTACCTTTACGCGATTTGACCATATTATGCAGATTTTACACATAACCCAAATGACAAGATCATAAAATCCTGTGACAATGCCGGTCCACACTTATAACTTAACGGCTCAATCATGTAACTGTTTATGTTAACTGCAATCACAAATCATCTGTAATGTTCGTACGTACAAGTTATCGTAAAAAAAATAACTTTGTTGGGCAACATGGGCCGGTTTGTTTAACACCCGTAATATGTATGTCATATCATAACAGCCCATTAATGTCCCACTGCAGGGACGGGCCTCCTCCCGTGACGGAGGGATACTTGGCCTACTAATACCACGCTGGCCAGACGGATTGGTATAGGGTTTAATTTCAAGTTTTCCTTCTTTTTATTTCGTAAAGATAGTAGTTACGGTTATTCCCTTAGTCGGTTCTTACGACACCCATGGGATGAGATGGGGTGGTGACATATTGTATTCTTACTCCGTCACCACAGGGATATTTTTTTTAAAAAGACAACTCCCGCACTAGGAATCATGCCCTGTGTCGCTTTATGTTAAAGAAATGTTACTTTATGTTAAAGAAAAAAAGTCGTACATACACATACGTGTGTCATGTGAGACTTATAGAAGTTGCGGATGCAAATCTTTGTGTGCATGAACATGATTGTTTGCATTGGTCTGGGTGTTTTCTATGTATTTACAAAATAAAAGTATTTAAGTACGTCTGTTTATCCGTTGTCTAGTACCCATAGTACAAGCTTTGCTTAGTTTGGGACTAGGTGGCGTTGTGTGTATGTGTAAGGAATATTTATCTATTTATACCTGCGAATTGTGCAGGAGTTTTTTTAAATAAACTAGGCTCTTTCTTATTTAAAAAACCCTAAAATGCCATTAAAGAACCAATCTAAGTATAATACAACCTTTTTAAATGTTTCACTGCTGGACTGGCCCTCCTTCATGTGATATGACCTACTGGTTTTACATATTGTATTTCTTTATACGATAACTTTCTGCTGCAGTCCTTAAAATCGATGCAAACTGCTTATTTTGCTACAAAATGCAAAATTACTTTAAAAATTATTTTTTCCATTAAATGTACTATTTAAAATTCCAATCTATAAGTCTATATGATAATTCTAGACATTAGTTATATGTAATTATAGTATAGCAACAGTGTTGACTGCGAACAATCTTGTTTTGTTGCCTCTTTTGTGAAATATTTGCATTCATATTCAATAACTTATTCGATTTCAATAGCATATTTGCACTTAATAAAATGTACGGCTCGTGGGACTGACTCGTATTTAACGTTCTGTTTACATACGACATATTATATTATGTTTGCCTTCGAAGTATTGCTTCTGCATTAAAATTACTTTTATGGAAGCGTTTTATCTTATCGGCACTTTAATGGCCCTCTGAAAGGAACGGCATCCTTCAGTAATAATGAGACGAGTTTTTTAAGTTGGTAACAAATTTGTTTTCAGTTTTCGGTCTTTTAGAACGATAGGGTTTTTCAAATTTCCTAGGGTGTCTTTTACAACACCTAGGATAGATAAATAGATTTTACAGAATAGATTTTACAACACCTAAAGGACGACACGTGGTTAGATTTTGCATAATAAATGTAAAATCTTTTTCGGTACACAAAATTTTCTAATGTAAACATAATAACGCCATAAAACAACAATTTTCATATTACAGTACATAATATAATAATATATGTGGTCTTTACCTGTGAAATTGCCGTTTTGTATGCAGATTTTATCAGAAGTTAGATTTTTCATACTAACGTATTCTTAGATTTTTCAATAATTATTAAGCATAATACGATGAAATTTGGTATAAGTAAAGGCGCACATTTAAGCTGACTATTGTGTTTAAAACAAAGAAAAAAGTATCAGAGAAGAAGTTACCATGAAACAAATGGGTAAATGCAAAACCTATTATTATGTTCTTGTTATTAAAAGATACGATTCGACAATTATACTAGGTACAACTTATTACAACTACCTAAATAATGTTATAGATAAAAAGAAGAACACATAAATCTTAGCATTGTTCCCAATGAACATACGTATCTACATAATCCTAACACTAATTCAAGTTCTTGACATGAAATAATGCCATTATTGATTCACGATAACAGTGACGGATCGTTGCGTACTAATTACGTATTACTGCACGTATTATGTCAAACGTAATAGTAGTAACGGCTGGTATGAAGTTAGCTATCAGAGAAGTTCGCGAATGCAAAGGAACAAAGACGACGTCTGTGACGTAGTGGTTGTAAAACATGACTGCTACGCAGAGGTCTTGGTTTCGATTCCCGTTTAATGCAAATCTTTGTGTGCATAAACATGATTGTTTGCATTGGTCTGAGTGTATCTATGTATAATATGTATGTATTTACAAAAAAAATAATATGTATAATATGTCCGTTGTTTAGTACCCATAGTACAAGCTCTGCTTAGTTTGGGACTAGATGGCGTTGTGTGAATGTGTGAAAGATATTTATTTATTGTTATTTATTTAGTTCCAAAACTGTGATTTGCGCAGCTATTTGCAACAACATCATGGCAACAAAGTTAGTTGGCTCGTTATGTAACTAGAACATTAGAAATAGTAAAGTTATCGTCAAATACTCGTACACACAGCAACTAATCAAGCTAGACACTCATGTACCTTAATACTTTGAAATAAGACACAATTTCAAATGAAAATGTATAACTTGATGTGTTGGTGTGTGTACCTACTAGAATTTGCATGAAATACTAAAATATGTACTTAAGTAAGTTGTTCTAAGGAATTACGCACAGTAATTTGCGAGTAAAGTAGGTCTCTTTGTAGGCTTTACTAATTCTAATACTTGACACCTTGTATAGGGATGTCATGATTTTAGTGTTTCTTTTTTTAATATTTTGTATTTTGAATATAAGGGTTTTTGCTATGCAAAATAACTGATCGATGATTTTAGTTGACATACAGTGTGTACCATTGATGAAGGAACGCTGTTATAAAGTTTATACAATTTATATAAAAATTTAGCTAACCACTTTTACATATTGTTACATCTATCCATCATCCATTATTGTATTATCCTATATATTGTATTATCCTCCACCGTTACTATGTAATTGTCATGTAATATCTGTCTGAAAGAATCTGTAGAGGCATTCATCTACTAGATCTCGAGATAATTTATCCTTCTCTTCTATAGATTATTTCATCAAAATGTTGTAATTCACTAAATTATTTTAAGTTATAGTGACACACGCGTTGCTAGTTATATTAATCTTAAACGCGTCGTCGGAATTTGGTAGATTCCAGCCCTAATAAGAAGAGACGTTCGGCTCGTTTCCTTAGTCGTTTCTCCTGGCCGTAGCCCCGCGACAAATTGTCGACGGATGCCGTTTCGGACGAATAATTGCCCCTTAACGGGTCGTTCCCTAGATTTATTCGCCTACACACGTAACTTAAGAGAACTGTTCACGATACGCATTTCGTTTAAATCACGCGGACACGCCGTTTGTTGACGGGCGGTCGTCAAAATTCTTGTGTGTAATTTTCGTTTGTTCGTTTCCGTGTTGAGTGGGGAAGACACTAATTTACTTTTTTTTTTGGTACTGAGAATTGGGTTTGTTTATTATCTTCTATCTGGGTGTAATTTACTTTATATCATCTTGTTTTTGCTACATTTTATGGGAGTAAATTTATACTTAAGCATGGCTGTTAATAAATTTGATTAACTGTAATTATTCAGCTATAAATATACTTGTAATAAAACATATATGTCGCTTCTACAATTATAAACAGTTGTAGAGTTATAAACTTCTCAATACGATCGCTATAAGAGCATTATAAGTTTTTAATTCTGTATAACATCACGCGACGTATTCCACGTACCGTGAATGTTCCTCTTTACACGTACCAGCGCAGTTTATGTTCTCGCTAACGACTAAACACCAGTAACGTGATCCGAGGTGTGAACTTACGAGCTACTCCCAAGAAAACGCCATATTATTACAACTACATGGAACTGTTTGCCTTTCCTAATCTACTCATTCAACGTCAACTATGTAGGTCTCTCTCGTTGCTAAGCCATAATAATAATAATTATGTCGTGTTACATCATTATGCAATATTTTACCTAGTTGCATGACTTCTTACGCTAGGATATAACAGTGTATTTCATCAGAAATTAAAGCAGCTGTTACAGTGAATATGTGTTTTTGCAGAAGTAAACCGGTGGGCTTAATCGATATTCAAGTCACATGTAACATTACCGAGTTGTGTTCGGGGCATTAGCTGCGTTTGTGTCAATGAACATTGCTATTAATGCTAACGATTTGCGTTTTTGCATTCTTCAAGTTATACAAAATGATTTCTATAGTAATTTTATCACCTCATAGTATACAGGGTGGCTCATTCAAAAGGGTCAGTATGGGAAAGTCCTAAACTATAAGTCATACGAAGATTTGTTCTTAGGAACCATGTCACCGATTTTGATAAAAAGAAAAACTGCATTCATACATTTGAAAAAGATACTGTACCCAGCTGGGGAATCGAACCCGGTTGTTTTGCAAAAATAAACTTATACATTTTCTATTTAAATATCGATTCTGTAGGTCTTAAGCAGTAAATATCTCTACGAAACATTATGTCTTAAATGAATAAAATGCATTGTTTTCACATAGTTTAATTTATCATAGTTGGTGTTCGAAGTGGCCAGTATCTTTTTCATATGTATGGATGCAGTTTTTCTTTTTATCAAAATCGGTGACATGGTTCCTAAGAACAAATCTTCGTATGACTTATAGTTTAAGACTTTTCCATACTGACCCATTTGAATGAGCCACCCTGTATATTTACGTATAAAATGAACATACAATAAAACCAGAAAACTTAGAATCAAAATTAAAACATAATTTCCTAGTATTGGCTTGCCAATATCGTATATTTTATTGTTATTGTATCAGAGTGCAAGTATCGGGCATTATTGTGCAGACGCGGCGCAACATTAGCATGGTCGTGGGGGCCGGGCCGCAACAATGGCGGCGCCGGCGCAGCGAGAGATGCCCACAGCATCCACAGATAACGTGCACTCCAATACTCTTTTGTATACGGGGTGATAGTGAATAATTGTACTTGTAGAATTGTTTTACGAAATTAAATGTCAGCTTTGTAAAATAATATTGTTTCCGGAATTTTATTTAAATGTAGTTCTAACGAATTTGTATGAACTGAGAATAAAACCCCTATCATGATTGTTACAACTAAACTTTCTGTTTAGCATGAACTTTTCAGCATATATATTTAATTAGACGTCTCCATTTTTCGTCTTTTAGGATACCCTGGGAATAACCTCTAATGGTCACTTTATATCAGTATTTAATATAAGCTATAGAATAAAACAGTAGATCAACAACGCTACATATGTTTTTTCTGCCACAGAACGCATTCCCATAGCGGCCTGTATCATGAGATAGGTGGCTCGCGCCGGCGCCCGGCTCCTCTAATAATAGTCGCGCATTCCATTCCTTCGCTCTGGAAGGGCTTACCTCGGCGCACCTGCCGTGTACCACTTTCCTTTTTCATTTGCTAAATGCTTTTGCTTTTACACTGATTTTGGGTCTGGCGAACTAGTTCAATGTGCTTTATGCGGTACGAAAATGTGCAACGTCTGATTACGCAGCTGTTTTGAGTGCAAAATGAAAAGGTCTGAATACAAACTGTATGGTTCGAATTTCTTCGTTTTTTTTTAAATTGTTGGTCTTGTTTTTGTATTAGAATAAATAGAGTAACACTTTTATTTGCTTAAATTTTGTCTTTCTTGTTTTGGCTGTATGTCTTTATACATCGACCATCAAAAGTATGGATGTCATTTTTTTTTGTAACAGCTCTCCCATTTTGTTTTCGGCTGTTAAAAATGCACTTTAACGACGGATCTAAAAGTGAAGTTGTATGTAACTTTAACTTTATTTGACAGCAATAACAATACCTTACAGCAAAGTAGTTTACTAGTTGCACTCCTATTCTAAGAACAGACACATGAAGACTCTTACTTAAACACAACTATTTCCATCTATTTCTTCGAACAAAGTAAATGTAGGTAACTTTCGCTAGAAGTTATTTTTATATTTAAAAGCATGCAGTCTTCATTCAATTACGGTAAAGAAGGGCAACGTTCCTAAAACCGTAGGGGCAAAGTGCTATTAAGGCGAGCAGGGAGCGTGTCAGATCGGTGGCGTGGAACTTAGGGCGTGCGCCTGCGCAAGGCAACGTGAGAACACCTTTCGATCCTATGTTTATGTACCTACATAGTTGTTGTGAAAGAGTTTTTACTTATGAGCAAAAATAGTAATGTAGAATTGATTAGCTTTTACATTAACAATAGTTATATATACAATAGTATATTGCTGATGCCTGCGGCTTCACCCACGTTGTAGAAGTAACTTAAATGTTATTCTATACCCTAACAGGCATCCATACATCCTCACAAACTTTCGCATTTATAATATTAGTAGGATTTCAAGTTGTGCAGTTATATGGTTATTGCTGTTTTCACTTATTCCATGCTGAAATAATGGCATGAATTTTTATAAGATATCTTATCTATTAACTCTTCAAATCTGTAGCCGAAGAAGACGTCGACCTCGTCCTATCATCATGTTTTAGCATTCCCACGTTACTAGAATTTAAAGAGATGTTATGTATCTGCTTAAATGATAGTCTCTTATAAAAATCTCCTTTTTAGTAAAACATTAGCCCCCTTACGCATAAACGCCTCTTAAATTTTAGTCAATTGATTAGCTTAAATTCTTACGGTTTTGTTTGGTATAAGGTTGATTTTAGTAATAAAAATGTCGCTAAACAGTGATTAAATTTAAGAGGCGTTTATGAGTAAGGGGATAGATGCTAAATAAGACTATTCGTGTTTTGAAGAATACGTTTATTTTTGTGTCAATCAGCAACAATGGCTTTCTAATCATCTCTATTAAAACTCTCACCTATTACCCTAAAAGTTGCTGTATAAACCATCCTTTGCTTATCATCATCATAACAGCCCATTAATGTCCCACTGCAGGGACGGGCCTCCTCCCGCCACGGAGGGATACTTGGCCTACTAATACCGCGCTGGCCAGACGGATTGGTATAATTTCAAGTTTTCCTTCTTTTTATTTCATGAAAATAATATTCACGGATAGTCCCTTAGTCGGTTTTTACGACACCCATGGTTTGAGATAGGGTAGTCACATATTGTATCCTTACTCCTTCACCACACGGATGTGCTGCCAATGTTTATCTAGAAACTCAACATCTCCATTACATTTACGCTTTAGTTCCCTTTACATTGTTGCAAGACACAAACATATCCGCTACCCACTTTATACACTGTATACGACGACCGTTGATGTAATAATATGTGACTTAAATTCACCTCTTATTCTGATTTAACGCACTTAAGTCCCATTGTTTTGGTGACGTTCAATCTTGTGGTTTTAGTCGTAATTCTTCGTCATTGATTTATTGTTATACTTTATTGTAGTTGTCCCTATTATGTATTTTACAGGAAAATTTATTTTTACATTGTATTTTGGTTGTAGTAAATGTAGAAGGGAAATTGATCTTTCACACAGTTTAACTTAGATCTGTATTGTGATGTGCTTCCTTAAATATTGCCTTGCCTGGCATTTATTTATAAAAAAAAATGTTCATGGAGATTGTTAATGCCCTCCCCATGCATCTATGGCTAAAAACTGTAACCATTTTGGGCCAATAAAGTTGGAACGTTAATTTTCGAAATTTTTTTTTCAGCTTATGTTAAAAAATTCTTGCAAAACCGATTAAACCACCTATTAGCATTTATTATAAAAAAAGCTTAGGTAATATAAGTATAATGTATAATATTTTATGGCGATGAGATGAAACGTATAAATATTGTTTGTTTCAATTAGTTGCAAGGAAACATCGTGATACTGTCCGTGTGGTAAACAAGCGAGTCTTATCACGTGTTATTGAATTCCTAAGGAATATTAATAATATGTAAATATACAACGATATAAGTTTATTAAACATATACTACGTAATACATTACTTTCAATTGTACGGAGCTAAAGGTTTATTAAGGAGTTAACGTAAAATGCCAATAGTTTGATTTATGATGAAAGAACCTTATTAACCAGAACTCTATGCAAGCGGCTTCATCTGCCTTTAACATAGTTTTAAAAAGTTGTGTTTTGTTTTTGGAACATATTTCATAGACTTTCGATTTACCCCCTTACTCATAAACGCCTCTTAAATGTTAGTCAATTGATTAGCTTAAATTCTTACGGTTTTGTTTAGCATAAGGTTGGCTTTACTGATAAAAATCTCGCTAAATAGTGATTAAATTTAAGATGCGTTTATGAGTAAGGGGGTACATGTCTCGCTAGAGTGTGAGCCAGTAGTGTGATGTTTAATTGCCTTTAATAACATTTCATGAAATATCTAATACAAAAGTATTACAAAGAGATTATTGCGTTTGAACAAACCAACTTCGCACGTTTAGTAAATACCGATGGGTATTAGTTTGACTGACTTTTATGCTCTTTGTGAAGTGTAATTTCCGATAGTCATTTGAAATTATTATCATATATTTAATTGAAATTTAATTATTTCCTTATGTGCCATTTTATTTTTATTTTATTACACTTATTGTTATTAATTATTTATTTTATTCTTCCTCAGGTAAATTTACTGCTTGTTAATGGAAAATTAAAGAAGTTACGTAAGTGCATTAGTAATAGATTACATTCAATATAATAATATAATAAACTTAATGTCGAACTATTTTTATTTATTACTTTTGTATTTGTGTCGACGCAGTAGGAATAATACTTCACTCCACCCCTTCTTTCCTGTGGATACCAAAAAAGCCGAGTAAAGTTGGGACGCAAGGAAAACTTGACACAAAACCGTTGTATACCAATCTGTTTGAGTGGCGTGGTGGGGATGGGATGCCAATTTTCCTCCATTTTTCTCAACTTTCGTCTCTGCATTCAAATTTTAACTGACCGTTATAAATCAATCAATCAACTAGCCTATTGCTGCTTGACATAGTCTCTCCCAACACGCGCCACAGAACACGGTCCTGCGCTTTCCGCACCCAGTTCGACCCATAGACCTTTTTGAGGTCGTCGATCCACCTATCTGAAGGGCGTCCTACACTACGTTTGCCGTTATAAATGCTTTAGAAAAAAACTGTGTAACAGCAAAAATCTTAATTAACGCAAATAATGTATGTAGTATGATGATTTTTCAATAACTTCACAATATTCTATTAAAGTTCATTATTAAAACTGATTACAACATTAAACGTAGCCGCAATGTCACGTGTAAACCCATCGTGTGTTAGACCAACGTGCTCGCTTACTTTGTTATACAAATGTGCTTAGAAATATTTATAGTTATGCCCTATTTTCACTTAGCATGTCTAGAAGATTATGTTGATGTACATTGCTGATTTACTTTGTACATTAAAAGTAATCTGTTGTTAATATGATACAATGGACTTTGAGTTGCAAATGTTCTCGCTAATAATTACTATTCTGGATTCATTATAAACCATATACATTAACATTTAATTTAATTAACTCTTCTCGTAATCAGTCACTAATTTTCTTAATGAAAGCACAATAAAATTGCATGGGAAGGCATTGTATACCAATTGGAATGGTTATTTAGTACGCCAATTTTACTCCAATAACCCCTGGGGATATCACTGATGTGATAGTATTAAAAAGAATTACCTCTCAATTACAAAATTCTATATTGGTACGTATTAAGAGATTTGCTCTGATCTCTGTAATTACAGTTACTATTGGGGAAAAAACAAATGTACCATCTGTAGTGGTTAACCTGCCTGCCTAATAAACGAACTAGGTCTTCTTCATCGTTATAATATCCACCAAACCATTTCTTGACCTTACTTACTTGCAACTAACTTATAAATAAAAATATTCTATCCATCCTATCCAAATAAAACTTTCTCAACAACCCAACAAAATACAAAAGTCATACGTACCGTCAGATACTTTTAGTAGCGAAGTCATTTATATCTGGCAGTATTAATTAGCAGAATTGAATATGCGCGACAGCTGGCAGGGCGCGTGCCGGAAGACCGACTTCCGTCGCTTCGGGCGCCCTGGGACTTTCCAACGGGACTGGGGAGACGGCGAGCGCCTTTTTATTATGTGACAGTAGGCTCTATAAACGTCCTATACTATGGCGACTGGATTTTGTTACGCAATATAGAGTATAGCATATATATAATACACGTAGTATATTTTGGTGTGTAAGGGACACATAAATTAAATTAATTCTTAGGAAAAAATTACATCTTTCCGTCTGATTGAATTTAAATGTGTTATAATTTACCTGCTTTTACAAACATTTGCTATTGAAATATATCAGTTTGATTATAGTTAATAGTCGGTTTGGTCGGGTTAATGGTTGCAGGTTGTGTTTCCTTATTACAAGTTTGTGGATCACCTACACTAACACTTCATTTTATTTTAAATCTCCTGAGTTTTGGGGTAGTCTCTTGGTAATCCATTAGTTAAGTATTGTCTTTGTTTTATGAAAGTAGCAATTACTAAAAATACTACATAATAATATTAGAAAAACAATATACAACACAACACAAACAGTACCACAAATGGCTCAACAAACAGATAAGCAGCAATAAGGAGCTTGCGCACACGCAAATGGTCGTACGTAGTTATCTAGACGCGCCAATCGTTTACACTGTTTAACAGTTAGGACGCAATTATCACCTGGTACACCTGTTCTGTGTATGCTAACGAGCTTAGTAAATCACCAACGATGTACATGATACCCTTGATTATATCTTGGATAGTCACGCGTGAGAGTTGTAACTGAAAAAAAAATCAATCGTAAAGTATTGTTTAAAATTTGATTTATATTAGATTTGGTTGCAAAATTTGATTTATATTAGATTTGGTTGCAAAATTTCCGAACATTGCGGAAGTTCTACAAAAAGTCAGAAAAAAATTAAGATGTTACTTATTTAACTATTTTTTTTTATAAAACGACTTATATCCAGCAAAAACATTTAATCGGACATTAGAGCAGTAAAGGATCTTCAAAGTAAACAGATATAATTACTGACTAATCATAATCACGTACAGCAAAAGACCTTAACAGCTATGTACTATGAAACTGTCGTGTTCTGCTGCTGTATATTTGCTGTTTTTTTTAGGTTAGAGCTGTATCGAATAAATTCCGTCTTAGTCATAGAATTCATGATGTTTTTGTTGCTTACGTTCACCAAAATTATTTACAATAACGATAATTGATGCAAATTGAAACGAAATGAATAATCGATTTTGACTTTATAATTACAGTATAAAATACGAGATAATATATTTTGATATGTTCTTAAGTGACTACCCCTAATTAATAAATAAACTGACAAGCTTCCTCAAGAACAATTAACTTGTAAAGCTGATTCATCGTAGTGTATAAATAATTATCTCATTCAATATTTTAATTCAGAGGTGATCAAAGTATGTCTTATTTTAATGCACATTTGCGAATTAATCTTACCACTGTCACCAGCGAAGGTTGACCGTTTATGGAGATGGTTAATTAAAGCTAGCTCGCTCTGTCGACGTCTCGACTCGATTTCCTCGTTAAACGATTTGATTTACGCATCGTGGGCATCCTTGGCCGATGAGGTAAACCGTGACCTTACGCAAATGGCGTCGTTCGCTGATTCACCAATTATTTCGTTGTTTTTATACAATAGATGTGACCATATGTGGGCTGGTGCGGGCGGTGCTTTGTTTGTACAATCAGTCAACGACCGGCTTCGCGGTTTCCCGGCACATTCCAACACTGTTCGTCACAGGGAAGATTCATGCAAACGATATGCAAAGCTCGCCGTTAGGAGCACGCCCTCGTCCTGCCTCTACTTAATTCCAACGATTTTTTCGCGATAATAGCGCTCCGCCAGGCTCCAGGCATTCGACAGTTGTTCGCGGTTTGTTAAAGTGGTCGTTCCTATTTATAAACTAGGAGTCGAGAATCGCCGCTCGAATAAATACGTTTTCATTAAAATATTGCTCAATCATATATTTCAACGGAAAATTGATAAATGTTCACACGAACGGGCCAGCAATTCACTAATTGGTGCGCATTTCGCATTCTAAACGATTTAACGTCCGCTTTCTGACTCTCCTTCCACGCCATCTCAGTTATTTAATTTCTCGCTCAGTTAACGTACACTGTGTCGACGGCCGTTTTTTGTGTTTACAAATTAAGGTAATTACCGTAATACCCCTGTCACAACCTTTTAAGTTCAACGCACGCATTATGCATTGCGACGCTGTTTTCGGAGGGAATTGTAATTTGGCTCTTATTTCTTGGCAATTAAGGTGTTAGCCGAATAATTTGGTATTCAGTGTGATATATTGTTGTAGTGCGCCCTTGAACACTCAGTTCCGGGCTATTTTAATGTCGTTTAAATTAAAATATGCAACGGGGTCCGGTCGATATAATTGCGCGCAACCATGTCGCAAATCACGACACTATGCCAACTTTAAAGAATTAAATGTATTAATGTTACTTTGTTTACGCAGGTGAAGTTTTAAGCTTCCACGTAGGTGTTATTATAGAGTTACCTTTGTTCGTAATTAGAAAGCAGACTACTTTTAACCCCGTCTCCAATATTGGCAACATATGTTTTCTTCTATGGACTTTGTTCTATTTAAAAACAATTGTTGAGTTGAAAGGTAATTGACCGGTAGAAAGCGTCTAGGATTTGCAATATGCAAGAAATTGTATTCTAAACGTAAAAAGTTGATGACAAAATTACAGGTATTTGCTACTAAGTAAGTGAGTTAAAAATAAAAGAAGTTTAAATTGTTAAAGATGTTTTTATGAGCAGTTATTCTAAGGTTGTTTTAAACTCCCCTCGCCGGTCGTAGTGTGCAAACATAACGCCGTATGTGATGGTGCTATCGTACTTAATCTACCATCTTACGACCACGACTATCTCGGCAACACGGGCCTCCACTATCTGATACAAGCACGCTCCTCCTGTACATGGGTAATAATCTTTTATGCGACGCGACGCCGTGATGAAGTTATTTACCAGCAAATTGGAAAATCCACATCCTATAATGGTAGTTTTATGGTCCTAGACGTTACATTGTTTGCTTTAAACACATATTCTGTTAAGTTCGATAGATCGGCAGACATTGATAGTGAACTGCTACTGCTTTAAGGGTCATGATGTACAGTCGATAATAAACTTTAGGTGGTGTATTACCACCACTGGAACTTTAAATCGAACTGCTTCGGTTCAATCGTTATCAAAGGCTGGTATTGTTGATATTACTATCATTAGACAGAGTGAATCTGCTTTCTCACTAATCAAAGTATACCCATATTAGTCTAACTAAACATTAGGTTAAAATCGTTGGACCAAAGTGATTAGACAGATAACTTTGTCGTCTATATAAGTTTACATACATCTTTTTGAAAAATAACTTCGCTACTGGTCAGTTTCGGCGCGCCTGTCGTGGTCGTGGCGTAATGCGATTACAATGATACCCGATTCACAAATTGGCAGTGACCTAGATCCGGAGCTGGTGGGCGTAAAGACCCAGCGACTTTTTCCACTAAATATTTGTTAAATAGATCATCTTAATATTTATTTAATGTCTGTTAAGTGTTGGATTTAAGATTCAATGTAATTGTAAGGGTAGCGCAAGAGTGTCCATAGATTGATAATTTAAAAGAAGCTTATTCTGCAATCTGTAGTCCTCACACGGGCTTGGAATGCGGCTATATCTAATAATGGAAACCCTTTTTTTAATATAGGAAATCTTTTATCATGCTTTACTTACAAACTTCCTTTACAGACAAAAATGCCACAGTACTCTCCTCACTCAAATAGAAGTAAAGTTTTCCTCAAGCTTACAGTTAAGAAGATATGCAATAAAACGTTTATGTGCAAGTTTATGATGATTATGACGAATGAATCACGTGACAAACGCTCAATTTTCCAGCAGCTTGGTGATTTAATAGCACCGTTATGTAGTTTACTCTTGTGATTGAATTTATTTAATGTTTTTCGATTATTTTGTTTCGGTGCGTAATACGATGTTGTAAGCATGTAATTGTAAGGTCATTGTTTGTAACGGAATTGTTTTGTGCAGCAAGTGATGTGTGAGAAGAATTTCATTTAGGCAGGTGAAGTGAAGCTTTCCCATAATTTATACTGCATTAAATTGCTCAACTTATGTGCTGTTGAAAATGCCCCTTGTCATCTAAGACTTTTTGCAGTCGATATATCTGCGTAAATATTCAATGAACAAAATTTCACTGTACAATCACATTGAGTGAATAATAGTTGAGTCCCGACCCTCCGTAATGTCGCCATTGGTCTTGTTTGAAAGTGAACTATCTCACTTGGAGCTAGGTAACCTCACGACCACAGGAAATTACAGTCACGTCATACTAACTGTTTATTTTCACTTTTATAATGCAACTCATTACAATAATGTCATTGTTATGATTCTTTGCATAAGGACAGCGTTGTTCTAATGATCATCATAACAGCCCATTAATGGCCCACTGCAGGGACGGGCCTCCTCCCGTGACGGAAGGATACTTGGCCTACTAATACCACGCTGGCCAGACGGATTGGTATAGGGTTTAATTTCAAGTTTTCCTTCTTTTTATTTCGTGAAGTTAATATTCACGGATAAATAGTCCCTTAGTCGGTTTTTATGACACCCATGGCAGTGACCTAGGGGTGGTGGCATATCGTATTCTTATTCCGTCACCACACGGATAATTCAGTTCTAATATCACAAGGAAATACATAAAATGAAGGGAATATAGGGATGGGAAAGCAGATAAGTTATCGCGTTAAAAAAGCTTGGCGTACAGCGTTGCGTATAATGCAAGACTGTTCCTATGCCCCAATTATGGTGAAATGATAGCAGGAACAATAAATTAGGTCTGGCGTACCGTAATTATCTTATCAGTGTTGCGCTAGACAATGCGCCCGCTGAGATGCGCGTGCGCACGGTGGAGGCGTTATCGCGACCACCCGCGGCCACCGGGTACCTCACCCGATACATACAACATTATTATGGGAACATGAATCTGTGAAAACATAACTTGCAACGCCATAATTCTTGGAATACATGACAAGTAAAAAATACGGTCGGCCCTTTATGAAGCATTAGCAAGAATCTTGACTAGTCACAAGCTGGAGAGCAGCTATTCCGCCACCTTCCATGAAGTCGTTAACGATCTCGGCGACACCTTGTCTAATGACTGCATGCGCACTTAACTATGCAAATTATGGCTCGGACCCGACGCGGCTGCTCCCTTCTCAAACTATCACATTTTATTACGTATATTATCATCTTTAAAATATTTATTTTGCATAACACAAGATGTCATACAAATTCCTTATGCATATACAGGGCATATTCTAAAGAAATAAGTACATCATCCATTTTAAGCATTTAATTATAAAGAAACAAATCTATCATCGTCTGTTTGATAGTGTTCGAAATAACACGAAGCACAAATCAATATCTACAAGAACTTATTAATATTGGTAGTTTGCTATTTTAACAGCGTTCAAAAGATTACATCTCTGTCGTCTTATTTACAATCGCGTCGGTCTCTCCTAATAATGTCTCGTTATGGGAAACTCTAGTTTGTGGTCAATAAAATAATTGAATATCAGTGCGTCGATCGCCACGAGAACTAGCTCTTATCTGGAGCGTAATAAATCGGTGCTGCCGATCGCGATCCGACCGCGGCCAGGCGCCTGATTAATGAGTATACATTTTTTAATTAACGATCTAGCCGCAGCGAGAAGTTATTGGTCCGCCGAAGGCACCGCGAGTGTGCGCACGCGCATCGACAGCGCACATAGCTTTCGCCGGAGACGTTCAGTTAAATTACAAGCCCCTTCTGAAGAGTTAATTGTCTGTTTAACTATTACTATTACCATTAGGTATTCCTCCTCCGATAATAGCCGAGGGGCGGACGCTTCGTGATCCAAGTTTTCCCGCGTTATGCAACGATGCCTTTTGTTGCTTTTGTTGCGTTCTCTTCACATGATTCGCGTACACGAACCTGCTATATGATCAGTATCGGTATCGGATACATTGTTATTTTTGTCATAGGTTGCACGAGTCGTTTACGACATCGTCTTCACGATTGTTCACGTAATATCTGTTACAATGCTCGGATGACATGTTACGTGTATAATACAGTTTACTTGCTTAGTGGAATAGACTTGCAACTTTATATTTTAAACTTTTTAACTTTTTGTCTTTCAAACTTTATATTTTAGGCTATTAAAGTTTTCATTTTTATTGAGGCTTGTTTTCCTGCGAACTGATCAGCTGGGCTAGACTCAAATGACTCTACTTATACTTAGATAGTTTGTAATCAGGGGTTGTATCAATTTTATTGTTCTTGTATTACTTACTTGTATTTTACGACAGCCTTGTATCCTAATCATTCAATCAATCACGTCTCCATACGTACAGAAATATTAACCTAACTTTCTAACGTGCATGAAAATTATTTAGTACCCAACGCTGTGTATATCTTCTTAGTTAACTATTTTATATCAATAACGTAACCTCGGTGTCGAGCGTCGTTATCCTACTTTAATGCCAGCCCGTCAGCAAGCACATCAGTCTCGACATTTGCTGTAGAAAACACGCTATCATCTGAGTACTCCGAAAAGAGATATAAGATGTTATATGGGAATAGAAGACCCATAAGTGCAAGCGAGATAGATATAGAGAAATGATATGGCTTTAAGACTCAAATGATAGATATCTACAGTGAAAACTCGACAAGTATGCACTCTTTACATTATGCTTTGACCTTAGATGCGAACGACCAGGGCCAGGCAAACGCAGCCATTGTTGAAACACATAAAGCTTTTTGCACGTATCAATTGAAAAGCTCAGCGTTGATGCGAATGAAGTTCGTTAGTGAGGCATTGAGTGGACTCGCATACCATTGCTGTTTCACACGTATTGTTAGGCGTTGAGAGTAAATTGTCTTGAGACATATGTGAACTTGCATTTATTCTATATGTTCATTCCTTTTTGCCTTTAGAATATTTGAGAAATAATTCCAGAAATGTTTAATCTTTACTATAGTATGCTACTGCATGCATGGGTGAAGGCTGGTGTATTAATACGATGCTAGATAGACGAATTGGTATGAAAAAAGATTTCATCTACTTAAAATTATATTATCAAGAATTTCATTCGACACACAAACATAAATATTAAGTTAGGTAACTTATTGAAAAGTATCATATGCTAAAATTATTTATTTTGTTATTTTTACGTCTATTGCAAATTTGTGTAATAAGTGTTCTTAAGAGACAGGTCAATAAGTACTAGAAATAATTATCGTCTAGAAATAATATTTTTAAATATTTATAAGAAGATAAATTATATGTTGCTCGTGTCGACGTGGTACAGGACTATTAAGAATACACTTACTTTGTATTTGAACGAGTTGTGGCGAGCTTTCTTAAGTATTCAGTAAACTTAGTCGGCTATGGGAGTTAGAGCTCCCACACACGAGCGGCATGTTCTTAACGGCAGAGGTAACTCCAGCCGACGACGCGCGTTCGTCGGCAACCGCCAACGGCGACGCTTCGACGGCTGTCGTTGACACGTCGACGGCATTTTAACTTCGTAGATCAACATTTCAAACTACAACTGCAAGTGTCTCTATAGGTCGACTGCTGCAGTCGACACGTCAACGGCAGTCGTCGAAGCGTCCATGATTGCCGCCGGACGCGCGTCGACGACTGCAGTTACCTTTCCGTTAGGAACATGGTGCTCGTGTGTACGAGCTCTTACATTCTCGAATATTGGTAGCGGGATAGCTTCATAGCGTTCCAGCTTCATTGTTCTATTTGCGCGAGCGAAAGCGTGACTCCTGTGCGATCTTAGTCGTTTTTTGTCAGATAACATTTGTGTAGCCTGCATTTGTTTAGGATTCATTCTGAGGTATGCTATGTTAATGTAGAATCGATGATCGTGATCTTCGAATGTGAAATAAGAAATTGATGTAAGAGTTATCCTAAATAAATTGTTTAATTGAAACATAACAAACAAATTATATGCAACAAACTCAGTCTCTTAATGTAGTTATAAAAGTGATTAATGTATTAATTTATGGGAAACAGTGATTTACGTTACATGGAGCTTTACGGTAACCGAAGAACTACCAAGTAAATGAAACAATGCCTGGTATAAGATAGAAGACAAAACAAAATAACGATATAATAAACAAAAACATAATTAAAAAAACGCGAATGTAACATGCTAGCTTATTACTTCAATTAATAAACAAAGTTTTTCAATTAACACCGACACCGTTTCTTATCTAATCACGAAAACGTGATACGCATTTAGAACAAATTGTGATCTATTGCGACATATTATAATAAAGAATCAATAGAATCAAACGTTCGATTATAAAACGCTACCTTGAACCGTTTCTGACGTTTTGTGGCCATTTTTATTGCACAAGTCTTGTGCTTTTTGTGGCCACGAACTGGCTACCAATTTGTTACATACGTAATTGAATTATAGAAGCTCACATGTGAATGTCTTGAAATCTGTGTTATAAAACTGGCGTCTAGTCTATCTGTAGTCTCAGTTGTTCTTGTGTAAATATATAATAGCTTAACCATTTTGCTTCGACTGTCTTGGGCCGACAGTATGCAGCTACCGTGCATAAAACATTTTTCAATCTCAGGAAAGACATTTATTTGTGCGAGCTGCAAATAACTGTCTCAAGCCTAGCTGTTTTTTAAACTTTTTTACGTATAAAGAAACTTATCGACAAACTCTATAATTGTTTACTTGTCTTTGAACTAAATACGTTCTATCTATTTCCAGGTAATTGTGCTGTTGTTGTAACGTCACCGCGTGCTTCTAATCGGTATGTGACAGCCGTTATGAGTGTCAGTAAAACATGGCCGCTCGTTAGAGATTCAGGTAGGGTGTAGCTAGCGTTCGTGCCATCATCAATATGCGCCCGCGCACCTCACGGACACGATTTGACGTATGAATCACACCATTTTCTTCGTACTCGAGTTGTTCACGTGACGTCACGACTTTGGTGTCGCACGAGGCAACCACCAAATTAAATTGTAATAATTAAACAGTTCCGCCTGCTTTTATCTTCAATGTGCAATCTTAACGGATAATGTTATTATATTATAATGTAACTTAACGGCTTGTTTAATAAACAACGACGCGGCCGTGGCTTTTAATTACACGTTAATATATAGTTTTATTATGCAGTTGCTATAATATTAATTATATTATGCGTAATATGTAATACACAACAACAACATTGTGTTTTGTATAAATATGTTTTACTAGGTACTTTTATAACATATCTATATCTAATTGCATTTAGCTAGACGAAGTATAATTACAATTATCATATTTCATACGCTTCATACGTTTCGTCAAGCATTTTTTTATGATATGAATATCCAAGGTCATTGTTTTTTTTATTTATTTGAATAAAAAATGGCAGCTACACGAGAAAGGTGGGAAAGTATATGATAATTCTCAAGTAATTACGTTTGAACATGTTGTTTATAACAACGGAATGATTAATCGTTAAGGGTATGCTAGAAGAATATATAAATAACTGAACCATAGATATGCGTACAATACAGCACACAATATCCTTTCTCAATGGTAGTGTTAATTACATTGTCATGTGTTCTAGCGTGAATAGTGAACAGTGCTCGTGATCGTTTGAACATGCATCTAATGCCCTCCCCAGTTATATTTGGATATATATCTCTCAGAACACACACATTCCTTCAAAGCATTTAGTATTCGAGGTCAAATCATATCGGCCGCATTATAAGTATGAGTTATAGACGTACATTGTCTACTCTAGACGCTTATCGTAGTACCAATAAATAGCGTGGACCGATGATAATAAACTCTTAAGTAAGGAAGCATACATCATGTGAAACGCAATCGTCGTCTGCGAGAATTGGATAAAACTAACGTCAAAGCCGCAAGCTTTATAGCCAATCACTCAAATGATGACAGGGCCATTTAGTTCCCGCCATCTTTTACGACGACCGGTGCCCATTGTGTTGTACTCGTGCACAACCCTACAATATACTCCAAACAGCGAGCGTACCTACACAGACAAACAATGGCCCGCGAGAACCCGCTCACTTTTGTTACAGGAATTGTAAATGTCAAGGTGCGATTACGCTACGCTCAGCTATGGAATGCAATATTGTCTAGAATGGTTCAGCATTAAACGCGTGCCTTGCAATGATAACATCCGATGCCATAAGAGATATGCACTGCATCGAACCGGCCTCTATTTCCATCATTATGCTTACCACACCTTTATCTCGCGCGAGCATCGGACACATATCGGTGAAAAACGGTCGGAGCTAATGCAAAATTGAGACGGCGCAATGTAGCGGTTC